>NC_051165.1:137373647-138573647 GCF_013339725.1 Rhipicephalus microplus
GATCGTGGTAGCTACCGACTACCTCACCCGCTACGCCGAGACGAAAGCCCTGCCAAAAGGCAGTGCATCCGAGGTAGCTAAGTTTTCGTCGAAAATATCGTCCTACGTCACAGCGCCCCGGAGGTCCTTATCACCGACAGAGGAACGGCATTCACTGCCGACTTAACTCAAGCGATC
This sequence comes from Rhipicephalus microplus, assembly GCF_013339725.1. NCBI lineage: Eukaryota > Metazoa > Arthropoda > Arachnida > Ixodida > Ixodidae > Rhipicephalus > Rhipicephalus microplus. The sequence continues at coordinate 137,373,825 of NC_051165.1, forward strand.
TTGGCATAGCCACAACAAACCACCGCCGACGACAGCGTACCACCCACAGACCAACGGCCTCACCGAGCGGCTTAACAAGACGATCGCCGACATGCTGTCAATGTACGTCGATGTCGAACACAAGACGTGGGACACCATTCTTCCGTATGTGACCTTCGTATACAACACGGCGGTGCAGGAGACGACGCAGATATCTCCATACAAATTGGTCTACGGAAGAGCCCGGCAACGATGCTCGATGCCATGTTACCCAACGTCACCGACGAAGAAAACCTCGATGTGAGCGAGTACCTTCAACGCGCCGAAGAAGCCGACAACTTGCGCGTCTTCGTATCAAGAATCAACAGACGACCGACAGCCACCGTTACACCTTCGAGACGCTTCGTGGAATACCAGCCCGGTGAACGTGTTTGGGTGTGGACGCCGATACGCCGACGTGGACTAAGTAAAAAGCTTCTGCGACGGTACTTCGGACCGTACAAGTGGTTCGACGTCTCGGCCCACTTGATTACGAGGTTGCCCCCGACGGCATCACGAACTCTCAACGACGCCGATCGCGACCTGAAGTCGTGCATGTCGCGCGCCTCAAGCCGTTTCATGCACGTTGACAAACTGAAACAGTGTTTTTTTTTGTGTTATTGTTGTATTGTGCTTTATTCATTGTACTTTCTTGCATTATTGTTGTACCTTCATCTTTAGTTAAAGCATCGGGACGATGCCTTTTTTCAGAGGGGGGCAATGCCACGTCCCATTTCACAAGTTTTTGTTATCGTTCCGAAGCACCGCACGATTCTCGGCGCAAGCCGCGCCTGCAGGTTTCTAGAGGGTTCCGGACTGTAGTAGATCATTTCGATAAGATCACGCCCACTGTGCGAACGGTACAGATTGTTCTGGAACCTACGCCACCGCCAGCGATAACGCTAGAACATTCGACGGCAAGGGTATAAATGCCGACGCGCTTCGCCGCTTGTCAGTTGTTGATCGAAGGCCGACGCTGCGTTCGCCGCTATCAGTCCGAGACTGCTATCTGTGCAAGACTGCTGCTGTAATTAGACTTCCCTTTACCGGGCACAGGTTCGCCCAAATAAACAGTTAAATCCCAACACGAAGTTTTCTGTCTTTGGCCACGTCACGACCCCGTGACAAATATTATATATATTGACACCCATATTGCAACTGCGAAATCAATGCCGACAAGCAGGGGCCTCGTATTTGCGTAGCAACATCTTCCAGCACCCTTCCTTATATGCATCCTCTTTTAAAATCTAATTGTATACGGATTGTCGCCTCGGCTTGATATGTCCATAAGTGGTGCGCTTTTCGGTTGGTTGCGAAACTTTATTGTGGTCCTGCAAGGCGTGCGTCAGCGCGCAGGCGGGCGACTCCCGCGCTGCGGGACCAAGCCTATCGGCCCGCTCCGCCGGCCTGCTGGACGGCCCAAAGTTGGTCGGGCCAGGGAGGGTAGCTCTGCGTAGGGGCCGCCTCCCACCTCACCGATGTAGTGTTGGGGTTTGTGTACATTGCCTTGCCTCCCAGTGGCATGTGCGCAAGCGTGGATCATCCCACATGCGGGGGCGAAGCGTCATTGGGGAACACGTCAGGATAAATAGCCCTGAAGGGATCTCAGGTCAGGGTACGTTGTCGGTCCTGCAGCTAGGTCTGAGGTAAGGGCCTGTGGCCTATTAAGTTTTGGATGAGGGAGTGGAAATATTCTTCTCGGCGCGGAGGGAAAAATGTTTTTGGTTATTTCGTGTACGTGGAAGGTGCGTCCCTTTTTTCCGCAACCCCGTTGGCCCCGAATCGTTGCCCGGAACTGGCGTGGTCGGTTAGTGCGCACGTGGCCTCGTGGGCAGACTCGTTGAGGTTGGCGGGAGCGCCTTGGACCTGTCCAACATGCGCAGGAAACCAGATCAGTACGTGGTGCATGATACCGTCGCGGCCACCACTCTGGAGCACGCGCAGGGCTTTCTTGGAGATTACACCGTGCTCGAAAGCGCGAATAGCTGACATAGAGTCACTATAGATGACCTCCCTTTCACCATCCAGGACGGCCAGGGCGATGGCCACTTGCTCGGCAATCGTCGGATCGTCTGTGTGAACCGATGCGCAGTGGTGATTTGTTTGGATTCGACGACGACTGCGGAGAAGGCGCGGCTTCCACGGTATGATGCCGCGTCGACAAAGCTGACGGCGTGCTCTCACTGTGAATCTGCTTGAGAAGAGTGGCAGCTCTAGCCCGTCGCCTACCACGATTGTGCTCGGGATGGACATCCTCGCTATCGGTGCCACGGTGATGAGGTCGCGACATCTCACGGGGCACCTGTCTCATCTTCTCGTCCAATTCAGCCGGAGAGTGACCGAGCTCTCGGAGTATATGTCTGCTGGTCTGGTGAGCTCGAAAGGCGCCAGCGAGCTGGGCCCGCTCCTGCGCTTCGGCAATCTCCCTCCAACGGATTGTGTACTCCGAGCTGAAAGCAGGCGCTCGGTGCGCGTCCTGATCGGGATACGAGGGCCTGCCTTGGTAATCTTTCTGAGCAAGACGTTGATCGTATTACGCTCGGCACGCTGCCAATGGCTGGCAGGTGGGGCCGGGGGACCGGAATATGACAAGTGGCAGAGCACAAAGGCATTGACCCAGGGGATTAGGTTGTCTTCCTTGAGGCCTTGGTACTGGTTGGCCACCGCCAAACCAGCCGAAACTGCTTTATCCGTCTTTGCGGCGAGCTCTTGCGTTGGAACCACTGGACTTGATGGTCATGCCGAGGACCCGAATGTCGTCGACTCAGGGTATTGCGCCACCATCCCGTGTAGAGCTTGATATCACTGTTCGAGAGCGGCTGCCAGTTTTGGGCTTTGGGCCCTCGCCTAGTGGGGCTTTTCGGTGTCAGGTTTTAACTACAGGAAGAAGTGTCCACGTAATAATTAAAAAAAGATTGTTCGCTCATTTTGTGGACGAAATTGAATAGTTATGCTGAAAGGTTTCTTTCAAGTAGCAGTTTTCGTACTATTCCTTGATCACAATTGCGCAATCGGTACAGGAGCCCTAAGGAAACCAAGTCAACATTTAAATAGATGGTAGCCTATTAGCTACGCCTGCATTACCGACTCGCGTGTAAGCAACAACTGCCCCTTCAGGTAAATAGGATAAGTGCTAATATTTTAACAGGTATTGTGTATAGCGCAAAAACAAACAAAAAAACATTCGGCTTATTTCATCAGGGCTCACTCAGAGTTTTCATGTACCTACTTTTTTCTTGTAGCTAAGAAAGCACTCGCGAACCTCGCGGACGTAGCAAAAGCTACAAAAGAAATAGAATGGCCAGACAGGCGAAAAGAGCCTGAAGGTGGCGACAGGCCCCGCAAAAGCGTTGACGACAGCGTTCCCGAGCCGTCCAGGGTGGAAAGCCGGCTTGCGCATCTTGTAGAGGCCAAGAAATCTATGCAGCGAAGAGCGAGTCAGCAGAAGCTGAACAGGAAGATACGCAAGAAGATTGCCGAGATCAACCGAGAGATTGAGGCCCACTGCGTTAGACTGTGCGAACAGGAATGGCAGGAGCTGTGCAATACGATGGACGGGAACATGAGTGCAGGGCGCACATGGAAGATTCTCAGGCACCTGCTGGATCCAACCAGCACGAGAACGGCGACTCGAGTCCAGATGGCCAAGCTGCGACACAAGTACAAAGACGACCCGCAGGCCTTCGTGGAGGGGATCATCCAGACGCACCTCACTCGCCCGGCAGGCGAGAGTCACATAGAATACTGTGGGGCTCCCAACGAGGATCTAGACGCGGATTTTTCCATGCAGGAAATTAGAGCAGTCCTCCAGCTTCTGAAGACTAAATCGGCGCCCGGTCCTGACAAGATCACCAACCGAATTCTGAGGAACCTGAATGATGACGCCATCGAGAGGCTACGTCAGTATATCAACGCATGCTGGAAGGAAGGCCGTATTTCACAAGAATGGAAGACAGCGGATGTCATACTAATACCCAAGCCAGGTAAACCGCTTGAGGTTCGAAATATGAGGCCGATATCTCTGACATCCTGCGTCGGGAAAGCCATGGAGCACGCCTGCCTGAACAGGATGGCGACGATTCTAGAGAAGCGGGATGCCTTTGGCACTCACATCATCGGCTTCCGCAAAGGACTTTCGGCGCAGGATGCTATGCTGCAAATCAAGGAACAGATTATTAACGCATCAAGCACGCACCTGCGCGCCCTGCTCGGGTTAGACCTCAAAAGCTCCTTCGATACAGTAAAACATGCTGCCATTTTGGACAAGATCAGCCAACTGGGTCTTGGTTCAAGGCTCCACCGGTACGTCAGCAGCTTCCTGACCGGACGCAATGCGACAGTGAAGGTCGACGGTGCCCCACCACGAATAGTTGACATGGGGGTGCGGGTACGCCACAGAACTCGGTGCTCTCTCCCCTGCTTTTCAACCTCATCATGATAGGACTACCGGACCGTCTCGACGCAATAGAGGGCATCAATCACACGATCTACGCGGACGACATGACCGTGTGGACCACAGCGAATACGAGCGTTGGTGAAATGCAAGAGAGAATGCAGCAGGCCGTCTGGGCCGTGGAGCGGCACCTCGAAGGCACGGGACTCGTCTGCTCTCCCGATAAATCGGAAATACTCCTGCATAGACCACGCAAGAAAGGACCTCACCCGCAGGCTGTACTGGACGCCCGTCGCTTGGGCATTCGTGTCATGACGAAGGAGGGGACCCAAATACCAACGGTGTCCAAAATACGAGTGCTCTGCCTGTGGCTGCAAAAGAACGGTGCGAACCACGAGCTGGTAGCACGACTGCAAAAGAAAGTGGCCGCCGCAACGTACCTTGTGCGTCGGGTAGCGAAAAAAAAAAGGGCTAAAGGAACACAACGTGACGAAGTTAATACATGCGTATGCGCTGAGCCACATAGCGTATGTCGCCGCGTATGCCGACTGGAACAGATGCGAAACCGAGAAGCTGAATGCGGTGATTCGTCGAGCGTTCAAGGTAGCCCTGGGTGTGCCCCAGTACACGGAAACCCGTCGGCTTCTAGAGCTGGGTGTGCACAACACCCTCGACGAGATAGCAGAAGCGCAGAGGATCGCGCAGCTCGAGAGGTTGTCTGGCACAAGAACGGGAAGACGCATTCTCGATCTGCTTGGGATTCGATATCACGAGGCGCGTGGACTGAAGGAAGCATTGCTACCGGAAGTCAGGGACGCCATACTGACAGAAAACATACCCAGGAACATGCACCCCGTTCACGACTTGCAACGATGCAAATGCAGAGCTGCAGCAATCCTGAAGGCGCATGGAAGCCAAGAGGGTGTCCTCTTCGTCGATGCGGCCAGGTATCCACTGTCAGCCGGCGGGGGCGATGGGGGACGCTCGGAACCCCCGCCGCTACCCGTGAACGAGTGAGGCGAAGTCGAGGCGCTAACACTACCACCACTGCTACTGCTACGACAACAACGACTGCAGTGACAGCAGCAACATCAACAGCTAGTCCGGTCAGTGGCGGAGGGATCTGCTTTCTTTATGGCGGTCTTGGATACAACAGGAAAGGTTCGGGTCACGGCATCAGCACGGCTGCCATCATCCGAAGCTGCAGAAGAATTGGCCATAGCTTTAGCGGTATTCCACAGCGGTGCAGACGACAGCCCTGATTATTAGCCATTCTAAATCAGCAATTCAGAGCTATATTAAAGGCTGGGTGTCCGAGGAGGTGGCACGCATGCTTGACGCCAGAGCTGGGGACTTCGCGTCAGGCAAGATTACTGACAAGGCCCTCAAGTGGTTTCCCGCTCACATGGGGGACCGTGGAACTATCAACAACAACAGCCGTAAAACTAGCAGCAGCAACGCCAACACCCAAAGACTAACCCGCATCCCACCCCAACCATAACAAGGGCGCCCACCTCGTCGCGAGGCAACTTACCCGCCGCGACGCAGCCACCCAGGGAGTAGCCGCCACCATGGTTGGGAGGCGCACCGGCCGAGGCACGGTGGTGGCCACAGGCACTGGAAATGCCGAAATTACCACCCCCACCACGTCCGTTGCTGCAGCAACTGAAGTTGGTGCAGAAGAGGCGAAACAACAGAGGTTCGCCGACTGCTATGGAGAAGAATTTCCTGCCACGTACCACGACGTGCTTGCGCACTATAGGAAAGACCGGAAGAAATTTCCGCAACCCCACGCGCGCCTGGACAGGTCGCAGGCGGTGGACCTGAGAAGGCTGCAGACGGGCACGTTCACCAACCCCTACCATCTGCACCACTTATGGCCCACGCTGTACCCGTCACCTGGCGGCCCGTGGTGCGCGCACGAACGGGCCGATATGACACATATACTTTGGCAATGCGAAAGAGATGAAGATAGGCCACGAGAAAGGATGATGTCAACTGAGGGACCCACCGAAATGGGGCATCTTGCTTCTCAGCGAGGCCCTCGAAGACCAGGTGTGGGCCGTCCAGCGGGCCAGGGCCGTCGCCGAGGACCTCAAAAGATGTTCCTCGAACGATGTGTCCCTGGCAGCCTAGCCCCGGGCACAGCAACAACCGTTGGGCAAATAAAGTTTATTCAACTACACTCAACAACACTCGCGAACCCTGCTAGGGGTCAGACTTGCACCAGCAGAGGTGGAGAAGTGACTAATATGGGAATAATAATGAGATCCACCAAACAACCATGCCAAAGAAAGTATAGGAAATGTTATGTTAGGTAATTGTAATGCAAGTGTGAAGAAGCAAAATTGGATGAAAAGACAACTTGCCGTGGGCAGAGGCCGAACCTGCGACCTTCGAATAACGCATTCAATGCTCCACCAACTGAGCTAGCACGTGCGGCTATCTCCCAATCCACATTATTGGGTATATGTATACATTAAACGTGGTAGTGTCAGCCGGTGCCGCCTGTAGTTTGCTCTAGATTCTCTATGAGAGAGAACCTGGAGTACCATTTTTCTGCCTGTTTTGGTGTCACGTAGCACGTGATTTTATCACGAGTTGGCAGCCGATCAATAAACCCTAACTTATTTATGCAGCTGGACTCTCTTCAGGTGGAAATTCTCGACGCTAGGTAGAGGTTTGAATCCAGGACACCATGTCAGTTATGAGCGTCACCTACTCGGAGTGCTCTCATCAGAAATACCAAAGAGGTGGCGTAAATTTAAGCTGCACAGCAAAACTTCGCTTTGCTGGCTATTTAGTTTAAGTTTATCAAATATCAGCTTTCAATTGGGAAGGAATTCTTTAGGGAACCAGAAACACTTTTGTTGTTGTTGTTTTCAGTGTTTTCTATTCTTCTTATTGTTCTTGTTCAAAGCATTCTTGTGCAATCTTCCAGGTTTGGTGTGGGATAGCAATGTACGTCATCGTCATCGTCATTATCATCAAGGTATGAATTATACGAGATCCTGCCGGTTCTTGGCCAATTCCCCAGGAGAGGTGTATGCCACGATTCCTGTTCCTGTTCTTGTTGCCCTTCACTTGTGGCTCATACCCATAGATTTTACTCCGTAGCGTCATCTTCTTCCCATTCATCATCATCATAACCATCATCATCATTTCTTTCTAGCCATAGCGCCGCGTCTCCCCCGCAGCTAATGCTGACAGCTTGAGGCACGAGAAAAAAAAATGTCCCACCTCCCCGAAGTGAATTAAGCGTGAGGAAATGCGAATGTATTTATTGCGCAGCGTCCATCATAGAGTTTCCTAAATTGTATACACTACCCTATTGGAAAAATTGCCATGGTGGATACTGGAAAACATGGTGGGCGTAGTGGAAATAATAGTGGGCATGGTGGAAATAATAGTGGGCATGGTGGAAATTATGATGGCTATGGTGGGACGTAGTGGAAAATATGGTGGTTATGCCGGGACATACTGGGTGGTATGGTGTACAGATGATGGGTAAAGTGGAAATGATGGTGGAAAGCAGAGGCTAGATAGTGGGCAATAATGGGACACTCTGCCCACCATTGCGATAATGCTGGGAAGCCCTAAGCATATGCTGGGTGGTGCTTATTATGGTGGGCTACATGGTGTACCAAGCTGAGAAACTCTTCCCACCATTGCGATAATGCTGGGAAGCACTAAGCAGATGATGGGTGCTGCTTGTTATGGTGGGCCACATGGTGTACCAAGCTGAGAAGCTCTGCCCACCATCGCGATAATGCTGGGAAGCAGTAAGCAGATGATGGGTGGGCTTATAATGGCGGGCAAATTATATAGTGTACCAAGCTGGGATCTGTACACTACATGTTCTACCATCATGATTTCCACCAAAGGTTAGGCCTACTGACCGAGCCCGTACAATTGTGTTATCCGTGCTTCCGGGTTTCAGAATACACGATTACGACGATTAAGTATGACAATACAGCGCAGCCATATGGCATCAATTAACCTAAATGAAGCATTTTCATTGTGTATGCTGTTCGCTCAAGAAGCAACAAACATCGATGCGACGCGATTAAGCACTCCCAGAGAACGTAATTTAGTGTCTTCTCACCGACAAGCCGCCGGTCGAACTCGCCGGCACTTCTCTAGCTTTTGTACGAGAACTCAGACGTGGCAATTCGTGTGCTTGGTGAACCATTATGATAGCGTAATGTTTCCGGTACACTGCATTCGTTTTGGCCAAGCCGTTATGTAGTTGTTGCTTTAGCGAAAGAGCAACAGCATTGCGCTGGCGCGACCGCCCTCTACATTGCGCGAAAAGCATCCCAATACTCACTCAAATAATTAGGCGGGCGTATCTATGAAATGAGCCTAGAAGCGTCATAAAGCGTGAGCAGATGTCGCCCTTTTGAACGAGCGCGAAAGGATATTAAACTTGGCAGACCCCGCCGGTAAACTGTTGCTGCTCCCCAGTCCACTTGGTTTTTTTTCCCTTTAAGTTGTGAATTGTAAAAAAAAATAGCACTAGTGCCAATAACATAGTGGCAATCGTTACAGGGCGCAGTTGCTTGTGTTTAATAAATGTGCAATTTTTGGTAGCAGGTGTAGATCTTGTCTATGTTGTGTACACGACAAACATAACTTAAGTTGAACCTTAAGTTTGTACGCCAACTAAGTATTTAACACGCAACCACCGTCATGTTGGTGTGGCGCAGTGGTCATTCTTTCGTCGGCTCTCACGCGCGTCGGACGCAAGAATCATGTGCTCCGTAGGAGCGGCGTTTGCGGCATCATACTAGCCGCGGTAACAGGATGACCGAAGACCAAGACGCAGGATATGAGATTATTTTGCCACCACTGCCCAAGGGACGCGTCGCGCAAAACACCGTGTTTTTACACGGTGATGTGCGCGGCAGACCGTATCGAGTCGAAGATTTCCGAGACGCGCTCGGACCTACAGGACTGCTGCCGGAGGTGTTGGCACTGGGGGCCTACCAGATAAATCATGTCTGGGCAGTCACCATGAACAACGCGGACGCTACGAAACGCTTGCTGGACGTGAAGGAGCTGAAAGTCAAGGGCCGACGCTGCATCATCGTAGACCCCCAGGATCAGCAGGTGCGGCTGCGTCTTCATTGGCTGCTGTACGGCGTCAACGATGAAGACGTGCGAACGGCGTTGGCGGCTTTTGGGAAGGTCGTACAAGTCACAAGGGAGCAATGGCGTGTTCAAGGTGTCAGCGACAAGGGTTCAACCACACGGACTGTGCTTCTTAAGCTCAAGAGTGGCGTGAAGGTTGAAGATCTTCCGCATCAAATCAGGGTGGCTGGTGAACTGGCACTTGTGGTTGCACCTGGTCGGCCAATGCAGTGTCTGCGCTGCCAAGGTACCGGCCATGTTAGAAGAGAGTGTAAGGTACCCCGATGCTCGCGTTGTCGGCGGTTCGGCCACAGCGAAGATGCGTGCATGCGCACGTACGCATCGGCTATCGGACCAGCCGAAGGTGAAGACACAGCAGAGTTGGTGATGGACGTGACCGAGGCTGAAGACGCGGCGAAAGGCGCGGGCGACGCGGTGAACCCAGAAGCTTCAACAGGTACAGTTACACCGACTGGTGGTGATGAACCAGCAGCCAAAGCAGACATAGCATCTGGGGAGGTGGTTACTCAAGAGCCAGCCGGCCAAACCGAAGAAGGCTTCACAAGCACCCCATCGAAGGAGCCTGAGCCGGGTGAATTAACCGAACTTCCAGTGTCGTGCGAGAGTATCAGTGGTGGGGCGCCAAGCAAAAGACCCCGCGAGCAGTCTGCAGGACGGCGTGAGGCGTCCAGCGAAAAGCAAGAAGAGGGGCCACCTGCGAAGGCGGCAACTTCGTTCAGACGCAGCAGCACAAGGCTGCGTCCCAACCCGATATCGGACAATCACTGGCCACCTTTGTCCTCCAGTGGCACGGGTCCACCTGGAGGCTCCGAAGATGTCTAGCTCTATGCTAGACGCCGAAGGTAAGCACCATGCCCCGGGCTAACTTCTTAACTATGTAGACATGGCTGTTGTACCGAAACTTAGAGTGGCAACGTTAAATGTTCGAGGTCTTGCCGCCAAGCGGAAGCAGAGCCAAGTCTACAGGCTGCTCGTGGATCATGATTTGGATATACTAGCTGTACAAGAAACAAAAGTAGACGGTGAGGAGGAGGCCCGGGGCATGGTGCTGAGGTTCACGACGCGTTACTACGCAATTGTAACTCAAGCAATAGGCACTTCTGCAGGCTGTGTTTTGTTCATTAAGAAGGTACCGGGTCTGGTAGTGCAAGGTACCTTTTCTTGCCCGTCTGGTAGATTGGTTTCCTGTGATTTAGTATTCAATGAATGTCAGTGGCGTATAGTGTGTATTTATGCACCAACCATTTGCGAGGAGCGAGCAATGTTTTTTTCAAGTCTAAAGCAGCACTTCACTTTGGAAAGGAAATATGTATTACTGGGTGATTTTAACTGCGTCCTCAATGGGCGAGATCGAGCAAACGGACGCGCCATTTACGATAAAAGTAGTAGGACGCTAGCGGACGTAGTTACTGAATTCGAGTTAGAAGACGTGGGCAGCTGTATGGAGGGAACGCGGGATGTGCGTTTCACACATTTTCAGGGGAATAGCCATGCGCGTCTTGATCGCATTTACGTGTCGCTTGAATTAATAGCCCACTGTAAGACATATGCTGTCTACCCAATACACTTCAGTGATCATTGTTTAGTTAAATGTGATATGGGAGAGAAAACAAAAGGTGGAACTTTCTCATGGGAGCTGTGGAAGATGAATTCCACTTTGATCACTGACGAGTATTTCTTAGATCAGGTAATGAACTGTATCAATGAAATAAAAATGGATGATGAAGTTAAACTTGCAGAACAATGGGAAGAGTTCAAGCAGCGAATAAAAATAAAAGCTATTGATCGTTCTTGCGCATTGAGTTACGAAAGGAAAAAGAAAGAAAAAGAACTCCGAAAGACTTTGGAAAGACTAATAGACTTGGAGTGCAAACAACCGGGAGAGTATAAAATTGACATACGCAATATTAAGCAGAAACTTGCTCTGTTTGACGAGGAACGCTACCGCGGTGCTCTCGTCCGTGCTAGGGCTGAGGCATTAGCGGCTGGAGAGACGCCGACCAAAAGAGCGTTAGGCGTGGAGAAAACGAACGCTCGACGGAATCATATCGAAAAAATAGAGAAGGACGGTCACGAAGTAACCGATACGGACAGCATTTTATCCGTATTTTCAAGTCATTTTGAAACCCTTTTTGCGTGTAGACAGGTAAACCTAGAAAGATTTAAAGACGAATATTTAGGACGCATGCCGCAAGTGAATGAGGAAGTGAAAAACGCTTTGGAATTATCTATATCTGCATCTGAAGTTGAACGGGCGATTGATAAGTTAAATCCCGGGAAATCTCCAGGACCAGATGGTCTTTGTGCCAAGTGGTACAAATGTTTTAAAAGTGAATTGTCTTCAATACTTGCGGGCGTATTTAATGAGGCATATCAGGAAAAGAAATTACCACCATCCTTTGGTGAATCGCGTACCGTTCTGATTCCGAAAACAGACGAGGTTGAAAAGCTCAGGCACGTCACAGCGTACAGGCCAATCGCACTGACAAATGTAGACTACAAAATATTAATGAAAATTTTGGCAGCTAGACTTCAGTCAGTTATAAAAGATATCGTTGGTCCACACCAAACGTGTGGAATCAAAGGGCGGTCAATAGCTACAAATGTTCATAAAATGCGATCCGTGCTCGAATGTGTTGACACCAGTCAAGCTCGTGTGGCCATACTTCAGCTGGATCTGGAGAAAGCGTTTGATTGCGTTGCCCACGCTCTTTTGTTTGCAGTATTGGAGCACATTAATGTTGGTAAGATAATTATTGACGGAGTAGCCATGGCATACCGGAATGGTAGTACGAGACTAATTATTAACAAGACATTGGGCCCCCCCATTAGAATTGAGCGCTCAGTGCGTCAAGGTTGCCCTGTTAGTCCACTTTTGTTTTGCATCTATATTGAAACTTTATGTAGGTCGATATTGCAGAATGACATCATTAATGGGTTTAGAGTACAATCTTCAGAGGTCAAGCTACTCGCATACGCTGATGATGTTGCTATTTGTAGCACTTCCTATGTAGGTATTGAAGAATCAATCAGAGTTTCTAAATCTTTCGCCGAAGTTACAGGAAGCCACATAAACTGGGGTAAATGCCTCGGCTTCTGGCATGGATATTGGCCTTCAACACCAGAATTTTTTGCAGCAATTAAATGGACAAGAACGCCAGTTAAATATCTCGGAGTACCGCTTGAGTCATACAAAAGTACTGATGAATATTGGACACAGCAAACGAAAGAAATTAAAGAGAAAGCGAATAGGTGGAATGCAACCTATCTGTCCATGTTTGCTAGGGCTACTGCATGCAACTGGTTTTTTGTGTCAAAGCTGTGGTATGTGATGCAAGTGCTGTACTGTTCCCGGGTCAATGTGCAAAAATTACATCGGGTGTTTGCAGTATTTGTGTGGGGTTCTAACTGGGAAAGGTGCAGTCGCACGAATTTGTTTAGACGGGTGAAGTGTGGAGGCCTTGGGCTAGGACATCTGTTTATCAAGCAGTTAGTAAATAGGTTTTTCTTTTTTCGCGAGACAAGAGATCCTTTCCTACTAACAGTGTGTCAAACAAGACTAAGTAGACTGTTGCCCGAGTTTGTTGTGAGCACTCATGTTACCACAGGGGCTGTGCAAGGATACATGAAGGAAGTTGTGGCCAGCGTGCGGTTTTTGTGTGTTCGGTTTTCAACTGACTACCTGTGGTCTGTTGGAAAGAAAAAACTGTACAAAGATTTATGTGACACGATGCTCCCCATCCCATTGTACAGAGCGCTATATACAGCACGCAAGGGCCAGAATGTACTTAAACGAGTTAAAAAAATGCCAGCAGCTCCAAGTGCGAAAACGTTCTTTTTCAAATTACACACTGGAACACTTCCTGTAAGAACCTTCCTAGAGGAGCGTGGGTTTTATATGCCTTGGGGATCTCACTGTCTGATCTGTAAGAAACCGGAAACTATTGACCATGTTTTTCTGCACTGTTGGGAAGGAGTTTATTTTTGGGACGTATTACAAAGGACAATCAAAAAAGAGTTCCCGTTAGATCCTCATGGGATCAGGTATTTGGATATAGAGAATGAGGATGGATTACCTTTCGATTTTATTATGATGACTGCCTTGCACAGTATATGGCGCTCTAGAATGGCTGGATTTCATTGTGACCCAGACAGAAGACCAGCAAGAGAGTATTTTAAAGAAAGCATCTCAAGATTACTCGAGGTAGTAAGAACAGATGAATGTGTACCTTTATGGGTAGAAAGGGTAGAAGCCCTACTGACCATGAAGGAATTCTAGAACGTGATGTGTTATAGTAATGCTTGACGGGCTTAGTTATTTTCCAGTTTTTTGTATTGCTCGATGTGAATTGTAATATATTAAGCGTAGCAACCCGCATGTGAAGTTTACCGGAAATAAAGGAAAAAAAAAATGGTGTGGCGCAGTGGTAAGCGTCTTCGAATGGGAATCCGCAGGTTGCACGTTCGATCCTCCGTGGCGCCTTGTTTTTTTTTTTACGGGACGGGTGTTTTTTTATACCGTTTTTATAGAATTCTTTTTTATTTTTTATGGCAGCTCGTCACGGTGATTCTGACGTCATTTTGCGCTCAAGTGTTGCCGGCACTGCAGCACCCAGCATACCCACCATGCGCCATGGTGGGTGTTTCCCACCATTCACCCACTACATTAATCCACTATAATGGTGGGTATGGGTTTCCACCATGCCCACCATTCGTTTTTTTCCGATAGGGTAGAGGGAACTCTGGTGCTAGTTTTTACGGGAGCTACAATACACGGCGCTTCAGCGAGCATGGGAATGATGGGTAGTACACGGATTTGTCTGATCTTCGTAGTTTTGGCTCCGTGTGTGTTTGTGCTACTTGGAGCACTTCTGTCACGAAACAAAAACCAGCAAATGTTCAGTGGTTGGGCTTCACCACCATAATCTTTTCAGCTAACCATTTCAAGCCGGGTAACGGAATTCAAAAGGTTTCGTTTTTTCCTTCGAAACGAAACCGAAACACACCAATAAACGGAGCCACAAGTACGATTTGCCGCATGCAAGTGCGCAAACTAGGCAAATCCGTGTACTACCAACGTTACTGGATGGAGCCAGTTGGGAAACTGCATGGGCTCGCCACGGAAGCGGCGTGGCCGCTCACAGTCTCCCAAAACGCGGGGGCGCTGCGATCGCTTTGCGACCTGGTCATGTGACGAGCTTCGTGCGTCGTCTGCTCGTCGTCTGTTCCGCGCCCCGTCTCCGAAGGACGGCGCAGCGTTTTTGGAGCACTTCATATCTCAAGGAATCTTGTTAGCGGATGCATATTGAGAGCTTCCTGCTACAACCACTGCATAGATGAAGGTGGACACAGCTTGGAGCTCTGAACGAAGTCTGAGTGGTTCTTTTTGCCACGTGCTGATGGTGCTGACTGCATTCCGCAGGTGTTTCGATGTGATGAGCTTGTGCTTGCCTAATGAATAGGTGCCTCCGAGAGCATAAACTGAAATTTCCTGAAAATTTTTTTGAGATCGCATTGCTCGTGCAGTCCTTACATTGAGCGTTTTTCTATAAAAGCATGCTCTTATTTGAAAGCGACAGTAAGCGTTCTAAATGAAACAGTCGCGAGTTCTGAAAACTTGCGCATGTTTTTTATTGTATACAATGCCGCTGCATTTACGCTGCGGTGCGTTATCTGTGTGGCTTGTCAGGGAGAATAATACGATGATGTATATCTTACGAGACAACTCACTTTTTTTTTTTTGGTTCCCAGCACAGCAATCTTTTGCAGAAGAAACACGTAGTTACAAACAAATTTTAACAGAATGGTTCGTAACAGTCGGCTTGTATTTTTTAAATGCATACCGTTTGTAAGTAGATACAGTTTTTAAATTGTGCAAATTCAACTATTTATTAAGTGTACTTAAGTAAAGTGTGGGATTGGGCTAGTTGGTAATCCATATAAAACTTCTAGGCGCGTAAAACTTCAGACAACTAACACAAGAGACGAGGACGAGCGCAGACTTTCAACTGATTTATTACTACTACGACACACATATATATGTTAGAAAGAAGATAAGATCACTTGCTTAAAAAAAAAAAAAAAAAAAAAAAAAAAAAAAAAAAAAATCAAAAGGCGAAAAAAAAAGTTGTACGCGCCTAGAAGTTTTATTAAGTGTAAAGATTGTTTTTCCGATTGACAATTAAATGTATCGAATGTGCATGACTAGGAACACGGAATGCCAATCGAGTGGATATGAATTAAGGAGCTTGGAGAAGCTCCTTCATCTCTTCGTCACCTCTTCATGAAGGGAGGAATGCAATCGAATTAAAAAGAACAGCGTCATTTTAGTTTGACACTCGAATACCCAAATTTCGAACCAATGACATGCGTCGCCGGTAAGCTGGCTGTGTTCTACGTGGGACTCCTGCTAGGTTATTTAATGCTTGTTCCGATGTTCCCGTGTCCTCATTACAGCCCTTAATTCACTGAGATCTGTGCATGTTGCTGTGCAATAACTGTAAGAAAAGCCACCAAACACATTTGTTCAAGTTCCTGTTTTTTTTTTTACTTGGCAACATTTCTATGTTAAATCACTGCGTAGTTTATTGGTGCGTAGTCTAGAGAAGTTTGGCTTTCTTTTTTGTAGAAGACACCCTGCCAGAAGCACTCAGCTTCTTACAAACATCTCTCGTAAAAAAGTGCATTCTCAAAACAACGTATGAGTGTACAATCTCCGATGTCAGGATGTCCTTATGAACTGAACAACCAACGCTTGGAACATCGCAGTCTTTGATGACATCCAGCGCATCCCAAAACATGTCGGCGCACAGATGGTTTTCTCCTAGCACGAGAGACAGTTTTTCTTCGACGCGTTTCAACATTGTGTAAAGTTCTGTAGAGGGATGCTTGAGGCTTCCGTTCCTGAATTCTCTTGCCAATGTCAGTAGTGAAGCGGGGAATTTAGTGTTTGTTGACTGGATGCTGCTTATGCAAGCAGCGCAGTTGACGTGCTTCAGAAAAGAATGTACAATGTAGCCGCAGAGGTAATATACGACGCACTCCTGTACTGCTGGCAAAGCATATCCGTGGTCCGGAAGCGGTGTCGGTCCCGAGTGGGATGCTGAACTTATTCCAGGCAAGCAAACCTCGGAAATCTTTGCGCTGATTGTCTCACGCAACTTTTCATACGTTGCCAGCTGCTGCTTCTTCCCTTGCTTCATCGTCTCTTGCACTGTGGCTAGTATTAAGGTTGGCTCCTCTTGGACATTGCCTGCAATCGAAGCCTTGACAGGTGTGTACAGGCTCAGCAACCTGTAGATATGGGAAAAGCTCAGGATCGTCGGATGGTCTTCGTCACCTCCAAAGCTCCTGGTGATTCCGAAGAACCTCTGTAATGGTAGTAATAAAGCCGTACGTCAGTTCACCGTATGTATCTCTTTCAGAAGTCAAAGTACGCATGGCGTATGGAATGCATAAAGAGGATTTATAGAGTGCAAGTCTCAGGCGGGAATTGCACATCTCACATAGAGATATGACGACTGTTTAAAACCACGCTATGCTTCCTCATAACCGTTTTGTTTATTTTCCATGCAATGAAGTAAGTGCGCAGTTTTATGGAATTATGCTAATCTCACCTCCAAGGGGTCTTGATTAAGCTTGCCTGTGAGCACGTAGCGTGCACCTTTAGCAAGGAGGTCATTTGTTAGTTCCAAGATAGATGACAAAGTCACCCTTAGAGACTCCATTGTTACTTGAGATGCGAACATGGCTGTTCCTTTCTCAACGTGGTTTCTCTCTGTCAAGTCCAAGATAATCATGAAATCTTGGATGATCTAGAAAAGGGAAAAGTTTATGTTAGACATTACTTTTTTTGTGCAAGCTAGCTCTTACATGCAAACGTCGACGCCTATAAAAAAAGGGACCTTTGAAGAAAGGCATAAAGTTATTTTTTAACCTGATTTTTTAATGAAACATGTGTGCCACTGAATGAAAATGGAAGCTGGTAATACTTGAAATCACGCTTGCGGCGTGTCGCCTTCTCATCGACGTTTATTTCAGTTATCTGGAAGGAGAAGTTCTAAGTTCCAAGACATTTATTCGTCGTCTTTCTTTCAATAATACCTTCCTTCAATTACAAAATAAATGTCTACTTAAACTAGGCTTTTGTTGGTGTAAATGTTTGTCGGCGTTTTGTATTTTATTTATATGCCCAGTGCCTCAGTTCTTGATTAACATTACCTATTGCGAATGTTCTTCAAAAGTAGCACATTTTATCGCCCTTGCCTTAATTTCCTTGGATGTGCTCCTTATCCCAAAACGAGGAAGCTTGATGTTCAGGGCATCAAAAAGGTCATTTATGATGCGGGGTAAACGCGGCTGTCCCCTCGCAGTCTTCCAGGCCATCTTGCTTGAGTCTCCGGTACACATCAAGGCCGATAGCCGTACTTCGGCTGAGCAGCTAGGGGACAGAAAACGTATAGGGGCATTTTATTAATCGCAAAAAGACTTAAGGAGAACACTTCACAGTACCAGTTAAGTTTGTGTTTCACATGTGAAGAATTTGCCTAAATAATCAGGTAAGCTATAAGTTCTTTCAAAAGCAGCTTTTCGTAATCTTACCTGTACTGCGAGCTTCACACTCATTTTTCTCATGTTGTCAGGGCAGACGTGTTCAGCGGTAAGCTTCGGAACAATGCGGAGTTGCTCTTTGCCGTCTACTTCTTACAAAACTCGGTAGTGGTCATAGTTTATGCGATGTTCACCAATCTATGAGCAAGAAGAAGAGAGGGAAAAAAAAAGTCCGTCAGTCGTATGTAGTGCTACGAAGAAAATGTATTTTGATTGGCACCGCGACACTATTTATTGCGATATTGTACTGTACGTGGTACTTACCATGCCATATTTGTGTCGAAGAAGATGGTTTCTAATGCATTTGACAATGTGGGGTACATCGCAAAGGAAGTAGAGGCTTTGATTTGGCTCGCATGGGTGCTGAACTTTGTGGTTTGCTGTGTGAAGCTTTCCTGATATGCCAAAGTTGGACCACATTGCTTTGTTCGTGCTGGCGCCATCACTGATTACTGCGACGACTATGGCGTTGTGTTTGCGTAGCTGCACGATTGCATCAAGAACTATTTTGGCGAGCACGTGTCCGGGGGCTGCGTTTTTTGTTGCAAAACTTGCAATCGGTTGAACCCATGAGTGGAATAGAGGCACAAACATTGCAACCAATGCATGATCAGCAGTAGCTGCTGAAACTTCACCGTCTCCGTAATTTACGAACCCATCAATCTTGTATGTTTGACGGTTGAAAGCTACGGCTTGGCGTACCTTCATTTCATCTATTACTAGTGTGCCGTAACACTGGACTCCTTTCATAGTCTTCATGAAAGCCCCTATGCTGGAAAGGGAGAGCTTATTAAAGCCAAACTCACAAGGCATTCCTCTTATTATTTGTCGGAGCCTAGTCGAAGTTGGAAGAGGGAGGATTTTTCATTCTTGACATCAAGCGGTACACACGTGGGCTTGAAATCTTCAAGAGAAGGCAACTCAGCAGCCACCCACAGTCATACCGCACACCTCTTGAAGATTTCGCTTTCATCGACTGCAGTGCTGTCCGAAATGCAAGTTGCTGCAGTGGTGGAAGTTCAGCTAAAACCTCGCTCAACAGTGCATTGCTTGGATCTGATGACAACTTTTTTTTCAAGCTTAGCAGGTCCCTCTTGTATTTCTCCCGCAGCACTGTGCTCTTATAGTCTTCTTTCTTAAATTTCTCAACAGCGCAGATGGCAAAGGCACGTACTTGCTCTTTCTTGAACGTCGTTTCTGCCTGCACTGCAAGTTCTTTTTTGCTTTCCTGCACTGAACGCATAAGGCTTTCGCCGACAGCACTGCACATCGCTTGCTTCTCCATGTTCTCCCAGACCTTTCAGCCGTCTTAGAAGTTGATATAAAGGACATAAACGAGAATCAAAACCATTGCAGATACCCAGGCTCTCAATGAGATGAAGAAAGGGCGCTGCGTCTTTCAAGGTGGTAAAATTGAGCTTGTCACTGTTAATAAAGGTGTAAGACGATTCCGGCACAAGTTTCCCTTTAGCGCTGACAACAACGGTCGAGTTTTTGTTTATAACGACAGCTCTTTCAATAAAAACTACGCCACCAATTTCTTGAAGTTTGTAAAAAACAACACGCTCATCCGTGTGTTGCACACACCATGCTCCATACACGGGCAAGTCTTCTATGCCACCAAACCAATGTTCACCTGTGGAGCTTTCTTTCATGATGACTTCCATGCTTTCAGCATTTGAGGCAGCCCTGTTTTCGTGTTCAAGCATTTCAGTGCACGTCTCACTTTCACTCTGAAGAACTGGGGTAATGTCATCTTCGGCCACTAGCACGCTTGCTGCATTTGTGCCAACATTTTCTACACAAAGCTTCAAATCAAGCTCAGCGCAATTAGCAAAATGCCGCGGTACCGCACCTTTCTTCAGTTCCCAGCGTCCTCGCGGAATCGAGACTGTTTCGCCATTCACAACATGCTGGAAGGAGGTGCAAATGTCCGCTTCATCAAAGTGACGATCACATATGTATGATCTTTGAGTAACTTCGAAGTTTGCACGGCCTGCCGCATTGTTCCACTCCCTCAGCACATTGGGGTCTTTCGGTGGCTTGAAAAAGTGTCGCTGCACGAAGGGCACTTCATTTGACGTTGCCGATGAATATCCACTTCGACAGCCTGGCACAGCACACCTCGGCATGCCGACCGTTCTCCCGAAGGGAGCAAAATTCAACCGCGAACAATTGCTTGCTCAGAGTCACCGTCCGCTTTCTCTCCAGAAAGCAGAACAGCGTAAACATTATCGTCTGCTCTGTCATGGTTGAAATTTAATGCATAAGGTCTGTTACGAAACAACGAGCCAGCCTTTTTTTTATATTTAGGTTACTTAACGATGAGTACTCACCATTATTACCAGCAGGGAAAAATCGTCTGCAAGCGCAGGCCCTGCTAGCCGCGTCGCTGCTCCGTCTGCTCCGCGCGATGCCGGCTGCGCGGCGGAGAGGTCACGTGACGTGGTCGCAAAGCGATGCCAGCGACACCTGGAATGGGCGACGATTTGCGGCCGCCTCCTCGCGCGAGTTTTCCAACTGTCCTCATCCAGTAACGTTGGTACTACCCCATCATTCCCATGGTCGCTGAACGATTGCAGCACCAGAGTCCCCTCCTAATTTTAAGAAACGTTGTGACGTCCATAACGGCGTTTCACACGTGAAGAAACCCAGCGTTTAAAAGAGTAATGTTTTTTTTTTCTTAGACCGTGAAGTCAAAGTGCCTTTCGGCGCACGTGGAGTTTTTTTCTGTCGCCAGAAACGCGGAATGCGATTCCTGCTCTAGTAGCTAGCGTGCACGGTTAAAAACTCTACAAACGCGTTTCAAATGCACTGCATTGAGGTGATGGCAAGTCACGTTCAAGTCAAGAAGGTGGGGGCTCCGGTCGCTAGGGGCTAGATAGAATAAGCGTGCGTGCCCGTAGCTGTTGCTGCCGACGCCGAAGCGTGACATGGTGGGGGCTCCATTTGATAGGGACGTGCGCGCTCACAGCTGTTGCTATGAGAGAGGTCGGGGGACGAATTCTGACATCAAGTTCCGTAGACGAAACAAGTTTGAATTGTTTTTTTATCATAAACCGACTGAGATATGCATTCGCATTTTAAAAAAAAACGACCTCACGCACCTGGCTGTTTAATGGGCGAGCAACAACAATCTGGTGGTTTGGACGCTGCAGCCATCACCGCTCCGCTTCGGGAGTTCGTAATAAAGTGGCGAGATCGGCAATGCTTATAAGCCGCCTACACCTTTTTCATTTCTCTTGCTACAGTTCTCTCCAGTTTACGTCTTTCACGAAACGGTGGTGAACAGCGTGACGCTTTACGTCCAAGCATGATGCCGATGGATCATACCAGACGCACCTTGAACTTACACGACTGCCCACGGCGGCTTAGTGACCCTTGAAGATTGGTCAAATACAACTTGTTAGGTGGCCACATGCCCTTCATTGTATAGTCGCATTTTTGCGCGTTTAATATGAAACTCTAATGCCGGTGAGTGACAAATCGAATCTTTATTGATGGTTACTTGATTGATTGACACGTGGGGTTTAACGTCCCAAAACCACCATGGTTATGAGAGATGCCGTAGTGGAGGGCTCCGGAAATTTCGACCACCTGGGGTTCTTTAACGTGCACCCAAATCTGAGCACACGGGCCTACAACATTTCCGCCTCCATCGGAATGCAGCCGCCGCAGCCGGGATTTGAACCCGCGACCTGCGGGTCAGCAGCTGAGTACCTTAGCCACTAGACCACCATGGCGAGGCTATTGATGGTTACTTCCGGTCAATGTGGCTGCGACGCTTATAGATACATCCTCTAGCGCATAGCGTTACAGAAGACCGCGCTGCTGCTGGAAGGGCTCCTGACGAACTTCGTTTCCCGGCCATACTCCATAATACGTGCGTGCTTTATTGTCAATTAAGCTCCTGCTATCGCTAATAGTCCATGGGTTTAGTAGTGCTGGCGTGCAGGTAGCTGGACCAGATTCCCCCTGAATCGAGGTCCGCTCCATTAGACTTGGAGCACAAGTCTAACTTTGCCCATTTTACTTCTAAAGCCTTCACTTGGTACAATCCAGAGTTTTTACAGTCGTCGTAAATGCGGACACAAAACATGTTTCTTTGGCCATAACGACTGCGCGGTCTAGATTTCACGCATCAGCTGCAGGCCGTCGATTTGGCTGGTGTCACCCCCGGAGTCATTATCTCCCGGTGTGACATGAGGAGCCACCAACTTAGTTTGGGAGGTCTCATGGCCTCGTATAATCTTGAGCTTCATGATTGCAATAATGTTATTTGTGTTTTAATGTCTTAAGCTATTACAAGCTTTCTAGGTAGTCTACTGACGCCAACATTGTAGACGCAGCAAGTTTCAGTGCGTGTACAGTGTCCCAATATTCTATGTAAAGCACCAATATCGTGTTCGCGTGACCGAAACTCAACACAGCAGTGCCTGGCTCCAGCCTCCGAGCCAGGTCGGTTGAGGTGGGAGCTGTGAGGGCTTGTCTTTCACAGCTGAAGGCGTTTGGGAGGTTAGGGTTCCCCATGCACGATTTTGCATTTCTTTCTTTTGCACTTGTTTACTTGTATGCCCCCCAATACTTGAGGACGGGATGACATGTGAGCTCGCCTGAAGCTATGATGATAATGACAGGGACCTGAATATAACGGACCACCCATTTTCGGTTTTTTCCTGCCAATCCTCCATTGTGAGTTCACTAAGTTATAGATTTTGATACAATAGTTATTGCCTGCCTTACCATCGTCACTCGTAACTTGATTGATTGATATGTGGGGTTTAACGTCCCAAAACCACTATATGATTATGAGAGACGCCGCAGTGGAGGGCTCCGGAAATTTCGACCACCTGGGGTTTTTTAACGTGCACCCAAATCTGAGCACACGAGCCTACAACATTTCCGCCTCCATCGGAAATGCAGCCGCCAAGCCGGGATTCGAACCCGCGACCTGCGGGTCAGCAGTCGAGTACCTTAGCCACTAGACCACCGCGGCGGGGCGTCACTCGTAACTTCTTCGCTCCCCTGTCACGTTTCCCTAGTGTACAGAAGCAGGCCAGAGCAAACTGTAGCGCAGGCCGACCTCGTCCTTTTTGTGTATTAATTCTATATCTATCTTATTGCATAAAAGTTTATGCCTAAAATGGTGTGAATGCCATGGTGTGTATGTCATCATAATCATCATCACCACCATTACCACCACCATCATCATCATCATCAACCTTGTTTGAGAACACTAAGGGTTTGGACGGCTGTGACTGTTAGTGGGTGTTATCATTATCATATTCTAGGGTCGCCGAGGGGTTTCATTGGCTACGGTGGATCATCTGTGAGGATCTATGAGGGGTGGGTTTCATCATTCTTTTGGGTTGCTGAGCGCTGTGTAGTGTCTGCGCTGGATTATTTTGTGCATTATGTTGGGCTACCTGTTGTACCGTGGAAGGAGAATGCCCCATAATTTCACATTTTTTCCGCCAATTTATTGCTGAAAAAGTTCAGAAGACGTACGCCCGCAGGTGAACGAGCTGATGCTGATGGGGATGAGTATTATAAAATGACAGATGTAGAAAGTGAGAACCGCGATCTTCCCAGAAACGGCAATCGAGTAGATTTCTGAAGATTCTCGCCCCTGTTTGTCAGTTGTTTCGGTGTCACCGTTTATTTTGCACCGTAGGCAACAGTAATATACTCCTACAAGGTGTATACCACGAATAGATTGATTGATTTGATTGATTTTTGGGGTTTACCGTCCCAAAAGCACCATATGATTATGAGAGACGCCGTAGTGGAGGGCTCCGGAAAGTTTGACTACCTGGGATTCTTTAACGTGCACCCAAATCTGAGTACACGGGCCTACATCATTTCCGCCTCCATCGGAAATGCAGCCGCCACAGCCGGGATTTGATCCCGTGACCTGCGGGTCTGCAGCCGAGTACCTTAACCACTAGACCACCGTGGCGGGGCGACCACGAATAGAGAGTAATTGCTACCATCTTCATTGCTATCATCATAATCATCAATATGGGTAGGGCTCTGTTGATATGCGACTAAGGTCAACAGCTGGCTGGTTGGACCACAACCGACGTAAGCATAAGTGAACATACTGGCCCTTCGCATTGTGGTCCTGAGAATTGGTTTGGTGGCAGTTGACATTTTGACTCATTCCATGCGAGTGACATCAAGTCTTTGGTCTGCGTTAACGAACACTGCTTCCGAAAAAAGCGCAAAGGCCCCATAATCTTGAATTCTCGTTCTCAAATTGTTGGCCTGTTTCGCTCCTCGTCGAAGGCTTATTGAGCTGTAGCACAGCAAAAACGGCCTTGTGTACGATTACTCTGAGGGATGTTTAAATATTATGCTGTTGCTCTATCTGAGCACACGGGCCTACAGCATTTTCGCCTCCACCGAGAATGCAGCGGCCGCAGCCAGGATTTGATCCCGCCACCTGCGGGTCTGTAGCCGAATACCTTAGCCACTAGACTAGAGGGCTCGACGCCGCGTCAAAAAGACAGGGGCCAACGCGGTGTGACAGATACGTGGGGCAAGGCAAGGAGGTTAAAGTTTTTTTTTTATTTAAACCTCTTTGGGGTCAGGCCATTCGGTTGTTAACCCGCACGTCGCGGAATCAAATCCCGACCGCGGCGGCCACATTTGGGGAAGTCGGAGAGACGAGCATAGAACGAACGCCGGCACCTGGCCGTGGTATTTATTTATTCACTCAGTCTGCTGCGTTTCATGCCACACTGATACGTGAATCACATGGTTGTTTGCTCTGGGGTGTTCCACACTAGCACAAGAACAGTACTTTATGGTATAGTGGCACTTACAAAAGGACGCTGTGACTTCCAAATGTCCGGGACTCCTCTCACATCTTTGGACCGTGACAAGATACCGTAGTGGACTGCAACATGCCAGGGAACACGAGTCGCGGCACACTCAGAATGATGTCGGTCACAGAAAAACCTAATTGTTGGCTATACTGGTAGATTTTTTTTCCACAAGACACATATATTTTAAATCAATGCGTCAGCGCTCGACACTGAAAATCAACCTGGAGCTCTATCTATGTCAATGGTAAGCCGTTCGCATTAGGTATGAATAATCCAAGTGCTCTCGGTATGCTCGTGGCACTGGATGTCCAGCAGTAATGGTCGACTTGAAATAACACAAACCTTCACCAGACCCCCCCCCCCCCCAAAAAAAAAAAAAAACGCCCCACTAACTCTTCGACAAGTGTTGTAATGAACTCGGAGCACTCCAACTATACTTTTACTTCAAGACTATATATGCCTTAAGAAACCCTTATTTTCATTAAAAGGGCAAGCTTCATCTAAATTTCGGGGAGAGAGCCCTATGCTCCCCCATCTGGCTGCGGGCCTGTGCCAACCGTGGTCTATGAAAGGGTTCAACGACGTACGCTATATGATTGTCTCGTCGTTTAGCCAGGTGTATCCATGCAACCTCATTGTTTGCACTGGACTCTCATAAAGTTGTACTCCCTCAGGGGATTCATGTCATGACCAGACAGACAGCCATGTTAACTTTGTCCTATACGAAGTTAGGCAGGCAATCACGAAGGCACCCAAACAGCGGCCGCTATAAGAGGTCAATATATAGGGGCCTATAGAAACGTTCCAAGTTTGTTTGGTTTACTAAGAAATGCTTCGCACTTAAAAAGCAAGAGAGTATAGTGACATCTTCATGTTTTGATGTGCTGCCAGGCAAGACATGGACCAAAAAAAAAAATACGAGCAAATTTACCTGACAGTACATCAAGACATGAAGACGTATCAATTAGCACCTATTGTAGCTTTATAAGCACATCAACGTTTCTAATAAATGCGTAAACATGCGCTTTTGGGTGAATGAATACAATGAGTTGCATGCAAACGAACATAATATTATACAGCGATATAGTTGCACGGCAATGAGAGCCACAAGACTGGCGCTCGTGGCACGAGAAGTCCCGGGAATATCATATTTCCATGTGCATCTTTAGGGCTGCGACACATTGTCGTGGCCAAACGAATCCTAAGAGCGAATAGGCGTTGATCCGAGCCGGTGGTTTTTCCGTTGGCTCGAGGGAAAAATAAAGGATTCATGGCCTAAGACCGCAATCTGTGTTGGGCGGCAGCAACAGATTGGTTATGGCGGTGTGTGGGCACTTCGTTCCAAATGAAGAAGTAGCTGCCCGTTGTGTTGACAGACAGCAGCACCATCGTCAACAAGATGGACTTCCCGGCGAGTCCAACAATAGCCTGGGAAACAAGACAAAGAGTGTAGGGAGATTGCGTCATACAGTATTTAAAAGCGGGCTAAATAATAAAAAAAAAACAAGCTTAGAAACTTTGGTCTACTGGCACTTTGGTACGCGGGATATAAAAAAGCGCCTCCAAACACGAGGAAGAGTCAAGGGGTAGTTGTGCGCAGCTGTGGAAAACCACTACGACTTAATATCATCGTGCCTAAATAGTTTCATAATTGATTGATTGATTGATTTGTGGGGTTTAACGTCCCAAAACCACCATATGATTATGAGAGACGCCGTAGTGGAGGGCTCCGGAAATTTTGACCACCTGGGGTTCTTTAACGTGCACCCAAATCTGAGTACACGGGCCTACAACATTTCCGCCTCCATCGGAAATGCAGCCGCCGCAGCCGGGAATCGAACCCGCGACCTGCGGGTCAGCAGCCGAGTACCTTAGCCACTAGACCACCGCGGCGGGGCTAGTTTCATAATTGTTCATGGGGCTAATGTAATTGACAGGTGTAAGGCTTGATGCATCAGCCAGCATGGTAATGATAGGTAGTACATGACCTTACTTAAAGAGGTACCGACACAAAAACTTTGACCTTGCATTTTTCTGCTGCAGTGCGTTGCTGGAGGTCTGTTAGTCATGACACGACACATCGTTTGCTGCAACACGTGACAGATAATTAATTAGATTCCCCTCATTATCAATTAGTTTCAGTTTTGGTTTGAGAAACTTCCAAATACTGGGTGCAACTGTGGCCACCTAGCGTGCGCAGCTCTTGACCACGTCAGCACACAGAACTGTGACGCACTTCCGCACGGTCCGCGTCCAGAATTACTTTCGAATAGGAAACGGGACAGCCATGTCGCCAAACACAAAACTTTATAAGCGTGTGCCACGGCCACGCACTCGCACTTAGCAGCCGAGAAATAAAGACCCCGGGAACTAACGCGGAAAAAGAAGATGGTGGCTATGACGTCAGCATAACTTGTTTTGTTGACCGCAGCGTGGTGATGTGAGGGAAGTAGGGTGTCCCTCGGGGTCCCCTCCGAGGGTGTCAGTGCTATGGAGTCGGTCGCTCACGCGAACTTCGAAATTAATTTTAAATACCTTCCAAGCTATATTCGCCGTTGATATCTTGCAGATGATATACGAATGATCACGGGGATCTACCCCGCAGGCTATCTAGTCCCCGAAATTTTGTGTCAGTACCCCTTTAAAACCCGTTCTTTCAACTTCGTTCGGTGCCGTATGGCCTGCAGCCGCATTGTCACAAAACGAAGTTCAGCAAAAAATTAGCTGTCCCACTTCATCACCTTTACCAGTTCAAATAGACGAACAAAGCTCATCGCAAGCCGTTCTTTTTATAATAAACAAAAGCTAGAACACAACAATTAACAAATCTTTAAGTGTGTTCAAAGCATAAAGCTTGAAGACGAGGCAAGTCCGTGTATTATCTAAAGTTACCATAGTGACTGAACGACTGCAAGGCCAGTTATTTCAAATAAATATGGTATAAATCCAGCTATTGCTGCGTTAACGCTATTTGTATTGTCATGACCAGGTGTCACCTTTGCGCATTATTTTAACCCGAAGCACTCTCACACATTTATGTATTCATCGAATTGTTTATTCTGTGAAAGTTTTGATGAGGGAATTTTCATAAATGACGAGCGCTGAATCGGCATGGACAAAAAAAAATCATAGCGTATCCACGGAGTGAATGATGATAAGTCGGGCGAAGCATCCGTTAGCGCATCCATGCTTCCGTCCGTCCGCGTTACCTTCCGTGCGTCAATCCATGCGTCCACTCGTCTGTCCATGCTTCCGTCCGTGAGTCCATCCATCCGCCTGTCCGTCCGTTCGTGCGTCCACCCGTCCGTCCGTCTGTCTGCTAGTCCGTCTGTCCGTCCATCCATGGGTCCATCTAGTGAACACTACAAGTACCACCATCTCCCATCTCGCAACCCCTGTGACACAGACCTGCTCTAGAGCGGGTATGTGCTAACGGTGGCTACATACATACATACATACATACATACATACATACATACACGTGCATACATACATACATACATACATACACACATACATACATACATACATACATACATACATACATACATACATACATACATACATACATACATACATACATACATACATACATACATACATACATACATACATACATACATACATACATACATACATACACATACATACGTTCATGCATACATACGGAAGAGGAGGAGGACTGACAGACCCGCCATAAGGAGCTTCGACCGTAAAAAGAGAAAAGAAAAGGAGTGATTTCGGATGAAGTCTTCCTGGGCTTCCGGAGGGTGAATTCGAGCTGTTCTTCGGCTTTGTTCCTTCCTTCCTTCCGTTACTGTAGCGCACATTGTTTTTGCTAATTCAGTGCTAAGACGCCCTTTTCTTTTACATTGAATTAGCCAAAAACCAGTGGCACAGGATCTCACGAACAGCCGTAAAAGAATGACGTCAGACATGACGACGGACCATCTCGGTAATGTGTGGGCTTACCAGCTGCAGCACGGACACGTTCTGAGCGCAGTGCAGCAAGGCGAGTGGCAGCGTCATCGGGCTGATCATGTTGGTGGATAGCGCCACTGACACTGGAACGAGGTAGTACAGCAGGCGCGTGCCAGTCTCCGAGGCCTGCGGTTATGAAAACCATATAGTTTGCGCGAAGGAATGGTGAGGTAGAGAAAGTTAATGAAGGGACAGCAATGATTTATAGGTGACTGCACTGGTGTACGGCAGCTACCCACACGGGTGGTAAGAGGGTGGTGACCAGAAAGAGAAGCAGGATTTATATCAGCTGCGGCTTCGTCACTTGCGCGTGCGTCCGTGCACGCATGCACGCACGCACGCACGCACGCACGCATGCACGCACGCATGCACGCACGCACGCACGCACGCAAAGACGGAGCAGCAGCCGAAAATAGTGACGACGCCAGCTTTGTTTAGAAAAATGTGTCAGACATTGCACATTCCTTACGCGGCGCCCAATCCTCGACATTGTTGCAATATTAAAACGACACCTTACGGCTCGTGCCCGTCGATAGCTCAGTTGGTACAGTGGTGGGTTGTAGACGTTTTCGGGCTATTGACATCCATAGGTCGCTGGTTCGAATCGAGTAACTTTTTTGCTAGTAAATTTTTTGACAAATTTTCGTTGTACAGTACAGGAAGTAATGTTACACCACTAATGTATGCATATAATGCAGCATGTGCAATCTTAAGACTTCTTTACGAAAAAGTAAGAACGCAGAAAAAAAAGAGCCTTGCGTATACAGAGTCAACTTATAAGCGTTTAACTTATAACTTATATGATATTTATAGCTTTGATTTATATGTGGGGTTTAAGGTCCCAAAACCACCATATGATTGAGAGACGCCGTAGTGGAGGGCTCCGGAAATTTCAACCACGTGGGGTTTTTAACGTGCACCCAAATCTGAGAACACGGGCCTATAAGATTTCCGCCTCCGTCGGAAATGCAGCCGCCGCAGCCGGGATTTGATCCCGCGACCTGCGGGTCAGCAGCCGAGTACCTTAGCCACTAGATCACCGCGGTGGGGTGATATTTGTAGCTCGTATTCTTTAAATTTTTGGTTGTGCCATTAAAAGAGAAATCACTCATTAGAGCTGGAAAAATGCTGAGTGGCAACGTCCTCTCTCCGTGAGTTTCGCGCTATCAGTTCCGCGTCTATGCAATGTATTGCAATAATTTCCAGCCCATTTATGTCAACTGCGGGACGAAAGCCTCTCTGAGTGATCTGTAAATTGCCTACAAGTATCACACCTCGTACGTTTTTTTGCCGTTATCATGAGCCGCTGCGTGGTTTCTTATTTGTGAAGCAAACAATTTCTCAATTGAGGATAAACAAGGAACAGTAGTCTGGTGCTTGAGCTGTAAAAATCCATTACATTACCCTCCTGTGCATAAATCGTAGGGCATGCAATCGCGACGGAAGCTTAAGGTATACATTTTGAAATACATACATACATACATACATACATACATACATACATACATACATACATACATACATACATACATACATACATACATACACACACATACATACATACATACATACACATACATACATACATACATACATACATACATACATACATACATACATACATACATACACACATACATACATACATACATACATACATACATACATACATACATACATACATACATACATACATACATACATACATACATACATACATACATACATACATACATACATACATACATACATACATACATACATACATACACAGTGAGATACTGCAAAGTTGTAGAAAAATAAACACCGTTTTAAGAAATAACAGGGTTATGCGCTAAAAACAAAAACAATTGGATATATAAAAAATTATGTTTCGGAGGTTGTAATTTCGTACTCTAGGTTGTACTATTAGTAAAATCGCCACGAGAACGTCGTTTTTGGACCATGTGACTGTGAAAACCTTTTCGAATTCTCCCTAAAAAAACTATCGGCAAATGGCACCCCACAACACATTTATGGTGAGCCTCAAGCCATTAGTAAGATGTGTGAATTATAGAACACACGTTCTCGCTAAGTGTACGGCCTCGAGCACGTTGCACTTCGGTAAACTCGGAAGGTTGCGGAGCCAGCATGGAGAGCTGCAGTCGCTTAAATCCAATGTCGCAGATAACTTGAGATTCCCCTAGAGCTCGTCTATACGGCAAAGGCCTGACGGTCATATCCGCTTTACAAAGAATGTGTGTTGTAAAAAAAAAAAAAACGAGCACTGGGAATATTGCTGTGGTGCATTCACCGTGACTTTCCCACTTCCACTACAAACAAATACATTCAGACATACAGTAATAAGTCTGTATAACTTACGATGGTGATTATTATGGGCCTCAGAAGTCGACACAGTGGAGCAACGCCCACGGCCTCGGTAAGCAAGCAGGAGAGACCGGTGAGCAGCACCTGATTGGTGACGCGCGAGTTGGTGCGCCAGAAGCTCGGGCTCACCAGTTCGAACAGGTGCTCCACCAACTGGCCTTCCTGCACACGAGAAAGAGACTAGCGAATGATCATGCCCACTTCGATGTTCATTTCATGGACTGCAAGATGGCGCGAATGATGGCAGCGGCCAAGTGTTGACGTTTCGGGGCGTGGCTGAAGTCAAGGAGGTTCAAGTAGACCCTCAAAGGACAAAGACGAAAGGTAGTCGTACATACATGGAACTTAAAAGTTGCACGGGAAATGCGGTGTGCTTAGCTATGGGCATCGTCTAATATTGTCACAAAGGTGTTGTTTGCATCAGTGGTGTAGACAGGGGGTGGTGCTCCGGGCCCGTCCCCCTCTTTCCCCCATTTTTTTTTCGCCACAGCATACAGAGCAAAAAGTGACCATTTCAAAATAGTGCCCCCTCCCTCTCCCTCCCGTATACAATTTCTTGTTATGCCTCCAATTCGCACGCGTAAAAAATGTGCGTGACACTTGTATAAAGCGTGCCCGTTGCGTGTGTTGTGCATATTTTATCATTTTAAATTGCTTCGTGAGAGGGGAACGCGAGCGTTTAAACTGAAAGCGTGTTCCTTACAACGGTTAGGTGTGTGATGAGTTGCGTGCCTCCGAGTACGCATATGACGCCCCAGGGCATACTTTCAAGCAAATGGTGTCGCCCAAAGGCGTGGCGGTCGCCGAACTGCTGCGACACACTGGATGCCACCACGACCAGCGTCGCCCACGTCCACACTTGCCTATAAGGAAGAATAAAAGTGGCTTGTTATCATGCCGATAAGAAGATCAATAAATAAATAAATGAAGAAATAAATAAACAAACAAAGAAATAGATCAATCAATCAATCAATTATTATTTAAATAAATAAAAATAATAAATTAATAAATCAATCAATTAATCATGATATCAATCAATAAGTCAACTCAAGTAGATGAGGGGAACAGTGAGAGTTGATTGGGCTTGTGACGATAATCATAACCTTTAAAAAAGTCTACATCACACATCATGGCTGTAGACATGAAATCAAAATTGTTTACGAACGAATGATTGAACAGATCGTTCTTAAGCTGATTACCTAAAGTTCCCAGTAATGGGGAACAGACTACAAATGAACGTCAAAAAACAGTAGTGACTTCTCAAACGCACGTTCATGAATCATGGGTCATGAACGTATCATGACTCATGCGTAATAAACGTATCATGACTCATGAGTCATGTTCAGTCTAAAACATTAGGACGTTCTAAACTTGAAACGTTAGCTTTGAGCTCTCAGGCAAACAATTCAGCCAACCTCGCGTTTGTAAAGTAAAACAGCCTATGTCGGTTTTGATTGTCATTGACATGGACGTGATCGTATCTGCAAAGACTGTCTCGCTGAGCTGCTTGGTGGTACTTGAAACTAAGCGTGACACGTGTCGCTTTCTTCTTTGCTGTCCATTTAGGACATTGTGTGTTGTTTTATATTCATTAATTTAGATTAAATTTTGCCCACTGTCTGTCTGTCTGTCTGTCTGTTCATTTAGTTGTCCATGAAGAGTGTTTCAATGCTACCTGTGTGGCAAGGGAGACTTCCTCAAAACAATTGGCCCCGTATCTACTTGTTACACCGCAAATGCTGTCGAAAGACAATAGTCTTGTATCTGGAGAGAGTGAACAAAACGTTTATTTGATGTTCTGCGCAAGAAAATCGGTGAATGGTAATCTGGAGGCACTGCGTTAGAGTGCGTCGAGTATGCAGTGGAGGCGAACGAGCGCATCAAGTCACGTCACGCGTGAGACGTGAGCGCTATCTTGCAGTTATCCTGGATAATGAAGCGTGCCGTGTGCGTGCCTGTCTCTGAGGTGACAAGGTGTAGAACGCAAGGCGACGGGTAGGTGCCACCACCGTGTCGTCTTAGCAAAGCGTTGGAAACACTTGCCTTTTCGTGCAAGCGTTGCATGGTCAGTGCAGCGTGATAGACGCTATGGTCCATACAATTACTTATGTATGCCTTTTCAAGTAAAAAATACACATACATAATATCGACGTGTTCTTATGGTGCCTCTGATATGTGCAATATTTGCTTTTTAATTGACAATCGCACAAGTATGAAACACTGAACCTTGAGCAATAATGGCGGGTGCGGCGGATGGGGTCGGCCGTTTAGAGTATCGTTTGGCCACTTTGGTGCCATTTAGGGTACCAGTAAGGGCGGACAAACAGACAGGTAGACAGACAGGTAGACAAAATGTACAGGTAGACAGATAGACAGACATACAGACAGACCAAAATTTTTGCGCTGAAGGTCCCCAAGATAGACAGTCGTCTTTAAATAAAACAGCCTATGTACCGACATTCGCCACGTGCGGTCACCGATAGTGTATGCAGCCTTCGAAATAAAAATCCCTAATCGTTCTATTTCCATTGTCTACCGTTACCGTTCTCTCAGTAAAAAACAAAACAAAAATGAGAAGAGAGAGACCAGCTCTCGTATAATCGTTGAGGTACAGACTCACGTTAGATGTGCATTGATGATGATTATGTAGACGATGATGACGTTGTACGTGACGAGGTAGACGAGGAACAGGTGGTTGCTCTTCCTGTGCAACCGAGATAGAGAGCAGTAAAGGGGATAAAAACCACCTGAATGCGCAGTGGTGCAATGCGGTGGATGTCGCGTCGTTAAATGCTCGCTTAAAGGG
This sequence comes from Rhipicephalus microplus, assembly GCF_013339725.1. Classification (NCBI taxonomy): domain Eukaryota; kingdom Metazoa; phylum Arthropoda; class Arachnida; order Ixodida; family Ixodidae; genus Rhipicephalus; species Rhipicephalus microplus. Next base: position 137,407,984 of record NC_051165.1, read on the forward strand.
ACACTAAAGGCAACTATAAATCGACGGTGATCGTTGAAATAGCGGTTCAGAAACGTTGTAGTGTTACTTTTGTGCCAAAGAAGGGCCTATTATGAAATAAAATCACAATTTAGAGGTCCACATCGGGTTAGCGCACTTCAAATTACCCGCCTCAAGAAGCGTACCGACTGGACCGACTCACGTCACGTCTCCGCAACACGGAGACGCGCGCACATAAAGTGTAACTGCAGCTCCTTAAGTGTAACTGCGCGAAAACAGAATTTTGGAACCACTCGCGCCATTTCCCATAATCACGCCTGAAGGTTCTGTTTTTTCTGAATCAAACAGAAACGGATAAGCAGCCTTTTATTACGTCTCTTGATGTACGGAAGGTTCTTTATTTAGTGCAGCTAGATCAACTACTAGTGATTAGTTGTAAGTGGTGCGTCTGATGTCATCGGGATCACTTTGAAAATGTCCTACTGCGGCGCTTGTGTTCTTGTGCATTTACCTTAATTTCTCGGTAAGTAGGACACTGTTGTTGATAATATTGTCGTTTTATGTTGTCATATATTGAGCTTTCACTCTCACGTAAATTATTAATTGACTTTGGTGTCCCTTTAAGAGAAATACTAAATGCGTTTGGACCAGTAAACTAAATTGGAAGAATATTTTTGTGAATACTGATTAACTATATTGATTGTCTAAGCAATGCTCGAATTCGGTTTTGATTTGAAATTTTGTGGTGAAATCTCATCTTCCTAACGTAAGTGTCACTTGCAAAATGGAGCCAACTGTTCTGCACTGGGTGCTAGAATCACTGAATTCTGAATAACTCGTCGATAGAAGGCGCTTTATCTTCACTGATAGTATCGTACAGACATGATTAAACGCCTTCAATGCCTTTAAAGGGCCCTGCAACACATTTCCAACATGACCAGAAAACATTGCTGATCGGTGACTGAAGCTTCTGTGAACATGGAAGGCAAATACAGCCCGTACGTGGCAGGGATTTCACGGTGGCATTTCAACAATGAATAGAATTCGCTCGCTTTTCTTTTGGAAGATTACGTCATCGATGGGTCTTACTACGTCATCGAAGAGAGTATTCGGCCAATTTAACATTGTGGCGCCAATTTGATTGTTTTTGCGCCGCACAGTTACCGTGGCCGCCATTGGATGTCACCACGTGCCAGCGTCATGCTTGCAAATGTGCTGTAATTACGTCGTATCTATATACCACCACAACCGCGAGTGCAGCGAAAATGAGCCGGGACGCTTAATGAAAAAGAAAATAAAGAAAACGAAGTCCTTAAGGTCATGAAAGTCGTTGACGTAGCTATTTGCCGTTTTCCCCCTCATGCACATATTTCAGCTTCAGAAAACTGCAGAATACGTGGAGCGTCGCGATCCGAAAAAAAAAAAAAAGAAACATCTTCGAGCGTGGAACGTGTCGCTGATTCAGCTGCTACGTGGTGGATACCAAAGTTTTTTGCGTCAATCGATTCGGGAGGTAAGGAACTGCGATAGTAAGGTCATATAATGAATACTTGGAAAAAGTGTCGAAAGGCCCCTTTTAATGTCACGGCAAGCCGATGCGGCTTCTTAATGGCGACAACGCAGCCCGCTCCTCCCCTTTCACTCCCATTTAGTTTTGCTCTTTGCGTTGCCTCTGTGATCTGCTACTGCAGTGCAGCACGCTGTCGGAACTGATCCGAGGCGCCGCCTACTTCGATTCGTACTTACTCGGGACGACGTGCGACTTCGCGGTGGTCGTGTGGCGCATGGCCGATGGCGTGGTCCTCGGGTGTGTGCCACCCGCTCTCGCTGAAACGCGAATAAGCGAATGGTGTGCACAGCTTACTTTAACAAACGAGTGGCACTAGAAGCAACAGTAGGCAATGAAAATTCGTGACCTTTGAGACGACTGACAAGTTCGATAGCGCCTGTGATTCTGGTACTCACCGCGACAACGGAAGGTTTTGGAAAAACAAAGGTCCGAGTTTGCAGGCATACCTACGACACACATGCCTCTATCACTGTTCTCTCATAAAACGATTGAGGCAGAACAATCAATTTTTTTTTCTTCTAGAAAGTAGGGAAAAACTTTTACCATACTGACCTGAAATCAATCGACTTGGATGGCCCTGAGACATTGTAGGTTTTGATAAACACGCGAAACGAAGTGATGTTTCTTAATCACAATACTGAGAAGTTAATTTTATTTATTGTATATACTGTAACCATTGATCACAAACTCCCTTGTTGAGAAAAAGTAGTCCCCAAAAGTGCGAGACCATACGACCAGATGCTTTCTGTAGATAACCAGTTGGTTGCGCCGCAGTATTCTGCACATATAATTTAAGTCTGTGTCGATGTCGAAAAACATTGGCAGATAAGATCATTGGAACACAGTACAGTTTATTAACTAGTAAATGCAGCTAAGTCATGTAACACCTACGCAAGAAGAACCAACAACAAGCAGCATGCATGTCCTCGAAGAATGCTTATGCAAGCCAACATTTCTTTGGATAAAACAAGTTAGCCATAATAATAATACCTGGAGTTTTACGTCCCGAAACCATGATTTGATTGTGAGAAACGAAGCAAGGAAGAGCTCTAGAAATTCTGGCCATCTGGCGTTCTTTAGCGTGCATTGACGTTGCACATGACCCTGGCCTCTACCATTTCACCTATACCCGGAAATTCCACTCCTGCGGCTGCTGTCGCACCCACGAACTTCACACCAGCAGCCGAGAACGTTAACCACTGATTCACCGTGTTGGACTGCTAAGTACCATTTGATGCGAACAGTGATGGACTTGTAAATTATTCCTATCTCCAGACAACGATAAAGTTTGATGTGGGCTGCGGTTATTGATCACGGAAAGATATATAGAATCTAATTGGCATTTTCGTGAGTCCAGCCCGGTATGATTTCTCTTGCGTTGTAGCGGGTGTACAGTGTTGGACTTGAGGTTGTCATAACAAATTGGCATGAAGAGGGATAAAAGAAGAAAGCGAGACACACGAGCCTTTGCAGTCTGCATTCCTGAACGTATCATTCATACTTTACGCCATGCGATCCATTCAGCTTAATGTACTGCACACTCATGGTGGCTCAAAGAATTAGTCTTAATGTACTCAAGCGCCACAATGAGGCGGAGATGATGGTAGCAAAAGTTGAGGGAAAGTCTAAATATCATCGCACTCGTACTCACTGGCGTTGCAGGTTCGCCACGTATAGGTATCCGCAGCAGAATAGTACCACGCCGACCACTCCAGGGAACATCAGCAGGGCCCACAGCCACATGTTTATTTCGTCCGCGTACTCGCCTTGTCCACTGCGAGGGAAATTAGTTACGTATAAATTTGATAAAGTGTCTGTAAAACTGCTACTTCAAGCGCAATCCCCCTAAATGCTTTATCATAAGATGGGAAGTTCGAATCACAGTCGCTGGGGCGGCAGGTCAATTCTAAATGTTGGTACACGTAGACTTTCATTCCAAATGCATTGCAGTAGACGTGGTGAAATGTATCGTAATTCAGGCAGGATATTCATTCAGTAGCTTTTTTTTTTCAGGTCTGATGATTTATGACGATCGCTAAATTCAAGTTTTGATGGGTTCAAAATCAATGCAACCGAGTCTCATCCGTCTTTTACGCCTGCAGTGGTGATATCGAAGCTACCCAACCCAACTTTCACATCATCAAAGAGCCGGCTACGCTCTGCGTGTTTTACAGGCAAAGCAGCCTTGATTTATATGTGGAGTTTAACGTCCCAAAACCGCCATATGATTATGAGAGACGCCGTAGTGGAGGGCTTAGGAAATTTTGACCACCTGGGGTTCTTTAACGTGCACCCAAATCTGAGCACACGGGCCTACAACATTTCTGCCTCCATCGAAAATGCAGCCGCCGCAGCCGGGATTTGATCCCGTGACCTGCGGGTCAGCAGCCGAGTACCTTAGCCACTAGACCACCGCGGCGGGGCCAGGCAAAGCAGCCTACTAACACGTTTTGACGCATTCGACTTGACAGCAACTTCGCAATAACGGATTCTCATAACGGTGCAGTAATTTGTGATTTAGATGAATATAGTTTGAGTGCGCTCCTTCACAAGAATGCTATTGATTGATTTGTGGGGTTTAACGTCCCAAAACCACCTTATGATTATGAAAGACGCCGTAGTGGAGGGCTCCGGAAATTTTGACCACCTGGGGTTCTTTAACGTGCGCCCAAATCTGAGCACACGGGACTACAACATTTCCGTCTCCATCGGAAATGCAGCCACCACAGCCGGGAATCGAACCCGCGACCTGCGGGTCAGCAGCCGAGTACCTTAGCCACTAGACCACCGCGGCGGGGCCACAAGAATGCTAAGCTGAAGAATTGAGATTTGACGGATGCTTGTTAGCGATGAGAATGAGTTGTTTTACTTGTTGGGTATACAAACGTAGCGTTAGGAGACGTAACGATGTCAAGAAAGAATAAGAAATACTAGGAGAAGGATCCGAATTTTGCCTGCTGATTACAGACAGACACCAAGTAAACAGCTCGAACCATATCTTCAAGCACTACGAAATTAAATCCCGGGCTCTTTACTGCGACAGACGATGGTGATCGGGCTCGCATAGAATTAACGCGTACCAGCGCACGCTCCACCAAAGTGCCCTTTCCACATTTTGAATGCTTTACTACGTGACATTCGCGATTCACTGTGAGACATTGTATTCTTATTGCGACAGCAACCAAATCAGCACTCAAGGCCCATTTTCGTCGTTACATCGTTTTTCGTATAGAGTAAAAATCGTTAATATCGCCTGGCGCTTAGTGTGTTCTATGTGCGAAGGAATGCTTGCGAAGGCTGTAGACAGATAGGCAGAGATGAAACGAACCGGCCCGGTAAGACAGGTGAAGGAACATGAGGAGGAAGGGAGTGGGGGCGCTTGTGTAGCAACTGCAGAGTTTGACCGAGAAGACGCGGTCGCGCACGCCATTTCTCTAGAGATGAGAGACGCGGCGTTTCAGCGCGCGCGTGAGACGCATGTCACGTCGGCTCCGTCGGAAATCGACGAATGTTGTGGACTTTTGGCAAATATCCACCAGAAACTGGTTTCAGCGTTTTGGCGAAGCCATCAGGAACCTCTGGATGCCTATGTTATCCAGGTAGGCTCATTTTCCGCCAATCTACGACTGGTTGAACACCACGCGACGCCCGAGCCCGGCTAAGCCTAACGCCGACGAGGCTTACGCTCGGGCTCCCCAGCCATGGCAGCGTCCACGAAGACAGGCTACGACCCCAGCACGATGCAGTGGGTTGACATCGAGGTGGCAGAAACACGGGAAGACCCCATACCAGGTGAAGACGAATATCTTCAGATCATGGTTCGCCAACTGCAAGAGAAGCTCGCTAAAATGAAGCCCCGAGGCTCGACGGCCACCGCCCAGCCACAGGCTCGCAAAACAGAATCAACACCCGCAGCTTGCGTTGAGTCCCCGCGGCAGCTGGCGACGTGGAAGCCAACACACACGCCTCGAATCCGGTCGGACGAGTTGGTTATTGTGCTTAAACCAAAAATAACCATGGATCTGCACGCTGCGTTCGGCCCAGGCGGGATTGGCACAGCAGTGCAACGCTTCACCGGCAGCACCACGAACGCTGGTATCTCCGTGTGGCCGGTGTGGGACCAAAACATCGTTGTTGTAGGTGTGAAAACGGAAAGCCTGGCCTCGAAGCTCATCGGGGACATCACGCTGACGATCGGGGACCGCCAGGTACCATTTCAAGGACATTTGAAATCAGCCGGAGAAACCTGCAAGGGTGTCGTCACCGTCGCAGACAATGAAACTTCGGAATCCCTTCGACGCAAGCTCGAGTGGATCGACGGCGAAATTTTGTATGTGCGGAAACTCGGAACATCCAATGTTGCAGTGGTGACCTTCAAAGGACGCCGCGTTCCAAGATTCATTCACTACTGCTGTGAAAACGTGCCAGTGCGCTACTACAAGAAAACGGTTCCGGCATGTTACCGGTGTGGAACGGTGGGCCACAGACCGGATGCGTGCCCCAATCCGGACAATCAGCGGTGCATTCACTGTGGTGCGAAGGTGGAACTCACTCTGGAGGGCCCAGTGAAGCACGACTGTCAGCCCGAGTGCCTTATATGCGGTGAAAACCATTTCACCGGCTCAGCGCAGTGCATCGGAAAATTCCGGAAGGCATGGAAGCCCGCTCTAACACAGCGGCAACATGGACTAAAAAACAAGCAAGAAGAGCCCTCAGCAGCTCTCAGGACTGACGAAAAAGCGAAGCCCATGCATAACAAGCCCAAGCCGATCAAAGCCCCAGCCGGACAGAAGTCGAGGCCGTCTACCTTCGGCGCCGAGGATTTCCCGTCACTGGCAAACCCGCCCAAACAGGTGAGCAATTGGGTAGGGGTCTCCTCTCAGTCTCCCACCACCACCACTGCCTCCCCCTCCAATCCTGAAATTTTAAAACAATTGGAAGCCATGAAAAAACGCATTGAAACTCTGGAACGCGAAAATCGGGCGCTGAAGGCGTCGCAGGCTGCTACTCCTCCACCACCGTCGGAACCGGTGGCTATGCACACCTCCGACTGCTCGGACGATGAGCAGGACACTCAGTCAGACGTATCGGGTAACACTAGTGTGTCTAAAACTGTAGTAGGTGCTTCGAACGACATAGAAGGTCGACTAAGCAGACTAGAGGCTAAACTTGAGGAGCAGAGCAAAATGATCCTAGAACAAACCAAGCTTACAGTACAAGACATTATTCCGCAGCAGCTGAACCTATCAGTTCAAGCCGCTATGCAAGACCTCAAGCAAAGCGTTTTGCCAATTCTCACAGCCAGTGTACTACAAACCATTCAAAATTGGCTCACACCCCAATTGGACGAACTCAAAACTAGCATTAAGACAACAGAACAACCCCGACGCAAAATTGTTCATCGTAACCTGGCAAATTCTGAATCCGAGAGCAACATAGCCCAGTCGTTAACAAACCAAACTGAGTCCCCCACGCCTCTCCAGGCTCCCACGCTGGCTGCAGTGGCGAAAATGACACCTCCTCAATAATAAATTCATGATGGCAGGCAATTCTAAACATAATAATAAAAGCTCCAAACAACAGCAACTCGATATTTTCCAGTGGAACTGCAGGGGGTTTAAAGATAGGAAAAAGAGGGCCACTCTTAACCTTTTCCTGCAGAATCAACATTTTACCCCTGCAGTTTTGGCGCTACAAGAAACCGGCTTACAGGCGAAATTGCCTGGTTACAACTCATTTCAGGGAAGTGCGTCCACCTGTGTTCTCGTACACAAGGAGTATACCGCTTGTCAGATAGACCTTGATCTGTCAGAGGCGCATGAATACACAATGGTCAAAGTCCTTCCCAATAAAAGACGAGATCCTAGCTTGTACATTCTAAATGTATACAGTTCTCCAAAATCTAGGCAATGTGTCTTCAACGAAATGTTTATAAAGCGATTAAGGAAGCAGATAAGAACCCACTGGTGATTTTGGGTGACTTTAACGCCCCCAGCTATCATTGGGGTTACACCCGCGAAGTCCCCAAGGGACGGAAATTGGCAGAACTCATATCCACTCTTCGTCTATCGCTTCTCACAGATCCAATGAAACCCACTAGAATCGGGAATTCTGTAAACCGAGATACTTGCCCGGATCTATCACTGACTAAGAACATTTCCTACGCAACATGGGAAAACTTAGAAGAAACGCTCGGCAGTGATCACTGTCTCCTCAGAATCACACTCTCCGGCAACATAGGCCGTAGAACATGGAGCCAAGCTAAGCTGACAGATTGGACAGCCTTCCGCTCACAGGTGATCCCCTCTGTGCCAGGGGCGGGAGGATATACGGGATGGGCAAAACAGCTCCTTGCAGCCAATTCCAAGTGTCTTAAAACTATAAAGACAACGGAAGACACCCCCGCCGTCGATAAGTACCTGCTCCACCTTTGGGACGCCCGCAGAAGCTTAACTAAACGTTGGCGGAAAAACAAATTCAACCGCAAGCTTAAACTTAGAATAGCCAAGTTGAGTAAGCAAGCGGATGAATATGCTGCACAACTGAACGAATCCAATTGGATAGAACGGTGCAATGTTGTAGCTAAAGAAATGAATACAAGGAAAGCATGGCGCCTTTTTCGAACTCTCGTGGACCCCGCCCAAACCCGAGGAGAAGCGCAAAAGCAGCTCCGTCGAGCCCTGCACAGTTTTCAGGGAACCAACTCCCAGCTGGCTGATGATTTGTGTGCTAGATACCTATGTCGCACCACGGATCCCAACAGGAACGCATATGAATACGCAGGTAGAGAAAACAGTCAGCTCGATGCCCCTTTTGAAATGTGCGATCTGAAAGCAGCACTGAAAAAAATGCGCAGGGGCACTGCCCCGGGCCGAGACCTGATCACGGTAAAACTGTTAGCAAATCTGTCAGACGATTCTTATCGGCATCTATTGCAGTACATTAACGCGATCTGGGATGGCCAACCACTGCCAACTGAATGGAAAACAGCAGTTGTCACATTCATCCCCAAACCAGGCAAGCAAATCAGCACGGACAACCTCAGACCTATATCATTAACTTCATGTGCCGGCAAATTGATGGAAACAATGGTTAGAGACCGTCTCGCCACGTACCTCGAGAGCAAGGGGCATTTCGCAGGTTCCATGTTTGGCTTTAGGCCACACCTGTCTGCGCAAGATATCCTCTTGCAACTAAAACGAGACATTATCCAACCCATTCCCTCGACGCACAACGACAGAGCAATCCTTGCACTAGACCTTAAAAGGTGCATTCGACAACGTTAAACAGGAAAGCATCCTCGAAAACTTGAGTAGTGTCCATTGTGGTAAGAAAATATTTGCCTACATCAGAGACTTCCTCTCTGAGAGACTGGCGTTCATTCGCATAGATGACGAGGAACATGGCCCATTCAAAATGGGGACGCGGGGAACCCCGCAAGGAGCTGTCCTGTCTCCGCTGCTATTCAACATTGCCATGATGAAGCTCCCGCAAGCATTGGCAGTAGTGGAAGGAATATATCATGCAATATACGCCGATGATATAAAAATCTGGACGAATCGGGGCAGTTTAGAAGAAATTGAAGACCGCCTGCAGCAGGCCGCCTCCATTGTGGAGGACTATGTGGCCCAGTGTGGGTTGCAGTGCGCTCCAACCAAATCTGAATTCCTGCATATCAGAGAAAACATTAAAGATAGGACGACCCTGAACTTGATGGTATCAGGATCAACAATACGAGAGGTTTCAGAACTACGAATCCTTGGCCTTCTGATTCACAACAGAACAAAAAACAGCACCACGCTAGACAAGCTACGGAAAATTGGAGAACAGGTAGGGCACATGATCCGCCGAGTGTCAAACAAGCGCGGGGGGCTACGAGGAAGGGACGCGATTCGGCTCGCCAATGCTTTTGTAACTAGCAGGATTCTATATTCAATACCGTACTTACGAATGACTAAACACGAAGAGAACAGAGTCGATGCTATTCTTAGGAAAGTAATTAAGCGCGCACTTGATTTACCCATCAGCACTTCAAATCAGAAACTCTCTGCATTGGGAGTCTTTAACTCTATACAAGAGCTCCAAGAAGCCCACCTCACAAATCAATATACGCGTCTTACGCAGACGCCCCCCGGGCGGCGCCTACTGGACCGCCTCTTGATCCGGCACGAATGCGAAATCGAAAACGCGGAGCGTATTACTGAACTTTGGAGAACAAAACTCTGGGTGTCCCCGCTTCCCCGCAATATGACCAGGGAGGCGCACCAGGGTAGAAGGCAAGCGCGCGCTGAGGCACTTGAACAACGGCTTGGCTCCCGTAATGGGGTCTATTACGTCGATGTGGCCGGGCCGTCACCTAGGGGATACTACACGGCGGCGGTAATACATCAAGGAACGCAGGTGGACGGCCTCACTTTCAAAGCCACAAGCTCAAGTAAGGCGGAGGAGGTGGCCATTGCACTGGCAGTATCCCATCCAAACTCAAAACAAATAGTTACAGACTCTCGAAGAGCCTGCGAGAGCTATCTTGCAGGAGAAATCTCTCCATTGGCTAATAGACTTTTAAAATTCAGCATCAGGAACCGCGATCCTTACCCCAAAACGTCTTATATGGACTCCGGGACATCAGGGTCTACAGGGTAACGAGGCTGCACATGCAGCGGCCCGCGTGCTTACTTCCCGGGAAACTCCCCGTTCCCCTGATAGACCTGAACGTCCCACACCTTTAACACGGTTTCGAGAAATCAAAGAATACTACATTGAGCAACGCCGCTTGTATCCCGCACCAGCGAAGGGACTCTCGAAAACGGAGGAGCGCATCCTGCGGCGCCTACAGACAAATACGCTGCTCTGTCCAGCCATACTCAAATATTACGACCCAAAAATAAGTGGGCAGTGCCAGTACTGTGGGGAAGTGGCCAACACTTACCATATGGTCTGGGCCTGCCAAATGAACCCAAAATTAACCCCCTTTCCCAACCCCACCAAAGAGGACTGGGAGACGACCCTACTCAATAGCTCCACACTAGAGGAACAGCGAACTCTAGTCCAGCGGGCTCGGGTGGCGGCCTCGACTAATGACGTCCCGGACTAGGGATGTTCACCAGCCCTGTGGGGATAAGGGCTATCTGGCACAGCCAGCATCAGTAAAGGTTTTTTCCTCCCTCCCCTTGAGATGAGTAGACTGCTCTTACCCTTGTACGTACTGTGCTCTAACAACTTCGCGTTGAAAAAAAACGGCATCGCTCCCTGGAGTGGCCGCATTTCCCGACGTGAGAGTTCAGATCCCTACAAAGCTAGTCGCTAGCCATACATCGTATGACATTAGAATTTGTGGCTATCACACTGATTTCTTTGCCTTTGTCGTCAAGCTGAAATGTTTGGACACCTCAAAACGGTAGGGAAGGTCCTGGATCCGTTTTTAAAACTACACAACCACGTGGAATGAGACTTGTGTTAGGTTTTGAGTGTGCGACAAAAGTTCTCTGACCAAGCAGTTGCTGTTCACTCACTGTTCCGCCTCGTGAAGTGGCATTTCGGTGCGCGATGGCAGCGTCCAGAAGCCGATCACGTTGCCCACTACGGCCATCATGACTGGCCCCACGAGGAAAGCAGTGCGGATTTCTCGGAACTTTCTGCGCACAGAAAGAGACACGCCGTAAGCGCTGGAATGTGGGCCGATTTGTTGGTCGCCGAAGAATGCGTTTGAATGATACTTTAACTGCTTCCTTCTAAGCATTTTTTGGGTGTTTACTGGAATTATGCCTGCTATACTGTCGGCTGTCAAACAGAATACACTGTGCTACTTTCAATCACCAGAGGCTGCCTTGACATTTTGCTACATGCCCTGCCCATACCTATTCTTGCCTTCAACACGGATGCCATCAATACGCGTTCAATCTCTGACCCACTCTGCCTGTCTTTTTGTCCATGTACATTATACCTGCCATTTACACTTCGATAACTCATGGCGTCATCCTCGATTTAAAGTGCACCAGTTCTTGAGATTGGATTATTCCACTTGATGCAGCTGGTTTATACTTTTCTCTTGAGGGATGTTGGTAAAATGGCCACCATGAGCTAATATGGAGCATTAACGTGTAGGTTAAAAGGTGCGAGTACTACATGCTCTCAATTCTAAGGTATGAACTAAAATCTCAATAGCTTGATATGATAGTCATGACTGCAACATGAGTCACAGAACGCAAATCTGAAGCGTAAGACGGAGAAATATGCAGACCGCAATTCGAATTACGGAGAAAACAAGATTCATTCTAGTTAGCAGCATGAAAAATTAGGCTGACGATGCGCATCTGATATCAGGAAGCATTCTGTTAGAGTTATAGAAATTGTTCCGGGGATAAGAAGGTTGTAGTCAGGGAAGACAGTGACCTGTAGATGATAAAAAAATATGAGAGATTGTGAACTCTCCGTGAAGCTGTTGTAACTCGGGTGTAATTCAGGCTCATTTTTCGGAAAAGTGGGGAAGCAAGGTACAGTCGTTAGAATGCTCATTGACGAATGCTCATTCTGCTCATTGACGACGGATTAAATGAGGGAGCAAAAATATCGTAATGCTGACGTGTGTTTTTTAATTGAAAATTGCACGATATAAAAAATGTGTGTTTTCTTACTTGTGCCTTTCTTCTGCTTCTGCAGTGGGGTGGTTCACATCATCGGCGTGGCCTGTGTGTTGTAATTAAAGAAAAAAACAGTAACGTGCTTTTAACAAAGACTTTTGACGTTTTTATATATCTTAATTCTAGACACATATGTAGTTTAGCTCCTTCCGTCACCCATTCATATCAATGGAGTTCTGCTTTCTTTAAGATACCCGAGCTTATGATGATTTGATCCTCGCCTGCAATCTCAATGTTAAGATTGAGTATTTTCAAGAAGGCCCTTTGGAGAAACAAACTAGCCATTTCGTTTGAAGCAGGCTTTGTGCTTAAAGATTATAACTAAGGAGACGGATCAATATGTCGCGCACGCCAGCGCCGACGTGCGGCATGTTGTTCCGATAACGAGAAGGAGACCAGTTTATTCTGGTATAGATGGCACCGATGTGAGGGGAAGTGCTTGAATTAGGTATCCAAATCACTGCGAACACAAACGCTTGTGACAAGTTTTATTTTCTTTTTCGATGTTATGGTGGCTGCGCTGCAGTGAATGGGGGGGGGGGAGGGGTTGACAAGCTTCCTTTTGTTCCCCTCGTGCGCACGGTTTTGGCAGTTTTGGCAGTGAGAAAGGCACGGCATCTGCTACAAAGGTGGTTTACTACCATGCCTATTTTTAAAATGCTGTGCTGTCTCGTGCCATGCCACAGTAATTCACGGAAGTCGAGTGAGATGTGTCAGACAAGGAGGTATTTATCATTACCGTAAACAGAGAGTCTAACACGCGCGAAAGAAAAATAAATATCGTGAACTTGGTTCACAGCGTAACACCAGAAACAGAGACACAAGAAAGGAGCAAAGGAAAAAGAGAAGACGGGTCTTACAGGCTGACATACCGAAGGAGGTGCTCTTGTGCGAAGCGCCGTCGTCGTGGACGTGATGGTGGCGAACCAGCTGCAGGCTGATAACACGGCGAGTCGTGAGGCCGCTGGCGTCGGTGAGGGTAGCCGCGCCTGATGTGGACATGCTAGACCTGTCACACAAAGAGGCACGTCCCACTGAGCAGAGAGTAGCGGTACCGCCAACTGCGAGAGTGCTTAACGGTGGCCGGAAAAATCGAAAACGAAGACCATGCACGTGCCAGAAACCCTCAGGCCAATATAATCCATGCTCATGCCAAGACGCTACCACCCCCATACGTCATAGACACTCTGCGTATGGTCTTTAAAAACAGAGAAAAAGAATGCATAGCGCGATCATGTACTCAGGGTAGGGAAAGTGGTGTGACGGTGAGGCGGAAATACAGGAGGAGGAAAGAAGGTCATCGTATAGCATTGTATAGTACATAGCAGTATAGATAATATAGTATGCTCTCATGTTTTTATTTGCATAAATACTTCCTAATGTGAACAAGGGGACAATAACTATCGTAGCTAAATTCATAAGAACATCGGGCGCGCAATCTGAAGGTAACAGGTTTGGTCCTTGCCGGCGGCAAGTTGTCTCCTATCACAATCGATTGGCGGTTTGAACCCTATCAAACCTGTCCCCTCCCTTTTGGATACGCCACTGCTATACATGCCTATGTGGTGCTGTGCTAGCGTGCCTCGATAGTCCAGCGGTTATGATGCTTGCCTTCGGACGCGGATTCGGATCCAGCCTTGTCGAGAAGATTTTTTTTTGCGCCAAGTGTTTTTTTACATCTCTCTTCTCTATTGGTGCTCGCTTTCTCATTCTTTGGAGTTGTGTGCCACGCGAGGCAAGTCGGCGCCACATATTCCGGGAGTGAGGCAGAATATAAAAAAGAGAACATGGGGAAGAAGTTGAAGATAGAGAGTGCCCGCTCATGTTCGCTCGACGTGAAACCACACAACGAAAAGCTTGACAGCTTCGCTGAAAAAGAAAGGGGGAGGGACAAACAGATGCGGTGCTCTTCACTTAGAAGTAAAGCGCTTTCTTATCTTCAGGCACGTGAATGCAGGGTTATCGCTTTCGCAGTGAAGCTCGCATACTGCAGGTACGGTATCAGCAAGGTTTATTTTCTTCGAACATGTGTAACACTGAACCGGCTTAATTTTTTTTACGTCTAAAACCCTTCCAGAGGATGATACACAATTTATAACGTGTTGTTGAAACGCTGCCAGTCTGACCTACCTCGAACCAATACTTCCATGCGGCACAGGTAGCGTTGGCTTGTGGGACGACAAGATCGGGAGTCTCGAGGCGGAGGGCTCACGAGTGGAAGTCGCGTCGCGAGGTGCTGCGCTGGCGCCGAGGAGGGAGCTCACGTGACCGATGGGTAGCTTACTGCCACCATCTTCGTTGCGAGTGCATCCCGCGACATCGCCAGGTAGGTCGTGCCGCCGCCTGTACCACGTAGTTTTGAACGGGAACAACTAAACAATGTCCTTGCGCAGGAGTGAGATGAATGTTTCGGGACAACTGTAAAGGCCGGCTTACTATTCTTGTGTAGATAATGTTGCACTCGTTGCAGCATTCCTCTGTACGCAATCTCGCGTAGGTTGCTAAGCTTGCTGAATCTTTGGGACTTAAGGTAGCGATTCTTCTTTAAAACTGCGTGTTCACGTATATCATTTAAGAAGAGTAGCAACATTCATCTAATAATTAATCAGGCTTGCTTCAGGGGGGAAATCGGTGGAAGGTGGCCCCCATCAAAATTGAATGGAGCACAAAATGGTTACAAGAACTTCCATTAAAGCGTAGGTTTGTTTATAGTGAAACCTTCATTTGTCTATTTTGGCAGTATACTGTTCGCCAAAATTGTTTGCATCGCGTTTTGAACAACTTCGAAGCAAGCAAAACTTTAAACCTACGTCAAAACTATGGATACGACTTTCATACAAGAGTAATATAGAGATACGCAATTCAACATAAGTGTAAATCCACGGGAACATTTTGGGGTCATAAATATGTGCTCGTAAAATATATTGATTTGCGGATTCGCTGTAGGTGCGGTGTGCTTTATACCCACGCTGCTCTAACGACAGCATTGGAGCTGGCGCAAGCTACCGGTGCTTTTACCGCTCAGTAATCTAACTAGAACGCTTTACCTGTGGCCGACTCCGCTTGCCGACGAGTGTTCTGAGGGCTGCGGCGCGGTCAATCCAGCCGAACTGGCACCAGAAACGTGAGGCGCGTGGGTACCGTCCGTAAGGAACGTCACGCTGGGCCCGAAGAGAAGCTCGTGGCAAGAATGTTCCGGGACGGTGAGCGTCGTCTTCTGCAGACACAGAGGGAACGACGCACTTGTGAAGTGTTAGAATCACTGCTTGAACATGTGATATGCGATGCTATTTGTATATATAGTATGCGGTTACTTGTTAGTGCACTAAGTGACATGCTTCATTCTTTAGCCGGGCGAACAACATGAACACTTGTTTAGGCAATTGCAGTTTCTTATCCCACTTTAGTTTCAACTTTCTACACTGTTACACACACGAGATCCCCTCCCCCGGCCTTCCCCTCATACTCACTCTTTACTTTGCAGCACTGTCAAAAAATCACTGTTTAAGCAGGATGTAAAGATTGTTTCCTAGCGAAGCCGAAACATGCACCTCTGTGTGAACCATGCATCTGCTCGGATCTATCAGAAGTGTTTTTTTTTCTATTGTAGGTCCTAATTTCTTTTTGAGCACATCTAATATATATTTGCTTAAGGCTTTTGGTTCTGATGACGTTAGCTGAAAGAATATTCAGAACACCTAAATGATCTCATGTGAGATCACGGCGATTCATGCTGTGGCGGATATAAACCCTGCTATCATCATTATTATCCTAATAATCATTAAGATAATGATTATGATGATGATGATGACTGCAGAGCGAAATCCTCTCCCATGTTGTGCCAATCAACTCGGTCCTGTGCTTGCTCCTGCCCCATTATACCACAACCTTCTTATCGTCATCCTCCCACCCAACTTTTTGTC
This sequence comes from Rhipicephalus microplus, assembly GCF_013339725.1. NCBI lineage: Eukaryota > Metazoa > Arthropoda > Arachnida > Ixodida > Ixodidae > Rhipicephalus > Rhipicephalus microplus. The sequence goes on from NC_051165.1 coordinate 137,424,096, forward strand.
TCCGCCTCGTGAGTTCGCCTTTTCTTGCAATGCAGTCGGCTATACCATAAATGACCAGCGGTTATCTTGCCAACGTGCTACACGCCCTGCCCGTGTCCATTGTTTTTTGGCATCGACTAAGATGTGATGTTATATATGATGGGGAAGCCTAAAGGAAATCCAGTACAAGCGTGGTGACCCTTCAATGTAGCGTATGCGACATAGCAATGTTTCTTCGTTATAGTTTCCGCGTACTCATGTACTCACGAACCACCGCATTTTCACACCCCCTAGCCGCAAACAGGTTCGCGGTAAAACATGCTTGTATATACAGTGAAACTTGGCATTATTAAGCGCCTACCGTTCGCCCGCTCAAACCCTGTGGCACGGTGCTGAGCTTCAGCGGTATCTTGCTACCGCTCAGTGCCGCGCCGGCTACGGGCCTCTCCGCCTTGAGAAATGTTGGCGGTCTCGTTGAGAGGTGAGGCGAGTACAAGTTCAGCGGGTGATCGGCCATGCGGTGCGGCGTGGTGTGTCCCGACTGCGAGTGCTGAGGAGAAAACGCAAGGTGATGCTCCGCGACGTCGGCTGGGAAGTGCACCGGCTCGCCGAACGCAGGGTTGTCGACGTGGGCATCCTGGCGGTTAAAGATAGACGAATGAATGAATGAATGAATGAATGAATGAATGAATGAATGGATGAATGGATGAATGATGTAATTTTCACATCAATGCAACGTAATGATGCGAAAAGCGGCAGAAAAAAGCTGTCAATTATACGGCTCCATGAAGCCCGCAATCATAGTAGCACTTACACCATAATTTAAGAAATAATAACAGCAAATTGTTCGCAAGGTTGTCATCTGTTGCAGATAAAAAATTGTCACCATCATGAGCCGCACGTGTTCTCTTCATCCTTCTTTTCATCGTCATTGTCTTGCTCTTTTTCTTCGCTTATAGATCACATGTGCCAATTTCTCTTGCGTGAGTGCGCTTACTCTAATAGCTGAGAGAAGGAAAGAAAAGGAGAGAATGAAAATACTTTGCGAGAATAGATTCGAACGGGCGTTCTCAAGGCAAGGGTCATAATCATGCCAATGCAAGGGTCCTATAATCACTCGACTATTCAGACACTCTGAAACACAGTGTTTGCGGTAACGCGTTACAAGTAACCGCATTACCGGAAATGCGTTACTTCTGGCGGTAACTAAGTAACGCACTTGTTACTATGTCGGAACTGCAACGGGTAACTTGCTCTCGTTAGCATTCTTCGTTAACATGAGTTGTCCCATTATTAGTTACTTCTCATTTTAATTATACTTGTAGTCTTACACCGAATTCAATCATCTTGTGGGAGCGCCTTTCAGAGAGCTCGACCCATTGTTCGTTTGTCGCGGCGGTAGAATGCTGCTGCCCGTCAAGCGTTCACTAAGGGAAACCGCATAGAGTACTTTTTTTGCGTGGTGAGGGAATCATAATGACGAGCAAATTGGCGAAATTTGTGAATTGTATTTACCATAGTTTAATCTACCTTGCGATCAGTGTTCAAGCTATTGTTGGTTGTCGATGAAGCTAAGTGTAAAGCAGTCCTCATAACTGTCGAAAGCGGGCTGTCGAGATTGGCTCGGTTGGTGGACATCAAGACACTGTGAGCTTCGGCACAACGAAAGATGAACTCTTTTCAATTTTCTTCGGAACGTACTTGTTAACAGAAGATGAACGACTGTTTTGGTACCTTTGGTGTCGCATGAAATAAATAAATAAATAAATAAATAAATAAATAAATAAATAAATAAATTGCCTCAAGTTTGCGTGCCTTCACCAGTTTTCCTTAAATAATGCATCCGTCGAGCTGCTATTTAGTCTATTAGAAATTTGTCTGAACAGCATGTGTTGAAATCCTCCTGAAGACTTGAGAGCTGGCTCAGGTGTGATGGCCTGGAGCAATTTTTTTAAGGACTTTTTGCCATGCTATGCTCTAGAAGTTTACAAGAGGTTTATAGCTCTAAGGTCGAATGGAAGCACATTACGTTAACATGCTTCCTCGATTGTTGTTATACGAGACGATGCATGCTTAGACAGTTTCAGAGCTAATTTGGCGTTGGAATGAAAACGTGAGCAAACCATATATATTGGCCTGGTTGGAGTACCGTATTTTTTGTATTGACGGAGAGGACGTTAAAATGTGTGCTTCGATTTGCGTGAAAAGGCCCGAAAGGGTGTGATATAGCTACCGATCTAGTGACAGGTAGGTGTCCTGTATGAAGTAAAAATGCTTCGCTGAAAAGCTATCAGTAAAGTGCGTTCACATTCCGTGTTTTATTTGTACCTGACACTTCTTGCAGTGTCTGTAAGACGTTATGGTTGAACATTGAGAGAACAGGATCGTTGAGGATTAGGTCTACCAGACGAGAGTATATCGAGACTGAGCATAGGAAAAAAAATAGCCGCCACCAGTTCAAAATGGCTGGGCGTCCAGAAAGTGCCTAAACTGTGGCTGCGTGGCAAAATCGTGTGACAGACAGACAGAACACAATTTCTGAATTCAAGTATCTCCAAAAAGCTCATCGTCTTTATAAGACCACAAAGTGGGATAACTGCGGCATGCCTGTTGAGCATGTTCGAAGCAGCTATCGTATACACATACCTCTAGGTATCGTAGTCCGTGGTCTACGATCGCAAAGAGCACGACGGTGAGCAGAGCTGCCGAGATGCGCGTAGCCAGAGCTAAGGTTCCTAGGCACACACCCGTGAAGAGCCAGCGCAGCTGCATCCCTTCGGCGTGGGAACGTAGTGCGAGCCACGGAGCCAGGCTGGAGCGGATCTCGCGGTCGGCGGCCGACAAGAGGAGCAGCAACGTGGCCTCCACAACATCCGCCTAGAGGGACGGACATTCACCGGCAACAAAAGTGACTAAACTAGGCAAAGATAATCAGTTTGTGGTCGAGTTCATTTCATTGTGCAAGTTTTCGAAGCGCAGAATACTTAGGATAGGATGGAATCCACTTTACTGTCACGAGTCTGATGGAATCCTATCTGGTCCGGGGCATACACAGTTAAATGCAAGAAAATACCGAGCGTTTTCTTGGATCTAATATATGTGTTAAAAGTCTTTTTTAAGGAACGATAGAAAAATAATCGAAGCGCTCCTCTATCATTCGCCGTAGTTGTTCTACGCGGCCAAAATCCTTGTCAGGTAGTTGCACCGGCTCCCTCTTGCCACCTTCCACGGGTGCATATACTGGGACGATAGCAGGTAGGGTGCGCTAAAATAGAGAGGTCAACTAAAGGAGTCATAATGGCAAAGTACTTTTTATAATGAAATATTTGCTTTTGTCACGACAGCAGAAGTACAGCTATGTGTCACCGCTAAAAGATTCGCTGCAGAATAGCCACGCAGTACCGAAAAGAAGCTGTTGGCCAGGCGCTCCGGGTCGGCAACCTGCAGAAGTGCAGGACAGAGAAGCAGCAAGAAGGCGTTGGCCACCTTGGGTAAAGGTCCCAACACCCACCAGCTCATGGCCAGCACCACGCAGTAGAGGCAGCGGGAACCCTGCAAAGCACACCCCGACCGCGCCACAGTTTGCCCAGAGCCAATTTTCCCCAAAGGCGCCACAGCTACAAGCACTTTCTTTCGGAAGTACTCTCGACATCGGCCAAACACTTTCGTTGTTGACAGCCGTGATTTGCTAAAACACCTTTTTTTTGGAAGATGTTCAAGGTAATGATTACATTCTATTCGTTCCTTGGAAATATTCAGGCTCGGTGGTTTTGGAGAACTTGGGCCAAGGCCACTTTGCAAGAATGAAACGACCTTGCCTGTTGTCACCGATGTAAAAGTTTTGTTGTTTCCTAGTCGGGAGCCAATTGCGAAGTATTGTTGCGTAGAAGTTGAGAAATTCAAGGCGCACATTATGAAAAAAAAACAACAAAACAGAAAAGACAGGAGGAAGGTGATACTAATTAACCCCTTCCTCCTTCACACACACACAAGTTTCTTTAAGAAATAAAAAAAACTTGCAGATCCCTCGTATTGTGGAAATCGATGTAATGCGAATCAGCCAGCAAGAAGCATATCAGCCAGCAAGAAGCATATGTAAAGCAAGAAGCTCTACATAACATGCTTGTCATGATTTACATGTTACGACCTGTCATTTATGTTCGTTGTACAATTAGTTCACGTAATACCAATTTTATTGTATGTCGAGCTAGCAAACAGGACACAAGTACGTTATGAGCGTGGCTTCTAAATAATTGATTGATTGATTGATATGTGTGGTTCAACGTCCCAAAACCACCATATGAATATGAGAGACGCTGTAGTGAAGGGCTCCGGAAATTTCGACCACCTGGGGTTCTTTAACGTGCACCCAATCTGAGAACACGGGTCTACAACATTTCCGCCTCCATCGGAAATGCAGCCGCCGCAGCCGAGATTTGATCCCGCGACCTGCGGGTAAGCAGCCGAGTACCTTAGCCACTAGACCATCACGGCGGGGTGCTTCTAAATCATGCTGTAGATGACATGCATATCATGATTTAAATGCTACCACCTGCCTCTTGGGTTCGTCGTACAATCACGTCACGCAGTGCCATTTTGGGTATGTATCAAGCTAGTGAAATGACCACGAGCGCGCCATTAGGTGACAAGGAAGTCATGTTGTACATGACATGTTTTATATTACAAATTGTCATATATGTTTGTCACACAGTCATGTCAGCAATACCAGACTTCTTATATATTATGCTACCTAAACGACCATGAGCAAACCATAAGTTTGGCATGCAAGTCATCGTGGGTACATGACATGTCATGATTTGTATATATACCACTTTTAATTATTGTTTGTCACATAGCCGCGTTAGGCAGTGTCAAACTTGGTGTATATTGGGCTATACCGAAACAACATAGATAGATTGATTGATAGATAGATAGATTGATAGATAGACAGAGAGACAGACATAGATAGATAGATAGATAGATAGAGAGACAGACAGACAGACAGACAGACAGACAGACAGACAGACAGACAGACAGACAAACAGACAGATAGATAGATAGATAGATAGATAGATAGATAGATAGATAGATAGATAGATAGATAGATAGATACGTTTCAAGTCACCAAAGTTCCCTTAGAAATGCTTCGCATTTCATACATGCCTATGAATGCACGCAACCCATGTAAAAGAGACCATAGGGATCTATGTACAGCCAATCGTATGCTAAACGAAATATTACAGAACATAATAAGTCACCAGAGAAGTGTAATTCATAGGGAAAGTAAAGAAATACTTATTGATTTGCACCCATAGGCAGAACTACTAATTCAAGGTGTATCTAATGTAATACGATCGAGTGGCTCATAGAGGATGTCAGTGTTCTGAGTTGTATATAAAATGGCGTTGTGCCTTCAGAACTGCAGCTCAAGATCTACTATTGAACTCTGTTGTCATAAAAAAAAAGAAAGAAAAAGGAGCAATTCATAGTTACTACATAATATCAAAGTATACAAAGCTTTCTTTGTCTCACTGATTTGTTCGTGAGCGACGTAAATGCACTGCATGAAGACCAGCTTGCCCAGTGTAATTATGCGCGCAGCAGTAAAGAATATGGCGCACGACATACGTTTCGTACAACATGACAGTTTGAACTTGCAGTTGTACCGATGTGTGCAATGTGACTTGCTGTAACAAGCTGTTCAAAATACAGTATATCTGCATTGAATTACGCGTTTCACGCAATGCATTTCCAGCCGTCACCGTGGGTAGGCCGCGAAAGCAGCGCACAGTAGGAGAGGCTACCTTACGCGAACGTGAGTGCGAGCGGCGTCGTGGCCGTAGGGCCAATCCCGTATATAGGAACGACATGCAGAGGACATGCGTATCCGGAGAAAATACGATCCGAAAGGGCGCATTGGGCACATAGAAGCCAGACGTCGTCGCCGCGCTGATCCGGTGGATCGCAACTAGGAGACGTGGTAAATAATAAGCTTTGTCGTCAGCCTCAGCGTTACCAAAATGCACACCCAAAAAAGCAGTCAAATCACGTATGCATCGTGTCGGTTCACTCGGCATTTTTTGGGTTCGTTGCGTGATCGTTGTTCTCGAACTTTGATTCAGTTTGCAAGGGAGAAAACTTTCTCTTCGGTAATGTTATTTTAGGAAAGAGAAATTGGGTTTCGGATGTTGTTTGACGCTTGGTGTTATGGCTGACAGCTAAAAAAATGTACATTTTATGACCGATATTAAGAATGCTGCTAATAATACCGCTAGATGCCGTTATCCCCGAATACTACTTTTTATAGTCTAGTGAAAAACGAAGGCTCCGTTTCACGTGGAAGAACAGCTTGTTCAGCTGCCGTTAACGTTATCGTTTAGATGAGAGCAGCGCGAATGGGCATTTTCCCTGTGTAAATCTGAATTTAAGGATGTCCTATTTTGTAAGAACTATTTATTATTGGCTAGCCGCGACAGCTAACATATTCGCGGTCACTAAGGCTGGTCCTACGAGCATATGACTTGTTGCCGACATTTTTTTAAGGCCTCCTCTTACGTGTGTTCCGTAAAACAGCAGCGGTGACAGGTAGATGGGCATCAGGTAGCCAATATGCTGAAAGCGATGCTGGTGCCCTGCAGAGAGATAGAAGGTGGTAGTTTTTTTTCCCTTTATGTTGACGACATTTTACAAGGATGCTGAATGGCATGAAAACTTTCAGAATATAATTTTCTGCTTCGACGAAAAAAAAGTTGAAATCGCCACACTGCAGGCAGACAACTTAATTCGGACATACCAAAAAACTAATCATGGTCAAATGAAGCTAATGGAGGTGCCCCTGGGATATAGCTTCAACGTGTAGTTTTCGTGTTCTCTTCGAGATGCTTTCTGAGCAATATTGAGAGAGCATGTGTTGTGATAAACATCGAGACCCTTCCTTCGCGACCCAGCAGAGGCTCATTTGCACCAAGCATTTTAAGATGCAATGCTACAGAAACCTGGCTGCAAGTGATTCAGCAAGGCTACCCGTACGACGCTAAATTTTCTATCTCAGCTGTTAACTAAGGGCAATCACTACCACTCATGTGTCAGCAGTGGTAGAAGGCGCAACTACACACTTTTACGGTAGGCAGATTGACTTGCCTTTATGCTCGAAGTTTTTCTTCTGGTGGGGCATCGAGCAGTTTATGTGACCGGCACCGACGCACATGCAGCTTCTTCCTCTTCTTCTTCTTCTGTGTTCACCTGAGCCACTAGCACCTTGTGCCCGCTTGGTACCACTTTCGTCATCTTTTTTCGACTGGATTCATTGTAGTAACCCGTGAAACTAATGAAACAATAATTCTGCAGTTGCATATCAGTGTGGGATTAAAATTTTTCTTAAGGAACATTGACGTTATCGCTCTCAAAGTAGTTGTTCGTTTTCTATAGATTCAAGAAGAGACGCCGTGCGCAAATGAAGGCGGCCATTTTGCCCTATTTTATTATATCAATTGGTAAGCTGTATTCATCTACGCTACGTTAATAATTTTTACAAACCGCATGAAAGCACGTATCGATAATAGACGCCATTCACATGTCATCTGTTTTTGGAGGTATCTCACGGAGTGACTAAATGAAGAAGAATGGCTCACTGCGACATCGATGTCCGAGGCGCACACGCGGTTAACTATACTGGTCCTTACATGGTTGTTGACCGTCTGTGTGAAGCTTAACTTTCGAACGCAACGCTTTTGGAGTCTTTGTTTAGAGAGCATGAGTAACTGCTTCGGTGTCCGTAATCACCATCTTCGTCGTCATCATCATCGTCATCCTGTATTACGTAGCTGCATGTCGAAGACCTCGTCGAAGACCCTTAGACAGCTCTTACGTAGCTGCCTGTCGAAGACCCTCCAACAACTGAATTCATTTTGCTCCCATTTTATGTTATCCAGCTGCAAGAGCTCGTTTTATTTTATGCTCCTTCTATATTAGTGCTGATGCAGCATCTTCCGGCAGCAAGGGTGAATTCAGCCAGCCTTTCATTTTACGCATACCCCCCCCCCCCCCCTTTTTTTTTAAACTGCGGAGCTGTTCGAGTTTGGATATGATACGAACGCAGTGAGGAGAAGTGATGTGAGGTGTAGCAGAAAGAAAAGGGGAGAAATGTCAATGTAGAAGCAGATAAAGAATGAAATATGAATTAAACAAGAAAAACAGAGAAAGATAAAAAATAAATCTGGGTTCTTCGGGTGGTGGCGCATGATTGCCAGCTTCATCGTTCGCTCTGATTTCTCTTGCTTTGAACTGCCTTTAGTTTATTGGTTAGCACTTGCGAATGTAATTTCCCGAGACGCATTCGCCCCGAAGTACATATGACCCTGTCACAACTCCAACCCATATCAGCATCGTCGTTTGTGCAAACTTGAACATTTATTTGTTGCTAAAGATTTTGCAATATAACATTTTCTTTTGCTCGTCGTAACCATAACATGATTGCGAGGCACGCTGCACTGGGCAACTCGCGCTTAATTTTCCGAACCTGAGGATCTTTTAGCTCGCACCTAAATGTGCGTAAACGGTTGCTTTTTGCATGTCCCCATCGAGATGTTGGTATTGGGGACCGAGAATTTATGATGAAAAGCATGTCAACTGCTGCATTTTCTTGATATGGTATTGTATAGACGTATCAATTCGTCTGTGGCAGTATTAGTTTATTTTTTTTCATTATGGTTCACTTTGTGTAGAGGTAAAATACCACAATTTGAGAAATATAGAGACAATTTGGCATTCTTCTCCTCTAGAGACTTGCATGGGGGAAAACTGGGCTAGTTATTGTTGTTGAATTGTATTGCTCTCCTATCCTGGCTCGTACCTCTGCTATTCAATCGCGTACAGATATTTATGAGGTGGTCGACCGAAGTGCGGTTACGTTGTAGATGACTGTGAGCCCTGGTCATGTCATTGAAATAAGGTACGTGAGAAGTAATTTTGCCGGAATATTGTAGAAGGCTTTGATTAGCCGACCACATTTACTCCCCACGTCTCTCACAGTGAAAGTGCCTCAGTTTTCATCGTCTCCTTTTTCGTCATATGAATTTTCATTATGTTTTGGTAGCACAATGGTAATGTCAGCGTAGTGTTAATTTACTGCACTGTCAACTGCATCCAAAGGGTCACACATGTAGCATAACGGCGTCTTTCTAATGAGAACTAAGTATTCGCTGAGGTAGGCCACTAAAAAAAAGTGAAAATTGTCCCTGCTATGTACCATCGAAGTGTTTCATTCAAGGCACACCAAACTCTGAACGCGTGTTGCGTACTACTTAATCAAGCAAAACATTTGTTCGTTCTTACATTGCCCGTTGTGTCCGCTGAATATCGCAAAATTTACAGTGCGTATGGGCGATCATAAATGACCAAAATGTGCCTGTAACCAGCCCGTGGTCTTCGCAAAACATGAGACCTTCATCGTCCATTCACGTACTGTAATACCAAATTTGGTATTTTTGACGCAAGCTCGACGGCCGCGAGGGCATCATGAGCATGACATGTAGTCATGTTGTTACATGACACGCATCTCATGATTATCATCTTTGCACTAGTCGCATACCTTCGTCGTCCATTCACGTACTGTAATACCAAATTTGGGTATATGTGACGCTAGCTCGACGGCCGCGAGGGCATCATGAGCATGGCATGTAGTCATGTTGTTACATGACACGCACCTCATAATTATCATCTTTGCACTAGTCACATTCATTCGTCGTCCATTCACGTACTGTAATACCAAATTTGGGTATATGTAACGCTAGCTCGACGGCCGTGAGGGCATCATGAGCATGGCATGTAGTCATGTTGTTACATGACAGGCATCTCATGATTATCATCTTTGCAGTAGTCACATACCTTCGTCGTCCATTCACGTACTGTAATACCAAATTTGGTATATTTGACGCAAGCTCGACGGCCGCGAGGGCATCATGAGCATGACATGTATTCTTGTTGTTACTTGACAGGCATCTGATGATTATCATCTTTGCACTAGTCGCATACCTTCGTCGTCCATTCACGTACTGTAATACCAAATTTGGTATATTTGACGCAAGCTCGACGGCCGCGAGGGCATCATGAGCATGGCATGTAATCAAGTTGTTACATGACAAGCATCTCATGATTATCATCTTTGCACTAGTCACATACCTTCGTCGTCCATTCACGTACTGTAATACCAAATTTGGTATATTTGACGCAAGCTCGACGGCCGCGAGGGCATCATGAGCATGACATGTATTCTCGTTGTTACTTGACAGGCATCTCATGATTATCATTTTTGCACTAGTCGCATACCTTCGTCGTCCATTCACGTACTGTAATACCAAATTTGGGTATATGTGACGCTAGCTCGACGGCCGCGAGGGCATCATGAGCATGGCATGTAGTCATGTTGTTACATGACACGCATCTCATGATTATCATCTTTGCACTAGTCACATACCTTCGTCGTCCATTCACGTACTGTAATACCAAATTTGGTATATTTGACGCAAGCTCGACGGCCGCGAGGGCATCATGAGCATGACATGTATTCTTGTTGTTACTTGACAGGCATCTCATGATTATCATCTTTGCACTAGTCACATACCTTCGTCGTCCATTCACGTACTGTAATACCAAATTTGGTATATTTGACGCAAGCTCGATGGCCGCGAGGGCATCAAGAGCATGGCTTGTAGTCATGTTGTTACATGACAGGCATCTCATGATTATCATCTTTGAACTAGTCGCATACCTTCGTCGTCCATTCACGTACTGTAATACCAAATTTGTATATTTGACGCAAGCTCGACGGCCGCGAGGGGCATCATGAGCGTGACATGTATTCTTGTTGTTACTTGACAGGCACTCAGTGCTACGACGAACCGCAGTGGAAGCACGCTTTAACGTGAGTCGATGGCGACGCTGGAGAACTGGTGTCAGACGCGCCGTTAGCTGAGGGTGCAGTCGCAGTCGGCAAGCCGACGAGGACAGCTTGCGAAGCAACTGGAGAAGGAGGAACGCTCTGAAGGGTGGAAGGAAGGTCGCCAAGTCGCGTCTGATGCGACTAAACAGCGTTGCTTGAAAAGGCATCCAGAGGCTGTAACGCGCGGTCGACGCGCTCCTCTTCGATGGCAAGATATAGGCCCTTCTGAACAGAGAATTCCGCTCTCATCTTCAGAATGTTATTCGGCAGATTTGGGGACACGATTCCTTCTACAATTGGGTCAAACGCCAGCATGTCGGTACTCGCACCGAAATTGCAGAGTCGAGCAAACCGTTTAACATCAAGAATTTAGTGCACTGTGGTCTCGGCCAGTTGTTGCCGTAGCGTCTTGAATGAGACACGCAGGCACATTGGATCGACTTCTTCATCGAAAATCGCGTTCGACTCCTGGAACGTTGCGGCATACGTGTCTTGCACGGCGTCCACAGGGCTTGTATGGTCTACTGCCAGAATTGGTTCAACCTCCACAGCAAGCAGGTAGGAGTTCAAGCCTTCAATGCCCAGCGCGTTGAGTAGCAACGCCTTCTTGTCTCCAGCGTGGCGTCCCTGGCAGCGGCATCGATGTAAACTTGAAGAGCCGGACACCACTGTCGCTATCAACGTTACTAGAATAGCTTCAGTTGTAAAACTCGGCGGAGCTGCGCGGAACCGCCGCTTGTCCGTACGCCTCGTGGCGCTGCAGTCGCATCGAGCTTCACCTCTCCCCTGCCGCTGGCCGCTTCGACGGGCGGCAGGGGAGAGTTAAGGTTTTTAAAGGTCACTGAGTTGAGGTCTTTTGTGCCTGGCGCTCTTAAGCATCCATCTGCAGCTTTAACGTGCATGTTGTCAGGCATCGAGTGCGTCATAGAGCGGCACACTAAGTCAAACCAGGTTTTTGGCGACCTGTTCTGGAGAATTCTAGAAGAGTTGTCAGAAAATACGCTTAGTCGTGTTGGGTGCCTCTTGCACTTTCAGGAGCTCATTGCATGCATTATTAAATTTTACCTTGCAACACGCATGCACTTCTACTCCAGATTTCTGGAGCAGCATCGAAGTTTCAGTGCTCAAGTAAAGGCAGCGAGAAAGCGGGCAAAGCTGTTGTAGGCTTCCACCCAGGGGGCACTTTTCTTTGCCAGAAATTATATTGTACTACATAGATTGTGTGAAAGAAATTTCATTGTTTGTCTGTTTTGTGCTTAGGTGTTATAGCTATGTCCGCATTATATATATATATATATATATATATATATATATATATATATATATATATATATATTTGTGAAATTCTAGGATTGTAACCTGTAGTATTTGTCAGTTGTGCATTGCTTCCTCTCTCTCTCTCTCCTCTTTCTTCTTATTTATTTTTTTTCCCTTGGCAGTAAGTGTTCCTGCTCCGCTGCAGCCTGCCATCTATTTTAGGGCCAGTCAAGTTGCGTACCCACAACCTTTCCCCCTGAATATCTCCCATTGAATAGCGCTTGTTTTTTTTTTTTTTTGAAATAAAGTCATTTCATTTCAAAACGTGAGTTGTTGATTCTTAACGGTAGGGCTGTTCGTTTTCTGAATCGTAAAGCTAGTTGACAATTGACCCGAATAAGATTAAATCAAAGGTGTTTTCACTAGCTAGTTGAACACTGACCCCAATCACATTAAGTCGCATTGTAACATACAGAGAACAAAAAACTCGCGAACCTTTCCATTCATGTAAAGGTGGATGACCGCGAAAGCTTTTTAACACACGACATGGGATTTATACAGAGTATAGGAGAAAGGTAAGAACAATATTTCGTCGTGATTGTGGATGGTGATTATTTCTAATATAGAAATGCGTGTGCGCACGCGCACACACTTTTATTTCAACAACATGGAAAATAGTGGTTACTAACTGTAATCACCTCAAAGTGCACATCCAAGGGTCAGAAGGTTTAAAATCTAAGTCACATTGTAATATTTACGGTGGTGCATATCCTGTTGATTAGCCGTATACGCTCGGGTTCTAAATCACGCTTTTAGCGGCGTGCGGCTTTGGTGGTGACCACGTGTTATTAGCAAACACATCGGACGTTCCTTTTCCAACGCATCACGCACTTCAGAGACAGTGGGAGCCCTCGTCCCCGGACAGTAAAGTACATGGAACCGTAGCCATATAATCTCCGCTTTAAAGATCGGGACGGAGATATTTTCCCATTACTTCTCAGGAGTGAATTAGCCACCATTTGACAGTGGCGGAAACAGGCGAACGACCACACATCTTTCACAGGCACGCGATACCAGCCTGTAAAGAATGAAGTGTGAATTGGCCAGAGTGTAAACACTTTTGGGGCGCTTCTGGCACTTTCAACAACTTTATGCGGGCATCATCGAATTGCCTTTAAAAGTATCCGTGTATCTAACTGCTACATTCCTGAAACAGCGGCCGAGACCCAGTTTTGAAGTGAAATACGCGAGGAAATATATCAAGCCGCTGTGGGTAAATACCAGTTTTGCCTGGTATCACAAATTCTTTAACGCAGAACGCCGGAAGACGTGAAAATACGCGTGAAACAGCCACAAACACTACGTCCGCGAGAGATTTAGGCCGCAGCCGGCTGCGGCGGAGCGTCTGCTGAGGAGCAAGATGGAGCGATGCCGCCATCTGGCGGCGGGCAGCGGAGTGGAGAACCGGCAGCAGAGGCGCCGGCGGAGAGTTTTACAACTGCAGCTATTCTAGTAACTTTGGTCGCTATGGTGTAGGAGGCCGACCGGACCACTGCAGGAACACGGGTGGTTGTGTCGGAGCATACATCACTGCAGAGGAAGTTAGCCGAAACAGAGGTCCAAGTCAGACGCGTAGCCCAGTATACATGGTCTCGGTGGTCACGAACTGGTGATCCGCAGGAATGGAGTATCGGTGGGCTGTATCTGGGTGCCCAATATCATAGCACTAGTCACATACATTCGTCGTCCATGCACGTACTGTAATACCAAATTTGGGTATATGTGACGCTAGCTCGACGGCCGTGAGGGCATCATGAGCATGGCATGTAGTCATGTTGTTACATGGCAGGCATCTCATAATTATCATCTTTGCAGTAGTCACATACCTTCGTCGTTTATTCACGTACTGTAATACCAAATTTGGTATATTTGACGCAAGCTCGACAGCCGCGAGGGCATCATGAGCATGACATGTAGTCATGTTGTTACATGACACGCATCTGATGATTATCATTTTTGCACTAGTCGCATACCTTCGTCGTCCATTCACGTACTGTAATACCAAATTTGGGTATATGTGACGCTAGCTCGACGGCCGTGAGGGCATCATGAGCATGGCATGTAGTCATGTTGTTACATGGCAGGCATCTCATAATTATCATCTTTGCAGTAGTCACATACCTTCGTCGTCCATTCACGTACTGTAATACCAAATTTGGTATTTTTGACGCAAGCTCGACAGCCGCGAGGGCATCATGAGCATGACATGTAGTCATGTTGTTACATGACACGCATCTCATGATTATCATTTTTGCACTAGTCGCATACCTTCGTCGTCCATTCACGTACTGTAATACCAAATTGGGGTATATGTGACGCTAGCTCGACGGCCGCGAGGGCATCATGAGCATGGTATGTAGTGATGTTACATGACACGCATCTCATAATTATCATCTTTGCACTAGTCACATACATTCGTCGTCCATTCACGTACTGTAATACCAAATTTGGGTATATGTGACGCTAGCTCAACGGCCGTGAGGGCATCATGAGCATGACATGTATTCTCGTTGTTACTTGACAGGCATCTCATGATTATCATTTTTGCACTAGTCGCATACCTTCGTCGTCCATTCACGTACTGTAATACCAAATTTGGGTATATGTGACGCTAGCTCGACGGCCGCGAGGGCATCATGAGCATGGCATGTAGTCATGTTGTTACATGACACGCATCTCATGATTATCATCTTTGCACTAGTCACATACCTTCGTTGTCCATTCACGTACTGTAGTACCAAATTTGGTATATTTGACGCAAGCTCGACGGCCGCGAGGGCATCATGAGCATGACATGTATTCTTGTTGTTACTTGACAGGCATGTCATAATTATCATCTTTGCTCTAGTAACATACATTCGTCGTCCATGCACGTACTGTAATACCAAATTTGGGTATATGTGACGCTAGCTCGACGGCCGTGAGGGCATCATGAGCATGGCATGTAGTCATGTTGTTACATGGCAGGCATCTCATAATTATCATCTTTGCAGTAGTCACATACCTTCGTCGTTCATTCACGTACTGTAATACCAAATTTGGTATATTTGACGCAAGCTCGATGGCCGCGAGAGCATCATGAGCATGACATGTATTCTTGTTGTTACTTGACCGGCATCTCATGATTATCATCTTTGCACTAGTCGCATACCTTCGTCGTCCATTCACGTACTTTAATACCAAATTTGGGTATATGTGACGCTAGCTCGACGGCTGCGAGGGCATCATGAGCATGGCATGTAGTCATGTTGTTACATGACACCCATCTCATGATTATCATCTTTGAACTAGTCACATACCTTCGTCGTCCATTCACGTACTGTAATACCAAATTTGGTATATGTGACGGTAGCTCGACGGCCGCGAGGGCATCATGAGCATGGCATGCAGTCATGTTGTTACATGACAGGCATCTCATGATTATCATCTTTGCACTAGTCACATACCTGCGTCGTCCATTCACGTACTGTAATACCAAATTTGGTATATGTGACGCTAGCTCGACGGTCGCGAGGGCATCATGAGCATGGCATGTAGTCATGTTGTTACATGACACGCATACCATGATTATCATCTTTGAACTAGTCACATACCTTCGTGGTCCATTCACGTACTGTAATACCAAATTTGGTATATGTGACGCTAGCTCGACGGCCGCGAGGGCATCATGAGCATGGAATGTAGTCATGTTGTTACATGACAGGCGTCTCATGATTATCATCTTTGCACTAGTCACGTACCTTCGTCGTCCATTCACGTACTGTAATACCAAATTTGGTATATGTGACGCTAGCTTGACGGCTGTGAGGGCATCTTGAGCGTAGCATGTAGTCATGTTGTTACATGGCACGCATGTAATGATTTTCAAATTTGTGTCTGTCGCTTGTGTTCGCCATGCAATGATGCCGTACCATACCAGTTTTGCAACGTGTCATGTCAACGAAATCACCACAAGAGCTGGAGGACTATGAAATGTAAATCATTACACTCATGACATACCTGTCCCGATTTTGATGTTAGGGTCTGTCGCTTGAGTTCACCATGCAATCATGTCATACCATACCAGTTTTGCAGCTTGCCATGTGAACGAAACCACCGCAAGAGCTGGAGGACCATGAAATGTAAATCATGACCTTCATGACATACATGTCGCGATTTTCATGTTATGGCTAGTCAAATATGTTCTTCATACAGTCATGTTATGCCATATCAAGTTTGGTACCGATATCATTATGAAAACTGCCTGGAGAGATAAAAGTAGTAGGTGGCTAGATAGATAGATAGGCTCAGTCACCGAAGTTCGCTAAGAATTGCTTCGCATTAAAAAAAATGCAACATGGTCACCTTCCCTCCGCATGCTTCGCATAACGTCGATTCCCAGGTACATGAGAACTGCCGATTTTGTTGATTGGGCGGCCATTTTATTCTTTGGCAGTGCCTTCCACGCCATACAGCCTGCAAACTTTAAAGTATAGTAAGTTTGTAGCTCATTCGGATTTCTCGCAGATGCATCGCCATCATAAGTGATCTAATATAGGCGGTGCAAAACTACAGCAAACGAAAAGCCCCTTCGAGAATATATACGCCTCAGCATTGATTTTGTCTCTCCTGCACTTTTTCTCGACATTACCAAATGAGCACGAAGTTATATATGAAGCGCCAAACCAGGCGAATTCTTGATACGGTGTTACAATGAAAAGCAGTGCTAGTTTCATGAAAGGTAAGAAAAAGTCAAATAATTGATAGTAACTCGTGAGCGTAGAACGTGCCCTCTTTTGACTTCGCTGATGAGTCAGGCTGTCATTTTTTTCTTCTTCGCCAGCGGCCCCCATACTATACAAACCGTAAACTTTGAGGTATAGGAAGTTTCCAGCACATACGAATATTTCTCGAAGGCATCACAATTATAAGGGCTCTAATATGAGTGGTGCAAATCTAATACCAAAAAGAAAAGCCCCCTTGAGAATATATACGCCCCAGCATCTACTTTGCCTCTCCTGCACCTGACCCGACATTTCGCAATGAGGGCAAATATATATGAAAGCTCAATACCATTTTTTTTTTCTCGCCACCTGCAAGCAGCGCCAACATCGCAGTAGCATTTTCGATTCTCTGTGGGAGCGCAACGGGGAGGTGAAAAGAGGGGGCCGCGCCCACCTCTGGAAACACGCTTTCTCCGTGCGAATTGGGCGGCCGGAGAAAAACAGACCACGTGCCTGCCGTCTCGTAAGCCATGGGCGCGGTGTGCTGAGTAGGTCTCAGCAGCTTTGATATATTTTGAATCATAAAGTGCAGTCATATGGTACAGCTCAGTAGCACTGATATATTTGCAGAAACTCTCGCTGCTGAGGATTAACTCATGCTTGACATAGGTGCATTATGTTCTCAGATATGCTGTAAATAAAAACGATTGAGGCGTATTTTAGCATCATAGAAAAAGCCGTTTACAATATCTAGTGACCCTTGTGAATTATATAGCTTTAGCAACGATGTTTGACAGCAATGGTTCAGAGGGTACTTTAATACAGGTGAGTGAAACAACTTTATTAGGTCCACAATAGGTACGAATAAACTTGACGTGACCATTTCTTTCGTAATATATTTTTGTCACGTATTTTAAAACCGGCTAGTCTGCCGGCAAGAAAGTTTGAAATGGGGGATGTTATTTTGATAGCGCGAGCTCAGAATGACCACAAGGAAAGAAGAAAAGAAGACGAGTGTCACAAGCGCTCGTCTTCTTGCCGTCGTTTTTCTGAGCTCGCGCTATAATAATTGTGATGACCTACCTACCAAGAAGCACAAGAGATAAAGATAAATATGCAAGGGAAGGCAGGGACGTTAACCAGACGCACATCCGGTTGGCTACCCTGCACTGGGGAAGGGATAAAGGGGAGAAAAGAGGTTGCAGAAAGATGAGAAGGTACACACAAACACGAGCACACTCGGGGAGCACACACAGTCTACAGGCGGTCACTCAGGTTTGCTGACTTTAGGTAAAGTAGCAGTGCTTTAGTTGCTTTCTGCGCAACTGAGGCAGATGCCCAACGTCCTAGTATCTTCTGCACACAAAATGAACCGGGGTAAGGTTGATTCAAAACCATCCGGAGATGGCATCGCTGTGTGTCGTAGCAAGTGCAGCTGCACAGGACGTGTTAGATGGTCTCTTCAGCCCCGCAGTAGTCGCATGTAGGAGTGTCTGCCATACCGATGCGAAAAGAGTACACCTTTGTAAATGCAACACCCAACAAAAGGCGGCATAACAGTGTCGCATCGGAGCTGGAAAGTTGTGATGGTAGCTTTAGCTTGAGTGAAGAATCCAGTTCATAAAATTGACACCTTTGGAAGCTGGCAGACGACCAGAACGTGCGTGTGAGATCTCGAGCCAGCAGGTAAAGTCTGCATCATTCCTTGATAGAGGAATCGGGACTTCACGGGTTCCTTCATGGGCTGAGTGGGCTGCATTATCGGCTAATTGATTTCCGGTAATACCGATATGTCCAGGCAGCCATTGATATATAATATCATGCCCTCGTGCTAGAGCTTCATTATGGCAATGTCTTATTTCTTGTACCAATTGGCCATGACTCCTTCTACGCATGGCAGACTGCAAACTCTGAAGCGCTGCCTTCGAATCACAGAATATGACCTATTTTCCTGGACGTTTTTGAACGAGATATTGTAAAGCAGCCCTTATAGCAGCAAGCTCTGATGCCGTAGATGTAGTCATATGCGAAAACTTAAACTTGATTGTCATTGCTGCAGCCGGAATTACAGTGGCACCTGATGAGCTGCTGGACGAGACGGACCCATCAGTGTATATCGGCGTTTGGTCTAAGTAGAACTCATGTATTAATAGCAGTATTGCTTGCTTCAATGCTACTCTGGATTGATTGCTTTTCTTTTTGATTCCCGGAATTTCTAGACGTACCTGCGGCTGGTCGAGGCACCACAAAGGACATGCCACTCTCGCAGCTGGCGTATATCCTTATGGAATGCTGTTTAGGTGCTTGGCTATGACGTCTGAAAACGTAGCACGTGGTCTTCCGGAGAGTAGAAGGGCCAAGTGGTGGTCGGGGACACGGCTAGCATGTCGAATGTGCGCTCTGGGGCAATCCACAACTCTATATGTCCTGACCGGGTGGTCTTTGGCAAGCCTGATTGTGGCATAAGTAGAATCGAATTGGGGCAGTCCTAGGCAGATACGCAGTGCCTGACCCTGCAAACTCTCTAATAAATAAGTATTGGATTTGCAAGTGTTAGTCAGTACCGGCAAGCTGTAGCGTAATAGACCCAGAAATAGGGCCCTGTACAGCTGTAGCAGCGCGACCACAGAAGTTGTCCATGCTTTCCCGCACATGAATTTCATTATATGCACAATAGATAGCAGTCTCTTCTTCAAGTACGCACAATGTGGGCTCCACGAAAGACTTCTGTCTATTATTATGCCCAGGAAACGATGCGTCCGTGCATATTTGACACTCTGCTCATTGATGTAAACAGGGTATGGCGTCATTGGTTTGCGTGTAAACGCCATCAACGCGCACTTCGCAGTTGATATAGTTAGGCCTTGTTTCTGAAGGTAGGCTGTTGTAAGGTTTGCTGCTCGCTGTATTCGTGCACGCACCTGAGGGCGAGTAACTGCAGCACTCCAGAGGCAAATATCATCGGCGTATATGGATAGGCACACCGACTTTGGCAGAACCTTCACCAGACCAATGAGGGCAACATTAAACAATGTGGGGCTTAAAACACCTCCCTGAGGTACTCCGCAGTAGGTGTAATGTTGAGCAGTTGTACCCTCATATGTTTGCACAAAGAAACCCCTGCCAGTGATATAATCTTTTATCCATTGAAACATTCGTCCACCAATGCCCATTGCTGCGAGAGAAGTGAGGATGGCATCGTGAGCTGCATTATCATATGCACCCTTCACGTCAAGAAAGAGTGCCACTGATATGCGCTTGTGACTTTTTTCACAAACCACCACTCTTGGGATACGATCTGAAGTTCATTGATCTTAATGCTCTCATTTGTCACGACTTTGTGAGGCATGCTTAATGTACTTCAACAAAGGAAGGCGTGCGCTAGTAAACCGTATTTTAAGACAGCCTTTTAATATTCAGTTCCTTATGTGGCCAAGTTATTTACAACGTAATAAAACGTTACAATGCTATCTCTATGACGAATGAACTGGATCACGGACAGACTCGCAGACTTCGCCTCACCCATTATGATTCACTCCAGGGGCATGCTGTGTATTTTTTGAAGTATCGTGATATGAAGCGAAGAAACTTTGAAAAGGCTTCATTGTTTCAAAATGTTATGCAACGGAATCTTTTGAAGTACGTTGACATTGATTAATCAATTGCAGTTTATTCACATGAAGTAAATATAAATCAATTGGAAACACTGCATGGCCCCTTTGCCAAAGGCTAGTATTGGGTCCATTTGCAAACATGTGATTGTCAGTTGCGTTCATCAGTGACATTTAAATACAAAACGAGCATGAAGTGAATATATGTCGAAAAGACTTCTTTGTTTCGACGCGTTCCTTGTTATTACATCTTGTGACAAGGCACGCCTTTGTTTCATTGTGAGCCATTTCGGCCTTAGAGTAAACAAGTCTAAAGGGGAAAGTGGCGGATAAGAAAAGGAAGTGTCATCCATTTTTAACTGACAGAGGTATACGTACCCAGCTTAGAAGTACTGCCTAAATGCATCGCCATATTCGCTGAAAGAAATATTACACTAAAGCTTGGAGGGATAAATGTAAAGAAGATATGAAACCTCGCCTTGAAGTTTGTTTTATGTTATATGCTTGGATAGTATATTACTATGTGTGGGTTAATTATGAATATTTTTTACAATAATGAAACTTGTGAACGTAGAAACCTGTGCGTTTGGCGCCACTCTGTTGCAAACTGTTTGATGAAAAACTATCCTCATTAGGTTTCATTAGGCTACATGGTAGGCCTACAAGGAATGGGAATTTTTTTGATGCTTTTCAGTAAAACAGTGTGGCCTGAATTTAAGTGTAATTTGTGAGTGGGCTTCCTTGTTAGAGATATGTACGGTATCGAGAGGGGAAAAAAGTTGGGGAAGAGGAAGCAGGAAAAGACAATAAGGTTTAGCTCGAAGCATTGCGCATCCAATTTCCATGTCTTTGAAAACTTTCAGTATGTTCTTCCATGCTTTATCTGCACTACGCTGTAAAGCTGTGCTTCATCGCACCCTGTTCACAAAACCCTATCGCGCAACGCGGTCTGTATTTGTATCTTTCATAAAAACAGATCATGCCACAAAAATTTCTGCGTATGGTAATGCTTCAGAAGAAATGCGGTTATAATGCAGAGGCATGTAACGCGTAGATACGCCGCTGTATCCGTAGACAGTCGAGTTTTTTAGCTGTTTAGCTCCGATGAAAAACCTGTAAAATATGAGAATTTAAAATCAATAGCACAGGGCTTTTTACGCGAAAGCGTTAAAGAGCTCGGTTCGCGGAAATTCTGGCGTCGGTGTGGGCGGTGATGCCCTTGGTTAAGATCGACAAATAATAATATGCGTGATGAAAGAATCAAGAACGATGCAAATTGAATAATAATAATAATAATCTTGGGGCAAGGTGGGCATCGGACGCAGGTTGATTGGGTCGAAGTGGGAATCGAATCCAAGTTGTTTGCGTGGCAAGTGGATGTTCTACCACAAACACGCCTCTGCTTGTGAAAATAGTGAAAAGAACTTCCTCTGCTGGGAAGTGCAGTGAAAGAAGCTTTCATGCTTCACAAACACACAAGTCCTGTATGGATGCTTCACAATGCAACGTGAAATATTGTAGTAATAATGTGTGCTACAAGCGCTCATTGCCAATGGGCGTCAGAATATGCAACTATTATAATGGCTCCGTGGGTGAAAGGCGGTACCCCACTACAAAAGGCACACACGCCACTGCGCACATTTCCCGAAGGCTCCGTAGTTTTCGCATTGAAATTCGAAAACGTTTCGAGCACTAAGTGCTTGAAGTACGTGCTAGGAACAGGACGTCACTATCACGTTCAACTCTTGAAGGCGAAGCTTTAGGGTCCCTTAATTTTTTTTTGTTCAGTGCAAGATCAGCTTCTACGCTACATACGAGAAAAAAAGAGTTTCTATTACGTGGAAAATTTTTAACAATCACTCTACGCGCTGTTAACTGCACCTCCAACACGTCGAGGCAAAAAATGATGTGGAGCAGTGAGGGTATCAACACAAACAGGTTCGGGACACACTTTATTGGGGACCACTTTTCAATTCTGAAATAAGGAATTATTACAGTGAAATCAGGTGCAGGGCATTCAAATTTCTTAATGTGATGCCATGACTCACTGTCTGCCCACGCTTTTTGATCCAGCAGCGCGTTTCCCGACATTTCTTTGCGATTCTTTGGGCGGAGTACTCGTAGTTGCGATCAGTTCATCTCCCCCGGCACTGTTTATGTAGTCTATGAAATACACCAAACAGGGAAAGTAGTGATGGCTGACCGGCAATACCATGTCTGGACAACAACGAGATCATTTTTTTGTTTTAGTGTTCGATGTGAGAAGTTCGAAGTCATATTGCAGTTGTAAATTATCGAATTCGCTACACTTTTCACGATTGGTGTACTAACTAAATCTGAAACCAGTGATACCTGTATAACTTCTGGGCATTTCTTTGCATTCTGCAGGGCTAAGAAGTCACTATATCAGCCTGGCGTAGGTAGAAGAATTGATCGTGAAGCCCCTGGGCGAGTAGTGACCGACCTGTAAACTGTCGCTAGAGCCAGGCAGTGAAATGTTCAAATTGAAGACGGCTGCTTAAGTAATCACTAAAAAATGCAACTAGATTGTCGCTGTTGTTAGTTAGAATCTTATTACCTTTATGTTGCGCTTTGGCGGTTACACATTGTTGCAGTTGAGGTTGTCATAAAGAAAATAGAAAGACAGACAAATAGAAGACACAACCAACACAAGGAGCACTTTACACACGATGAAAGGAACACTTCTCTTTTTGGGTGTTTCCTACTTTTGTTTCCAAATGTTTCAACGCTACAATAGATACATTTATTTATCATCATCATCATCATCATCATCATCATCATCATCATCATCATCATCATCATCATCATCATCATCATCATCATCAGCCTGACTACGTCCATTGCAGGACAAAGGCCTCTCCCATTTTTCACCTGTCAACTCGGTCCTGTGCTCGCTGCTGTCAATTTATACCCACAAACTTCCTAATCTCATCTGTCCACCTAGCCTTCTGTCTCCCCCTAACCCGCTCGCCTTCTCTAGGAATCCAGTTAGTTACCCTTAATGACCAGCGGTTATCCTGTCTACGTGCTACATGCCAGGCTCAAGTCCAATTCCTCTTCTTGATTTCTACTATGATATCCTTAACCCCGGTTTGTTCTCTGATTAACTCTGCTCTCTTCTTGTCTCTTAAGATTACACCTATCATTTTCCTTTCCATTGCTCGCTTCGTCGTCCTCAATTTAAGCTGAACCTTTTTTGTAAGTCTCCAGGTTTATGCTTCGAAGCTAAGTACTGGCAAGATGCAGCTTTTATGCAACTTCCTCTTGAGGGATATATATCTATACGTGTGCTTTTATTTATTCTTGGTGTTGCGACTGCTAAAGGTGTAAAAAAGTGAAGAACAGACAGACAGACAGACAGACAGACAGACAGACAGACAGACAGACAGACAGACAGACAGACAGACAGACAGACAGACAGACAGACAGACAGACAGACGTAAGAAACAATCACAATCACCCTTCCAGTCTACAGTTCTGAGCATGGGGCTCATATTTTATGGCGTGCGAAGAGTATAGTCTAAATGTCTCTACACTTTCTGTAACTTGAATTAGTATTAAAGATCGCTAATATAAGTACCCAATAGACAACAAGAATAAGGCGATGTTGATCACACTTTCCTTGTGCCTTCCTTGACATTCCCATATTCTGCGTTATTGCATAAGAAGTGTTTAAAGTTCTTGATTAAGCAAAAACTACCTTGTGACAAATTTTCTCTAAAAGGTGATTTATGGCATTTGGATTCGAGGCCTTCACCGACTTTAACAGGGGCCTTATAAGGAGCTAAAAAATACTCCAGTACGGGTGTTACTGGAGCTAATATTTCAACAATTGGTGCAGTCTTCTCATAAGCGTAATGGAGACCAGACCACTTGTGGAAACATTGGCCTGAGCGATAACCTATGTTCAATGATTTCTGATCTTTTCAAGCCTACCTCTTCTTTTCCAACGATGGTTACTCACCGACTGACACGGTGCTAATTATGCTGGCCCTTACCTGGCTGTCACCATCCTTGTGAAGTTAACTTTGTTCTGGTGTGATTTTCTGCAATAGGAGAGGCCCTGCTAAGACAGCGTGGTAAAATGTCACATGTCATTTGCAGTATGCTCTCAGAAGCTGAGCGAATGCTGCGATCATCATCAGCATCATCATAATCATCATCATCATCGTATTATAATTCTTTCTAATGTCCGCTGCTGGAAAATAGAGTTCCCGATGATCTTTAACCCACCGTGTGCGGTGTTAGCTAATTCCGTTTTATTTCCCTGTCCGCTTCTTGAGCAGCGTCCCTGCTACACATTTTCAAACGACAAGTAACAAGGGGGGTTTATGGAATTTTGTCGGAATAATCTGAAAACACGGAGTCCTTAATACAATCTATAAGGATATGCTGTCTGTGTGAATGGATGATTAAAAAAAATTGGTCTGTATCTGCATTTAATCTGCAAATGTCGTCGAAAGACGATAGTCTTGCATGCGGAGAGAGTGAACAAAACGTTTATTTGATGTTCTGATTAAAAAATTGGTGAATGGTATTCTGGAGGCGCTGCATTAGATTACCTCGAGCGTGCAGCGGAGGTGAACGAGCGCATCAAGTCACGTCACACCTGAGACATGACCGCCATCTGGCACTTTTTTTTCAAAAACAGAGCGCGTGGCTCTGAGATGGGTGTGCTCGTCCACCTCAGAGGTGATAAGGTGTAGTACGCAAGGTGATGGGCAGGTGCCACCACCGTCTCGTTTCAGCAAAGCGTTGGAGACACTCGCCTTTCCGTTTGTCCCCATTCTTTGCCCAAACAAATACCTTTAAGATTTCATATTTTCCACGCACGGTAGATGACTGGAATAAATTGCCAGAAAGAATTTTTAGTGAAAATTTTATGACAGCCCTACACGATCATTTTAGAAACTTTTAATTACTGACGTTCGAGTTTTTAGCAATGTTTCTTGAAGTTGTGCGTGATTTTCTAGTTTTATTTGGATTGGAAACCCTGCTATGTTTGTGCGAAAAGTCTGTTTCACCGTGGCTTGTTGATGTTGTAGTTCCAAGTGAATTCTGGGTTTTGTTGCTTCATTGTTTTTGTTACATTGCATTGCATTGTATGTGCGTGAACATTCTTTTTTTCTGCCCGTTCTGCTTGGATCATTAAATTGGTCTGCAGTATTGTATAAATAAATAAACAAATAAATAAATAAATAAGCGTTGAATGGTCAGTGCAGCGTGATAAGCGCTAAGGTCCTTAAAATTACTTATGTATGCCTTCTTTAGTAAAAGGCGCACATGCAGAGTATATAGGTGTTGTTATGGTGCCCCAGACACGCGCAATAATTGCTTTTTAATCGACAATTGCACAAGCATGAACGCTGAATCTAGAGCAACATAGGTGGGCGCTGCAGATGGGGTCGGCCGTTTCAAATTCCCGATGCTGTTAAGAGTGGACGAACAGACAAATGTACAGACAGACAGACAGACAGACAGACAGACAGACCAAACTTTTTTGCGTCGAAGAGAGAGAGAGAGAGAGATAAAGATGCAAGGAAAGGCAGGGAGGTTAACCAGACGCACATCCGGTTTGCTACCCTGCACTGGGGAAGGGATAAAGGGGAGAAAAGAGGTTGCAGAAAGATGAGAAGGTAGACACAATCACGAGCACACTCTGGTAGCACACACAGTCTACAGGCGGTCGCTCAGGTTTGTGGACTTAAGGTAAAGTAGCAGTGCTTTAGTTGCTTTCTGCGCAACTGAGGCAGATGCCCAAGGTCCTAGTATCTTCTGCACACAAAATGGTCCGGGGTCAAGTCGATTCAAAACCATCCGGAGCAGGCATCGCTGTGTGTCGTAGCAAGCGCAGCTGCACAGGACGTGTTCGATGGTCTCTTCAGCTCCGCAGTAGTCGCATGTAGGAGTGTCTGCCATACAAATGCGAAAGGAGTACACCTTTGTAAATGCAACACCCAACTAAAGGCGGCATAACAGTGTCGCATCGGAGCGGGAAAGTTGTGATGGTAGCTTTAGCTTGAGCGAAGGATCCAGTTCATAAAATTTACACCTTTGGAAGCTGGTAGACGACCAGAACGTGCGTCTGAGATCTCGAGCCAGCAGGTAAACTTGTCTTGCTGCATCATTCCTTGATAGAGGAATCGGAACTACACTGGTTTCTTCATGGGCTGAGCGGGCTGCATCATCGACTAATTGATTTCCGGTAATACCGATATGTCCAGGCAGCCATTGATATATAATATCATGCCATCGTGCTAGAGCTTCATGATGGCAATGTCTTATTTCTTGTACCAGTTGGTCATGACTCCTCCTACGCATGGCAGACTGCAAACTCTGAAGCGCTGCCTTCGAATCACAGAATATGACCCATTTTCCTGGACGTTCTTGAACGAGGTATTGTAAAGCAGCCCTTATAGCAGCAAGCTCTGATGCCATAGATGTAGTCATATGCGACAACTTAAACTTGATTGTCATTTCTGCAGCCGGAGTTACAGCGGCACCTGATGAGCTGCTGGATGAGACGGACCCACCAGTGTATATCTGCGTTCAGTCTAAGTACAACTCATGTAATAATAGCAGTGTTGCTTGCTTCAATGCTACTCTGGAGTGACTGCTTTTCTTTTTGATTCCCGGAATTTCTAGACGTACTTGCGGCTGGTCGAGGCACCACAAAGGACATGCCGCTCTCGCAGCTGGCGTATATCCTGATGGAATGCTGTTTAGGTGCTTGGCTATGACGTCTGAAAACGTAGCACGTGGTCTTCCGGAAGGTAGAAGGGCCAAGTGGTGGTCGGGGACACGGCTAGCATGTCGAATGTGCGCTCTGAGGCAATCCACAACTATATATATCCTGACCGGATGGTCTTGGGCAAGCATGATTGTGGCATAAGTAGAAGCGCATCGGGGCAGTCCTAGGCAGATACGCAGTGCCTGACCCTGCAAACTCTCCAATGAATGGGTATTCGATTTGCAAGTGTTAGTCAGTACCGGCAAGCTATAGCGCAATAGACCGAAGGTCCACAAGAAAGACTATCATCTTAAAAAAAATGGCAGCATATCCATGGAGTGAATGATGGAGAGTGGGGCGAAGCATTCGTCTGTCCATGCGTCCGTCTGTGTGACCGTCCATGCGTCTGTTCGTGCGCCCGTCCCTGCGTTCGTTCATGCATCTGCCCCTGCGTCCGTTCATGCGTCCATCCATGCATCTGTCTGTGTGTCCGTTCGTCCATCTATTCAACACTCCAAGTCCCAGAATCTCGCATCTTTTTATCATAAATTCCCCATATAGAAGCACCGCCATTCAGTGCACATTCCAAGGACTGAACGAGAGGTGGCACACGCACACTTTCTTACCGCTTGCGCTTCGGGTCTACTTCCCACCTTCAGCCACCTTGAGTTCATGGTATATACTAGTTCACTGTATTCATGGCACTGCCGCCCAATGCACGCTAAACCTTTCTAAAACCAAGGAGGTTACGTTCAGCGAGTATAACGTAGCAACCTTTTCCTGTCAGATAGTGCTCAATGTACATGGCAGTGGCTGCTAATGTGAAATGAGAGAGAGGAGGATTCAGCTTTTAATTTCGTACGGCTTGCGCTTCGTATCTGCTTCCCCCCTTTAACCACCTCGAATTCTTCATGGTATATACTAGTTCATTGTATTCATGGCCCTGCGGCTCAACACTCGCTAAACCTTTCTAAAACTAAGGAGCTTACACCCAGCGAGTATATTGTAGCAACCCTTTCTTGTCCGATAGTGCTCAATGTACATGCCAATGGCTGCTAATGGGGATCGCAGCGTGCGCGTTGACTAAAAGCCGAATGCTCCTGTCTCTCATTCCCCATTAGCAGCCATTGGCAAGTACATTGAGCACTATTTTTTATTGTTAAACAACGTACAGAAGAAATCTCTCACCGGCACACCTTGGAGGTCAAATGTTATACCTATTTCGGGTATGTGCCACTGGTGATTACGTACTACGAGAAACGCACAAGCCACGCCAAAAGGAGCTTCGCCCCTAAAACTCTATCAAGGTCCGTGGTCCTTGGAAAGACCGGTAGCACGTCACGCGCCGCTCCCAAGTCGGAGCAGAATTAAACTGCTATGCAGTGGGCCCATTCTTCGAGTGGCGTGACTATGCACTAGTAGCAGCCTTCCATTATAAAGGCGTGATGCCCTGGCCGCCACGTAACGCGGGGAACGCCTGAGCATATGATCTAGTGATGGCTTTGTCTGGAGACACCAGGCAATGAACATACATTCCAGTACGTAAATGTAAGCTTAATATGCATTTGGTGGGATGCAAAAAAAACTATCAGGTGATAATGTATAAAACCGCGATCATATCTGATCATGAAGTCAGTGCTGATGTCTGTGAAAACGTGAGAAGAGAATGATGCGAAAACACGGCACGGGAATGTAGATCATACAAAGAAATACATCTTCCAGGATTACTCTGTTGAGCATAGACGTCGGTCCTCCAACTGCCAGGATGCCGAGAGGGTTGTTTCATCAAGTCATGCTCTGTGCGAGTAGGTATAGATTCATCTATTTTCTGTATCCAGTTTTCCATGAGCCAGGCATGGATTGTCGCGCAACCCACTAGTCCCTGAAGGTTTTTTGCGGATAATCCAGACTATGACGCATGACTATAAAACCTACTGTTCGAAGAAATTTTGGCTTTTTGAACAGTTATTTTTTTCCGTACTTCTGTAAATTATACTGAAAAGCTGTGATTGCGTTAAAAGACCAACACAAACATCTTTATTAAACCTGCAAATGCATTCTTTGTCTTTTGTAGTATATACATCCAACACAGAATTATGGTGAAAAATAAGTTGGATTTTTAAAAGGTGCCCAAACTATTCCGCTGCTTTTGAAAAGAAAATGACTCTAATGATAGAAGATGGAGCTCGGAACATTTCTTGCCAAATTACTTCTACAAATAGAGAGTTAAATTAACAAACAGTGCGCAAGGTGTACAAATCCTCGTTTCAACTAGAGTAGTGTGGCTTCTGCCAGTGGTTTTTATTGGCCGCACGGGACTTGATCTGTATCAGTGTGCTCCTGGCTGTACTGTTACTGTTCATATAACACAATTCAAACAGGCCGTAGTACCCGAACATCTGAGTTTCAAAATTTTGTCTGAATGGCGAGAATATGAGAGAGAAAACGTGCGTCTTAGTCTCACACTTGGCAAGACCTATTGAACGGAAGTGAAGTAATATGCTGTGTGCAGGGCGTGGTTTTCCTACATAATTAAGCAGCTTGAAGGCGGATGGGAAAGACGAACATGGTGGCTCTAATTTTTTCCCTTCTACGAAAAAAAAACTAAACTAGAGAAGGTGGTTCGGGTCCTCTAGAAGTTTTCACTTCGCGATGATGCACCCAGCAAATGTAATCTTAAGATGCTTACATGAGAACAGCAGTTAAAAATAAGCAACTTTCTAGGCGAAGAAGCGTTGTATAGCTGCACGTTCTTTATTTAAGTGGAAAGGAATTTTTATTCAGTGCATAAAAAACTAAAACGGGTTGTCCATGTTCAAAATTTCCAGCATAACCAACTTGAAGTCGGCTTGCTCTTGCTCTGCAGGGTGCATTTGCACCCTTCTGGACAGGGACCTTTTTTTCCATTATCGTCAGGATTGCACTGCAAAAAGAGGTAATCTGTTAAACATGCCTTATTTGTGGCAAGCAGAAACAACTCTGTTGAAATTTTTCATTGCAATTAGTTTACTAGAATGCTAAAGTTAATCTAACTTGGAAATGCACTTCTTCAACACATTTTATTGTCCAAAGAAATCGTGACTCATGTTGAACTCGTATTTATTAGTACAATCAATGAAGCATATGCCGTCCTCTTTTTTGTCTGCGTACTTGTTTTGTCTAGTCAGCACTACCATTTTTTCAGTGGCAAATCCATGCAGGTTTTAAGTATCTGCTGAGAGGCTTGTGGCAAGGGGGGAGGATTTGATTCAGATTAAGAGGGGTGTTTTACCGACGAAACACAATAAAATAGGTGTTTTTCAAAGCAATAAGCAAGTGTCCCCCCACCCCCGGAAAGAATTCCTGGCGACAGCCTTGCTGCAGAGTATTATGCGTGCAATGCTGTTCACCTCCCAAGCCTCTTCACAAATATTTTAATGTGGTCAATCGGAAACCACCGCAACAATGGTCGATTTTCAGCGACTCAAGGGCTGCCCTACAATCTGTGCTCTCAGCACTGCGTCACGGGCCGTACGAACAGCTTGTTTTCGAAATTCGATGCCTATTTCACACTTCACACGAGAAAAGACATCATGTGACGTTTCAGTGGCTGTCAAGTCACTGCGGCGTCATAGAGAACGAACATGCCGATACTGCCACGCGGGCAGCTCTTGAAGGAACACGAGAAGAAGCCATACCACTTTCACGGACCGACGCAGCCAGTAATCTTTGACGACTTGCGCGTGAAATCACGTTTTCACTATGGTGCCCACCAAGCAGCGAGACAAATCGTCAACACCACCTGTCCTCTTTGATAGCTCTCCGCATGCTCACTGGGCTGGAATGAAGAGAAGCCACCCTTCTTCATCGCTTCTGGCTAGGGGTGGCATTTACAAATTCTTATTCATTTGTCATAGCAAATGCCGACAACGCTCTCTGCGATGCCTGTCGTTGCGAAGAGACGCTGCACCACATTCTGTGCGACTTTCCGTTGTATGACATCCAGAGACAGCCACTGGCGTCCGTTCTTGCGCGCACCGAGAAGAGCCAAATGTCTGTGGACACTATTCTTTCAAGTGCCCGAGAGAAGACATTGCAACAGAAGGCGACAAAAGCTCTGTTGAAATTTCTACGCGACACGGACTTGAACAAAAGGCTGTAACAGCAAAGTCACACATCACGAAAGGCAAGACAGAACTATGACTTAAGTGTGCGCGCGTGTGCTGCCTAATATGCTGTGTTTATCTCTCTTTTCTCTCTCCTCTCTATTTTACATCTCCCCATCCCCCTCCCATGTGCAGGGTAGTAAACCGGCTGCCTATCGGCTGGGTAACCTTCCTGCCGTTCTTTTCCTGCTATTTTCCTTCCTTCCTTGTGATACTAGACAACATTTCGCGTTCACATTGCAGAGCTTCGTGAATAAAAGCGAGGTGCCACCTACACGAATCCTCCACTCCAATTTGTGTACATATGGTTGGAGTGTATTAGAGACCATAACTGACTTTTCTACTATAGCCCCTTTGCTAAACATATGTGCTCCATTTTTCTAAATAATGTCGAATATAGTCCACCGGAACGCAGCGCATTTGTGGTTGCTTCATAGGCAAGCGTTCATTATTTGCACCTCGGCTTCCCGAGAGGCTGACTTTCATTTATTTTTCCCGCTTCATATTAGCAGCACAATCTCTTCTCTTGTTTCTTTGCGCAGAAATAGCTTGATACAATATTGAAGCAATCTACTTTCGAATCATTGCGAGAACCAAGATTCACTGATTCCTTACTAGCACTAATGCAGTATCTTCCGGTTGCGATGGTAACTTGTGCGAGCATTTCATTTTACAAGTACGTCTTTTTGTAACGCCACCGAATTTGAGTTCCAGTGATGCATTCGCATCGACATACGTACGTGGGCGCTGCACAGCCCACATTATTGTCATTGCTACAATCGACCTATTTAATTGGTGCTTCGTACTGTGTAAGATGAATATGTAGTTTTACATGCCAAAAAAACAATAATATTGTTAGGCACTGCGTAACCGGGCACTCTACATTAATTTTGACTAGGTATATACTTTTTCAACTAGCCTATGAATCTAAGCAAACGGGTGTTCTTCCGTGTCACCCCTATCGAAATGCAGCTGCAGGGACCGACTGCTGGAAGCCGTGCCCACCGAACATTGCAGAGCGACATGCCATTAGTGGCACGCGCACATAGTGCTTGATGTTTCTCTTTCATAAAGTTCCAGTTAAACACTTACTGGCGTATGCCCTAAAAATTTCTTTGAACAAGTAAAGCCTGCTCGAAAGAAATGGTTATGATTCAGGTTATTAGTTAGATTGGGTACCTTTATATAAGATAAGGCATAAATAACAGCCAGAGTATGTAACCGAAATTTATTGCAAAAAGTCACCAAAAGTGCAGCCGGCTTTCTTGTGAGCAGTTGTGAAGGTTGCGGCACAATGCGAAGCAGCTCTCAACCACCCCTTCTTTCTATGTGGCGCCTCTAATGTTCGCTTGCACAGTACGCCGAAACTTTACTTGACCGAAGGTGAACTCTGGGACGCACGAACGCCGACTTTCGGACTTCCCGAGTGCCAATACCGGACACTGAATGAGAGTCACCTCCAATTATATGTCGCTTTGCTTTTAAGAACACATGAACAGCAATCAGCCTGAATGGCTTACTAGGACGTATAAAGGAAGGGGGGGGGGGTTAAAAGTTCCCAGGCCAAGGTGCCATAGAAATACATGGGAAAGTGGCCACGGACCTTTTGACCAGCTCTGTACGTACGTTTCACTGTTATGACAGGTGAATGTATTTTTTTAATTGGGGCGCATCTATAGGATTAATGGAAGGGTGGTGTCTAAAGCTGATTATGGGGTGTCAGCACATACACATTATGAAAGACTGGATGTGGAAACATGTGCTCAAGAAGGGGGGGGGGGGAGACAACGGAACAAAATGGAGAATACGGAACCCATAGCTTATCATATGGGCCTTGCAACACTTTTTGATCGTGGTGATAAAAAAGGCTGTCAAACGGTAGTCGAGGCTCCTAAGAACATGTGAGTTAAACGTGATAGCGCAGCGCGTGCCCTGACTGTTACAGTTAATTCTCACAGGCAGCTTGAAATCACTCCCTGTTGATTGATTTGTGGGGTTTAACGTCCCAAAACCACCTTATGATTATGAGAGACGCCGTAGTGGAGGGCTCCGGAAATTTCGACCACCTGGGGTTCTTTAACGTTCACCCAAATCTGAGCACACGGCCTACAACATTTCCGCCTCCATCAGAAATGCAGCCGCCGCAGCCGGGATTCGAACCCGCGACCTGCGGGTCAGCAGCCGAGTACCTTAGCCACTAGACCACCACGGCGGGGCGAAATCACTCCCTGTTCTCTCTTCAAATGGTGATATATATATATATATATATATATATGAAATTACTGTGCTGTATAGGCAGTCCAGCATTGGCTGATTTGAGCACCCTGAGATGCATAGTTAGCGTAGTTGCCCAGATATGCCACCACGTGCTCACGCACGCACTCGCGAACATAATGGATTGTAAGACGCACCCTTGAGGAAAACAAAAGTGCTCAACGGGCTGCAAAGGGTGCGCGTATTCTTGCCTTTATGCCGCCCCCTTTTCTGCATAGCTTTGAGCATGCTCCTTAGAACGGAAGAAGTGAGAAAGTGCTTGAAACGGGCGACGATTACCTGTAACTCAGCTGGTACCTGTCAGATTCTAAAAATTTTCTGGAAGTACATTTTTCAGAAAATGAGCTCTTTCAAGAAAGTCATTTGACAATTTATCGCAAATGTGTTGCAGGCGCATTTTAAAGAGGCGTGGGTCAGGATATTACGACCCCTCCTTTCATGGTCCATCTTCTCTAGATTGGACCATGATTCACAGTGTTCGTCGCGATCGATGTGATAACACCACTTTTGTAGCTGGAAATATCTGATTTGACCCTTCGACGTTATATATGCTAAGACAGAAATACTTACGGTCCGGTTGCAATATTGTAGTTGGCCATACATCTGCGCGTTATCAGCCCTGTTGATAAGAAAACACGAAGTACAGTGCTTATTCAGACTACTCCGGCAAGACAATGGCCGGGTTAGAAGAAATAGTGAAATCCTGTGTGGAACACTTTGCATGTGCCCATGCACTTGCGCTACATCTTATATATTTTAAAGATTACTAATTGGTTATCAGCTAACTTTTTGTCTTGAAGAGGCAGAAAAGGGTATGAAAAGCTTGATGTTTGTTTCAGAACCTTACTTATTATGAAGAGTCGGCTCAAAATCAATAATAATAATAATAATAATAATAATAATAATAATAATAATAATAATAATAATAATAATAATAATAATAATAATAATAATAATAATAATAATAATAATAATAATAATAATAATAATAATAATAATAATAATAATATCTGGTGTTTAGCGTCGCCAAACCACCATAGGATTATGAGAGACGTCGTAGTGGAGGTCTCCGGAACTTCGAACCACCAGGCGTTCTTTAACGTGCACCTTAACCTAGCACATGAGCCTACGGCATTTTCGCCTCCACCGAAAATGCAGTCGGCGCAGTCGCGATTCGATCCCGTCACCTGCGGGTCAGCAGCCGGATTTGAAATTGAAGAATCGATCCTAGTCCATCCTATTCCGGTTTTGTACGTGAAGCGAAACACCAGTCTACAGGTATGGATGTTGCGCGTGAAGACATAATTATGATATTGTTGCACATATTATTAAAAAAAATCAAGACTAAGCGAGTTCTTTTCTCTCCGAGCAAGCTAGGACGAAGATTACGACGCTGGTACATAAAACCTATTGGCTGCTCCTGCACTCGCTTTCGTGACATGATAAGCGGCTCCCTGAATTGCATACGTATCGGTCAGCTTCTCGAGTAACTATGTGCTACTAACCCTGGTGTAGAAATTCAAGATTTAGAGGAGAGCCGACAGATGGAAACACGCAGTGGGATAATCAAGGTGAACAGTGGAGGTGCCTCAGACTGGCTGGCCGACGTTTTGATAGGAGGACCTATCTTTGTCAAAGTCGCCTTATCATTCTTGGCGTGTTAGTTTTAAAGGGGTTAGTAGTGATGTCATCTCCTGGTGGTGGCGCGTGTCTCTGCTAGGGACACGCGCCACCAATGTGAGCTAACAGTGACATGTGTCACCACCAGGAGATGATGTCACTACTAACTCCCTTAAAACTAACACGCCAAAAATAACAAGTTGTCTTTGACAATGATACGCCCTCTTATCTAAACGTTGGCCAGCCTGTCTGAGGCCCTTCCACTGTTCACCCTAATTATTCACTATGGTGAATCATTGAAAATGGCCTTCAGGGTGGATGCTCGCTCAAATATTTCTCAGTCACGGTGAATTTGCGTTATTAAAAAGTGTGCGTTAATGTCTTTGTTTAGAAGCACGCTAAGTCATGTCGAGTTGGTGAACTTCAACCGAGTAGATGTTAGCCCCTGCTAGCCCTCTTTTATATCTCAAAAAGCGGTGAAATATTAAGCGCGCGTCCGCGACCACTCGGGCCATGATGCACTGCTCACACCTAGAGGGGAGGTTTCGTGCTATACGGACATGGGGTATTCGGTTAAAGGTGCGCTACGACTCACATTTTATAGCAATGGCACATGGAGCCCTTTAAATGAATAGCTATGATCCATATAGATATTTAGCAATGAAAATATAGTTCATATTAAATGCGAAGCATTTTATTGCGTACTGCGGGCACTTGAAAATCTATCTATCTATCTATCTATCTATCTATCTATCTATCTATCTATCTATCTATCTATCTATCTATCTATCTATCTATCTATCTATCTATCTATCTATCTATCTATCTATCTATCTATCTATCTATCTATCTATCTATCTATCTATCTATCTATCTATCTA
Organism: Rhipicephalus microplus; assembly: GCF_013339725.1. Classification (NCBI taxonomy): domain Eukaryota; kingdom Metazoa; phylum Arthropoda; class Arachnida; order Ixodida; family Ixodidae; genus Rhipicephalus; species Rhipicephalus microplus. The sequence continues at coordinate 137,460,316 of NC_051165.1, forward strand.
TCTATCTATCTATCTATCTATCTATCTATCTATCTATCTATCTATCTATCTATCTATCTATCTATCTATCTATCTATCTATCTATCTATCTATCTATCTATCTATCTATCTATCTATCTATCTATCTATCTATCTATCTATATATTGGCACATGCTACAGACACATAATTATAATGTCTATCCCCACATGCTACAGTAACATAAATAATAGTAGCCTGAATAACATGAAGCTGGCATCTAGCACAAAATATCTCCTCATATTTAACAAGGCAAGAAATGCCGTACCACAAGCGTTACTCACATCTGAATACTAGTGATCGCGAAAAAGGCTAATAGAGCAGTCAGAGATGGTGACATGGCAGAGATATGACACGTAGCGTTGCTGCTTGAAAAGAATACAGTTGCTTCACGGGGTCTAGCGATTGTGTTTGTGCGACACGTTGGACATCTGAGACGTTCCTTTTCTTTTATAGCAGGTTTTATTGAGCACACGTGAGAGTAGCTGACGAAGACAGGTGCGCAAGTTCGACGAATCCAGAACTTGAATGCACTGCACGTGTACACTACATTGCGCACATGTAAGGCCTTTCTCCTAAATGAAAATACCTCGATTAGGTTTCCAGAAGACGTTAATGCCGCTAGCGACGCAAATATGGCATATGTCATCGTTGAACTCAGTTAAACCAACTTCGTTTCCGCACCTACGCACCCGCTTGGGAGGAATATAAACATATTAAGGTAACAATAGCATTCTTAATATATGAGATTGAGCTGGCATAGAGATCTCTCCTTTTTGTTGGCTGGCTATGTTTGGGAAACCGTATCAAAAGCGTTACTCATTCCACAATCGTAGTAAGCAAAACTAGTATATGAAAGGGAAAACATGTTACTTGGCTTCTAGAAAATAAAATAGCTGCTTCACGTGCTTTGAGACCGAGAATGTACGACACCTTGGGCAGATTGCATGTACTTGTGTAATAACAATAGGTTTTTTTCGCGATATTAGGCGTGAAAGTCGTGGGCTATTCCGTTAGCCAAATAAGAGAGAGAGAAAGAGAAACAACTTTCATCTAAACGGCAAGTTTCAAAGCATTCATATGCTCTATTTAGATGTCAGCTAAGAGTCCTTGGGCCCTAGTGGCATCTTCGGCTTGCTGATCACTTCTAGCTGGTCCTGGATGTTTGAGCTACACATCGTGCTCTGCCACTGCTGTGCATTGAAATAGTTGCTGTTTGGCGCTTTCATGAGGTCGAGACAGGCCCATATAATGTGTTTGAGGTCCGCCACCTGATTGCAGAGTTTACATTTGTCGGAGTAGAGATCTGCCTAGCAGTGACTTTAGGCAATTGGGTTTGGGAAGGTGCTCGTTTGTAATAGGCGCCACGCTGTCGGCAGCCGTTTATTTAATGAAGGATGTAGTGGAGGGTAACGCTGCCTCTCTAATCAGTGAAATTTGGTGATTTTGTTGTATGACACTATGCGCTTTCGCTCCACACGCGGGCTTCGCGTCATTTCTGCACCTGCTCGACTCACTAACTCTCGAGCTAGGGTGTGCGTGCGTTCATTGCCTGGTAGGGAAGAGTGAGTGGGTGTTCATAAGACATAGACGTCGCGTTCTACGTGAAAGTTGGGCAGAATTCTTTTCACCTCTTTTGTGATCGTACTATGAGCCAAACTAAGGACGGTGGTTTTAATGTTGCTGATTATAACGCTGGCTGTTATAGATGCAAGCCAACGCTACGGCCATTTCCTCAGCGATTTCAAACTTTTCTGATTTAGTGGAACTGCTGGCGAGCAAGTGGTCCACTTGATTTGAAGCGACCAATGCCATGTGTCGAACATCCAAATACCCCGCCTCATTCACATAGACCACTTACACATTGTTTTGAAACTTCTTGTGTAGTTCTTTTGCATTGCACCACTCTCGGGGATACTTGTAGTAACGGTGGTATTATGATGCACTCTTTGGTTTGTTTTTGGATATCGTATTGATCCCCGCTTTGGCCAGCGCACGTTGTGCCCAGTTTGTGCATGATTCTTCTTCCTGTGTCACTGTGGTGAGAGTAGTTTATATTGTGCAGTCATATAAGCCTCAATAAGTTCGTATAGCTTGGTATGCATACCTAGTGCTTCAAACTTTTCGTTAGATGTGGTGATCGGTAAGCCGACTGCTTGCTTATATGCCTTTTTGATAATGCATTCTATCATTCTTTTCCACTTCTTGCAACTTTAGGTATGGGGTCATATAACCTAAGCCGCTGACGACAAAGGCTTGTACGAGCTGCACGAAACTGTGTTCTTTTTTCCGTAATTTTTGTTGATGATTCATCGGATCAGCGTAATGGTCAGCGGGGTGATGCTATTCAGTATGTTTATGCTTCCCCGTTATGTCTGTTCTCGAATATGTTGATGCATAGCATTAGGATTTGTTGGGCATGAGGAATGGGTAACCCCCTGCTAAGATTGTTATCTTTGGTCGTTCTTGACTACACTTGCGTCCTCTGCTTGTAGGTCTGTAGAGTAGTAGCTCCAGTTTTTAAGAAGACCGTTTTAGGTCCTTGGTATCCATGTATCGCTCAACCGTACTTACTGCTTGCTGTAAAATCTCAACGACGTGAGGGTTGCTCCCGCCTGTAACCCAGAGGTTGATGTTAACCGCATACTGACTGTACTGAAGTTCTTCGATGCGTTTCAGCTCTGAGTGCAGACCGAGCATCGCCACATTGAATAAAAAAGGGCGAAAGCATCAAACCTTGGGGTGTTTTCTTGTTGCCAAGTTTGATTTCTCTGCATTGCGCTTCGCCGGCCACTATTTTGGCTTTATGATTAGTGAGCAAACAGTTCACATAATTGTACATTCGTCGGCCCACGTGCAGTTGTTGCAAAATGCGCACCATGGCCGCACGGGTGACATATAATGCCTTCTGCAGGTAAGGCCCAGAATAGCTTTTGTAGCAAGAGTGTGTGTTTTGGCGTTTAAGATTCGATGTTTTAGCGGCAACATGACGTCTTGCGTCGAAAGTCGTTGTGGAAAGCCTAGCACTGTGTGCGGATATAGCTCGTTGTCGTTCATATATCTGACGAGGCGCGCTAAAACTAACCTTTTTAATGAGTTTTCAGATGCACGACGTCCTTGATGTGTGCCGGATATTTTGTTTGAGTGGCCTTTTATCCGCTTTGGGAATAAATACAATTTTGGCGTTTTTCTAATGCGGGGTTATGGCTCTCTTTTCGCAACATTCATTTATACATTCTGTGAGAGCAGTGAGGCATTCGTCACCCACGTCGCGAAGTGTCTTATTCGTTACACCGTAGGGACCAGGAGCAGATTTGGGATTCAGCCCTCCCAGTTCGCATGGAATTTATGTTTCAGTTATGGATGTGTCGAGATCTATGTTATCCTTCCCTTGGTACTCTGGTAGTCGGGTCTTTGTTGCATCGCCTTGGTAGGTCTAGCGTAGCTCGCACAGGAGCTCTGCCTCTGTGCCTGCGTAGCTGTATAGCACGCACTGCAGGTTTCGCCATTGTGTTGTTTTTGTGCCTTCTGGACCAAGTATAGGTCTCGAAGAATGCTCCAAGTTTTGTACATTCTGAATTGTCGGTTAATTAAAACGCACGTGCCTTACCACTGCTGTTGGCACAACCTGTTTGCCTGATCCTCCATGTCTCTGTCGAGTGCGACAATTCTCTTTTTGAGACGCCGGTTGTGCTTTTGACCTTTTCAACGCTTTTGCAAGCTACGTTTTGCCTCCCACATGTGGAAGAGCTTATTGTTCCTTAATCCATGCCAGCGTCTTCGGGAGCGTATTTACAGGCTTTCTGCACGCTACGCTGAAGTGTGTCTGTCCACTCTCGGTCACGTCATCCTCCTTTAGCTTAAGAAACGTGTCCCGCTCGGTGAACAATATTTTTCTGCCCCTCTTTTTTCGCGGGCCCGCTTAGAGCACTGTGTATGCGTTGTAGTCGAATAGGTAGGCTTGCCTAAAGAGCTTACTGGAATAAACCAAATCAAGGAGTACAAGGTGTAAGGCGATGAACATCGTTTGAGGGCAGAGAAGCTAGCTGCAAGATAAAGTTTGAGAAGCGATTGAGAGAAATGGGGGAAGAGCGTTGGGCTAGGAAGATATTCAGCTACTTGTACATGAAGCATTTCGATACGAAATGGAGGAGGCGAACCAGAAAATTGATTGGTAAATACTTAGAAAACTGCAGGGGGCCTAAACAAAAAGAATTATCGGTTAAGAAGAAGGTGAAAGAAGCTGAGACCGATGTGTGGAGAATCGGCATGATTCAGAAGCCCGCACTAGAGATCTATCAAACTTTTAAGCAGGAAATTGTCAAGGAAAGGATCTGTGATAATACTCGGGGTAGGTCTCTACTGTTTGAAGCCAGGACGGGAGTATTGCGAACCAAGACATATCCGGCCAAAAACGAAGGGGGAGACACAATATGCAGTGCATGTGGAGAGGAAGACGAAACTGCCGAACTTTTGATAATGTTCTGTAAAGGGCTTCACGCTATAGTTCAGAATGATGGTGCAGAGTTTTTCAAAGCACTGGGGTTTAGGGAGAGGGAGGGCAAAACAGACTTTAAGCAGGTAGAAATAACTAGAAGGAGGTTATCTGATTGGTGTCTAAAGTCAAGGCACAGGTGAAAATAAACCCTTCACTGCAAAGTATATGAGTCCTCAACCTCACTATTTAAAGGAAAAAAATAAATCTAGTTTGTGGTTTACTAAATATTACGGCTGGGTGGCGGTAGCCACCGCCCGATCTAAATGGTATAGCCATATCAATTCATTCAGTCCATCCAGTGATGGCTGCCTAGATTTACATTAGTGTTCGTCTAATGCGAGTTGAAAATGTTCTTTAAAAATGTGAGGTACGGCTTGGTGTCACTGCTGACGCTATTTCCCATTCTGGTTGGATCTTGTTGGTTGGCCACTAGTGCGAGCCCCTCGTGTTGCGCTTCGTTCCACAGGTAGCAGCCTTTACTATTCTCAATGATGTAACTCCAGGTGGCGTGCGGTGCGTTCATGTCTCGCACGATGATCAGTGCTTGTCTGCCCACGACGTTTTGCACTTTGTGTATAAGTGAGCGAAACTTCACCTTTTGTCATGGTAAGCTGTGTACGTTCAGGACAAACAAGCGTCCCTTCTTTTTTCGAGAAGGCATAATTTCTAGTAGGACGTGGTCTATGTTTCGTACGCCAGTGCTGTCTTCTACAGCCGTGATATTTTGGCGTATCAGAGTAATCACTGTTTATCACATATAGTGGTGCCTGATTTTTATCCAGATAATTTAGCGGTGCCTCCTGTTTTTTTGGAGGGCGATTACAATTGGCGCTTGCCTGGTTTTTACGAATTGTTGCAGGTTTCCCCCCTTACGAAGAAACCCGCGAGAATTTCACTGCCAAATCATGTACTCGTTAAGCGGTGCCATGTTGGCTACAGGAGTTTTCCATGCAGCTGTTTTCAGGTGCAGGTGGTCTGCTGTACGGCTTGCTCTTAACTGGTCTAGCTCCCTCGGGCCGGGCGCCTTTCGGCACATTTTCCAGCTGCGCTCCTCTAACCTCGAGAGTGTTGAACCTGTGCGACATTTCTACTCCCATCTGCGTTATTTGCTGCTGTAGGTACGTGCACGTCTGCATCAACTGCTCTTGTAAACCTACGAACATTTTCTGAAACATGTATTTTACTTCTTCGAGTGTTGAGCTACTTTGCTCTTCGGTGTTTTCCTTTGCTCTTCGCTTATGCGATGGCGTCTCTCTACTCATTGGCGCGTCAACGGGTGTCGCCGGAGCGCGATTAGCTGTTGACGCAATAAAAGCTGTCAGCGTGTCATTGATTGACTCGATGTGTTTTGGATGCCTGAGTCTCGCGTTTTCCACCTTGAAGGAGGCCTGCAATACCTTTTGAGCATGGTCAGAAAACGCTGCCGATCGGTAGCTAGTAGAGGCTCCCAACAACACGCGAGCCAAATATTATAGCGCTGCACTTGGCCTGGAATTTACAATAAATTATCAAAATCAGCTAAAATTGCTTTCCCTTCTCTCGACAAATGACTGAAGACGCTCGAAAATCACTCGTAAAAAGCATGTCTATCAGCCATTGGCCAATTTAAACCTGGCGCGCTCGGTCGCTACAGAGTCGCCATGGAAGGCCGTGACTTATCCACGCGCGCGCGCGCGATCACACTGAAAAAAAAAACCACGTATTAAAAAAAATAGTGCTCAATGTCACGAGGTGCACGTTACGTTTTCCTTTGCCCCTGTCATCTCTCCATGCTTAGCTTCCAGTGCTTCCCTCGGGACGAGAGAAGAGAGAATGCAATTGCAACATGCAACAAATCTTTGTAACTCCACTTGCACTTGACGGATTCTTAAAATCTTTGCGGCAATGAATATGTGAGGCAATAAGATCTTCCAGTGAATTCATTCCATGGTTACTTGAAAAAGTGTTTTAGGGCCTCTTCAAGCAAATTACAGGATTTACGCGATATATGTAGTTGTAGTAGTAGTAGTAGTAGTAGTAGTAGTAGTAGTAGTAGTAGTAGTAGTAGTAGTAGTAATAGTAGTAGTAAGAGCGGTAGTAGTAGTAGTAGGTAGCCATCTTTTGTTTAGTCGTTGGAATGTCCAGTGTACGGCGGTACCTCTAAATGATGAATATATGATGAAAAGATTCGAGATGGTGGTACTTAGAGTGTTCACTAGATGGACGGACATACAGACAAGCAGGCGGACCAATATACAGACGCGCGGACGGACGCATGACTGGGCAGAGAGAGGGATGCGCTGACAGACCGTTGGACGGACACATGGATAAACGGACGGAGAGACGCATAGACGGATGGACGGACGCATGAACGGACGCACGTAAGTATGCACGGATGGATTGATGGATGCTCGGTCGCATGGATGGACGCATTGATGGACACATGAACGAATGGAAGCAAGAATGAATAGACGCACGGAAGCGTGGACGGACTGATGGACGCTTCGCGCCACTCATCACTCAGTATGTGAATATGCTGTGATTTCTATATCTTCCCTTAGCTTCGTGTTTTCATGCATTATTTCCTGTAGCACCTGTTTGATCTGTGTTATTTCCTGTTCTAAGGAGGACGCTGCGATTGTAGTTGTAGCAGCAGAGCCAGAGGCCGCGGCTTCAAAGCTCACCTGTGCCTGGATTTCTGCCCCTCCGCGGCTGGGTTCCAACCTTGAGCTTGCCTTGGATCTTTAACAGTTTCTCGAGCGGGTTCTGGACTGGGTCCTCGACCTGGGGCTGTGACCACACCTTCGCCGTCTGTGCCACACGTGTGATGCCGTTGGAGAGTCTTCGGTTCTCTCGCCTTCGTATGCTTCGGTGTTCTAGCCCGTTTCCCTTGCCAGCTCGTTTGTTGTAGTCGTTAATGTCACTCTGGGTTCGTCCTCGGCTTCTCTTCTTCGTCGCTCACAGTGTCTTCGCCATACCAAATACATCTTGTCTTTCACTCTGCAGTGTCTGTCTCCCGCTAAGTGACCTTGCCCGCATAGCTGACATCTTGCTTCACACTGATGTTTTTGCGTTGGGTTGGCCACGCCACATCCTGTGCATATTTTTAAAAGCGAAGCTCCGTATGCTGTGGGTCGTGCGTCCGCAATGTATGTAGTAGTAGTAGTAGTAGCAGCAGTAGTAGTAGTAGTCGTAGTAGTAGGTAGCCACCTCTCGTTTAGTCCTTAATGTCCGCTGGATGGCGGTACTTCTATATGATGAATATACGGTGAAAAGATACGAGACCGTGGTACTTGGAGTGTACACTAGATGGATGCATGGACAGATGAACAAGTAGATGGATGGATGTATGGATGGACGCGTGTACGGACGGCTGGATGGACAGACAGACAGATGAAGAGATATCATCATCATCCGCAGCAGAAATCAGCAGCATCAGCAGTTTGACTACGCCCACTGCAGGTCAAAGGCCTCTCTCATGTTCCGCCAGTCAACTTTGTCCTGTGCTTGCTGTGGCCACTTGGATAGATAGAAAAACGTTTATTACAGAGGAAAAAAAAATGAAATAGGGTTTAGAAACAGGTGGGTGGAGCCCCAAGTCAAGGGTTCAACTGGCCATGGTTACTACCTGTCCTAAGTAGAGGCATAGAGGCACTCTTTTACAGCTTCAAGTGCACTGCATGCCGCCTATCTGGAAGCGCAGTTCTCTTCCGAGATTGTTGTACAGTACTTTTGTTTTCTGCAGAATATTTAAGAACTATTCCTGCTCTGCTTGTCTTATTCAGTTCTCATGTATTGCAATTCGTCCCCTGAGTTACACAGCAATGCAATGTCATCTGCGAAGTGCAGGTCACTAAGGTGCTCTCAATTAACTGTTATCCCTAACTATTCCCTCTCGAGGCTTCTGAAGACCTCCTCTTGGCAAGCAGTAAACAGCATGGGGGAGAACGTGTCCTGTTTACCGCGTGCTGACAGGAGGTTTTCAGAGTACGAAGTCCTGCACTATGGCGTATCTCATAATCATATGCTAGGTTTCGGACGTTGAACTCCACATATAAGTCAAATCAATTGAGGTTTTCAGTGGCCTAGAGTGGGAAGAGTTAAATATGAGAGTTAATGGAGATTACCTTAGTAACCTGCGATCACCGCCCTTGGATAACCGCCCATACCACCTTGGCAAAAGTGGTATGGGAGGGTAAAATGGTTTTGCGAATACGACTCGTCATGACACGAATAATGTCAAATTCCCGTCGTGTTAGTAGTTCAACTTTTTCAAAAAAAAATAAAAAATGGCAGATCCCACGTACAGTCGCAATCGATGATATGCGGATCACGAAAGAGGAAGGTTGATATGACACTTTTGAATCACCACCTTGTTACGAGGTGGAGGTAAATTATACCGTACACGACTTCCGTGTCATGATTATCTTGTTTGGATGTGCCGTTTACCTTCGACATATATTTACGTCACGTGATGCCAAATTTACTATATGTGGAGCTAGCGAAGTGTCCGCGAGCACGCCATGAGCGTGGTATGTTGTCATGTTCTTACATGACACGCGTCTCATGATTATCATGTTGGAACCAGTCATATACCTGATTGATATGTGTGGTTTAACGTCCTAAAACCACTAATGATTATGAGAGACGCCGTAGTGGAGGGCTCCGGAAATTTCGACCACTTGGGGTTCTTTAACGTGCACCCCCCACCCATCATCCATTGACGTCATGTAATGCCAAAAGTAGAGCTAGCGAAACGGCCTCGACTGCATCATGAAGGACCCGATATACTCCTACGTAACGTTGCCGCACGCGCACGCTGGAGACAGTTACGCTACGTTAGCAAAACGCGAGAAATCTATACACCTTTTCACAGGAAGGAAAAAAACACCGCCATGATTGGCTGTGCGCGGGAGTACAAAGGCTAAGGGCGCAGCGTTGGCAGTGCATTTTCGAAGGGACGCGCCAATTTGCACAGCCCAAGGAGGGCTATGGCGGCGCTCAGGGAGTCGTTTATGAAAAGGTGAATAGTCTGATGCCAAGCGCGACTGGCGCGACCAGCGTCCGTCGGCGCAGCCCGACGGCAACCAGCGCAAAATGCGACGTGCTGCATTTCGCGGCGATGTGTTACCCAGACAACACTTCGTCTCCCTCTTTTCGTGACGGAGGAACGCCGGATGCGCTGAAACGCACATGCGTCAAAGCAACGCTGCGTGACGGGTGCCGGCGAGTATATGGCAGGACCGACGCCTGGCGTGACGCGACGAAATAAACGCCGACGAGAACGCGCACCGCGTCACGTCGAAATGTATTGGCGCCTTGACTGTGGCATGTAGTCATGTTCTCATATGACACGCGTTTGATGATCATCATGTTTGCACCAGTCACATACCTTCATCATCCATTCACGTCCCGTAATACCAAATTTCGTATAACTGAAGCTATAGCAAAACGACCGCCAGCGCATCAATTTTTTTTATTGCGACAAAAACTTGCCTTCTAGGCATAATATTTTTGGTAAATGTGTGCTGTTAGGCTGGTGTTGTGTATGAAGTGATGTAGTGTTTTGTGGAATTTGTTTTCATGTATCCAGCGGAATCGTGAGCGTGGCATGTCCTGTTGTTACATGACACGCCTCTCATAATTATCATGTTTGCAGCACTCACATACCTTCGTCATCCATTGACGTACCGTAATACAAAATTAGGTATATGTGAAGCTAGCAAAACGGTCGCGAGTGCATCATGAGCGTGGCATGTAGTCATGTTTTTACATGGCAAGCATCTCATGATTATCATGTTTGCATCAGTCACATACGTTCGTAATCCATTCACGACCCGTTTTACCAAGTTTGATACAGGCCAAGCTAGCGAAATGACCGCGAGCGCATTATGAGTCATGCTGTTACATGACGCGCGTGTCATGGTTTTCATGTTAGGGTCCAGCGCTTGTGTTCGCCATGCAACCATGCCATACCATACCAGTTTTGCAACACGTCATGTGAACGAAATCACCGCAAGTGCAGCAAGCCGATGAAATGTAAATCATGACATTCTTGACATACATGTCACGATTTTCATGTTATGACTAGTCAAGTGTACTCGCAATATAGTCATGTTATTTCATACCACGTTTGGCAACGATACCATTATGCAAACGGCCAGGAGAGCTAAAAGTCGTAGGCGGCGTATAGATAGATAGATAGATAGATAGATAGATAGATAGATAGATAGAGATAGGTAGATAGATAGATAGATAGATAGACAGATAGATAGATAGATAGATAGATAGATAGATAGATAAGCTCAATGTCGCTGATGTTCGCTAAGAAACGCTTCGCATTTAAAACGCCAGGCCTGCACAGTAGGCGCAGCACAGTCACAGTGAAATCAAGAAGAGCGGTCTTTCGGAGCCTTTTCGAAACACTCATTGGGTGAATACAGCTAGCATACTTGCTTGATACCCACTTGGTCATTATTGATAAATTTATTTGGTTAGTAGGCCAGCATTCGCTATACTGTTTTTCGCTATTCTTCTGAGAAGCATGGTATCCGCTCAACATTTGCAAGAAAATTTGTGCCAATTGTGCATGCAGTGACAGACGACGATGAGAAATTATCGCTGAAGCGGGTATGCGCCACAGTTAATAGGAGAACAAAATCAACCTTTTGTGTTGGGTAGAGCACTGGATGGTCCACTCGTTACGTTATTCGCATTGTGCGACGACTCTTTGTTCTTTCACTGTTTTAAAACGCTTTATAAGTCGTAATAACGCAGAGCAGGTAGCGATAGCCTTGGCGATGACGGACCCTTCGCGTCCAGAGATATTTACTGACTCCAGGAATGCCACCCGGGCGTTTGCCTCGGGGGTGAACTCTAGGAAGGCTGCCGCTATTCTGAATTCCAGGGGTGTAGTAGGCAACCACACAATCACCTGGTTTCCGGCCCACATGGGCTCAGAGGTGCATCCAACTCTTCCCAACGCCAACGGACTTGCCCATAACCGTGCGCGAGAAATCACGCGCCGCGGCGGTCCGTGCGGGTACAGAGATAGGTTCGCGGATAACTCTAAAGATACACTTGGCACCTTTAACAAAGTGACGTCCCATTATCAGTTGTCTAGGCGGAGGTACCCGCTTCCGCATTCGAAGCTCACTCGGCCACAGTCGTCGGTTCTTCAGATGCTAGAGGCAGGTTCATTACCATCTCGTAGCACATTCAGCCACTTTGCTGGTGGCATAACTCCAGGATGCCCTAGTTGTGAGGCACATTACTGCACACTCGCTCATATGCTCTGGCAGTGCCCGGCGTTACATGGCGCAAAGTTCAGCACAGAAGAAGACTGGGAGTGGGCTCTTAAAAGCTCCGAACTCTCAGTCCAAAAATTGGCAGTCCAGGAGGCCTGCGAATGGGTGGAGGGCCACGGTTTTCCAGTCCCGGCGTGGACGCGGCCAGCAACTGTGGTGCATACCTCTTAGGGGGGCGTCTGACCAGTTCTCCAGGACCAAATAATGTTCATTTCACTTTACTTCGTAATAACGCGATTGCTTTCCCGACATCAGGCCTGCTTAAGGCAAGTTTGACAACAAATCACAAGCACCGGTGGAGCTCAGTGGTAGAAAACTGGGCCGGCACCCTGTGGACCCGGGTTCCAGCCCCACTGTGTCATTGGTGCTAGGCCAAGCTTCCGAAGGCAAGTTTGACAACAAGCTACAAGCACCAGCGTAACTCAGTGGTATAATACTGGGCTTTGTTACGAGGTGCGACACCAACACGGTCCCGAAGGCGCCACTGCTCCGAAACTCGCCTCCAAGGTCACCAGCCGTTTGGTAGCGTGTGCTTCTCAGCTCGTGACTGCTTCTGCGCAGAGCTGATAAACGAGCGGACAAGACGACGGTTGATGTACAGCATAGAAATAGAGGCGTTACCGATTCGGCACGGGGTCCGACAGCTTAGGGACTCAAAGAGCCGAGATGTCTTCTCTCTGATGCATACTTCCGTTGCTCTCTTACGCATAGGTCAGCTGCTAGCAACGCGCCGCTTGGCCCTTTTTATGGGCACCGGGTGGACCTTTACGGCACTAACGTCTAATCAGAAGCGCCGCTAGCCATAATGTCAGATTCCTCCAGTCAGGAACCGCCGCTGGGTTGCATCAAGATCCCCAATTCCGGAGCCGCTGCGCTGGGTTGCACCCAAGAACGAGTGATGTTGCCACGCATTGCGTAAGACTTACCAGACTGGTTGGCGCTGCTTGCATGTCGTCGTTCAGATGATGACGTCAGATGGGCTTGCTCGCTGGCCTTGATGCAGATTGCCTTTGCAGACACTATGACGTTCGGTGTGGACTCCCAGACGTAACAGCTGGCACCCAGCGGACCCGGATTGAAGCCCCACTGTGTCATATGTGCTAGGTTTCTTCTTTTTTCTAATTTCGAGCGATGTGATTACGGACACTGGCGGCGACGGCGGTGGTGGACAGCTGCGTGTGACCCGAGTTGTGATCTCATAACAGCTTACGCTGTAAAAACAGCGGCACATACGCGGAGGCGGGTATATGTGCCACAAGTTTGGCAGTTTATGTCTACCCAGGAACGGGGAGAGCACACGGGGGCAATTTTAGCGCTTGTTCGTTAAAAGAAAGCGGAAATCGGCAGCGTTAAGCATAAATGTCATTGTCCCAGCAGGAATGGAACCCTAGCATTCTGCGTGGCAATGAAGTATTCTATCACAGGGTCACGTCAGGTTTCGCAAGTGGGAACTACCTTTCAAATAGACCCCAGTATTCCTGAAACGCCAATTGTGGTTGCAATGCTGTCTTTCCAATTTACTAAGCCTTACATATATACTCTGACGGTACAGCTGTCACGTCGGCTTAACATTATATTAGCCAGGTGTTGTACGCTTAAGTATGTTCATCTATCAATGTCCAGGGCTACGATACTCGTGAGAAGCAACGTTTTACATCAGCTTACCGCCTCTGGTGTTGCTAATATCTACGTTTGTATTGCCATCGTTACGCAACTGTTATCAACTGGTGATGTTAAACATATGCGGCTGTGGAACACATATCTCTGCGTGCATTTGTACGTATCTTCACCGCAAATTTGTAACGTTTTTTTCAATAAAAAATTACAACACAGTCACCTTGCATGCGCCTGCTTCGCATAACATCGATTCCCAGAGTACGTGTGATTTGCCGAATTTCAGTTACTTTGTATCACTTCATTAACGAGAACTAAAGAAGAAGAAGAAGGTGTTTAATGAGAAGGAGGAGGAGAGGTCGGCCTTGAAAGCGGGTTTCTGGCCTGCGACTCCTCACGGGGGTAACAGGAAAAGGGAAAGAAAGAGGAGGGTGTTATGAAGGGTGATTGTGGTATAGCACAATAAGTCACTGCACACAATCTTTCGTTTGGTCTAGTACACACACGAAAGTCTCTACACTAGCGAATTCTCTAAAAACGAGAATCTGAACCTGTCTTCCTTAAAAACGCGAGCAGGCCCTTTACACTGCGTTGGGCGTCATCCACATGTTCCCAAGCACCCAAAAGTTTCTCTTCCGGAAAGGGTTGGCAGTCTAGGTCATCTGTAAGGCACTTAAGAGATTGTCTTTCAACTGCGTATAAAGGGCACACACACAGGATGTGATTAATAGTTTCTGGCGTGTTACACAAGTTGCAGGTAGGATTTCGCTATTGTCCAATCATGCATAAGTATCGTCGCGTGTATGCAACATCCAGTCGCAGTCAATGTAGTAGCGTTTCTTGGTCTCTCCTTAGTCGGAACAGGAGGTGAAGAACACGACAAGAGTCAAGCCTGTAAATCCGCTTGGGCAATAATCCGGATCATTCCATAGTCCTTGCATAGATGTCTTCATATCTTTAGACAGCAAGGCGTTGATATCATACTTGGAAGAGTGAATTGATATCACTTCACCACTAGTGTGCGGCATTATCGCTTTGGCATCAGCTTGTTAATTCCCAGCTATGCCACAATGACTGGGAATCCATTGCAACGCAATGACATGTCTGGATATAAATGCCTCATTCAACATATTCATTATGTCACACACCAGAGGACTGTATGCAGTGTCTTGTTTCATGTAGTTTCTAATTAGCTGAAAAGTCGGCTTGGAGTCGCAAAACAATGTCCATTTCGCTGGGCTCTGCTGTAAAATGTAGCACGCAGCTTGTCGGATGCCGGTCAGCTCGGTGGCAGTAGATGATGTACGGTGTGCTATTTTGAAGCGTTGAGTAATTTCCATTTGAGGCACAGTGAAAGCTGCTGCTGAGGAGGTATGCGTGACAGAGCCATCTGCAAAAATGTGTCTGTATATGCGTACACATAGTCAATATACGACAAAGTGAACTGCTTAAGACCAGCAGCTGGTATTTTTGACTTCTTTGTTATTCCTGGGATCGGAATTCACAAGATCGGCATATGAATCGTTCAGAGTGGTATGGCGGAGGTAACATGTGGTACATAACTTGAAGGCAGCAGATCTCGGTGCGACATAACAGCTTCTGAGTATGCAGCATTGGGTCGTATGTTAAAAGTGTCTGCCAGTGGATGGTCTCGATGCCTTGTCAGTAGCCTCAGATGTACTCGTTGTGGTTCATGTTGAAGATAGACACGAGCTGCACAAGCACGTGCTTCTGCAATAATGCCCTATGTAGAAGTGCATCGAGGTACTCCGAGGCAAACTCTTAGGGCAAGCGCCTGAGCTCCCTCGAGTGTATGTACAGCCGATGTGCGAGCACGGGAGAGAACAGGAGCACTGTAGTGAAGGTACTCAACAAAAAGTGCATGGTATAGCTGCGGAAGAGATGATTTCGATGGTCCCCATGATTTTCCAGACATATGGCAACTGACCTGGACAAAGTTGTCTAGTTTTTTTTCTTAGCGATGAGATGTGCTTCGACCAAGACAAATCACGATGGATGATAACTGCGAGGAACTTGTGTTGAGTTACCGAACGTATTATGTTGCCATCGATCCCTATGGGGTAGCAAGCCATGGAATTTCTCGTGATAGGCAGGGTTGCACTTTTCGTCGTGACAGTTGCAGTCCGCAGTTATTGAAGTATGTAGACGTTGTCGATACCGCACGTTATAGTTTCTTTTGTACTTGCAAGCCTTTTAGACTCGTGGTCCGAAGGCTAATGTCATCTGCGTACACAGACACCCAGACTTTGCCTTCTAGCTTAACGATATTTTTAACGAGGCCAACAAGTACAATATTAAATAATGTTGGGCTCAGGACTACACCCTGAGGCATGCCAATATAGACAGGATGCTTATTTGTGTCACCGTCAGGAGTAGACATGAATATAGTTCGTTCTTGAAGATAACTGGCTATCCATTGATGCGTGCAGCCACCAATGCCATAGTCTTCAAGAGCCTTTGGAATGGCGTCATGCAGAACATTGTCGAATGCACCTTTGATATCAAGATATACTGCAGCCGTTAATCGGCGGCACCGTTTCTGATGTTCAGCGGTTGTTACCAAATCAATCACACTTTCAATTGATGTCTTTCTGCTTCCGTAAGCCAGCCATGGCTTCTGGATATACTCTTTGCTTCTTTAGGAACCATTCTAAGCGCATCAGAACCATTCGTTCCTTGAGGTTTCCTACAGAACTTGCTACCGCCACAGGCTTGTAGGACAGCATATCACGAGGAGACTTGCCAGGTTTCAGCAATGCCACGATCTTGCTAGCTTTCCAGTGTGCCGGTACATTTCCAGATGCTCAAGAAAGGTTGTACAAAGACAGCAGTTATTCGGTTACCCGAGGACCAAGGTGGCGTAGGGTAGCATAGGTGATTCCGTCAGGCCACGGTGCACTAGGACGTTGGGAAGTGGACATAGCCGCATGAAGCTCTTGCAGCGTGAAAGGATGATCGAGACGGACGTCTGCCGTAGGGGGTGCACACCGAAGCAGTGAGCCACCCGTTGTTGCAGAGCCGGAGAGGTGCATACAAAATTCTTCTGTGATCTGTTTCTTGCTGCATGTTCTTATTATGGTCAATGCACGGAAATGACGCAGTTGGTGAAGAGAAGATGGTAGAGCTCGTACGACGTGCCATATCGTAGACAGTAGTTTTCGTGAGTCCAGGGTGGTGGAAAATGACTTCCAGTTTTGGCGGCCAAGCTTCTCTAAGTATACTTCTGAATTTTTTTTTGCACGTTACGAGAGGTCCTCAGGTCTGTGATTGATTTAGTTCGCCTGTATTTGCGTTCAGCTCGACGACGAACTACTTGCAGCTCTTCGTATACCACATCAACCGGCTTCCTGAAATTAAATGTTGTGACAGGTCATGCAGTGGTCTGTACTGCAGTGGCAATTCTTCTTCAATTTTTGTTGGAGAAACTATAGAGCTACAAGACTTTTCTTGCTCTTCTTGAAAAGCCTCCCATTCTGTGCATCGCCTTCGAATGCTTGCAACGCCGGTATACCATCGTAGTTGTACGTAAGTATAAATGTGATCACTACCATATGTTTCAACGGCTGCGCACCAGGCGGCGGATGTTTAAAGGCACCGATAAGCGATAGCTAAGTCGAGTCAGCTGCTGTACGCTGAGCAACGGGGATATGTCGGTGATCCGTCGTTTAGAATATGAAGGCCATTGCGGCTTGTGACGTCTAGGAGTTGTCTTCCCCGAGTACTCATGACGTTGCTGCCCCAAAGATGGGGATGTGCATGAAGTCACCTACGTTGACGTGAGGTCCTTGACTCGAGTCGATGACAAGTTTCAGGTGTTCCGCGTCAAATCTCCCACTCGGTGAAATGTAATCCCCAGTGATTGATACTGCACGTCTTTTTAGCTTCAACGTGATGGAAACGTACTCATTGTTGCTATGCATAAGCATTTGGTTATGGGAATACTTGAGTTCACACTGCACGAATAGTATAACTTTGCTAGGGTTTCCACTTTTCTGGGAAATGAATTGTTCATATCCAGACAGTCTGAATGATAAAGTAATATTCGGCTCGCATATCACAACAACAGGGAATCAATATTTCAGCATTCTCTGTTTAAAATATCCATGTGACCTCGGGGCCCACGAGCGTTCCATTGAATTACAACAGAAAGACTAATTTTTTCATTCAGTGATGACGATGAGGCTGCTTACGCTAATATTTTTGTTGGTTTTAGATAGCACCAAGCACCTGTTCTAGTCCGTCTAGAATTTGCACTGCAGCCTTGGCAACAGCGGCCTTGACACCAACAAGCAGCATTTGCGAAGCACGGATCATACGTAAGCATGGCTTTGATTTGCACATCCGATGACGAAGTCTCGTGTTTATGCTGGTTTTCCGGTCCTTGCACTTCAGCACTCCGACGCGGCAGAGAAGGCCGTGAGGTATTATGCGTCACGTTCTTCAAACAAGGTGTGACTTGAGGTTGAGATACCGCTTCAGATATGAGAGGATCTCTCACCTACTCATCAGACAATACAGGCTTTCGTACACTTGTCGATGCTGATCTCCTCCTTCGGCTATGAGAGCGCCCCTTGCGGTGGTGCACCTTAGAATCCGCTTCTCTATGCGTATAGAGAGTGATCTCATACTATCTTCCTGAGCACGGCTAATTCAGTCTTTATTTTAGGGCAATCTTTCGACCTCGACCGATGCAGGCCACCGCAGTTAGAGCTCTTCAGGGTAGATATCCTGCATGACGACTCTTCTTGATCTCCGCTGCAGCGGGGACAAGTCAACCTGGTCACGCATACAGCGCTAATGTGCCCAAGTTATTGACATTTGTGGCACTGTAATGGCCTAGGTACGTACGGGCGGACGGGATGCCTCACATAACCCACTTTCACATGCGATGACAATGTTTCCCCCTCAAAAACTATCTTCACACATTTCGACTGTCCGAAATGATGTACGTCTGGGATATTGACAGTCGAGGATATCAGCGTTAACAAATCCCTGCTATTAATATCCTTATTCACATCAGAAATCACACCAGCAATGGTGCAGCCTTCATTTATAGTGAAGGAGTGCACAGGTATGTTGCCCATCTGAGTTGCAGCCTTCAGTGCATCGAGGTTCGCTCGTGGAGAGACGTCAACAGCGAGTATGTTCTTTTTGGGGTTACTGCGGACCTTTTTTATTTGTCCTGGAGCTATCCTTCCGAGATACGCCGTGAGAGCTTGTCTATTCAGGGAATTCAGGTCGCCTGTAGCAGTGATTGGGACGTAAGCAATCGTGCACGTCTGCAGAGAGGACGATGCCTTGTAATTGAGGTCACTCCCGCTTGAAGTCCGGCGAAGCTTCTTCTTCAAGCGGCGGTTCATGGCCTGAGCATATCCACCATCAGATTCCATGTCATCCCCGTCAGAGCAGCTCGATGACCTTTGTAGCACCATGTTCAGAGGCTCGAACGGACCAGTTCTATTTGACGCTTGCAGGTCACATCACGGTCTTTGCAGAAGAGGGGTGGAGCATCTGTCCTTGCTGTCGCCATCGCGCCCGCCATGGAGGCGACAGTGCGAGGAAAGTTCAATAAAAACCACAGATGAACAGTAACAGAAGCGCAGCAGAGCCTCATTTTCTTTGTGTTCCTTTCTACGGAGCTGATCCTTTCTAGGAAGTTGATCCTTTCTACGAAGGTTGAGAACTAACAGAAAGTGATGCCAAGGAAAGTATAGAAGATGTTATTAGAAATAATTGTAAGGTAAATGGGAAAAAATGGACAAAAAGATAACTTCCCACCGGCAGGGACCAAATCTGCAAATTAAAGTGACGTGTCCGATCTTTTACTCCTAAGCTACGGTGGCGGTCATACCTCCGTCCACTTTATAGGGTATATAGACGCCCTACTACTTCACAGCCCAGGCGTGTCCTGTGATGCTGACAACAGTAGCCTTGGCGACGTGCACCTACATCATTGAACATCACGGCAATTATTGGAAGGCTCACACGTGGACGATTGTTGTGCGCAACGTCCTCTAAGTGCAGCCTCCTTGTAAGAAGCCGACGTTCCAGGAACGGTTGTGGTCAAAATTATCGATGACCTCACGCTGAAGCCAGAATTCTGTGCTGGTGACGTCGATTCTGGCTGGTACGGCTCCAATGCTTGCTGCACTTCGTTGAAAGCCTTGAACTGGAGCACCTCGGCGAACACGACAACACAACTTTCGCAAGAGCATGAAGTGCATTGAAAATCAGCTCAGAAACTAACGCCCACTTCGACACACACTGGTGGAAGAGCACACTGATGCAGCTCAACCATAGGCGAACAGCCCGCCTACTGAACACATTGCAACCTTCGGAAATTCCGAATGCAAAGTGTCGTGCCGAGTCTCTAAAGTTGTGAAAATCTGGAAACAATGAGGTGCACATTTGAGACATTGCTGGCATATTTTCTTAAGAGACATCATACTATGAAATAGATCGACCACAGCAACATGGCAGATTCCGTCGTTCAGAAACACAAAGATCCCCAAGCAGAATTTCAGCATAACCAGGACCGATCGCTGCAATGCAGTTAGTGTGGCCCACCATGTCGGCAGCTGCGTGCGCTCGCAGACATGACCGATCGTTACGACCAAAAATGACGCAGAGGTTGGAGTGTGCGGTCAGCTAGCTGGATGCAAAGAAATAAGGGAATAAAGAGAGCCAGCCCAGTATGTGGGCGTTGTCTATTTCTCTTTACACATATGCACATTTTCGCAGAGAGGTTGCGGTGCTTACTACACGTCTCAAAGGAGAAATTTTTTATTCAAAATATAAATTTGAGAGTTGGATTGCTGGTGCTTATTTTTTATTCAAGACAAGACATTTGGATGCTTCTAAAATTACAAAACGCGAAATGCTTCAACGCTCATGACCAACAGAAGCCCCTCTGATAGGTGCTAGTGGTTTCGTTTATGATGCAACGACATCTTGGTGGACAACTCTGCGTACTTGTTTTGACATCGTAATAGCACTGAAAGAACACGTAGAACACAAGGGTTAGTTGCCTGTGCAGCTGGAAGGCGATTGCCACATATATTGATATCGTGCAGTTGCAGTGAATAGAGTAAGAACCAATAGCGCTATGAAAAACTATAAATTTCTACATGTTTTTATATGTGATGGGACTGTATAGTGCAATCTGCTAGGGTTTTTCCACGCGCTACCCGCACAGTCGCAGCGCCCGTGCCGTGACCCCTGCCGCATCCAAGCGGAGAGTGAAAAAGCGTCCCTCCTTCGCTCATTTCCCCCCCGCTCAGGTGCCGCGGGGGTCCCGGCACGTGCGTTGCGGTTGTACGGGTAGCGCATGGATAGGCCTTTAGCGTGTTTTGAAACAGGCCGCTAATCTATATGCTTGGCTGCCAGCAGAAAAAAACAGATACATTCATCTTTTTCCTGTGTATCGTTGCGTTCTGACACCGACTGCACAGATTTAATCGAGTTTTGCGAAGTTGATTTGCCTGAAGTAAGTAAGTAAGGGTCACATTATTAAGTTGTGTTAATATTGCTGCTATATATAGAAGACAATCGTAAATTGAAAAAATAAAGTAAATATTCAGTTTGGACAAAATGACGAATAAAGAATACAGTGTTAGGTAGTGCTGCTGAGTGGGAGTAAAGCGTAGAATCAACCCTGATAAAAATAGGAAAGGTCAAACCGTAACTTACATTAGGAACTATTGATATTGCATGCAGCTAGTAGTTTTTAGATTGTGCAGTAAGCGTGTCAGAGGTGGTGCAGGAATGATCACTCGAATAAGTTCAAGGATTGCCTTTCCCTTCTGGGAAGACCCAACTTCACGCTTGAGGAATGGAACAAAGCTCTCTGACGCTTTAACATATATGTGCAGCAAAATTGTGCTCATTGATTTGTGCATAAATGATGACATTACATTAAAATAATTTCATTGTGTTTCAGAAGCAACAGTATAGTGTTATTACATTCAGACAGGTGTAGCTTGCGATGTAATTTATTTAGGTTTTCAAAGACTGTGGAAAACTCCTTTGTAAGTCATTGCATTACATTTTCCAAAGTAGATTTACCGTCTTGGCCCTCACTTTAGGGATAGGAACAGTCGCACTCAATTAAGTTGCCGTGTGTATAATTATTTCACATAGAAAGAAGAAATAGCACGCTTAGCCCTTTTTGGAGCAGTGGAGCTGATATGTTCCGCTTTTTTCCTTCACTATGTTCAAAGTATTTATATTTAAGCCATGCACTGAATCAATTGCTTTCAGACTTATATAGTGCAACTGCGTTGATGTCCTACGTGGGGCTGAGCCGGGTGCGTGACCCATTCGCGTTCCGGAGGACTAAAATATAGTTATTGTCCTTTCTTCCTTCCTCATTGAAAGCGATTCTGGTAGCAATAATATATTCTAACAGTGACGGCTCACACACACATGCTCAAAAAAAAACCATACAGATTCTACGTGCTGCGTTTTTTTTTCAATAAAATTGAGGTACGCTCTGCCCCTGAATCAACGCAAGAAGCAAACTTGAAAAGTTCATTTCATGCTGACGGGTTCCTAAACGTGCTTTCATAGTGCTTTTTGATGTTCCTACCCACTCAGTTTCATAAAGATGTGCACAAAGGGAAGATGAACAACCATTCTGTGATAAATTTCCGAAAGCGTAGCCAGCTAGTCTAACATCCCCCATTTATGTATCCAATTTTTATGCTGATTCTAGAAGGGAAGCCTCTCCCCGTGAAAGAAGTAGATGAGCTTCCTTGCTGGACGAAAATAGACTTTTAGAGGCATAAGCAGTACCGACATCTGCCGCTCAAATGCCCTTATAATGACTGATGCACAATTGACATTGTCTTTTTTTTTGTCATGGGAAGTTGGTGTTTGCAGGCTCTGATTTTTGTAGATTGTAATGCAGTAGCGAGCTCGCATGAAAAGCGTCATAGTAATTTTTTTCTGAAATGCGTGTCTCACTTTTTCCTCGAAAACCCCTAACAATAGAGAGATCAAAATTCGTACATACTATCAACAGCTCATACAGAGGACCACGATGCTACCACTATAGTTGTCGTGC
The DNA here is from genome assembly GCF_013339725.1 of Rhipicephalus microplus. Classification (NCBI taxonomy): domain Eukaryota; kingdom Metazoa; phylum Arthropoda; class Arachnida; order Ixodida; family Ixodidae; genus Rhipicephalus; species Rhipicephalus microplus. The sequence goes on from NC_051165.1 coordinate 137,482,816, forward strand.
ATATATCACAACATTGCAGGAGGTCCCATAAAGAGTTAAACAGATTCGTGGGGTGCATGTGGTGCTTCCATCAACCAATCTGCTCCTTTTGTATAGTGGTTCTGGAGCTCAACTGCATTGTTATGACCGTCATTAGTAGGCGCCATGCTGTCGCTGAGAAACGTAGCCGGGCAGTGCTCCCACGCCTGGAACCCCAGTTCTCTCGGAACCAGCGTCCAGCGGCGGGGAGCGACAAAGGAATTAGAAGACGGTCCGTGAGCCTAAGTCCCTACGAGCGATTCCTTCGGGCCGACTTGTTTAGCGAGACGGCGAAGCAGACCAACCGCACAGTTCGTGTCTCTGCTATTGAAATGTTTACTCCTTGGCTGCTCTTCCTGGGAAAGGCGGAAGAAGCAACCAAACTGACAAATTGTTCCAGGAACCCCATTTCCCCTAACTTTAGAGCATTGCGTCATGAGGGGCAAAACTATTCGGCGGACCATGTGCTACGGAATTATGCCTTGTGGGCGGTGTCTTGTGTGTGTGTGATTGACGTTCCAATCAAGGAGAAAAAGCCCGAGAGGGTTTAAAACGCTGCAGAGTGCAGGACGTCGCTCTGAACCATGTAACGGTTCCACCACCACGCTCGTGGTTTGTGACTCCTAACCTTTCTATGCTGTAAATAATTGTAAATAGTGTCATAAACCTGTGTGTGTTTCGTATACCCATATTGTCAGGATTCGTTTCCTCCACCCGAAGCTACACCACGCTACCACAAGAGACCGGGTAGACCCCGGTCCGCAACAACTGGTGGCAGCGGTGGGATACGACTCAGCACCGGGAGCCACAACAACTGGTGGCAGCGGTGGGATTCGGAGCAACTACGCGTCGAACAGCGCAGAGATCCGCAACAACTGGTGGCAGCGGTGGGATACGACGCTACAAGTGACAACGACAGTCGGCCCAAGGGAAGCAGCTGTCTCGAGACATGGATCACGTATGAGTGAGTGCTTGGCTTTTCCTTTGAGTGAACCATGTTCTAAACGAGGGTAAATTTGAGAACTAATAGTTAACTTTGCCGAAAGACTCAGTTTTGCCGTTTCGGGAAGTTATTTTTGGTAGTAGCGAGCACTCAGTACGATCATGGAGTTACGGGAGCTGCAGAAGCCGGACTTGTTGCTGTTGTGTGAGGAATTGGGGATCGATACAAAGGGTTTGGCACGAAAACCCATATTCATTCAAGTGATTAATGATTTGCGGGCTGATGATGAGGAGCTTTGTGAAGCATGGGACCTCATCAGTACAAGAAAGAGACAGCAGAAAAAAGAGGAAGAGAGGCGTGAGCGCGAGAGAGAGGAACGTCACATAGAACGTGAACGTGAAGCAGAAAGACAGGTGCTCGAGATCGAGATCCGCAAACGAGAACTTGAGTTGAGGGAAAGGTTGGGCAGTGGTCTTCAGCAAGTGGTACCTTAACCCAACAAGGCGGCAGAGTTCAAGATGTCCCGGTATATCCAGCCATACGTGGTATCAGGGGATATTGGTCTGTAGCTGGTAAATTTCGAAAGCATGTGTGAGAAAATGTCATTCGAGCAAGACACCTGGTCACAAAGGCTACGCATGGTTCTGCCCTGCGAGGCAGCAGAGGTTGTTGCGCGACTCAGCAAAGAGGACGCAGACAACTATGAGAAGGTCAAGGCTTGCCTTCTAAGAAAGTATAGACTTTGCGCAGAGGCTTTTAGACAAAGATTTCGGGGTGCTAAAAAGTCTAAGAGCGAGAGCTATTCTGACTTTCTGTACAACATGAGAGCGAACTTGACAGAATGGCTAAAGAGCACCGAGTTATACAGTGACAGGAACGCTGTAGTGGAGAGGACTCTGTCAGAACAGTTTTTGAACTGTCTCCCAGAGCAGGATAATTGATATGTCGGGTTTAACGTCCCAAAACCACCATATGATTATGAGAGACGCCGTAGTGGAGGGCTCCGGAAATTTAGACCACCTGGGGTTCTTTAACGTGCACCCAAATCTGAGCACACGGGCCTACAACATTTCCGCCTCCATCGGAAATGCAGCCGCCGCAGCCGGGATTCAAACCCGCGCCCTGCGGGTCAGCAGCCGAGTACTTTAGCCACTAGACCACCGCGGCGGGGCTGCTAGAGCAGGATAAAAACTGGTTACTGGACCGGGGTGACATAAGTTCTGCGACGAAAGCGGCTGAACTTCTCGAAGAGTACGCATCACGCAGATAATATAGCAGCAACCAGGAAGTCGATAGAACCTATAATTCCAAATAAAACTTGAATAAAGGTTATGGGAAACATTTTTCGAGTTTTCAAAATGAGAAAAGGAAAAGAAAGGTCCCGTCTGGCAAATTTCAAAAGAAGGAGGATAGTGAACCAAGTGAGGAGGGGCAAAACGCGGGAAAAGCGAATATTGTTTTTAAACTTAAGGAACCGTTCACTTGCTTCAGATGTAATGAGACCGGTCACATAGCAGCGAACTGCCAAAAAGAAAAGATGGCGTTTTACTTTGTCAGTGACTGCGAAGAAAACATGAGGTTACTGGAGCCTTACATGTGTGACCTGGTAGTGAATGGAAAGCCATGCAAAGTGCTGCTCGACTCGGCAGCAACAATGGATGTTGTCCACCCGTCGTATGTGTCACCATCCGACTACACAGGACAGTGGTCGTGGATCCGCCAGGTGGTGGAAGAGCAGAGCGTATGCTTGCCCGTCGCAACCGTCGTAATTGAGGGCCCCTTTGGTAAACTAACAACTGAGGCTGCAGTTGCAGAAAAACTCCCTAAATCTTATCCGTACTTGTTCTCAAACAAGTCGGATAAGTTATTGCGAGAGAAGGGCATTCTTTTCGGTGACAGGGTAGTACAAGCGTTAACCCGTTCAAAAACACGAAAATTGGCAACTCATTTAACGTCTGAGAAAAATGCTGTAGAGGAAGTGCGTGATACATAGTGGTGAAAATGAAGGAAAGCAGTTCAGACAAACGTAATAGCGAGACACTTGAGATCAGTCACTCAGAGAAGGAATCTCGCGAGTATGCGTTACTTTCGCCTGCATCAGACAGGTTCGCTTTACTTCTGAACGGGAACTGGGGTAGCTTGGCTACTGAGCAGTTAGGGGAGGATACCGCCATTCAGGAAATCAGAGAGCATGTCGAGAGCGAGGCCTTGGCCGGTCTGGAGGTAGAGACCGGTTCAAAAAACGGTACTTGCGAGGAAGAGGTGGGGGCCAGCAGCCCTAATGGGCCCAGTAAGGAGCTGGAAACCATCCTCATGCCTCGAAAGGACGCTTCAACATCGTCAAATGTAGGCATGGATAGCGCAGTGGCCGATGAGAGCAAGAACGCCACGCTTCAGCAGTGCGATACTATCGACCTGGTTTGCAAACATCGCAGAAAAAGAAAGAAGCGGAAGCGTTCGGCACCGCGTAAGCCTAGGGCAGGTCCCACTCCGTCTCTACAAAGACGAAAGGCTAGGCCATTAATCCCGGCCGTTTCAGGAAACGTCCATGGTGGCGTCCATGGAGGCGCCAGCGGCGAGACAAGTGTGGAGGGGGAAAACACGGTGCGTCAGCCCACCGAGAGGTGCGATTCAGTTCGACAACTTCGGGAAAGCGACCTTGTCCGAAGGGTCAAAGCCGAAAGAGCACAATTACTAAATATCGCGTGGGGGAGAACACAAAGAGACAAAGACCCCAACTTCCCCCCTGTTTTTGGCGTCCCTTCCGAATTCCCGAGGGGAACAGGCCAAAGTGTAAAATGAGGTGTGACGGCAGTGCACTGCTTAGAGTTTGTGCATTTTGTAGCCTCTGGCGTGCTCGAGAACCGCCGGAACCGCGACCCGATCGTGTGCGATTAAAGAAACCATGAGAAAAGGGGGCGGTCAGTATGAGTAACGTTTGCACAGGTGGGTTAAATATTGTTACTCAGTCTTGCATTGTAGATGCAAATTTGAGTTCTTTTAGTTTTGTAAGTTACGTGACGTGGAGTAAATTTTTCAAAAGGAAAACTGTCGAACTAAAGGCTGAAAATTGAAGTCCGGTAATAATTTGTACGAAAATTTGCGTGAGGTAAAAACTGAGAAAATGTGTATTTTTCTAGTTTTTTTTTAAGGTTTAGTGTCACATCGTATGCCTTCACTATCATGTAGATGTGGCATGAATGAGCATTTCAGAAAGATGTTCACCTAGACCCCATGATTACGTAAACTGATTAGGTTTGGGGTGACACAGTGGAGCTGTCGTTGCGCGCTATGAGAATTGAGAACCAGTCATGCATGGTTTTAGCATAAAACCTATGCGACTGTTGTGAGGTGCTTTTGATGAGTATTACACCTAGAATTATTTGTGTGTTGTACACGGGGTGTTGCAACGTAACGTAAGGATAAATAACTAGTCCAACTGTGAGGAATTAAGCGTTTTGGTTAGTAGTGCCGTGTCTCTTGCAACGCTGTAGGAATGGGAGTAATTAAAGAGCTCAGGCGGGCCCAGTGGTTTTTTACTCAGAGGAGACGACGCTAGGGGGCCAGTCGAAGCAAACGTGCTTCGCATGAGCTCCCGCCTCGACGCCTCATCTCACTCGGAAAATCTCATCGCCGCCACCTATGCAGTACTGGACCGTCTTCGACTAATCAAGCGCAGTCGGCGGATAACCGGTTTTTAACCGTAAGTCTATATTTACTGAAAGTCCGCTTGTTTGAAGATCCAAGGCGAAGAACGCTGCTCTAAGCCTAAGCGGCGTCGGGCCGTTGGCCCGACGAAACGCTACTCGCGTTTCTGCGCAACGTGCGAGAATGGCTGACGACGACGCGGCTGCGTCAACCGGAGCCACGACATCGATCGGAGCCATGACATCGATCGAAGAAAAAACTCAAGGCGGAGAAAATTCTAACAGCGTCTTGCAAAAGAAGCCTTTTGACAACGGGGGATGGTTCACTGCAGCGTACCACAACTCAAGGCTGATCGCCGTTCCGGAGACTGGGGCCGAAGCGGTAGACAAATCAGCATCGAGCCAACCTAAACGGAAAGGGAATCCTCCTCGAAAAGAGAAACTGCCTCCACTGCCCAAAACCGACTTCAAGGTCATCATTATACCGAGGGATGGGCTCAACATCAGTCAATTAAGCACGCATCAGATGGCGCGCGCTATAACTATTGCATGTGGTAACCCAGACATCTGCAACGAAGGCAACCTGCTTATACCGCTGCGCAATGGATCCAACATCGCCATAATCAGCACGCCAAGCATGAAGACCGCCAACATTGTGCAGAGCCTTCGAAGTCTACGTTTTGGTGCAAAAGACTATGCAGTGGTGGCTTACGTAGCCGCGCCGGACAACTCGTGCAAGGGTGTGATTCACGGACTGGAGGCCGGGACCACGCCAACCGAATTACTAGCCCATCTTCGGGTGCGTACCCAAGGAGTGAAAATACTTTACGCAAGAATGCTTGGAAAATGCCAAAGTGCTGTCATTACCTTCGAGGGAAAGATCGTCCCGCGCTATGTTTACTACTACGGTGGTGAAACACGATGCTACCTCTATCGATCATCGCGGCAAGTTTGCTATATATGCTTCAAGCCTGGGCATAGGGCAGACGTATGCCCAACACCGGACGCTGTTGTCTGCTGAAATTGCACCGAGCCAGTCATAGAGGACGGACACCCCTGTGAGCCCCGGTGCGCACTATGCAAGGAAGCGCACCCTACGCGGGCGAAGGAGTGCAAGGAACGCCTCAGGAGACCGAGAAGCCCACGATCAAGAACAAAAGAGCGGACGGCCGCCGGAGCACAAGGCGCCGATGGACGCGGCCGGGCCCGGAAACGCTGGTTCAGCAGGGATGGAAGCTCACCATCCAGGTCTCTATCAGCATCGAAACCACGGTCATGTTCGAGATCGGCGTCCAGGACCCGCCAGGCTCCAGAAAACAAGAAAAAGCAGCAGAAGAAACCCTCCACCAGGAAGGAAGGCGACGGTATGGTGAGCAGGAAAGCGCCTTTTTTGCCTCTCCCACTGCTCCAAACAACACGAATACACAGACAGTAATGGTCGGTAAGAATGGCAGTGCGCCACATAACGACGAAGTAAAAGATCTAAGGCAGACTATTCAGACACCCAGGGTGGAAAACGCCGAACTCCGGCAGAAACTAAACGATCTCATAGATGAACTGAAGGCTCTGAGAACAGGACAGATTAATGCTAACCCCAATCAGACTTAACGCTGACAGCTACTGTAGGGCGACAGGAATTCACAACTACCATGGCTGCCATAAAAATGCCCTTGCAAATCTTGGCAACCTCATCTCTAACATCCAAGATGAGGCGCGCAAGGATAGAGAACGTCTGGTGCAACTCACGGCCATGAAATACAGAGGCAAACTCTACGCTCGGCCATCACCTGAGTATGGCGAGCAGCCGTAAATGCTCGGTCAAGTTGGAAACCCTCGAAATATGGCAGTGGAACTGTCGTGGAATCCGTCGAAAGCAAGGTCTTCTGAATCAATACATCAATAAATGCACAACTCCACCAGACATCATCGCCCTCCAGGAAACCAGCTGCTCACCGAAACTCACTGGCTTTTCGGTTTATGAGGGTCTTGGCCAAAGTAACGTCGCTACTTTGGTTGCCAAAGCGGTCACCGCAAGTAGACATGACATCGATGCAACAGACATTGACCACGTTCTCATTGAAATCATAACAAAACAAAGAACTGACGAAAGCATATTTCTCCTCAATATCTACAGCCCACCAAGCCAGCGGAAAACCAACTTCAGCTCTCTTCTGCGCAAGGCAGAACAAGCAGCAGGCAAAAAGGGTCTTGTCATCCTTGGAGACTTTAATGCGTGGCACAAGAGCTGGGGATATGTCAAGGAAACTCAGAAAGGCAAGGATTTGGCCATAGAAGCTGATCGCCGAAGGCTAAGCCTCATTACAGACCACACTCAACCAACGCGAGTGGGGAATAGTATTGACCGGGATACGTGCCCGGACTTGGCGTTCGTTAAAGGTGTCAGGGAGGCCCGATGGGAAAATGGCGGGGAAACCCTTGGCAGTGACCACTGCAGTTTGCGTATCCAGATAGAAACCCTCCCGGTTAAGAAACGACATGGCCTGGCTCGACTTACAGACTGGGAATCTTTTAGAAAAAATAGGGCAGAATTCGAGGATAAAGAAATTGCGGACATTGAGAGTTGGGTCTCGAGAATCAAGGCAGACTGGAAACGACTAACCCGAAAAGTTACCCTATATACAAACACGCCCGAAGTGGACAAGCATCTCCTACACCTCTGGGACGCCCGCCGGGCGTCCCAGAGGTGTAGAAGATGAAGATTAAGAAGATGAAGATTAGGAAGATGGAAGTGGCAGAAACACAACCGCAAACTGAGGCTTAGGATCGCCACAGTCACCAGGAAAGCCGAAGAGTATGCGACGGAGCTGTCAAGGCGCAACTGGGACCAAAAATGCAATGAGCTACAAGGTACACTTGGTTGGAAAAGGACATGGGCCTTGCTGAGGGCCCTCATAGACCCAACCACGACCAAGACTGAAACCTGTAAGACAACTCAAAAGATTGCACACCAATTCAAAGGCACAGACCGGGAACTGCTAGAATACATAAAGCTGCGCTATATTGGCGATACAACGAATACTGACTGCAACCTGGCATACAATGGTGCAGCTAATCCCGCTATGGACGAACCCATTACCACAGAAGAAGTTCGACATGCTATGCTGTCGGCAACAAAGAACACTACGCCAGGAAAGGATGGCATCAGCAACGCTATGATACCGAACCTCGATGACAAATCTATCACAAGGTTTACAGAATTCATCAACAAACATTGGGAGAAGGGTACCGTTCCAAACGACTGGAAACATGCGGAAATAATAATGATTCCAAAGTCTGGAAAGGCTCCAAGCTTGGAAAATTTAAGACCGATTTCGTTGACTTCGTGTTTGGGAAAAGTATACGACAGAATCGTGCTTCAGAGGCTGGAGACCTACCTGGAAGACAACGAACTCATGCCGCACACCATGTTTGGCTTTCGAAAATGCCTCTCAACACAGGACGTCCTCCTACAAATCAAGGAGGAGGCGCTTACCAATGTGCCAAAATATGGCGAAAACGTACTACTTGCACTGGATCTTAAGGCTGCTTTCGACAATGTCAGTCGTAAGGCTGTGCTAGAGGGGCTTAACAAATGAGGCGGTGGAAAGAGAATACACAACTACATCAAAGCTTTTCTCAGTAACAGAACCGCCACAATTGGTATAGGAGGCATCCGCACTGATACGTTCGAGACGCCCACCAAAGGAACACGCCAAGGTTCTGTGATATTGCCGATGCTGTTCAACATCGTTATGATCGGCTTAGCTCGGAACCTCGAAAACATTGAAGGACTCAGACATGCCATCTACGCAGACGATATTACAATCTGGGTGACAAGAGGATCTCTAGGCCAAAAACAAGATCTGCAACGCGCAGCTGGTACAGTTCACGACTACGTGCGTCAATGTGGCCTCGTCTGCTCTCCGGAGAAATCAGAAGTTCTGAGAGTCTACAGACGAGGATACGATCTGCAAAACTCCTTAGACGTCTATATAGGGGAGAAGAAGATTCCAGAAGTGTCCCTAATCAAGATTCTCGGCATGTGGATACAAAGCAACTCTCGTATAGACCACACTATCAGACAGCTGTCATACACTACAGCGCGAATCACTAGGATGATCACCAGAATCTCTAACAAAAGACGGGGTATGAAGGAGGAGGACACTTGTAGGCTTGTACAGGCCCTCGTGGTCAGTAGGATTGTATACGGTGTCCCCTACCAAACACCACTTTCACAGGAAAAAGAACAATTAGAGGCAATCCTCAGAAAAGCCTACAAGTGCGCCCTTGGTCTACCTGTCAGCACCTCGACAGAGAAATTCCTTAAACTCGGGGTAAACAACACAGTGCAAGAACACATCAAGGCGCTTCTTGTTGCGCAGAAAATGAGATTAATGTTGACTGCTACGGGCAGGCACACGTTGCAGACATTGGGCATGAGGGATGCTTGCGGAGAAATCACGGCGAGCATACCAAAGGACATTCGCCAGATCATTGAAGTCAGCCCAATACCTCGAAACATGCATCCAGAAATCCATAAGGCTCGAAGAAAAGCCAGATCAGAAGCACAAGAAAAAAATTTCAAGGCGAGAACCGACGTATTGTACGTTGACGCGACCACATACAGAGAGCACTCCGGGACAGTTGTAAGCGTTGTTGATCACGCACTTAGGGAAGTCAACAGCGCTTCGATCAAAAGCAACAACATCCTCGAGGCTGAGGAAGTAGCGATCGCGCTCGCCATCACATACCAGAGCGAAGAGTCTACTACACAAATAGTTACTGACTCGCAAGAAGCGTGTCGACGGTACAGCTGTGGACGCATATCCAGTGCTGCCATCCGCATACTCAAGGGAAGAAAAATCAACTTCTCGAGCTGCTCCATTAGGTGGACACCAGGCCATGAAACTGTGACAGGGAACCAGCGTGCCGACGCCATTGCCCGAGAATACGCCGACCGGGGGGCGCACAACGACGAGGAACCAGCCACAGTTACTAGACGCTATGGAGCAATTTTAGAACACCAGAGAGCCATGAGGAGGATATACCCCCTCCCCACAAAGACCTCAACAGAGAGCAGTCGGTTGCCTGGAGACAGCTGCAGACTAATACGTACCCCAATCTCAGTCTTCTGAGTAAAATCTATCCGGGAATATACACCAACAGATGCCCACTATGCAGAGAACACCCCACACTTTACCACGTTACATGGGCCTGCCAACACACACAGGTAGTGCCAAGAAACTGTACACCAACACCGGAGCAGTGGGATGCTGCGCTGTCCTGCTCTAAGCCTGAAGAACAGCTCAAGCTGATCGACAGAGCTTGCAAGACGGCAAAGGCCACAGGGGCCCTGGACTGAGGGCTCTACCTTCACCGAAAAAAAGCTATTTGCAATAAAGTTTTGCATTCCATTTACTCAGAAACGTTTGCGTAAGCAGGTAACTTTAACCAAATGAACCTTCTAAAAAGCAGTGTTTTTCCCCCAAGTTTCGCTGAAGTTTTCTTTCAAGAATGATTGAATGAGTGATAATATGAGCAGATCATTAAGCTTTCCCTAAACGTTAAGGTAGACCGTTAGGTCACTGTGTAGGTTAAGGTTTTGGGAGGCTGGTAAACATAATGTCTCTATAGTAGACGGTTATTGGTGCCCGTAAACTAAAACGGACGTTAGAACAATTGTAGCGCTCACTGAATCCGAGTTTGCTCCGCGTTCGCCTACTAGACCGATGCTCTCCGTGGGACAGAACCGACGAAAGTAGTCAGCAACGAAAAGAAGGAGGCAGCCGTTCTATGTCAGGACGACAGTGGTAACGAGAAAAGCTGCGCATTACTTGAGCCAGAAATTGGGCTCATGTGAGATAACGTAGTGTGCTTTAGAAAAGGAGTGTGCTTGCAATGGGTAGGTCATTCATCAGTTGGAGTGTTAAACGCTGACGCGCTCAGTCGCTCTTTCTAAACTATCTAGGGGTGCTCTTGATGTATCGAAATTGATATTTTAGTTTATTTAGTGCATCTTATTATGTGAAATATGTAAGGTAGCACGTCTGGTTTCTCAGCGCAAGTGAGTCCTGATAGTTCTGAGTGTGAGCTTTTTGTTAAAGCTAGTGATGAAAATTGGGTTGCCATCCCTCTTTTGGCTTGGTTTGTTCGAAGGGAGCGAGGTGCTTGCTTGTGCATGTGATTGAGTTTCAGAGACATGGTCGAAGTTTTCGGCAATTACTCAGACAATGCGACAAGCGAAGGCGAGCTGCTGGCATTCAACAACGGACCCTTTCGTCGTCCCTGCGAGAAGCAGCGGTGACTGCTGCCCTCCGTGACTCATCTGGTGAGGGGGAAGCTGTTATGACCGTCATCAGTAGGCACCATGCTGTCGCTGAGAAACGTTGCTTCGCAGCGCTCCCACGCCTGGAACCCCAGTTCTTTCGGAACCAGCGTCCAGCGGCGGGGAGCGACAAAGGGATTAGAAGACGGTCCGTGAGCCTAAGTCCCTACAAGCGATTCCTCCGGGCCGGCTTGTTTAGCGAGACGGCGAAGCAGACCAACCGCACAGTTCGTGTCTCCGTGATTCAAGAGTTTACTCCTTGGCCGCCCTTCCCGGGAAAGGTGGAAGAAGCAAAGGAACCGCCAAATTGTTCTGGGAAGGAACCCTATTTCCCCTATCTTTAGAGCATTGCGTCAAGAGTGGCAATAACTATTCGGCGGACCATGTGCTGCTGAATTATGCCTTGTGGGCGGTGTCTTGTGTGTGTGTGATTGACGTTCCAATCAAGGAGGAAAAGCCCGAGAGGGTTCAAAACGACGCTGCAGAGTGCAGGACGTCACTCTGAACCATGTAACGGTTCCACCACCACGCTCGTGGTTTGTGACTCCTAACCTTTCTATGCTGTAAATAAGTGTAAATAGTGCCATAAACCTGTTTGTTTTTTCGTATCCCCATCTTGTCAGCGTTCGTTTCCTCCACCCGGAAGCTACACCACGCTACCACCAAAGACAGGGCAGACCCTGGTCCGCAACAGCATGCTGACCCAGAGGCCGCGGGAAGGAATGCCACTCACTCCGGCCGCTATTTTATTTATTTATTTATTTATTCAGAATACCCCTAAGGGCCCTCTCACAGGAGGGTATTACATAGGGGGGGGGGCTATAACACATACAGGTACATGAAATGATTAATAGAACCAGAAAACACGCAAACTAAACACCATACAGCTAATAAATACATTAGAATAAATATAACGTCAATATTCTTACCGCATAATCTTAAATAATCAGAAGAAATAATATGAGTCAAACAATAATAAAACTAAAAAAATATTTTAAAATTGAACTACACAAAGAAGGAAATAGAGTCACAAGAGTACAATAAAACGCAATCTAGCTTACTACAAACACACGCGCCATTAAGCATAAAGGAATGGCAACATCACCAAAAACACGTGTGAATAACTGAATTAGGCAAACACAGCAATAAATAACACGAACCATGAACATACGCAGTTTCTACAAAAAACACGGTTTGCAGAAAAAAGAAAAAAGAGGGGGGAGTGCCGCAAAAGGTTCACACGCTTGCACTCATGTTTAGTAGGTTCTGAAATTCAGTGATATCGGTGACGGTTGCAATGTTTGAAGGTAAGTCATTCCACTCGGTTATTGTGCGCGGTATGAAGGATCTAGCATAATGAAAAGTGCGACAAGGGAAGCGTTCGATTTTAAAGGGATGATCGCGGCGCGGAAAGATGGCAGGGGGTGGCCTAAAGAAATCCTCGTGAAGTGATGTGTGATGGTAGATCTTATGAAGTAGTGATAAGCGAGCAATTTTACGGCGACGTGATAAGAGTTCCAGTTCGGCACGAAGTTTCAATGAAGTGACGCTGGTGTGACGTGAATAATCAGAAAAAATAAAACGTACAGCACGGTTCTGCAGGACTTCGATGTTTTCAATAATGTAGCCTTGATCGGGATCCCAAATGGCTGAGGCATATTCTATTTTAGGACGGATTAGGGTGATAGAAGCCAGTTTGATGGCGGCGAAATGCTTGAGGGGCGTGTGCTTAATCGAGGTACCCATTGACAAACGCCAGGTCATTGATGTTTCCGGAGGCCTTCATAACGGCATTCCACATCACCATATCGTGGTTTTGGGATGTTGAAGCACTTAAGTTATTATGACATATCGGTCAAGCAACGAAGGTCTGCCAAAGCATTCTGCATGCAATTATATAGAGGGCACCAGTAAGCTTTAGCGTCACTTTTAAAATATGTCAACGCTCTTTGTGATGGTGTGACCAATTACATTTGCACGCTATTCCACGGTGTACACCCAATTACTTTTTGTCTTCTAATAAACTGCTTCGTTGGGTAAACCTAATCAATCAACTTCTAAAGCAATTATTATCGGCGTAAACTTCGACGAGAAAGGGGAAGAGCAATGTGCGAAACGTCGGATCATTGAGTTTCATACTTTATATTTAATAAAGATGCTCTGGAACACCTTTTTGAGTAGTCATAGAATCAATTTTTTGAAGACGGGCCAGGCTCGTTTTTAGAATCCTTCCAGTACGAGTGGAGGTGCAAAGATTTGTCGAACGCTGCAGTGGTATTCTCTCTTCTCTTGTCCCAACGAACGTGCTGTAAGCTAAGCAGAGAGGGATGGCATGACGGAAAGAAATATGTCATGCACGATTTGTGACTTTGAGCACTTTCCCTTTCTTGTTTTTTTTTTTCGAATCTGCGGTTTTTTAGTGCGATCATTGGCACACGATTGGACAAGTCGTGGCCTCCCGTGGCGGCCTCAGTAACGGCATACGGCCTTACGCACCATGCCCAAATCAGGCAATGGCCGAGCCTTGGCTTGTGATGCAGAGACATTTAAGCCTGTAGCGTCACTTGTCAAATAAAATAAAGAGAAAGCTATTTTCAGCTCACTTTAATAAGTTATTTTAAATTCCATGCCTCGTGCACCGTAATATTATTTGGCTTGCGTGTTCTCGGGAGCCTCGACTACCGATCGGCAGCGTTTCCTGATCATGCTCAATAAGTGTAGCAGGGCCCCTTTAAGTACAAGTGTTGCTTCAAAATCCGACTTATGCGTACAAAATACAAGTATACAGCTTGACATACCCGCTGACGCACCGTAATGGCGGTGCCTGCAAACAACAATATCGTTTGGCCTCCTTTGCCCACCCCACAGCGGCGGTCCAGTGGATAGGGTATTCGGCTGCTGACCCGCAGGTCGTGAGATCGAAGCCAGGCTGCAGCGGATGCATTTTCGGTGGAGATGAAATTGCTGTAGGCCCGTGTGCTCAGATTTGGGTGCAAGTGAAAGAACCCCAGGTGATGGAAATTTCCGGAGCCCTCCACTACGGCATCTCTCACAATCATATGGTGCTTTTGGGATGTAAGACCCCACGTATCATATGAAGGCCGCTTGTGCTGCGGCTTAAAAAGTGACAGGACAGTGACGATGATGGTGATTGTCACGTGATGAACCTGTCGCTAGCAGCCGAACAAGCGATCAGTGAAGCATCTGCTTATCGCAGCTATGAATCATGGCGTCGGAAGCTTATCGTTTGCACGCGGAGCGTTACGGAGCGCTGCCATGTAGTGCACAAGCGGGCGTTCACGTAGTATTCTTCTTTTAAGAGCGGCGTTCCTATTTTTTTCAAGCCGCCGGTAAAACGTGTGCGTTACACGAAAAGCCAGCCTTTCGCCGCTTCATCAGATACTGCTATGGGACGCGTGGTAGAAATAACCAAGGTGCTGCTGTCTCTGAGCAACGCCCAGCGACGGAAACACATCACGCAGCCGAGTTCCACCGGGTTGCGGCGCTCGATATTACACGGCTGTGGGACACGCAAAGTAAACACGTATACTCCAAAATTAAAAAAAAAGAACAGCTCATAGTCAAGCCAGACTTTTCGCCATGCAAAAACGCCAGCGGCAGCAAGGAGTAGATGCAGAATACGCAACCAAGTTTTCGGAAAAACAAGAGACGACGAGAAGACTACCGATCACCATGAGTGGAAGGCAGTGAGTGTGCGAGAGCTACGTCGGCATCCAGCGTACAAGGACTGCGATTACCATGGGCGCCGTGCTCGTGCTTCTACTGGTGGCAGTGAAGCGAGATTTCAACGTGAGTTTTTTTCGCTGGAATTCGGGCATTCATGCCACGTTTCTGATCGGTTATGGTTAACTCGAACTTAACTATACTCCCACGTCGGTACAATCCTCTGAGAAGCGCGGAAAAAGCCTGTGCAAGCTGCAGGATTTCTGCCCTGTTGCTACCTAATTCGACGAGTCAAATTCAGAGCTAGCTACTGCCAAGTTCACCGTATCACAGCCTCACGCAGACCCCAACTTTAAGCCACGAGACAGCAAAGTGCAATCTGCCTTCAACCAAGAGTAACCTAGTCACAGCCATAAAACACCATCCAATAGGCCAGCTCCATTGTGTCTGAGGCCTTGCGCGGTGGAGTGCAAGCTTTCTTTCTGTTTTGTATTTCGCGAGAATTTTGTTGTAAGTTCACGGGAAAAGCACAAATATTTACTAGAGAAAGAGTTAGAAGCCTTGTTGCCTGCTGCTCTCGAAAACCTACAAAAAATTTTTAATTAGTATTATTTGCTCATCTTGCCCTGCTGTGGTGATCTAGTGGCTGAGGTACTCGGCGGCTGACCCGCAGGTCACGGGATTGAATTCCGGCTGCGGCGGCTGCATTTCCGATGGAGGCGGAAATGTTGTAGGCCCGTGTGCTCAGATTTGGGTGCATGGTAAAGAACCCCAGGTGATCAAAATTTGAGGAACCCTCCACTACGGCATCTTTCATAGCCATATGGTGGCTTTAAGACGTTAAACCCCACAAACCAATCAAATTGAACATTCGTGTTGTGATAGCGTAATCTGGCCTCCTGCGTACGGAGGAAGGAAAACAGAAGTGCGCGTTGCGCAATGCGATTGAAGCCCACCAAGTTGGCTCAACACATGACCAAACGTCAGCGCGAGGTAGGCTTTAGTTATCTCGGTTTTGTTTTGTTTTGAGAAGTGCGTCATTGCTCGTAGCGCAGAAGCACTACCGTGAACACTGTGCTCACGTTTCTGGACTTTGGCGTCGAATCACAGTGTTCCTTTGAAGCTAAAAGAGTTTTCGCTGTCAATGATTTTATGTAGACACGTCTCAAGGAATGCAGCGTAAGATTATCGGGAGAAGTTGAAGAGTGGAAGTTTAACTAAGTAGCTCTGCCCTGTTGCAGGCAGGGTTGCTTCTGCGGCTTCGTGTGGCAAAACACGCTTTGCCGGAACTTCTTTACGCGAGCCGCAGTGCAAACCAGCACAGCTATTTCCCGTCAGTAGCAGTTTGACCAGCAGTTCGGTTTCGCGCGTGGCCGGCCGTCAAAAAGCGACGAATTCGCAAGCGTTTTGCGCGGGGAGAGTTAATAGCCGGCATAGTTTGAGTTAATCACGCCATAGCCTGCTCTGGAAGCATGCTGCGCCTATGACAGCCGGCCACTCGCAAAAGTGAACTGCCGGTCAAACCACTACTGGTTCGTAGTAGTCACATGATGTTTCCAAAGCAGGCTATGGCATGATTAACTCAAACTATACCGGCAAATAAATGTCGCACGGAAACTGCGGCTGGCCACTCGGGGATGCAAACAGCCGGTAGAATCACCTTGTGTCGTCATGGCATTGCGCTTTCGGTGGTGGTTATGCTAGATTGTACTAGGTATGCCCTAAATAAATCAAACTACTAGCAAATGGCTGTATCGGTGTAAACTGCTTGCACTATTCATTTGACCGCTGCTCGCGAAAAAAAAAACAAAAAAACTAACAGATGCCCGTGCCGTCAAAGCGCGTTTTGCTACATGAAGTCGGCATTGGCCATGTGACTGCAGCCAGCTAATGATAAAACACTGCCGGGAAAGTTCCACACGCACAATTCTTCCAGCTGTCGGGCGATTATCCACATCCGGGAAGGATACACAATGATCATATTCGTCATAAATGTGTGAGGAATACATGCGTCCTATGCTCACAATGCTCTCGCTAATTCGACCGAAGTGCACGTCTAACGTTGGTTCGGGATCTTTTCACGGCTTGCCCGAGTTTCTCGCTTGCACGGAACGAACGAAGCGGAACAAGCACTGAGAAAAACGTAACGAGACTACGATCAGAAGTGCAGGCGGGGACACTGAGCAGAGTACGGATCAATTGGGTGCTCCATGAAGCGGCCAAACTGCCGCTCTACCACTAAAAACTACCGAGAACCAAATGAGAATAATCTCGGAAAGTGTCGTTTATTGCATGATCTCACGGCAAAAGGGCTGGCTTTGATGGCTTCAAAACGGGTTCGCTTGCCAAGGCTGAATGCGTGGCGACATGCTCCCTCCTGTTTTTTTTTCCTTCCTCCATAATCGTGCGCATCGCATTTTGAACTGCTAACGTGCTTCAGTTTATGGTTCTCAATAGTGCCATAAAGAAACGAGTGACCGTGAGCGTAAAATTGTGCATTTCTAGGTATCTCTGTATGCCCACTGCACCGTAAATACCTAGTTTGCAAATCAGCGAGTGGCCCACTACGCGTCAGTGTGGTAACACGCGAGCCTACGCAGCTGTTCACTCTGTTGATGGCTCTGCTTCTGATGATGATAAAATTTGTGCGAGCCCTTTATGATTCGTTAGATGTTAAAACGCCGCGTGGTCGAATTTGGGTGCACGTTAAAAAACCCCAGGTGGTCGACATTTCCGGAGCCCTCCACTACGGCGTCTCTCATAATCATATGTGGTTTTGGGACGTTAAACCCTATATATCAAAGCCTTTAACACACTCACTCGTTGCCCAATTCACTTGCTTTGACACCTGGCACGATGCTATGCTTCGGACACGCAACATACAATGTGTTAAGGAGACTACTTCCACTACGTAACATTCATTTAGTGTTTCATTCAACTGCAGCAAAGGTCGTGCTTCCGTAGTAGAACACGTGTTTGCCACGCAGACGGCCTGATTTCTATCCTCACTTGGACCCAGAAAATTTTAGGATTCATTTGATTCGCGTATTTTTTTTTATTTTTCGGTCCCCGACAAGATGTTGATTTTTCACCCACAACCAACGATGCTTCTACTAAAACCGGCACCATAATTTCTGCTAAGCGAGCTCTTTAACGCTATCGCGTCAATAAGAGCATTCACCGAATAACAAAGATGGGATTTAGTGCATACGACAGCCAGTCGCAAATCGTGATAGTCTGTTTAACCCGAAAAGTGTACAAACGCTGCATATTACCAGTACTACTGTAACGTAAGGGGCAAAGACTTTAAGGATAGCAGGGAATCTTGGAAAAGATAAAGAACCTTGCAATGTGCATTTCAACTAGAAGACAGACCTTAGATAAAAATTTGGAAAGACACTATAATAAATGAGAGAACAAAAAATATAGGCACTATCTGTTTAATTGTAAGAAATGTAAGAAATGAATGTGTTTTGGGCACCTGATGCGTAGGGTAGGCAAGGTTGGTGGCTTAGCGCAACAAAATAAATAGAAAAAGATCCGGTCTTTCAAGTCCAGTCATTCCGTGTCCTTCTCATTGTCAGCGAACACCACTTTGGTGACAAAGACGATAAAGATGAGCACAGGACAATAAAAAAATGTATGCAGCAGACTAGCCAGTTACTCTTGCAATAAGCAGGTTCGGGCTCCTTTTTTCGCTCAATCCCTCGTAGACAGGCCCAGTCGCTTGTCGCGTTTTGGTCTTATTAGCATTTTTCCAGCAAGCACACATAATTTTAGTGATCCTGATGTTCAAAAATGCATGCTTGTCGTTTACTAATGACATGTTTGTGGATGACTTTGAGTAGCTGTGTGTATAAGCGTGCGCGGGGTTCTCCGTCTAGGGTGAGCGAGTGTTCAGCGAACTGCATCCCTTCCCGTCCTACTAAGTCAGTGTATGGCGCACATTTTGTCCCCCACACACTAGCCTCGTCTCGTGAGCACACACCAATGGTTGAGTGTTGAAGTCAAGCATACGTTGGGGGGAATCGACCACTAACTTTAATCGTGCACTGGCAAAAGTGCCTTCATCCGACTGGGCTGTACCCTGAAGACAATAATTAAAAGTGGCTATGGGCTCTCGTTCATACATAGTTGCGCATACCTTCGCTGTACAAAGCAATTAAGTGAGTTTTCCGCGTTTTCTTTCTTACTTAACTGATACTTTTATTCATAACTAATATATTTCCAGGAATAAGGAAATGAATTTTTCCCACTTATTTTGGGGTTGTTTTTTGATGGGTGCACGCTTGTTTGCCCTATACTCTCTGGCGACACTGCTCGCAGGTATGGAATGAAATTGGCTCATTCAAAAAAGGGTAAACTTGAATGAGTAGGGAGCGGCCTTTATGTTGTAGTTGGCATGAAATTGGCTGGGCGTGATTGGGGTGGGTTTTTGCGAAGCGTTGCATTATGGCCCTCCCCATTTAGCCTGCAGGTTTGTGAAATAGTAAATGTGATTGACGATGATAGTAAATTGATGGTGCTATTTCATGACAACTCACAGGCTGTCCGTCACATCCTGGCCAGCCATCCCCGCTGGATTTGTAGCTGGCCCTGCAAAGACGAAGAAAGTACCTCACATAGAATGAAAGAAGGACACATACATTGGGAACATGCAGATTTAGCGTCGTAGCACATCGCAGAGAACAACATTTACTGTTGTTATTAAGCAACATGATTCGCGTGTTTTGTTTAAAATTTGCGGGCAGGGAGGGATAACCTTGGCAGTGACATTGTTGAAAAGTCCTAGAACATTTAGCAGTGGCTTAACGCTTTCGTTACTGCGTGAAAATGGTTGTTTTTTTTTTTTTTTAAGTCTCGGAAAATCGCCCCGCCGCGGTGGTCTAGTGGCTAAGGTACTCGGCTGCTGACCCGCAGGGCGCGGGTTCGAATCCCGGCTGCGGCGGCTGCATTTCCGATGGAGGCGGAAATGTTGTAGGCCCGTGTGCTCAGATTTGGGTGCACGTTAAAGAACCCCAGGTGGTCTAAATTTCCGGAG
Source organism: Rhipicephalus microplus (assembly GCF_013339725.1). NCBI lineage: Eukaryota > Metazoa > Arthropoda > Arachnida > Ixodida > Ixodidae > Rhipicephalus > Rhipicephalus microplus. The sequence goes on from NC_051165.1 coordinate 137,502,474, forward strand.
CCCTCCACTACGGCGTCTCTCATAATCATATAGTGGTTTTGGGACGTTAAACCCCACATATCAATCTATCATCAAGTCTCGGAAAGATAGTTTTCGCAGTTTTGAAAGCACTTCAGCACGCATTACAGCATACCAAATCTTGCAAAATAAATGGCCTTTCAAATAAAGATACGTGTTGTAGCCAATACAAATATCTCAGAAACAATGAAATTGTAAAAAGTGGGGAATTCCCGGGTGCCAGCTGGTAAACAGTGCAATAAAATACTCTATATGTGCAAAAATATTGAAGGCAACGAAAATTAAAAATATACATTTTGTAGATAAATGACTCAGGAACAGTATAAGAAATAATGAATGTTACACGAATTGGTTATGTTCATATAGAAAAAAGAAAATCAGAATCGAAGAAAAAAGAAAATCAAAATCGAGGTGCTGCTTCGTTGCTCGTGTCATGCGGGGAAACATTGCACGATTTTTTGTGAGACACAAGTGTACTGATACTCTTTTCTCAGTAAATTTTTGTTGTCTTGCGATAAGACTCTCCAGGTGTTCCGATATAGATGGATACCCGTGGTGTGAATTATCTCTCTCTCTATAAATGACATATCCAATGTACTTCGCTATTTCATCTAGCGTCACCTCTTTCCACGAGTTCTCCTCTCTGCATAGGTTGGCGTTCCAGTATATGCATCCAAGCATACTTTTATGGGTTTTCGCGCATATCGTGTTTAAAAAAAGACAATATTGCACGAAGTTCTAAAATGTTTCACACTGCTTCGTAGTCGGAGCCAATATGTGCTCTGGAAGCTTCTTGTCGTTAGGAGAAGCTTTGCAGCCAATGCCAGCACACCACGTCCCGCCGAAGTGTGGAGCATGCACGTAACCAGAGTAGCTATAAGATTGTGCACAGAGGTCAGAAGCCATACGCTCTTGCGGAGGAAAAGACAACTTGAACTGCCACGGATTTCTCAGGCTGATGCAAAACATCGTCACCATAAAATTTGAATGTGAGGTGCTGTCATCCTCAAATTCTAAGCTCGTCCGCGCTCAATTCAGCCAGGGTTGCAAGAAAAATTCTAGCAGAGCATGTGTTTTGGAGTGCTGGTGCACACCCATGCACGCGTGACGACGACGTCATAGGAGCGACTAGTGGCACTACATGCAACCCTGTGTCTGATGTAACGATGCAAGCAAAACCAAAACTGCTGCAAACTGTCAGAGAAGGACACTTTAAACACGTGGCGAACCTTCTCAAACATTTTTTGTAGAACGATTTTTTGACTTCTCGGAACACTCTCTGTTAAATAGCGGGCATAAATTTGTCGCAATTATTACTACTCACGATAGTCTACTTGCGAAGCTGACACGTCAATGTCTGGCTGCTAATTCAATGTCTGGCTTGCAAAGGTTCTTTTCATTACAGAACTTCGGTGTTAATGTAGCATAATCACGAGGGGCACGCACTTATGCCAAGTTCTGCGATTTGTTATAGCTACAACTGCTACGGCAAACGCCCACCTGTAAATAGTCTTGAACGTGCCACAGGTTCAGTCATGTATCCTGCACATGACACTCGGGGATTGCTTGATGTCAGCAAGCTGAGCCCAAAATAAGCCCGCTGTGCGTGTTTACTTGAATGTGTCGCTTTTAAGCTCTCGGTGAAAATGAACCATATGTCTATTTCTAGGCATGCCTAATTCATGAACGAAAGCTTCCACGAACATGCTAGCCCCAGAACCATGCAACAAATATATTTTTTGCATAGAGCTTTATATCTAGTAATTCCACGGTATTACGGCGCACTGGCGTAAGCATATTCAGTTGTGATTTGCTTACTTACTTGTCATGTGAAACTCGACCACTGTAGCAAGCATGTGCGGTAACCAGCAACTCTCTCTGAACTGTCTAATCGGAAGAATATCTTATTCAGAAGTGGTTCGTTTTCATTGGTGTCTACAAAAATGCCATTGTCTACTACGTCAGCTTTTTTGTTTGTCTCAGGATGACGCTATAGAGTCGTGTAGTACACAAAAGTGGAGAGATTTTGATCAAACTGAGTCCGCGCTGTGACAACCGACTTCCAAAAAAAAAAAAACAGAGGTACATCGGTCCTGTCATTTTTGTTGATGCCAGCGCTTCTCTCCTCTCTACATTTCCTTTATTTGCGCTTGTTGATGCGGCTGAACCTTCTGTATGCTTGCAGCTATTTGGAGTGCTGCACTAACCACATGGTTTAGCATGGTTTAGCCTAACAATATCGAACACGTGCTGAAAGGCCTTGACAGTGCTGGCACTACCACCGCCAAAGTAATGATAATTTTCTGTCTTTTCGAAGAAGAAAACTCCTACGGTGCATCCCCCCATCAATTTTCATTGCCTGAGCTGACTGATTTTTCGCCCTGGGCTGCATCCAACCTACAACGCTGCACGAAGACGAGCAACGGGTAAGGCTCTGCTGGCCAGTGCTCACCTGGGCAAGGAACGAGTTTGTTTTGTTGATGCCGCTTCCGCTCAGAGAGAAGCGTTCTGGTCAGTGGTTGTTGGCTTTGATTGCGAAGTAATCAACAGCGCTACCATCCGCACTTCTAGCTCCAGCATTGCAGAACAGGTTGTCATTGCTCTTGCATTAACGGACAGTGTACATGACACAATTTATTCAGACTCCAAGGCTGCTATCAAGGCATTTCAAATAGGTAAGGTGACTCCACAGGTCCTACAGATTACAAAAAATGCCAAAGACCTCAAAAATCACTAACTTTTCTAGTTTCATGCCCACTTTGGGCCAATTGTGGGTGCTTTAATCAATCTGAACGAGGAGGTGCATTCGGCTGCACGAGGTCTGACTGACCGTGTGCCGGGTAACGCGTTATCTCCTGGGCGATCCAAACCTCTCTGCACGCGCAACGATATATGCAAACATCATTACCTCTCAAGAAGAGTGCAGCCCCTACCAAACTAAGCACGTGAGCACCACGTCTACTTCATTTACTTCATCTGCGCAGTGCCTGTTTGGTAAAACTTTAGAAGACAGTTGGTAAACGTGCTGAGCTTTCTACCACGTAGTTCGCATTGACCACACAGATGTCTCGACTACCGCTTCGTTCTGTAATGTGTGCGTGCTATCCTAAACCACTGTTTCATTAAGATACCTCGTAACGATTACCGTTTCATTGAGATACCTCGTAACAGATCCAGAAAAGTAAGCTGCTTTTTATACTTCTTCTAACATTCCAATTTGTTGCTATCGAATTCATCGCATCGGCCTCGCGTCGAAACTTAGATTTTATCTTCTTATCTTGAGGGGAAGGGGAGAAGTTGGTGAGGAGTGGGTGAGGCGGAAACGTTACCAATCTTTAAGATAGTTTGCAAGACTTACATGGTGATGACAGCAAGTGCCGAAAAGAGAATTATTACTTTTTTGAGTACAGCCATGATAAAGATCACAATCAGTTTAACTTAGGTTCCAGAATACTGCCTATCGGAAGTGACCGCAATAAGTTTCAACTCTCTTGTGAATGGCTTTTGTATGCTTGTGATCTGAAATATCATATAGCGAAAAGACGACAATAGCAATGTTGGACCTCTTTTTCTTCTCTTAAAACAATAGCCAGCGAATATATATTGTTTTGTAGGTACAAAGTGCTTTGTAAGTTTTATTATTATAATGCAAATAATTGCAAGGTCTCAGCGTTTTTTTTCAGTGAGCTTGCATTTGTGTATGATTTGGCAGCTATGAGTATTTACTGAAACCGACTATCATTAGAAGTTTGCATGGAACTATTCAATGAAGTAGTCGAAAGAAAGAAAATTATTCTTAGATGATTCGTTAGTATTATTGAATTCAGTATTTATCAAATAACAGATTGTGCATGAAATGCCCTGAAACCTTGTTATGTTCAAGTCTCTCATATTAAAAAACAAGCACATGACGTAAACAACGTTATCGCAAAAAAAAATCTGGTTAGGAATTACCCACAAAACAAACATTGTAGAGAACCTTTCGCGAACTATTCAAAGTCGCCTTTTCATGAAATGCCTATTTGTAGGATATGAAGAAGTTTTCGTTCATACAAAGCTAAAAAAACGATTCAACCAACATCTCTGCGCTGTCAGTGCATTGGATGATCTGCACAGGAGTGCAACCGCTTCGCCGTTTACTCTGTTCTGCACCTAGGTCCACTTAGTGCACAAAGCGGATTAAAAACAATATTTTAGCGCAAGTTACATTGTGTTATTGAGCGAATTTTTTTGCTATGGGCGTATGGAGACAGAGGATATGGTTGGAAAATGAAGCCAACAATCATCTAAATTTAGCGGTGGCACTGTACGACATTTTTTGCCAAAGCACCCCAAGCACGCGTCAGCGAGCATCCCAGCAGTTCATCAGTGTGGTTAATTGGGACAGTGGGTGTGCTTCCATCTTTAACGAATAAACAGCGCGACAGAAAACAAAGACGAGAGCATGGCTGACAACAGCGCTCACCGAATTAATAGTGTCAAGAGAGAACAGAAAAACCAGACAATTGCATTTAGACAAGGTGAAAAAAATTGGGGGATCCTAAAGGGGCCCTGAAACATTTTTAAGTAACCATGGAATTAATTTACTGGAAAAGCATAATGTCTGACAAATTAATGACCGCAAAAATATTGTTACGGAAGGGCACACAGAGAAACGATGTTACAGCTAAGATATATTTGCACTTCGCCAAGCCTAAGCTGAGATGGCAAGCAAGAGCATGCCCCATATCCCAGAATCACGTCGTCTTTCTCGCCGTCTGTTTTGATTCTTCAGCGTGATGTAGTCTCGTAACATGACCCCCGGGTGCAGAAGCACCGTCTCGGTGCTTTCTATGGTGTTGAAGAGTGGTAGAGCTTAAGTCGGGAGACATGAACAATGTCTGTAGACAATGTCGTCGACAGCAATTTGCAAGTACCCTGAGTGAAGGTCGATGGAGGAAAAATACTTAGTGCCATGAAGGCAATCCAGAGCGTCGTCAATGCATGGTAGCGGATAGACGTCTTTCTTAGTGATCCGATTCAGATGTGGTTGTCGACACAGAATCGCCAACTGTTGTCCTTTTTCTTTACAAGAACAACGGCGGAAGCCCATGGACTGGAAGATGGCTCAACTATGTCTTTGGCGAGCATCTTCTCGACTTCCTTTTGAATGATGTGACGCTCCGCAGTAGAAGCGTAGTACGGCCGTCGATGTACCGGATATGCATCGCCGGTGTTATGGCGGTGCCTTACAATGCTGGTTTGACCTAGCGGACAGTCACAGAAGTCGAATACGTCCAAGTACAATTCCAAGACGTGACAGAGCGCGTCAGTTTGATGTGGCAAAAGGTCCACCGCGATAATTTTTTTCCACATTACAAGATGGACTCTCTGTCGAAGAACACGCTTGCGTGCAGTTAGGGCGACGCATATCATTGGGGTGCAAAGCTGAAATGACGCAATCCTCAGAGGGTGTCAGCGTGGCGAGGGCTATTCCACACGGAAGCACTTGCGGACATAGAGCAAAGTTCAGCAAAGGGTTGCAAGCATGGTTTTTCCGTAACGTAATAATAGCGTGCGGAAAAGCAACACTGCGAGTCAGAAGGACGGGTGTAATGGGCGTGAGCACGTAGTCTCCATCAGGTACAGGTGGCGACGCTGTTACGGCAAGGCAGGTAACTGTTTGCCGTGACAAACAGACATGTTCTACAGAGCAGAGATGAACTTGGGGTGGACTGGTGACATTGCTTCGTTTCGCGTCTGACGACCCTCGTAATGTCAGCAGAGGGTGAATTGGGCTGGGTTTCAAAACGAAGGTCGTCACAAGTTGATGTTGCTGCGGAATATGGGTGAAGTGGTGGGCAATGCGACAATTTTTAGCCTCTTGGAAGCGTCGGTACTCCTTAATGACGTCTTGAACTGTCGAACAACCTTAAAATAAAAGGAGGCTACATGCATCATCAGCGATGCTCTTGAGTACGTGTGCGACCTTGTCGGCTTTGGTCATGGTGTTATCCGCTTTATGGCAGAGGGTCAAAACATCTTGAATGTAGGCCAGGTACGACTCCGTAGATGTCTGGACACGGTTACCAAGCTCTTTCTTAGCGGCCTGCCTGCACCCGGCAGATTGGCCGAACAACTCGTGCAACTTCGTCTTACAGACGTCCCTGCTGGTGAGCTCTTCTGTGTTGTTGTTGAACCACGCCTTGGCCATACCTTTCAAGTAAAAGATAAGGTTTGCCAGCATTATTGTTGGGTCCCATCTGTGGTTTTCACTCGCGAGCTCGTAGAGCTGAAGCCACTCATCGACGTCTTCGCCGTCAGTGCCAGAAAAGTTGCCAGGATCGCGGGGTGGACCCCGCACCTCCACCATGACTACATGACACACTCATGCTGCTCTCGTGGCTGTTTCCTTAGCTTCGCATATACGAAACTTGGCATTACGATACCTTAATAGATTGCGAAGGTATGTGAGTGATGCAAACATTAATCATGAGATTCGTGTCATGTAAAAACATGACGACATGCCACGCTCATTATTCGCTCGCGGCTGTCTCTCTAGCTTCCCTTCTCTAAATTGGGTATTGCGGGACGTAAATGGATGACGAAGGTATGTGACTGGTGCAAACATGATAATCATGAGATGTGCATCATGTAAAAAACATGACTACATGCCACACTCAAGGCGCCTGTTGAGGAAAGGACGAGCCGCTGTCCCCATGGCGAAGCCCACTCGATCGACCTGTTCTTTATTCCGAATGCCAGTTTAATGCGCAGTGATGATAACGTCGCTCCTCGTCTTCTACACACCTTGTAACATCCTCTGCACCCCACAGTGGCACCTGACGACAAAGAAAAGTGAACGCTCACATGAGTCCGAGTACAACATGTTCGTCAGTATTAGTAAGAGTTCCACGTCAGTCCTAGTAGTGTCATCCGGGTCTATTTCCTGCACTTGATATTCCAGCACGTTTTCAGGCGCTTGTGCCACGTTCGTGCTATTGAGTGCGGTGACAGCGGTGCACCTCTGTTGTCGCTAAGCAGGTTTCCTTTGTATCTGAATTCCCATTGAAGGCGCTTCCAAGAAAATATTGTGCAGCTCTTTCTCATGCAACTTTTTCTTCGCGTTCTTTTTCTGGCTCCATTTACCTTGAGTTTACTTTGCCTCCGTCCTCGTATCATCCTTTCCCTTCGACGCTGTGACACTGTGTCAGCATTTCGCCGCTTCGCGGTAATCGGCAGTGCCGTACATATTCTTTTCAATCTTGATTTGTGCACCTTTATCATTGAGCAGAAAATTGGCGTCGTACAGGGGGCTTGCTTTTTTGTCACCACGGACTTTTTTTTTCATTTCTTCTCGCTCTATCAAGTGGCCTTGATTTTCCTCAGTCGGGCACTTGTACGCACGGCGGTGAGGGCTTTGTAACGTCTGAGTCTGCCAGCCTTCGCTTGGACACATTATTATTATCTCGTGAATGGCCTTCTAGATCTACGAAGTCTTCTTCGTTCTCAATCATGGGAATACTTTACACCTCGAACACTGAAGTAGTTGTGGACTTCTTGTCAATAGCTTGATGGGTGCAGAACGCTAATGAGATCTCTAACGGCCCAGAAGAGGCCTTCTCTGTAGCTGAAGTTCTAGCTTGTGTGCTGCCATTCTGTCCCTCTATTCGTCCTGTGGTACATTCATCGAAGTTCTGTGGGACAAGATGGCTGTTGAAGACGTAATTGTTAGATTGCGGTCATATTGTCGGAGAAAACACTTTCTTCTGATCGTTATTTCTCATACATTGTCGTGTTAAGTGTAGGTACGCCGCCGAGCCTTTATTGTATCTGCAATCTTATATTTTGCTTTGACTCTTGCTAGAATAATCTTGTGCTCGTAAACGTCAGCCTCCTACATCTCTGCTTCCAAGTGTGATCGATGTCAACTGTGTCCTCTACTTCCTTGTTAATTCTTTTGAGTTCCTCATACTGCTCAATCAAAACTCGGTGAATACGTCGCAACTCGCAGATTGGTGGGCGATTTGATTGCCGAAGACGTTCGACGTCTGCGATGACCTGCGCGACGGCCTTGCGTGTTTGACTCCACCTTTTGTAGAGGGCCTCCATGATCCGGCCCAGTGCCGCAAACGTGAGATGTCTCTGGCCGTCCGAGTCACGAGGCGAAGTCGGAGTTAACACGGCATCTATCGCAGAAGGTTTGCACAACGAATATCTATCACTTCTCGGGCTGTCGTTCTTTGTGATCTTGTGCATATCGGGCCATCGTCGTAGAGGGCTTCAGTACTGAGCCGGAGAAGACGTGAGGGCTCCCGTCTCGTGAGCCTTCAGACGATGCTTGCGCTGTCAAGATGTACGTCGTTGACCTATGCTGCTTTCACTTGTGAAGATGGGGCCACTGCCGTGAAGGGCGAGTCAGGATGGAGCCGAAGTAGACGTGAGCGCTCCCGCCTCGCGAACCTCCAGACGATGCCTGCACTCACGTCAGTCTATGGGTGCTCCTAGTAATTTTAGTTACAACCGGATTAGTGCTTCTAGGTCACAGTAGTGGTTAGACCTCGCACATCAGCTTTAGCCACGGCGGCTTCACAAAAGTCCTCGAGGCTACGACTGCCATTGAAATTAATGAAGTACGCTCCGTTTCACCTCTGATGGTCCTTCATTTCGGGTTTCTCGGCACCAAAATGTAGAGAAAAGAACGAGCCGCCATCCTCACGGCGAAGCCCACCCGATATACCTCTTCCTTATTCCGAATGCCGGTCTGATTCCTAATGATGATAACGTCACTCCTCGTCTTCTACACAATTTGTAACAGCGCCAATACACTTCGACGTGACCCGGCGCGCGTGTGCGCCGGCGTTCGTTTCGTCAAGTCACGCTGACGATGCCTAAGGCCAGCCGCTGATCTCCCTGCCATATACTCGCCGGCGCGCGCTGCGTTGCTTTCACGCATGGGCCTTTGAGCGCGTCCGGTGTCCCTCCGTTACGAAAAGAGGCAGACGTAGTGCTGTCTGGGTTACGTCGTTGGCGCGAAATGCAGAATGTCGCATTTCGCGCCTTTTTCCGCCTGGCCGCGCCGACGGACGCTGGTCACGCCGGTCGTGCCTGGCGTGCTCGCGGTTTGCTTGAATAGCGTCTTTGCGCCCAGCGTGCGCGCGAGTCAATGTTACGTTGGAGTATATTGGGCCCTTGATGAGGCGCTCGCCGCCGTTCCGCTAGTTTCACATATAGTGATTTTGGCACTATGGGACGTGACGGGACGACAAAGGTATGTGACTGGTGCCAACATGATAATCATGAGATGCGTGTCATGTAAGAACATGACAACAAACCACGCTCATGATGCACTCGCGGCCATTTCGCTAGCTCCACATATATGTAGGCCCGTGTAATCAGATTTGGGTGCAGGTTAAAAAACCCCAGGTGGTCGAAATTTCCGGAGCCCTCCACTACGGCGTATCTCATAATCGTATAGTGGTTTTGGGACGTTAAACCCCACAAATCAAGCAAATTAGCTCCACATATAACAAATTTGGTATCACCCAACGTGAATAGACGACGGAGGTAAATGACACGTAGAAATGTGATAATCATGCTATGCGTGCCATGTAAAACTGCACAACACGCTACGCTCATAGCTCGCTCGCGGCCTTTTCGGTAGCTACACATATACTAAACTTGGTATCAGGTGACGTGAATAGATGACGGAGGTAAATGACGTGTCTTAAAATGATAATCGTTACACGGAATTCATGTAGAGAAGAGTTTACCTCCGCCTTGTAACGTTTTGCTGCTTTTAAAGTGACATCAACCTTCCTCATTCGTGCTTCGCATGTCATCGATTCTTGCTGTACGTGAAATCTGCTATTTTTTAATGTGTTACACACGCACGCACGCACGCACGCACACGCACGCACACGCGCACGCACGCACGCACACGCACGCACACGCACGCACACGCACGCACACACACACACACACAGATGATTGTACCAGCCCGCGCTTGAGAATAGTACACAGAGGTTTTTGGTCTAAATCAAGAGTCACATGACCTCCAAGGTACACGCCGCGCGCTCGCCATCTCGGGTAGGCCAGGACGAGTTTCGCAATGCCTCACAGATGGCAGCACATCATCTAGCGTTTGCTGCTTGCTTGATCATGAGGCATGATAGCTTTTCCGCTAGATTGACATAGTTGTCCATTTTTATAGCTGTTTGAAAGTTCCTGTGTGTTTTTAGTGGCGATGGCTGCACTATCCCGGCCTTTTTTGAAGTAATTTGATGGCCTCCCAAATGTGCCTACAAATCGCCGAATGGGTTCGTTTTCATCGTTACACTTGTCGAACACAATCCGTTAAGGAGACTCCTTCCCCTACATGGCATTAATGTATTGTTTTTCCCGAAGCAGCGGCAAGTAACATCGTGGCTTCGTGGTAGAATACCTGCTTACCGCCTGAACGGCCCGGGTTCGATCCTCAATGGGACCGAAAATTTTATTCTTTAGTATCCGCCTCTTTCCCGATATTTTGCTCACGGATGATTTTTCGCCCACAACCAACGGTGCCGACGCTGATGGCGGAATTTCGGCGACACAAGCTGTCTAAAGCTATCGCGCTAAAAAAATGTTGCAGAAAAGCATATGTGACTGATGATACATAAAGATGGCGCAAGCTATTCATGAGGTCTGACACTTCTGCATCTCATTATGCCAATGAAGCCTGGCCGATACACCTGTGCCCCTCCAATAATGTGCAAACTTCACCGTGATTTCATGTGTGTGCTGGTTTTTGTGGCGATTCAAGATGTCTCTTGTATCGAAACTTCGATTATACGCACTTTTGCTACAATGAATGACCAAATGTGGCCTTGTGTCAATTTTCCCACTTCGCACATGCTCTTCGATTTAATATTTACGCACAAGCTATAGGTATAGATTACTCAATTTGAAACTGATTGTAAGAACATAGAATGTTGTAAACTACACCAGTACAACGGTCCACAGAAGTTCATAATAAAAGCAAGAAAATGTTCATCGATCGCTGAACTAAAATGTAGTATATAAAGATCTGTATACTTGCGATAAGATTCGCATTAGTCAAATTAGTCGGTGCGTATTTATTTGAATCCATAAACATGTGGAAAGTGTAAAATAGTAGCATGAGATATCTATTGGCCATTGCTTCTCCCGAAAGTGCATGTAACTCAAGTTTTCCTCGAACACAAATCTTGCATTGCCGCGGAGACCAGCGCCCACGGGAAATCACAGAGGCGATTTACATATCGCTGGAAGGCCACAAGTTTACTAGTCAGCCTGCGTGGGCATCAACAGATGAAGACACCTCATGGATAGTTTGCGTCATGCTCATGTCTCTTCAGTCACATGGGTTGTTTGATACTTCTTATCACCTTGTGCATTCGCGATGATTGTTTTATTATTACTGCAGGTGCTGTTCATTATGCTTCGTTTCAAAATAAAACTTTAGTCGTGGGCCAGTGCTTTTGCCTGCCGTTCCTCTTTTCTTCTTTCTCTTCCTTCGTGCTGTTCATTCGTAGAAGATGCTGGCATTCCATTTCTGGTCAGGTTACCTCTAGAACACCGAGAACACTGCAAGCTTGTCTTGCAAAATGCGTGCCTGGGGTCTGTACAGGTGCAAAGTGTTTTAAGCAGCTGACACGTACACGAATAGGAGCAAAGACGCCGCAGGTCGGTCGAAAAGGCAGCACAGCTGCCGAGGACAGCCTCCCATGTTCAAGATAGTGAGAATCGTCACAAAAACACGGAGGACGTTTGAGTTCCGCGAAGAAGCACGATGATTTAAACGGGCTTCGTGCGCGTCGCCTTCTTCGTTGCTAGGCTGGCTTCGGTTCTCGGTGCGTGCCGCAAATTCGCCGCAAGGAAACAAATGACTGTGAATGTAATATTTGTTGTTTCAAGCTATTTGAGAACATTTACTTTGAGTACCTTTGCTAAGTGCACAGAACGCCATAAGTATTACCTTCGCAAATAAGTGAAGGGTCCACCATGTGTCTGTAAGAAAACAACGTGGTGTTACGGGGCTGTTCGCTTTCTTGAAGCCTTTAAAGCTCATGATAAATATATTTGGCTTAGCGTGGTGTGATGGGTGAGCCTTCAAACATTCGCTGCAATTAAAACGTTTTGACTCCGGGAGCGATTCCACGTTCATGCTACGCAATCTTTCATGTGTTTAGGGGACTTCTTCACCTACATAACATTCATATTGTGTTTTTTTCTGTACATGCTTTAGGCAATTGTGAGGCTCTGTGGTAGGACATCCGCTCGCAATGCAGACGACCTGGATTGGTTTTTCTCTTGTATCAGACATTTATTTTTTGCTGTATTTATTTTTGGTTTGTTGGTAGACATGATGACGATTTGGCTATTCCAGCAGATTTGGCTATCCACTCACTAACCTGACAAAGACCGACGTGCAGTTCAAGTATGAAACATTGCAACGGGAAGCATTTTAAGAACTAAAATGACGCCTGCAGACACCGCCAACACTTGCTCATTTCGACGAAAACGTCGACACGGAAACCCACACCGACGCAAGCAGTGTAGGGCTCGGAGCCGTCCTGGTGCAGCAGATTGACGGATTTGAACGGGTCATCAGTTTTGCGAGCCAGTCGCTATCTAAGGCGGTAGTTCACTATTCCACAACAGAAAAGAATTGTCTTGCCATTATCTGGGCTACCTCTAAGTTTCTCCCTTACCTATAAAGCAGGACTTTCAAAGTTGTGAGCGACCACCATGCCCTCAGTTGACTAGCTGACTTTAAAGACCCTCCAGGTCGCCTCACGTAGTGTAGTCTGCCACTTCAGGAATTCGACCTTCCCGTCGTTTACAAGTCGGGGTGAAGGCACTCTGAAACCGACTGCCTGTCTCGCGCCTTCGTCGACGCACCTGCGCAGGACAATGAGGATGGCGATAGCTTCCTGGGAACTTTAAGTGTCGATGATTTTGCAGAACGACAGCGTGCCGACCCTGAAATCAAGGGACTTGTGGAATACCTAGGCCGTTGTTCCAAACATACTCAAGCGAGGACTGGCGTTGTTTTTCTTGCGTAACGGCATCCTCGTCAAGAAAAACTTTTCACCACATCGGGCCAAGTACCTTCTCGTAGTACCTTCAGCGTTACGTCCAGAAATTTTGGATGTTCTACACGACGACCCGACAGCTGCACACTTCGGTGTTTCCCGTACACTCGCGAGAATACAGCAGAAATATTACTGGCCACGACTTGCTGCCGACACCACTTGTTACGTCAGGACATGTCGAAACTGTCAACGACGAAAGACACCGCCAACTAGACCAGCCAGACTTCTCCGGCATATCAAGCCACCTCGCTGGCTGTTTCAGCAAATCGACATGGAATTACTGGGGCCGTTCCCGATGTCGAATTCCGGTAACAAAGTGATCATCGTAACTACTGACTACCTCACCCACTACGCCGAAACAAGGACTCTGCCCCAAGACAGTGCCACGGAGGTAGCAAAGTTCTTCGTCCAGAACATTGTCTTGCGTCATGGAGCTTCAGAGGTCCTCATCACAGACGGCCTTTACGGCGGACCAAATTCAGGCAATCCTGAGGTAAAGCTTGACAAGTTAAAGCCGGACCACCACCTACCATCCAAAGATCAATGGCCTCACCGAGCTTCTCAATAAAACCGATATGCTGGCCATGTACGTCAACGTCGAGCACAATACGTGTAACGCAACCCTTCCGTAAGTGACCTTCGCGTAGAATACGGCCGTCTAAGAAACAACTCGGATAACGCCGTACAAGCTGGTGTACGCAAGGAGCCCAGTCACAATGATCGACGCCGTGTAACCAAACGTCAGCGACGAGGAAAACATTGACATGACTGTCTACCTCCAGTGCGCCGAAGAAGCTCGACAAGCCACCCGCCTCCGCATCAAATATCAGGAGACGTCGGACAGCCGCTGTTGCAATCTTCGACGAAGCTACGTAGAATGCCAGCCCGGCGACCGCGTTTGGGTATGGATGCCGATACGCCAACGAGGACTGAAGGAAAAACTTCTGTGACGGTACTTCGGACCGTACAGAGTAGTTCGACGTCTCGGCGCACTCGAATTCGAGGTTGTCGCTGACGGAATCACGTACTCTCAACGGCGCTGTGTGCGGAAGTCGTCCATGTCGTGCGCTTCAAACCGTTTCATGCACGTCAAGAAACATAATAACTGTATTACTTGTTGTTTATATATAATGTTGCGTTATTGCTTATACTTATTTGTTGTACTTTTTTGCTTCATTGTTTTCTTTGTTGCATGCATCTTTCTCTTGTATTTTGTTCTAAGCATCGGGACGACGCCTTTTCAGAGGAAGGTAATGGCCCGTTCCGTCCTCAAGTTTAGTTAACACGCCGTTTCACAGCCAGTAATTTTCAGCGCAAACTACGTCTGCACTGTTCGAGAAGCTTCAATATGGCAATAGATCGCTTTGTTAAGATTACGCTCACTTTGTGAATATTACAGATTATTCTGGAACCTACGTCACCGCTACCGATAATGCGAGAATATTTGAAGGCAAGTGCATAAATGCCGACACGCTTCACTGCCTGTCAATTGATCGATGGCCAACGCTCTGTTCGTCGCTATCAGTGCCAGTGTCTTACTTTGTTTTTTTTTGCGGGGCCACAAGTTCAGTCCGAATAAACATTTTCTTTTTCGACGTGGAGTCTGCTCCCTTCGTTCACGTGACGACCCCGTGGCAGTATGTAAGACTGCTGACGGCGTTGGTTTACGGTGATCACACTGATGTCATTGAGTGAGCTCATTTTCTATACTGTGCATTGCGGGAATGACGTGTACACTGCACCGAAACACATTGTAGTGCGGTAAAGTGGTGTCGGTATTCAATAAATCTTGCGCATGCTAGAGTTTTTTCGCGCCACTATGTTCCAACGCAAAAATGACGGATGTTTTGTGAGGCTGACCGAAATACTAGAGTAAAAAAAGATTATGAACTAATGAGTGGTGAAAATATTAAAAAACGTCAATAAAACAGCAATTAGTACAAGTATAAAGGGAAAGAACCGCATTAATCATTTTCAAAATATCAGTAGTATGAGAGGCCTGGGGTGTAGTATTTTGTAGTTCACTGGAACTACGCGCTACCTCATGACATTCTAAAAAAAAAGACAAGAACAGAGAGTGATGATCAATCTCCCGCTCGCGGAAAGCCTCCCTCAGAGTGCGCACATAGTTAGTTTTTTCTCCATTGTCCACTTTTTTGCCCTATCCTTACCCACATTTTTAATGCACAGGCTGAGTGTTTTGTACAGGACAGACCAGCTAGGACGTACGTCTGGTCATTCTTGCTGCCTCCTTTTCCCATTTCTTCGGATCTTTTTCTCTTGTTTGTATATAGTTATCCAGTACCTCGGGCACCACTGGGACAATTTTTGTGAGTTCGAGCTGTAGTATGAAGTTATCCGAGAATTGCGACAGCCCTCCACTCTATTGAGGTACATGATACGTATACTAGAAATGAATTAAGCATTTCAGTTGGTACCACAATTTCTGCTGTACTTATTGGTCGAACGATGTCGCAGAGAGAGAGAGAAATAAATGTTTATTTAGAAACTGTGTTCCGAGCGAGACCTGGTGTAACCTTAAAGTGGGAGAGTTCCCTAGTCCAGGAACCCTCTGGCTTCGACTGCCTTCTTGGTCTTGGCGACGAGATGTCGCTGGTCTTCCAGGTTCTCGAGGACAAGCTTGGGCTCCCACGTTTCCACTAGGTGGTCGTCGTTTATTCTTGGGGCTTGGTTCCGCTCCAGTGGTACATCGTGGTTTGCATGGCACTGGCATTCCACGAGCAAGTGTGCCAGGGTGTCTGGTACGCTGCAGATAAACTTTTGTATGATGACTTTCGTAGTATGTAAATTAGCAGAGTTAAAAGTCATTGCATTGATGATAAAATACAAAAAGAAGGAATTTTCGAGGAATGGTTTCCCATTGTTTGCATGAAGCACTAACAAACAGGTGTGTTGTTATTAACCACAGATCATATCGCTTTACGAAAGAACCAACTTGCATTTCACCTTACGCCATTGTCTCCCGGTCAAGACGAATATCCTATTAGAAGCTCTCGGAGTGCACGTGATGCATCTTGTTCGCGCCCCGGCCCATCATTTAGCCTCACTGACAGACGACCAACAACGTGACACATTTTGTCACAGTCTGGTCGACCGTAAGCGCATATCAACGGGATATACAGCTCCAGCCAGAACTGTAACTGCCCCAGGATGTATGACTCATCCACAGTTTCATCTCATTGTTCGAGGCACATGGTTAAAAGCCTGACTCCAATCTCGTGCTAAAACAGCTTTATCTTCTATTGTTCTATAAGAAGTACAGTGAGCATAACTATCTATATACTGGAGATTCAACTAGAACAGATGGGTTCGCAAGGTCGGTGAACTTTACTGGAACAGCGACCACCACAAAGATTCGGCTATCCCACCAGACGACATCAACAGCTGCGAAACTTGCTGCTCTGCGTAGTGCTTTTAAAGTAAGTCAACATCAACAGACCAAAAAAATGGAGTGTGTTCACAGACTCCAAGGCAGCACTACAATGTTTGGTATCGGCCTTACGCCGGACACCTCATGAACAACTAGAGCTGAAAATAGAAAGCTGCTCCACCACCTCTTTGGCGAAGGACATGAAATCACGTTTTAGTGGCTTCCAAGTCACTGCAGTGAATTGGGCAACGACTATGCCGATGCAGCTGCCCGATCGGCACACGAAGACGCTTTAGACGAATCTATTCCATTCTAAAGGATTGATGCTGCCATGAAAATATGACAGATTACCAATGAGAATGTAAAATTCCCATAGAATAAAGCAAGTTTATGCAATCGCCACTGCATAGACTTAACCCGTCTGGTCAACTTCAACCTCCTTCTGGACTCTCTCGACTCGAAACACCGGTGTTTTTCAGACTGCTTGGTGTCGCTTTCATCAAACTTTTTGCCTTCTATATGCGCATGGAAGACGGTGCTGCTTGTGATCATTGCGGCAGTGATGAAACGATAGAGCACGTTCTGTGTCTTTGTCCCAGCTACAGCACGCACAGATTGCCGTTATATAGCTGCTGCGTTAGCCCGCCTTGACGTCATTTCCTTGTCAGAACAGTCAGTCCTCGCAAGCCGACAAGATCTGTCTTCGTACAGAGAACCTGCAGTGAAAGCCGTATTGAACCTTTTTGCGTAGAAGCGGCCTATTAAATTTACCATAGCACCCCCGCTCCTTGTTTTGTGCACGTCAACTGTTCTCTTCGCTTTCCTGCTCATCTTCTTTCCTCATTTTCCTTTCCGTTAGTGCAGGGTAGCAAACTGAATGCTAAAACTGTGGTTCACCTCGCTGCCTTTTTATCGGTTAATAATATCTCTCTGTACGTCTGAAATAGGGCATTAAATTTGTAAACATAACGCCTAAGAGTTACATATACCTATATTATAGATAATGTTGCATGCAGAACAGCTCAGCAACGAAGCGAATCTATAGTATCATTCGACGTTCTAGCAGCTTCCTACATGAACTCAGTATGCCTGACGTCCACAAACGTGGACGCCGCTGCCGGAACTCAATTAAAACAAACACACTTTTGTGGCTCGCAGTACAACAAAGCTTGCACAAAAACGAGATGAGACCTTCCTTTTCTCGAATAAAGCTGAACAATTTATAAACTCTTACATATTTAGAGTAAACTCAATAAAAATTGCTGGCATACACCTCTACAATTGACCTGAGCGGAACGCCATTTCTCTGCGCGCATGTACGTCTGTTGGTTAACAAAAGTGGCCACATATATGTTTTTATCAACTTTCGGAGCTATACGAGCATTTAAAACCTATTTTTTGTGGCAATGTGTTCGCCAGGCTTATCGCTATATACTGATGTTCTATCCACATATGTCGACGCTAAGACCCATAGTTAACATTCTCATACCATAATGAAATACTTCTGAAGTAGCTGCTCGCTCGTTGTGCTACCAAGGTAAGTACAGGTAGAAACAAAAGCAAGAGTAATCGCAGTTAAGCTGAACAAAGGTTTTATATCGCACTTGAAATGACTTGCATATTGTGAGGAACCGGTTTATTCAGCAAGGCTCGAGCTAAATCACGCTGGTGATGATATTTTCAGATGAAGAAGATGTACAGGTGATGATGATATGAAAGAGAATAATGAGTCATTCGCTTGTCGCGCTCACACTAGTTCCCCCGCGCGGTGAAAGCGGCCGCCTGGTCGCTTGACAGTATTATGAAATGCCTAGTGGCTAAGGTACTCGGCTGCAGACCCGCAGGTCGCGGGTTCGATTCCCGGCTCCAGCGGCAGCATTTCCGATGGAGGCGGAAATGTTAGAGGCCCGTGTACTCAGATTTGGGTGCACGTTAAAGAACCCCAGGTGGTCAAAATTTCCGGAGCCCTCCACTACGGCGTCTCTCATAATCAAATGGTGGTTTTGGGACGTTAAACCCCACAAATCAGTATTATGAAATGCGTCGCGCATAAGGCTTTAAACGAGATACGTGCACTATCTCTGTTCCTCGGCAACGATGATCAGGACTAGCGCTAAGAGGAGA
Organism: Rhipicephalus microplus; assembly: GCF_013339725.1. Lineage (NCBI taxonomy): Eukaryota > Metazoa > Arthropoda > Arachnida > Ixodida > Ixodidae > Rhipicephalus > Rhipicephalus microplus. The sequence goes on from NC_051165.1 coordinate 137,521,104, forward strand.
AACGCGATAATTGACAGGAGATGTCTGTTCGACCACCGTGTACGGCCCAATGAAGCGACTGATGAATTTGTCGCATAGGCTGGGGGCGCGTAGTGGAGTCCATAGAAGAACTTCGTCACCAGGGGAAAAACTCACAACACGGCGAGACGAGTCGTAGCGAGATTTTCGAGTGTCTTGAGAGAGGCCGGTGTTAACACGGGCCTGGTGACGGCAGTGTGCGAGACGAGATAGGGATTCTTCAGAGAATGGAGCCGTCGAAGGTGCAGGGGCCGAAAGAAAAGAGACATCCAGAGCGAAACTCGGCGAGCGACCATGCACGAGAAAAAATGGAGAAAAGCCGGTAGTGCGTTGAGCAGCCGTATTATAGGCGAATGTCACGAAAGGTAGAATTGCATCCCAGTTCGTGTGGTTGGGGTGAATGTACATGGCGATCATGTCCGATAGGGTCCGATGAAACCGTTCAGTCAATCCGTTGGTCTGCGGGTGGTAGCTAGAAGTGGTCTTGTGAACAGTGTTCGAGGCACGCAAAACTTGCTCGACAATGGAAAATAGGAAGGTTTTGCCATGATCACTGAGGAGAATGCATGGAGCTCCATGACGCAAAAAGATGTGGCGAAGAAAGAAATCGGCGATCTCATTGGCAGTCCCAGATGGTATAGAAGCTGTTTCTGCGTAGCGGGTAAGGTGGTCGACGGCCGTGACAATCCAGCGAATCCCATTGGATGATATAGGAAGAGGGCCATACAAGTTGATTCCAACGACTTCAAAAGGCGAGGCGGGACAAGGAAGAGGTTGCATTAAGCCAGCCGGAGCAGTTGTCGGTCGTTTTCGCCGTTGGCAATGGACACAGGAGGCGACGTACTTAGCGACGGCTGAAGAGAGGCCAGGCCAAAAACAACGACTTCATATTTTGTCGTAAGTCTTGTGATAGCCTAGATGAGCGGCGGTTGGATCATCATGAAAGGCTTCCAGAACTTCACGTTGCAGAGAACGTTGGATGACGGGTACCCACTTGTTGCCATCGATGTGGTAAATGTAGCGACATAAAGCATCACCGACAAGCTTAAATTGTTTAAGTTCTCGACGGAGTCTGGCGTTTGGAGGAGTAGTAGAGCCGGTCAAGTGGTCAACAATGGTACGGCAGTATGGATCGACACGTTGTTGTGAAACAAGGACGAATAGGGTGGCAGGTGATGAACTTAGCGCTGCGATTGGAGAGGTGCTGTCGTTTTGGAGTATCGATGGTGAGTGGCTTCCGCTGGGCAAAGGACAGCGCGATAGAGCATCAGCATCTTGATGCTTCTTCCCAGATCTGCAGGCGACATCGAAATCATACTCCTGCAAGCAAAGCGCCCAGCGACCGAGGCGACCCGATAAGTTTTTTCAGCGATGAAAGCCAGCATAGGGCATTATGGTTGGTCACGGCTGTAAAATGACGGCCGTGAAGATATGGTCGGAATCTTTGCTCTGCCCAAACAACAGCAAGGCACTCCTGCTCGGTGATAGTGTAGTTCTTTTCTGCAGCGTTAAGAGCACGACTTGCGTAAGCAACGACGCGTTCGCGTGAGTTGTCACGCTGCAAGAGTACCGCACCAAGACCATGACTACTTGCGTCGGTGTGAAGGATCGTGGGTGCGGTGAAATCGAAGTGGCACAGTACCGGATCTGACGTGAGGGCTTGCTTCAATGCCGTGAAAGCGCTTTCGCAATCTTCGGACCCAATGAAGGGGACGTTCTTTGCGAGGAGTTGATGGAGCGGAGACGCAAGTTCCGCGAAACCACGTATGAAGCGCCGGAAGTAAGAAGATAACCCAAGAATGCTGCGCAGGTCCTTTTGACGTAGTGGACGAGAAAAATCGAGGACAGCGGCAAGCTTCTCGGGGTCGGCCCGAATTCTTTCTTTGCTGACAAGCTGGCCGAGAACCTTGATTGTCTTGCTAGCAAAGGCACATTTCTTGGTGTTAAGCTGTAGACCGGCTTTTGCAAGGCATGTGAGGACTTCGTCAAGACGTTGTAGATGCTGCGAGAACGTAGATAAAAACACTACTACGTCATCGAGATAGCACAGACATGTTTTCCATTTCAAACCACGCAATACGCCATCTATCATGCGTTCGAAGTTGGCGGGCGCATTACAGAGTCCAAAAGGCATCACATTGAACTCGTACAACCCATCTGGCGTTGAAAAGGCGGTCTTCTCTTTATCAGACTCCGACTTTGGTATCTGCCAGTAGCCTGACCAAAGGTCGAGGCTAGAAAAATACTCTGCGCCCTGTAATGAATCCAGTGCATCGTCGATCCGAGGGAGGGGATAAACATCCTTGCGCGTTATTTTGTTTAGCGCACGGTATTCGACGCAGAAACGCACTGTCCCACCTTTCTTTTGAACGAGAACAACTAGGGATGACCAGGGACTCAAGGAAGGACGTATGATGTTGCGTCGTAGCACGTCTGAGACGTTTTTCTCGATGATCTTGCGTTCTGCCTGAGACACGCAATATGGACGCCGATGTACAATACGAGAGCCGTCAGTCTGGATGGTGTGAGTAGCGGTGGTAGTCATGCTGAGGGCGGGCCAGTTCACGTCAAATAGAGAACGGTGTCTATTTAACAGGGCGAGCAAATCTTCAGTTTGATCAGGTGTTAAGTCGTTGCTTATTGTTGCGGACACTGCTGTGGCAGAGGCATCGAATGGCAGTGATCGTGACTTCGGAACATCGTTGTGGTTGTTTTTCGCAAGAGTACCAATCGCAACAGGCTCACTGTCGACCGCGCAAGACACTGTTGAGCCACAGGGGAGCAGTACACCCTCGGGCGTTTGATTTATGGCGGTTAGGTACGTAGACCAATCGAAGAAGCGAATAAGCCCTGGTGTGATCAAAATGCCCCTACGTAGGGTATGGCCGTAAGGAAGAATTAGTACGTCGCCATCCGCAATGTCGGTGCAATTAACACTTATGATTTCTTCGATGTATGGCCGAAGTACATATTCTGACTTGGTGACAAGGCGGATGCGTCCATTGTGTTCAATCGGAGAAGAGTCAGTGGCATTTAGATGCAGGTGGCGCTGATGACATGATATGAAAGCGGACGCAGAAGACAAGAAATCCCACCCAAGAATGAGAGCGTGGGTGCACTCACGACATACCGCTAAAACAATGTGATTACGAATGCCTTCTATACAGACATGAACGGTGTACCGTTCGGCAGACACGAAAGGTACACGGCGACCAATGAGAGCATTGGTCGCCGCAGATAGAGGTGGGCCGCCATAAGGTGTGGTGACTTTTCGAGGGCGGGAACAAAAATCAGCACGAATAATCGAAACGGCAGCGCCAGTGTCTACAAGAGCCTGAACACGTACACCTTATACAAACACTACTATCAAATTTGATGGCTGGTCTGGAGGAATTGCTAGCTGTCCAAGGGATGCAGTTTCCCCTCCTAAAACTGCATTGGGGAGTTTTCCGCGTGGGCGTTCGTGGAATGGGAGGCGGGTCGTAGAGGCGACACTGAACGGCGACCTGGCGAAGGCGAACTGCGGCGAGACGTACGGGAATTCCCAGGCATGTCCGTATTGTAAGTAGGTGACGGTGAACGGTAATAGGACGATCGGGAGGGTGGTCGTAGGTAGTTCATGGTCGGACGGAAGCTTCGATGTTCTTCGGGAGCGTAGCCACGTTGCTCGTCTTGTTGGCGCCTTCGACAAAACCGAGCGATATGTCCTCGATAGCCGCAGTAGTCACAGATTGGTCGAGGTGGGCGCTGAGGTGCGTAGTAAGGTGGTGCACGCGCTGACGGTGATAACGAAGCCACAGGCGTATGGTCTGCTGTTGTAGGCACAGAAACGGTGGGTGCGGCAGAGAGCGCGGCAACTTCGGCGTACGTGCGCTTCTGGCGCACGCAGGGACTGTCGGAACACGTCGCACGCGATGCGGAGGCGATCTCTTGTTTAATCAGGTGTCGCAAGCTATCTTTTTCAGAAGGTAAAGGAACTTCCGCAGCACAAGAAGAGCAGCGCCCGTGCAGCTCTTCACGAACGATGTCGCGGATAAGCGCACGCAAGTCGAGGGGTAAAGGTAAACGAACGTCGGTGGCGTCGTAGCAAAGGCGAAGAGACTGAAGCTCGTCAAGTCGCTGACAGATGGTTATCACGTCCTGGGTGGTGGCAGGATTTTGCGTGGCGAGGGCGTTAAAGGCGACGGTGTTAATGCCTTTAATAATGTGGCGTACTTGGTCGTTCTGAGACATGCTGGTGTTAACGCGCTTGCACAGTGCAAGGACATTCTCAATATAAGAGGTTTAAGATTCTCCCCCGGCAGCTGCGTGCGTTCTGCGAGTTTCTTCTTTGCTGCCTCAGTGTGAACTGCAGGGGCACCAAATATCTGACGAATTCGGTGCTCGAAAGTGTCCCAGTTGGGAAGATCCGGGTGGTGGTTCCAGAACCAAGTTTTCGCAACATCGTACAAGTAAAATGGGACGCTGCGCAACTTCTGTGGATTGTCCCACCTGTTCAAATCGCTGACGAGGTTGTAGTTCTTGATCCAGTCTTCGACATCATCGCCTCGGAGACCGGAAAACACAGGTGGATCACACAGGCGAGTTTTGTTGGGCGGAGCGGATGGCGGTGGCTGCAGTAGGACGGCGACCTTGGATGGGCCAGGGTTTTCTTGGGCCGCCATGGCAGGGAGTTGTATGCGACGACCCGAGCGGAGCTCCAGCGAGAACGGGCGAAAGGACTTGAGGGAACGAAAAGCACAGTCCATCACTTGTGAGGAACTGGTTTATTCAGCCAGATTCGAGCTAAATCCCGCTTGTGATGATATTTTCAGATGAAGAAGATGTACAGGTGATGATGATATCAAAGAGAATAAAGAGTCATTCGCTTGTCGCGCTCACAGTATTGTTTTAAATGACATATCAGCAAAAGCTCTTGGTCATCTGGCTACGAATACTGAAGCCTAACGTGATTAGTTTTTTTTTGTTGTTTTTCGCTTGCTCTGTTGAAAATTGACATTTTTACATAATCGTTGCTGTGCTATTTAGGTATTAGTACAGTGTGCTCCTAATGTTCAAATGAAGCATTTTTTGTGTAAATAAACCCACAGGATGTGAACTGCAGATTAAATGATGAGGCGTTAGGAAAACGATAGTCAATGATTTGATAAGAAAAGCACGGAGATTCGCAGGCTTTATTCACGAATGAATGCACGCCATAAGCATCGCCATTCGCAGCTGGTTGGTTGAAGATGCTCAGGAAATTTTCTTTATGGATTACATTTTTGCTTACAGGTAATATCGTTTCACTCTAACTGAATTCTTGGCATTGAATTTGACATTGACACGCGCATCCTATTCGGATGAAATCCGTCAGGTAACATTGTTATCGCATCACACGTACTTTGTGTGTGACACAATGTCAAAATAAAGAGGAATGCACATTTATTTTAGAAATGAAGGACACCATAAAATTGTTTTTCCTTTACGGGATGGTATGCAAGAATTAAAACGGTATTGTGCAGAAGCAAGTTCTTGTTTCTCGACGCTTCATTCGGCTCTTACCCTCACCTAAAGAAAACAGCTTTGTCCGTAATTTTTAGATACCCGGAATGGCCACACACGCTGCTCAATAGTATTGTGTCTATTTCGCATTGTTCCACGTGTTCTTCTTGGAGCGGATGTTTTCGTTGCACAAGGTCATTACGCGCATGTTATTTATTCATCTCTATAAAATATTGTAAAAACAATGGTAATAGTGAGGTCAGTGCGCATACCTAGCGATAGAAATGAATGACTCAAGGCTATCTGTCAGATAGTTTGTTTTACATATAGGCCGCATGTCGTTTGTGAGGCAACTGATAGTCCTCGTGCCTCCTCCACCTTCCGCTTGTTTAGGGCTTTGACGTAAAGGCCTGAATTTATTTTTAAAAATTCGAGGCCCTCTAATTCGAGTTATGAGCACGGTTTTGGTTAAACATTCTCGACAGGACAGAAAAGCTCTGGTACTCATTCTGTTAATGCAGTAATCATAGAGCGATGGCATTGGTAAAGCTTTTGTGGACGATCAACCGATAAAAAATGGTGCCTATCTGGTATAGCTTCGTGCTTGGTCATGACTGATCAGCTGCACGAGAAACACTTTTCTGATCATTATATGCGTGCATGACACCCATTTTGACCAGGATACGAGTGGCGCTTGCTCCCTTCCCATTCCTTTCCTTCCTAAATGGTGCTCGATGGGAGCAGTTGCACGCACCTAGTCGTTGTCGGCTGCATCTGAGGAAGGCGATATTTTCTGCGGCACGACACTCGCATGGAAATAGATGTAAATTCACTGCACACATTGCATTGCAACGAAAATTAATGATTTGGTGGCTATGAACTGTTTGTAACAGGTGACATTGTGGTCGGGTTAAATAAATGCAGAGTCAAAATCAGCATGCACGCATGGCTAGATCACAAGAAGGCAGTTGCCTGTCAAGCATAAGCAAAGTCTTTGGTAAAAAAAAACACTGTTGACATTCAATTTGGCGAAGTTATGGCGACGCTCGAATACTCTAACACAGATAAAGAATTTCGTAAAATAGAGAGAGGCATTCATTAATTTTTCGAAACCAATATTTGTAGCATAACGGCGTTCAAATGCTTTTATATTATAGGTTTTGTCGAGACACCAAGGCTGCACATATGAAAATCTCGCGAGAGTGGCTCGAAGGCATCGTAGATACGTAAGGGACACCATGGCCAAGCGATGCAGGCTAGGTCTATAGTTAGGTGGAGTTATGACTGCCAACTGGCATGCGATTATGCAGAGAACAAATGCAATGACTCTCTGAGTGAGCAATGAAGGAAATAATGGAGGTGATGGTCAATGTTGTTCGTCGCATATTTACGAAATAACTGAACCAGCACCAAAACATCGCGTTGGCAAAGAAGTCCGGGTCCAGGAACATGCTGAAGCAGATCTTTCTGCCGGGCCAGACACAGCCAAGGAGCCACTGACTACCAAAGGGAAGGTTCACAGCAGCTTGCTGAGGAAAAATTCCTCATGAAATGCGATCTCGGCGGAGACAGCCGGAAACGAGCAAGTCATATTGCCAATAATCGTTGCGGCTCTTAAAGCAATTCTACAATCCTTGCTACAAGCAGGTTCTTTACCAGAAGTGAAATTGCTGCTAGATGTTGAGCATCTTCTCTTGTCGTAATCATGGCTACCGGACTAGCTAACTGATACAAAAGAAGTGCAATATTCCAGTGGAACTGCAACGGTTTGCATAATAAGAGTGGAGATTTTCGGAAATTCGTCGTTCAGCACGGGTTTCCGATTTTGTGTATTTCCAAAACAAGAGTATCCACTAACTTTCGCTTGTCCAATTATGTGGTGTACCAAGCAGAACGTCCTGCTGCAAAAAGCAGAGTGATGTGTGTGAGACGCGATATTCTGTCGACACTTGTGGCTACTTCAAAAACAGATGCGCCTGAATTTGTTAGATGCAAGGTGAAGTTTGGTAATGTTACTGTAACTGTAGTTAGTGTTTACGTGCGCCCTCAACCAAACGTTTCATACGCAGAGTTGGCTGCAGTATGTAGATCTGATCATGATCCCATAATTATATGTGGTGATTTTAACGCGCACCATGATTTGTGGGGTAGTGAGCGTTGTAATGTAAGAGGATCTGCTATAGTAAATGTATGCGAAGACCATGGCTACACTATACTAAATGATGGTTCTCCGACGTTTCTACGGGGGCATAACTACTGCAGCGTACTAGACATCACTGTGTGCTCCTCTGAATTAGCGGCTGGAGCAGACTGGATTGCAGACGCTGATACAAGAGGAAGTGACCACTTGCCAGTATTCATATATAACCCAAAGTTGAAGAAAACGAGAAATAACCGCACCACAAGAATTACAAATTGGGCAGTCTTTCGAGAACTACAGAGACAAAATCTTGAACCTTGTTCTGACGCAGAAACGTATGCATCGAAGATAAAAAATTTTCTAACAAAAGCAACTCGTGCAGTACCCATTCCAGATGGGTATTCGGGTGTTGACGCTGAGTATGGGAGGCTTCAGGCAATATGACACCGATCTGAAAGAAGATATCGCAGGTCGGGTAATTTAGAAGATTTCAAGGTTGCACAGAAAGTGCATTCTGCAATGCATAACCAACTGCAGAAGCTTTCAACCAAAAGGTGGCAAGATTTATGTGCCTCACTTTCTTCATTTACCTTGGCGCCTCAACTGGGGAACATGGTACGCGCCCTCCGACAGCCAGTAGTCCACTCGAGACCACTACAGGCTCTAGCGCTGTCTCGAGGAGTTAGCGAACGTGTGATTGCCGAAGAATTTTGCGATCTTATACTGAGAAATGGAGAGATCGCCCAAACTAGCGTATATAAATCCTCAGAACAATCAGCTTCGGCGGTTGTAACAAAGTTCTTTGCGATCAATTCATCAGATCTGGATGACAGATTCACACCAGAGGAGCTCCAATATGTGCTGTCTTCAGTAAAACGAACAAGTTCACCAGGAACAGATGGTGTTACATACGCTGCTCTTGCTAATTTGTGCACGAAAGGAAAATTACACCTGTTGGACATCTATAATAAAAGTTGGCAAGAAGACAAAGTTCCGGAAAGTTGGAGGATATGAAAAGTAGTACCGTTGCTAAAGCCAGGGAAGAGCCCTATGCAGTTGGATTAGTTTAGGCCGGTTAGTTTGAGAAGTTGTTTTTCAAAAGTGATGGAAAAAATGATCAATGAACGAATTTTATGGTGGCAATACATGAAAAAACTACTACCAGAAAGCATAGCCGGCTTCAGAAGAGGTAGATGCACAATGGACTGCATTCCGGATTTGGTCACAGATGTGGAAAACCAACGAACGCGAGGAAATATAACTGTCGCTGTATTCCTTGATGTCCACCGAGTATACGACACAGTGAGTCACATTAACGTTCTGCAAGGCCTGGCGTTACAGGGATTTAAGGGCAAGATACTGCGTTGGATCGCTGACTTCCTGAATCACCGGAAAATTTTTGTAGTTACGCAGGAGGGCCCAACGTCAGAACATGTCGTCAACCAAGGAGTGCCACAGGGCAGCGTGCTAAGCCCTACTCTCTTTAATGCAGTCATGGCGCAGCTCCCGTATAATCTTTCACCTAACATCAGATGTTCAGTATGTGCTGATGATATAAGAATATGGACGTCTGGTCCATCGTTTTTGGATGTACAACAAACTCTACAAAAAGGATTGGATTATGTAGACCGTTTTCTAAAAAAAGAGGTGTGGTTCTGAGTCTGGCTAAAACAGCCATACATCCGTTTACATTAAAAAGACCTCATTTCATTTCATTTCATTTATTTATACTGTTAGCCCCGAAGTGGGCCGTTACAGGGTGGAAGTACAAACAATTATTTGCGAAAAAGAAGTACCGTACAGGTCTCGAGATAATTTCTCGGTATTATTGTGAGCAGCAACTCGAAGTTATACATAACAAGAAATGGAACACACATGCAATGCAATACATACGCGCAGAACAGCACATGACGCATTTGAGGCGGCACTTTTGCACCGCGCTGAAGATTTGAAAGACAACTACTACAGTCTCATGCAACCAACAAAAAGTACACACGCACACCACTGTTATTCAGAAAATAAACGTGTTAGATTCTGTTCAAACGATGTAAGCGAGGAACAACCAATTATAGACTCTGGCAGCATATTCCAATCTTCAATAGCACGTGGAAAATAACTAAACTTAAAGCAATCGTTACGTGGGACTAGGGGGACATAGGGGGACCAATCGTTACGTGGGACCTGGAAATTTCCAGATTATTCTGCAAAATCAACCTATTCAAATGGTTAAAACTCATTAATTCTTGGGAGTAATTTTAGACCGGAGGCTAACATGGTCGCCTCATGTCCAGTCCCTTGAACAAAAAGTGAGTCAGGCCATTCGAATCCTCCGGCATCTCTGCGGGGCCAAATGGGATAGTACTACAAAGTCGTTATTAGCCCTGCATGTTGCCTGGATACGCCCCATCGTAACTTACTGACTGCCTTTGCTGCATGCACTTCCAGCCTCCACCGAAAGGAGACTTCACTTGTTATTGGCAAGGAGCTTGAGGGTATGTCTGGGTTTGCCATGGTCAACTTCCAGTGCTTTAGTGTATGCGGAGGCTCGAGAGCCACCTTTGACAGTACTCCGAACTAAAGAAACGTCTCGAAATTTATTTAGAATTTTCCCGCAACATGAAAGTCATTTTTTATCTGGTGCACTTACACAAAGGACGATAACGAGACTACAGGGTACTATATCATCATTTCAAGCAGTAGTACCAGAATTTAAACAATGGAAACCTTCAAAACCACCTTGGACGCTGCCACTTCTCAACGTTATCCGTGAAATAGACGGCATAGAGAAGAAAGCAGACATGGCACCTCTGGTAGCGGCACAGTTGGTACTTCATCAGCTTCGTGTAATGCATAATGAAAAAACGAAGATATATACAGACGGATCATGCACTGAAGAAGCGTCAGCCTGTGCGGTCTTTATACCCGAAATCCAGAAAAAGAAGATGTACAAATTATCGCACAAATCTTCATCGACAACAGCAGAACTGGTGGCTATCTTTGAAGCAGTTAAGCTTATATACAAGAATCCTGAGCCACGAAAATGGGTGATATGCACTGATAACAAACCTGTTCTTCAGCTAATCAGAAATGTGAGATCGCCTTACAAAATGGGTGAAATAGCACAATGTATTGCAGAAACTATGGAGTATGCCTCATCGCAGGGTCACAACATCGTATTCCAATGGATATCCAGCCACATTGGAATAAAGGGAAATGAAGAGGCTGATAGCCTCGCGAAGAAAGCATTGAAGGAAGGACGGGATTGCGCAATCCCTATGTCTGGGGCGGATATTCGACATTTTATATTGCAAGGAGCTAACCATTGTTAGATGGCGAAGTGGTTTGAGAGCCCTAAATCAAAGGAAACGCTACTTTATGAAGTTGATCCACACAGAAAATTTTCCATAGCTACAGACCTCCCACGACACCTAGAGACATTAATCCACCGTTTTCGATTGGAAGTAGCATACACAAACAGCTTCCTACACGAGATACATCGATCCAAGTCACCGGAATGCCATTGTGGTCACGCAGAAGAAGATGTCCGCTATATTCTTTTGGAGTGCGTTAAATACGCGAATGAAACAGAAAAATTAAAGAACAAACTAGCAAGTTTGGACAGACGACCCCTCACAATAAAGAATCTACTTGGACCATGGCCTGAGATGCATCTCCAGAAGAAGGCAATAATCTTCCTGACAAACTTTTTAGTGGAGACCGGACTGGACAAGCGCCTATGACAGACAGCCATAGATGGGTACATATAAAATGTGGTCATGTATATACTGACAGTAGAATAGTAAGGTGTGCGTGTAAATAGTTTATGACTGTGTGAACTGCGCGAAGAAAACTGTGTATTGGCATGATATTTGAACTGGTTTCAGTGCGCTATTACGTTTTTTCTTTTCCGTATTGCTAATTTCCGGGTACCGTTCTGTATTATTATTTTAATTTTTGGTGCAGAACATTGTGATATGGAGTAGCCGAGGCAATAGGCACCTCAACCTCTCCACAGCAAAACAGTTAAAACAGTACAGAACAGAACAAAAAAAGATTAGCCAATCTCACGTACAGTGGGAGTTAATTATATGCGAAGCACGAATAAGAAATGTGGATATGTCACTTTAAAATCAGCACAACGTAACGAGGTGGAGGTAAATGATGCCGTACACGACTTCCGTGTCATGATTGTCATGTTTGGATGTGTCGTTTACCTTTGACATCTATTCACGTCATGTGAGACCAAATGTAGTATATGTGGAGCTACCGAAACAGCCGTGAGCACGCTATGAGCATGGCAGCTTGTCACGTTCGTACATGACGCGCATGTCAAGGTTATCATGTTTGCACCAGTCATATATTTCGTCATCCATTGATGTCACGTAACACCAAATTTGGTATAGGTGAAGCGAGCAAAACGGCGGCAAGCGCATCGTGAAGCACCCAATATATTTCAATTTAGTGTTGATGTGCGCGCACGCTGGGCGCAGCGACGCTACGTTAGCGAAATGCGAGCACTCTGTAGTCTGACGCCAGGCGGGACCCGACGGCAACCAGCGCGGAATGTGACATGGGGCATTGCGTGCCGATGCGTTATCCAGACAACACTGTGTCTCCTTCTTTTCGTGATGAAGGCATGCCGGACGCGCTGAAACGTGAATGCGTCAAAGCAACGCAGTGCGGCACGGGCCTGCGAGTATATGGCAGGACCGGCGCCTGGCGTGGCAACGCCAACGTGACGCGACAAAATGAACGCCGGCGAGCACGCGTACCGCGCCACGTCGAAATATCAATAATTGGCGCCTTCTATGTGACATGTAGTCATGTTCTCACATGACACGCATCTCATGATTATCATGTTTGCACCAGTAACACTATCGTCCTCCATTGGCATCACGTAATACCAAATTTGGCATATCTCAAGTTAGGGAAACGGCCGTGAGCACATAATCAGTGTGGTATGTAGTCATGTTGTTACAAGACACGCATGTCGTGATTATCATGTTTGGATGTGTCATTCACCTATGTCGTCCGTTCGCGTCATGTAATACCAAGTTTGGTACATGTGAAGGTAATGATACAGCCACGAGCGCATCAAGACCATCCCTTACAAAAATCCTATATGTGGACTTATATAAAAATACACATATATGGCTAAATAAGGAATTGGGCATATCAGGCTTTATATGGAATCCACATATATGGGCCCTATATAACCTAATATGCCCAATTCTTAATGTAGCTATATATGGGCCTTATACACCCATATATGGGTGTTGCTGTATATGGCCATATATGGCCATCATCTATATATGGATATATATATAGAAGCATCCAAATAAGGTTTTATATAGATGCTTTTATATATGGCCTTATATGGATACCTTTATATATAGAAATTCAGATGATTCATCTTTACGAGTTCAGCTTGTGTCGCCGGCAAAAATTATAGCCGCACAAATCATTCTTCAGCTAGAAATATAGCTGTTTGTTGAAAGGTCTGCATGCAGTCACCATCGTCTCCAAAACAAAGGCAGTACATATCCCTCAACATTCTTGTTCAATGAGGTTATCCTCATTATATCTCGAGTTATTCTCAAGAACTAATTGCTAAAAATGTAACTTGGCAACATAATTAAAGTTTGTGGTGGACACATGTTACTGTTAGTCCACTTTCCCTGAAGAGATACATTATTTGTGCTTAAATTTATTGCTTTATATTTATCGACACTTTCTTTATTTATGTATTTATTTCATTACCCGCAGCACCAATTGGCATTAAAATGAGAGAGCGTTTACAAAATGTAGAATACAAAAAATACACAGTGAACTAAAGAAATAACCAGTCACCTCATTCACAATCTGCATCACAAATACATGTATAACTGAATATGTCACACACCAGAAATGCAACACACTAATTCTAACATACAATAAAACAAATAATTTGAGATAGTAGAGGAAATGCTAGAAGGCAGTTAGTTGGTTCCATCCTCTGATTTTTTAGTAAAAAATCATTTCGAAATACGTCAGTCTTGCATGCGATTTTTCTTATCTTGAACCTATGGTCAACACGGTCTGAGACATAGTACGGGGCAAGTAAATATTCAGCTTTACCGATTCCGACTTGACAGTAATAATTAGCATAAGAGAACCTAATTTGAGTTTCGTAAAAAATTTGTTACAGTGTGTTTATTTAAAACTTTTATGGCGTGTCATTAGAGCGCACATAGTCAAAACGCAATATGGACTTGCTGTTGACTGCATGAACTGCGTGTGCATTCAATAACTTGAGTTGTTAATCAACTTTTAAAGAGTTCGGTCAAAAGCGATTGGTATGCAAGCTTGTCATGTTCAAGTATTGTGACTAGGAAGGGCCTATATGGCGACTGGTAAAACTGGTGTCTATACGTCTCTGTGCGCGCGGGAACGGAGACTTTTAGCGATATTTCTTGCTAACGGGACACTAAAAGATGTATTTTGTAAACGTAACCCACTTTCCGTTCTGCCAATAATGCATCATTAACGTAACAGCGGTAAAGAGCTCGTTCCGCAGAAATTCTGGCGTAGGCATCGGTGGCTCTCCGTTAAAAATTGTCTTGTTCATGGCCGAAATTTGAGAGAATGCAAATAAAACAAATATTATAAAATTTCGTGTTTGAGTGGTGATCGAAATCATGCAGGCTATTTGCATGGCAAGCAAGTTTTCTACCACACAGCTATATGCATCTGCTTGGAAATAAAGCATGAATAACTTTTTCTGGTTGGAAATGCAAGCAAAATAACTGTCATGCTTAACAAATACACGCATCCTGTATACAGGTTTGACAGCACAACACTTATTATCGCAGCAATATTGCATTGTCAATATTGCATTGTCATCGGGTATCACAACACGTTATTACCAACGTGAGTTTGTGGTATATAGACAGCCAACCATTACAAAAGGCACACACGTTACTGCGCGTATTCCCTCACGACTGCGTAGGGGGGGGGGGGGTCATTCTTACAGATAAGGCGTCTTCTGCTTCTGACGTTCAGAGCACGAGTAGGCTTAGGCGCAATCGGTGAACTAGTAGAGGTTGCAGGAAAAGTATCCGTTGCCTAAATATCAATGCTCGTCGCATTTTTAACAAGTTAGCTGATTTGGAAAGTATTATTATGGCACACAATCCACACATCATAGTTGTAACCGAAATCTGGCTTCATCAAGACGTCAGTGACCATGAGGTATTACCAAAGGGCTTTAGAATCTACCTCAATGATCGTGACGGTAGGGGAGGCGGAGTCGCTATTTTTCTCAATAAATCGCTGCGGGTGTCCAGATTACCGAATGTGCCAGGCATTGAAAGTGTTGTGCTTAAATTATTCCTTGAAGAATGCAACCTGATTGTTGTGGGTATATACCGCCCACTGAGCTGTGATAGTTCTTTGGCTGAAAGCCTAAACGAGTTCTTGTGTTTGAACACTATTCGTTCCGGCAACGTCTTACTCGCGGGTGATTTCAACTTACCAGCAATTAATTAGTCAGGCCATTTCCCAGAAGCTCTTACTGACGCGTCTCAACCATTCGTTGACTTTGTTATTTTTCACAACCTAACCCAATTAGTTAAATCCCCCACACGCACTCAACAAACAGCGGAGTCTATTTTGGACCTTTTTCTTGTTTCCAATGAGCTTTTAAGTAGGAATCCAAGAATAGATATTTTTGAAGGAATGTCTGATCACAAGGTGGTATTCTTATCTTTACAAATGCAGTTTTCTTCGAAACTTCAAATAAAAGAAAGTATAATCCCGTTGTTTACACATGCTAGGGACGTCGACATACTAGATTAACTTGGTAGTTCGTTCTCTGACTTCAGCATTCTGTACGAATCAACTGATGGCTCCGTCAAACAGATGTGGCGTTTCTTTAAGTAACTGGTTTTTCGATGCATTACGCAGTTCGTGCCAAAAGAACAAAAGATCGTGCGCAGCTGTAATCCTTGGTTGACGAGGGACCTCGTTCGAATGGGGCGTAAACTTAAAAAGGCGAGAACTAGGCACAAACGTCATCCAAGAAACGCTAACGCTGAAAAGATTACTGAGCTACGCACTGTGTTAGGAAACGGTATCAAAAAAGCGAAAGTGCACTTCCAAAACGTGACACTAAGAAACTTTCTTCTCTCATCCCCTGATAAGTTCTGGCGACACTTGTCACCGCAAAAAAAGTCTCTGCCACGTCTGTCCGCCAGTGACACAGTACTCGACGACAAATTTGAAATAGCTCAAGTACTTAACACACATTTCTGTTCTGTGTTCACTCAGGATAGTGGCAGTGCTCCAAAAACTTCGCGTCTCGAAGAAATGCTGCCGATTGATGACATATTCATTAGTGAGGAGGGGGTCCTGACGTTGCTTCTTAAGTTAGACACAAAGAAATCTCCTGGTAGTGATCAAATACCGAACGCTTTCCTTGTGCGATATGCTGAATGGTGCGCGAAGTATTTAAATATGCTATATCGCCAATCACTGATTCGTGCGGAACTTCCAGATGACTGGAGATTTGCTAAATTTATTCCATACCTAAATCAGGCGATCAATCATGACCTTCTTCATACAGGCCTATGTCAATTTTATGTTTTCTGTGAAGCTGCGTGAACTTATTTTATCTAGGCACACATCTTCCTTTGTTGAGAGCAATAATTTGATCGACCATCGGCAACATGGATTTCGTAGGGGGATGTCTACAGTAACCCAGCTAGTCTTAACAATACATGACCTCGCTTTAGCAATAGAACGGCATAATCAGGTAGATATAATATTTCTAGACTTCGAAAAAGCCTTTGACCGGGTATCTCATTCTAAGCTGATACTAAAACTGAAGCCCATTCTCAAAAATGATCGCCTTTTGGCCTGGACTGCTGCGTACCTCTCGTCAAGGCGGCAATGTGTAGTCATTGATGACACAGCTTCTCCTTCAGCTCCGGTGGCATCTGGTGTTCCGCAGGGTTCCATTCTCGGGCCTCTATTTTTCCTGCTATATATTATTGATATTGTTCAGAGCATAGGCGTCCAAATTCGGCTATTCGCAGACGACTCCGTAATATACCAGGAAGTATCTAGCCCTAATGATTAGGTCCTGCTAAATCAAACATTAAGTGCAATTGCAAACTGGTGTTGTACTTGGCAGATGACAGTTACTAGTAAAAGAACGGTAGCAATGACCATAACCCGCAAGAATAAGCCACCTTAATTTACCTATTTCAGCAATAATCAACCTTTAAGCTTAGTGCAAAGCTATAAGTATTAAGGAGTAATGATAACCTCCGATTTGTGCTGGAATGAACATGTAACGTTTCTTGCTAAAAAAGCCTATAGACAACTGGAATATCTTCGGCGCACGCTGGGTCACTCAAAAACGGAAATAAAACTATTAGCATACAGGACGTTTATTAGGCCCATATTGCAGTATGCAGTGGCGGCCTGGGATCCCCGGACAGCCTCTAATAAACTAACGCTGGAAAGTATTCAAAGAAAATCTGTTAGGTTCACTTATAATAGTTATAGTTGGAAAACATCCTCGTCCCACCTCCTACAGAAAGCAGGACAAGAGAAATTTGAAACAAGGCGCTGTCATGACAGGTTAAAGTTATTTTATTTGTTGTATCACAAAATTCTACGAGTTGATTTATCCGCATTCATAAAACCTGCCATTAGTCGCTTTACTCGGTCTCTTCACGCAAAAAAGGTGGCCGAGGTGAAGTGCACAACACTTTTACGTAGTCTTTCTTTCCTCGGACAATCGTCGAGTGGAACGCTTTATCTGCTCATGTGGTAGAACGTTCTAACATTGATTCTTTTCTGCAGGCGATAAGAAATGAAGTTCTTTAATCGCCACTATGCTCGAAGCATCGTGTAAAGTCATGTACCCACTTGCATTCACTTTCACTTTGCTGTGTTTGAATAAATGGTGAAACTTTCTTTTTCTTTTTCTTTTTTCCTTATGACTTTTGTGCTATGTAAGTACAATTTCAGTACCTGCAATGCTTTCTGCCATCTAAATACTTAATGTGAGTACCTTGTGCTATGCGAGTACTAAGTGCCGTGCAATTGGTTTCCTTTTGTTCCTTTTGCATATTTTGCCAATGCCGTTGATTTGCAGAATACTAACTCATGTATTTCTTTTTTGTTTGTGCAGTTCTTTCTAATACTTCGAGCTTGTTCTGTGTTGTGTATTTATGCCCCATTCCTGCCTAAGGCCTCCATATGAGGCCGGCAGTATGTAATAAATAATAAATAATAATAAATAATAAAGAATAAAGTTTTCAAACAATTTACACACATAATATAAAAAAAGCACGGTCGGCTGGGCAAGTTGGTAATTCATCTTAACTGAGTTGCGTGAAAAAATTTGAAGTGCAAAAGGAAGACACCTGTACACAGCGCACACTAACCAAAACTTCATTGGAGAAAACAGACATATGTATGCGGTTACGAGAACGTGTGAGGCGGCAAAAAATGATTGGATGAGCAGGCATCTGATCATTTTCTTTCATTGTGTGGATATCGTGTGGCGTACAGCACTGTGCTGTCGTGCGGAAAGTATTATTTAGGATTCAGTTATAAAACTGTGGGTCACAAAGCTTCTCTAAAGGAACAACCACTCACAAGCCAATCATCACATTGTAGAGAGTGCGGCTGCGCACCCTTGTTCGAGGATACGGTAGTTAAAGCTAGATTCAGGGACACGGTAGCGTGGTAAATCGAAGAGGCGTATTTCATAAACAAAGCTGCTGATTCATGTGTCACCTAACTCTCTGTTATGTTGAATGCCGCTGAAGTAGCTTTTCTGGAAACGCATCATTAATTCAATCTGTCTGCTCATCTAATAATTTTTTTCACCGCACGTGTTCTCCTAACCGCATACGTATGTCTGTTTTCTCCAAAAAGTTTCGGTCAGTGTGCGCTGTGTCCAGGTGTCTTCCTTTTGTATTTCACTTTTTTCGCGCAACTCAGTAATAACAAAATATTGTTCGTGTTTTAAACTATGCTTCCCCTTTTTTACACAAAATGCAACCATGTGAGAAATCTTCATTGAGGCACTTTCAACATTCCTAATTACACAGGACTATTCCACAATTAAAATTGTGCGAGTAGCATCATGCAAAAAAGTACATACTGAGTGAATTGAATTGCGCAATAAAAAAACAGGATATTGCTATCACGTTCAACTTTGAAAAACGGAGCTTAATGGTCCCTCAGTTTTTTCACACAGTAGCAAGCCCTAATGCACCAGACCAGTTTATTTGTCAGCTTGCGTAAAACTATCTACAGTACTTACGGATTAAAACGTGACATCACATTATATTGTGTTACTGTGTATGCGGGTATGTGCAGTTCCTCAAGATAACCGTGCGATGTTGCGACATCAGTAACGATAATGTTGCCTGTGATGTACGCATTCCAGTCAAATTTACACTTGTATCACCCGAATTGCAGATGGCGAAAACAAAATTATTGGCTATTTTTAAGTTTTTCCGTTTCAACCCGTGAGCATCGCACCCTGCTTTGAAGAACCAAACTAGCAAAAAAATTTTCACTGCGTGTACGTATCAAAACACACGTAAATATAAAAACAAGGGGAACGTACACGAAAAAAGACGAATTCAAACGCAAGACAAATTCAAACGCAGGCTCATAAATCTGATGACACCCTTGGAGTTGAAAATACACAACTGTTTTTTATTTGAAATTGTGCAAGTTGTAATTTATCCTTGTTAATTTCTCAAGCGTTAAAATGAGCAAAATGCATGACAAGTATATTTACATATATATTTATGGAAAGTACAATAGCACGAAACCCATATTTTCCTGGTGTAGAGTTTTCCATTAAATAGAGCACTGTATGGAAGAAATGAAAAAAAAAGAAAGTGCTGTCGTATTGCTTAAACAAAAAAGCCCAATGGCTTTACCACGATTAGTATGAAGTTGTTTACTCAGCAAGCATGCAATGCGCTATGTTTTCTGAGTTATCAAAATATTTATGAACAACGTGTGAAGGTAATGGAAATGATAATTTTACCTTAATATTTAACCGAGACTTGTCTTTCAAGGAGCCTGTTAATCCTGATAACCTAATCGCACCTTAGAGCCACCACGTCTATTCGTTCTGGTTTTTTTAGAATTTTTGAAGGAATGCTTGCCCGCAAGCATGGGTGTTCATTTTTTTTGCACGAAAAGTTGATGATCGCCAATACAGTGGCGTACACACGCACACTCATACAAAAACACTTCCACGTCCGTCCACAATTTCGCCACGTACAGCGAAGTGGATTTCTGAGAGCTGCGTGAGTATCTTGTGTAAATTAGAGCAGTAGTTGAACACGAAATAAGAGCAAGAAAAATGAAAAGTGACAAACTCGATCAGCGTGCAGCCATGACTCCGGCGAGCAAAAAAGCAACAATGGCGCGGATGGATACAGTGCATGCAGGCTTGAAAATGAACACTACAATGAACATTAAATTACTCCTTGAGATCAATGATTTACGCACTTTTTACTAGAACTAAATTTTCTGAGCATATTGGCGAACAACGTTTCATTGTTTAACACATATTGACGCAATAGTATTACCATACGACTGAATGTTTGTGCGAACTATTTTCTTTGTCATTACTTGAAATGGGCCGTGGCATTCTCTTTCCTGCTGTGTCGAGAGACTGGCGTAGGCCACGGCAGGGCTGCACGGTGCCTACGCACGCTTCTTCAAACAACGTTCTCCGAATTTTCCACCCCTTCAACGGGTGCCCTTTTTTGTATTTTTTACTGTGCGCACCCCTTGCAAACTTTCCAACAGCTGCAGTGCAGTCAGGCGAGTTTTTTGGGACAATGGACCTCAACTTCCACCCGCGGGCCCAGAAAGCTGCACGTACAGGACTTTTGAGACAGGCATTCCGTGGAGCTGAAATCACTGCTTCGTGTACGCTGGCTACCAAGACGCCTTTCAGCCAGATTTTCATCATATTTTTCAAGCATTTACAATGATACTATTATATTCAATCAACCAATAATCAATCAATCATTTTTAATGTATCCAGGAACAAACATAGGGTCTTTCGTGCTGGCGCGCACAAAAATAAAACAAAAATAAACAATACGTTACAGACTGTCCACAGAAAAGCAAATCAATAAAAAAAGCAAAAACGAGCAGTCAAAAAGAAATCAACGCACAATGGGAACAACAAATAAAAGAATAATAATGTGGAATATACACAACCGTGCGGAAGGCGTCCTGAAAGACGGAAAAGGGAAGAACCTGTGCTTGTGCAAATCTACGTTAGGACAGGGCAGCCCTCACTGACAAAAAAATGACTGTAGACTATGAAAAACATAACGAATCAAGAAGCTTGACGTAAGAGAGTTTAGGTATTCTGTAAAATATAGAGTGTTGAAAGAAGCTGGCAAGTACATGCAACGGTAGATTCTCTCTGGATAACTTACGCGGAGTTCGAAAACTTTACATCCACGAGGGGCAGAATATCTCACCCTGAACTAGCTTGTAAAAATATAACAGCTCAGCGCAATTTTGTCGGCCGTTAAGTGATGGCAAATATAATATTCTAGCAGTGTTGAAAGAGAGAGAGAGAGAGAGATAAATAGAGAGGAAAGGCAGGGAGGTTAACCAAGCTTGGCTCGGTTGACTACCCTACACTTGGGGTGGGGGAAAAGGGGAATAATAGAATGGAAAGAGACAGAAAAGAAAAGGAGTAAGAAAGAGAAGCATAAATAGTCAGCTCGAGACTACACAGCACGGCCTCGCACAGTTCTTTCACAAGCGGTCGTGAAGTTTGGTGGTCCTTAAAAAGTACAAGAGGGCTTTCGTGGCTTTGCGCGTATGGGAAGCCGTCGAAAGGATTCTAGTAAAACCATAGGGGTAATCGCTTATGAAATTTTTCTGGACTTGCTCAGTGGCGCTACTTCTGGACTTAGCAAGGCCATTGCAAATCAGATATGCATATGTACTCAAGTTGAGTCGCGGTGTACAATTTTTTGAAGGCTGTAGGTGAACCGGATTCTCGAGAGATATTGTGCCAACAGGGAAAGAACGAAGGCCTCGCATGGCAGCACATTTAATGCAAGTAGAAAAAATTCAGCATGCTATCAAAAACAACACCAAGATCACTGATCTCATAAAACTTGATTGATTTGTGGGGTTTAACGTCCCAAAACCACCATTTGATTATGAGAGACGCCGTAGTGGAGGGCTCCGGAAATTTTGACCACCTGGGGTTCTTTAACGTGCACCCAAATCTGAGTACACGGGCCTAGATCTCATAAAACTTACATAACAACATAGTATTGACAGCATATGGAATCGAAACTTTGGACGTTTTGCGAGATACAACAACAACGACGATGACGACGACGACGACGACGACGACGAGGAGGAGGAGGAGGAGGAGACGGAGGAGAAGACGAAGGAGAAGACGAAGGAGAAGACGAAGGAGAAGACGAAGGAGATTAATACAATCATAACATTCTGACATGGCCGAAAATATCTGGCCACATTGAATGAAATGCTAGTGTCCGCGTGCCCATGAATCTCTATTCGTGAGTTTGTAATATCGCACCTTGGTGGGTGTGTACCGGCATACATATCTTATAGGTAATTGCACCACAGTGTTGGTGATGAAAGGATATGTTCGCAAGCAGTTTTAATCAATGCGCGCCTGCACAGCAAGGGGCTGTTTACATAATGTTGAGTTTGGCTTGGGCATCACGCCAGCCCGCCAAAATATGTCATACTAATTGTATTCGCAAGGTAACGTTTAAGCTAATTCTGATAATAGCACGTGCGCATTAGTGACCTCGACCAAGTAATGACACACCCACACAATATAGAAGTTTTGTGAATTCGGCAGCCTACGTTAAATGTTACTATAAAGCTAAGCTTCAGCATTTCAATACATGGTCCTCTAAATGCGTATCACGTGTGAGTCAGTTTCATCTTTCTTAACGTACATATGTATGAAGTGTGATTTATTTGACAATTGCAAACATTACACCAAATAATTGTTTACTAGTACAATCATAAAATTTTCGATAACTTTACTATGTGCACAGCCAACAACATTATACGTAGCTAAAGGAAACGCAAGATGTATTTTTGAAATAAGTTAGTGCAACTTCCATCTTTATTGTAATCATAATAGTGCCTGCAAGTTGCATTCGCGTTAGTTCTTTTTTGTTTTTGGAAATACTCCCTTAAACATTGCACTGCACATGCAATTATGGTAAATGCCCGCTGAAAGCAATGGCAGATCAGGGGTCAACAGAATAAATTGAAATCTTGTTATATGAAGTGAGCATATAGCCATCAAAACCTTCAAATAATCGGCAATGTTGTCCACCGATGTGGAAGATGAAAATACATTGAAATTACTATTTCTTGCTGCCACTCCAAACAATGCTATAATAATAACAATATAAGTTGCATGCATTTTGTTTTTACGTATTACTATATAGGATTGCTCTATAATAATGGCAAAGTTTGGGAGCCTCAATACGTTTTGTGACCTGACAGAATTCCTTCCTCGTAAAACATATCTGCTCTCGTATACATTATTTACGTCGTATTATTTGCAACTTATTGCTTGCAATCTAAATGCCTTGAAAAATTTACAAGTTAAATTACACGATGCATGCATAGTTGCAACTATCACGTAGATAAAGCTGACCTGAAATTTTAAATTTTTAGCATGGCAGAAACAACATATATAATTATTACTCTTATTGTTGTACAAAATAAGCAGGTCAGCTTTGTGTACACATAGTTATATATTACAATCCGCATAAAAGTGTGATCATTGTGCTAAATAAATACGTGGTTCTTCTCATACAAGGGAGCACTTCCGCATATAAGGATACACTTGATATGTTATACATGGTGTGGCCGTGTCTTATTAAGGCCGGATTTGACTCCTTATATGGGCCCACCGCGTCATATATGGCTGTATATAACCCCATACATGAACCGACTTCGCCAGATATACATCCATATATGGCAAATGGAAGCCACATATGCTGACATATATGCTGAATTGGGGCCACATATAACCTATATGAGAGCCATGTATTATATTTCCGTAAGAGATAGCATGTAGTCATGTCGTTACATGACACGCATCTAATGTTTAGCATGTTCGCACCAGTATCATACCTTAGTCATACATCCCGTAATACCCAATTTGGTATAAGTGAAGCTAGCGAAACGGCTGCCAGCGCATCATGAGCGTAGCATGTAGTCTTGCTGTTGCATCACACGCCTCTTATGATTATCATGTTTGCACCAGTTACATACCTTCGTCATCTATTCACGTACCGTAATACCGAATCTGGTACAAGAGACGCTAGCGAAACGGCCGCAAGCACATCATGAGCGTGGCATGTAGTCATGTTATTACATGACACGAATGCCATGATTTTCATGTTAGGGTCTGTTTCTTGTGTTCGCTGTGATGTCATGCCATACCATACCAGTTTTGCAACATGCCATGTGAACAAAACCACCGCAAGAGCTGCTGAATCATGAAATGTAAATCCTGACATTCATCACCTACATGACACGATTTGCACGTTAAGACTAGTCAGGTACGTTTGTCATACAGTCATGTTACGCTCTACCAAGTTTGGTATCGATACCATTATCGAAGCGGCCAGGAGAGTTAAAAGCCGTAGACGGATAGATAGATAGATAGATAGATATATAGATAGATAGATAGATAGATAGATAGATAGATAGATACGCTCAACGTCGCCGAAGTTGGCTAAGAAATGCTTCGCAATTAAAAAACTGGCAGATCCCACGTACAGTAGGAATTGATATGCGAAGCACGAATGAGATGTTGATATGTCACTTAAGGAAGGAAAACAGGGGGAAAAATAAGTATACAACCTGGAATTACCAATTCTTTCACTTGTTGTAACTGTAACAATGGGATTCTGAATGCCAACGTCAATTCAAAAGCCCTTAGGCTTCTAGCATTTGGCCTCCTTCAAGGAAGGAAAACAGGAGGAAAAGAACGGCAGGGAGGTTAACCAGCCTATAGGCAGCCGTTTTGCTACCCTGCGCATGGGAGAGGGATGGGGGAGATGAAAGATAGAGACCAGAGAGAGAAGAGAGAAACACAGCACATTCGGCAGCACACGCGCGCACACTCAGTCATAGTCCAGTCTTGTCTTTCGTGGTGTGTGACGTTGCTGTTACAGTCGCTTGTTCAAGCCCGTGTCACGTAGGAATTTCAACAGAGCTTTCGTCGCCTTCTGTTGCAATGTATTCTCTCGGGTACTTGACAGAATAGTGTCCGCAGACATTTGGCTGTTGTCGATGCGCGCAAAAGCGGACGCCACTGACTGTCTCTGGATTTTATACAATGGACAGTTACACAGGATGTGGTGTAGCCTCTCTTTGCAATGACAGGCATCGCAGAGAGCGTTGTCCACCATTCCTATGACAAAGGAATAAGATTTTGTAATTGCCACTCCTAGCCATAAGCGATGAAGAAGGGTGGCTTCTCTTCGGTCGAGTCCAGTGGGCATGCGGAGAGCCACCAAAGAGGACAGGTGGTGTTGACGATTCGTATCGATGCTTGGTGGGCACCATAGCGAAAACGAGATTTCACCCGCAAGTCGCTGAAGATTACTGGCAGCATCAGTCCGCGAAAGTGGTATGGCTTCTTCTCGTGTTTCTTCAAGGGCTGCCTGCGCGGCAGTATCGGCATGTTCGTTCCCTATGATGCCGCAGTGACTTGGCAGCCATTGAAGCGTCACATGAAGCCCTTTCTCGTGTGAAGTGTAGAGAAGGCATTGAATTTCGAAAACAATCTGTTCGTATGGCCCGCGACGCAGGGCTGAGAGCAAAGATTGTAGGGCAGCCCTTGAGTCGCTTAAAATCGACCATTGTTGCGGTGGTTCCCGATTGTCCACACAAGTGCAGCGCGCAAAGCAGCTAGTTCCGCTGCTGTAGATACCGTGGAGTGGTCAATCCTAAACCTGATGGTAACACCTCTTGCTGGGACAACTACTGCCCCTAACGAAGACTGGTGGTTCGTGGAACCATCGGTGTATACATGTATGCTGTCTTAATATTTCTCGTGCAAAAGAAGAAGAGACAGTTCTTTCAGCACAGGCGACGATAGCTCAGATTTTCTCCGGATCCTTGGTACATTAAAGTGCACTGTGGGTCGAATAAGACAGCAAGGCGGTATGGATGGTTTAGATGCAGGAGTGAGGCCCGAGGGAAGTTTATTGTTGTATTTCACAATCAATTTGGCGAACGATGCTTGGCGCCTCTCTGAAGGCAACAGTGCAAGGTGATGACAGGGAGCACGTGCGAAGTGTCTGATGTGCGTTCTCAGGACTTCTACAACAATGTGAGTTTGTATCGGATAGTCACCAGCAATTGCAATTGTTGCTTCCGTTGACGTACATATGGGCAGACCGAGGCACACTCTCAGCGCTTGGGCTTGTACTGCCTGTAGAACACGAAAATTGGTCTTGCAGGTATTGCTAAGCACGGGCAAGCTATATCTGAGGAAACCGAGAAACAGGGCTCTGTAGAGCTCCGTCATTGCATCTACTGACATCCCCCACGTTTTTTCTTCCAGGAACTTGAACAGTTGGGAAATAGCGGTCGGGCGCTTCTTCATATAGGTCACATGCGGACTCCAACAGAGGTCCCTATCAATAATGATGCCCAGAAACCGGTGGGTTTTGGCTTAAGAAATCGGTCGCCCGCAGATTGAGATGACATAAGGGGTCATTGCTTTGCGAGAGAAGGCTACCAGCGCGCATTTTTCTGGTGGTATGCTGAGACCTTGTTTTAACAAGTAGTTGGCAATCATAGTTGCTGCTTTTTGAAGCCGGGAACGTATCTGAGGACGTGTGACTGCCGAAGTTCAGACACAGATATCGTCTGCGTATATTGCTATTTTAATGGTGCTTGGCAAGTATTCAGCAAGGTCAATTAGTGCAAGATTGAATAGCGTAGGGCTAAGAACTCCGCCTTGAGGAACACCCCTGGAAGTATAGCGTCGCATAGTTGGGCCATCTTCTGTTAACACAAAGAATGATCTTGCAGCCAGGTAACTCGAAATCCACCGAAAGACTCGACCACGAAGGCCAATCACCGCAAGAGCAACCAAAATGGCTTCATGTAGTACATTATCATAAGCGCCTTTCACAGCTAGAAACAGAGCTGCAGATAGTCGCTTACGGGATCTTTCGTGCTGAACGTACGAAACTAGATCAACGACATTGTCAATAGAAGAGCGGTCGCGTCGGAAACCAGCCATTGAATTCGGATAAATCTTGTAGTATTCAA
Organism: Rhipicephalus microplus; assembly: GCF_013339725.1. Taxonomy (NCBI): domain Eukaryota; kingdom Metazoa; phylum Arthropoda; class Arachnida; order Ixodida; family Ixodidae; genus Rhipicephalus; species Rhipicephalus microplus. Next base: position 137,548,108 of record NC_051165.1, read on the forward strand.
GATACCACTCCAGGCGGCCTAGTATCATCCGTTCCATTATCTTCCCTACGCAGCTAGCCAGTGCTATTGGGCGGTATGAGATGAGTTCGAGTGGGGATTTGCCCTGCTTCAAAATGGGTAACACGCGGCTTACTTTCCAGTCATCAGGAACATTGCCATCCTGCCACGAGATGTTGTAGAGGCTCAACAGTTCTCTCCTTGCACCTTCCCCAAGGTTGCACAAGACTCGGTACGAAATACCATCTGGGCCCGAAGAAGTTGAACACTTGCAGAGAGCTAGTGCCGCCTCGAGCTCCTCCATTGTAAAAGCGACGTCCATGTGGTAGTCACGGGAACGTGGGACGTCACCTCTCACTGGAGAATCTGGACGACTGGCTTGGTTGGTGATCTGCGCACAGAAATTTTTTCGACATTGATGTCTTGCCTCCTTTGAAATAGCGCGAGCGCGTTGAATGGAAAGCGCTGTTCCGTAGGGTGACGCAGACCTTGCACCGTTTTACAAGTGTGTGAGAGTGGCTTGCGAGGGTCTAGTGACTGGAAAAATGTTGTCCATCGTTCCGACGCTAATCTATCCATGCGACGCCGAATCTTCTTTTGCATCCTCATAGCTGCCCTAAGATCGTGAATCGATTTTGTACGCCGATACCGACGCTCCTCCCGGCGTCGCAGTGGTCGGAGTCGCTCCAACTCTATATCAAAGTCGTTTCGTGTGAAAGATATCGTCACCGTGCGAGTGGCATTCTGCATTGTGCTCCTAATTGTTTGCTCTAACCCAGATCGTAGGCCATCGCTCCAAGCATCTTCCATGTCAGATTTGAAGTTGGTCCATTGGACTGCTCGAATGGTCGTCCATGAACCATAACTACACAAGCCTTTGATGTTAAGGTAGATTGGAATGTGATCACTTCCTCGTGTCTCAACATCTGGAAACCACTTGACGTATCTCGCGAGGGAGTTAGAGACAAAGGCAAGGTCGAGGCAGCTGCCGTATGTCACCCCTCAAAGAAAAGTGGGGCTGCCGTCATTCAGGAGAGTAAGGCCATTGTTGTAGGCGATGTTTGCTAACTGCGTCCTCTTGCATTTGTCCGCGTACTTCCTCATGCGTGATTGAGCGCATTGAAATCACCTATGATGACTCATGGTGCAGGACACACTCTCAAAATATCCGCTAATCTCCTGAAACGGAGATTATTCGACGGTGATATATAAACGCCCATGAGTGTAAACATGAGTTTGTTCTTTTTCACAGTGATGCAGACATACTGATTTTCATCGTGAGAAGCAATTGGTTGCACAACATACGTCAGTTCACGACGAACAAAGACGATGATTTTGCTGCACGCTGCGTTCGTTGAAGACATGACAGCTTCATACCCCGACAGTCGTATTGGTTTCGACAAATGGGGTTCACAAATGACGATGATTGGAAACATGTTAGTAAACACAAACTGACGAAGATTTGAAAGGCGTAATTTTAGTCCTCTGGCGTTCCATTGGATGACGGATGCAGCCTTGACTTTTTACGAAATGATGAGGTGTGAGTAGCCATCTTCCAAGTTTAGAGATTCAGGTACTGGGCTTAGGGCGTCCAATAGTCCAAGTGCGCTTCGAGCAGACGGTGTCTTCATGTCGACTAATATCACTCGGATAGCTTCTATGAGGAAACGCTGCACCGATATCACTTGACGATCAGTTTTAGGCAAATCTTCCATGGCTGGAGACGGCTCTGGTGTGGCCACAACCTGCAGAGGTTCCTTGGCAGAAGAGCGCGTCGGGAGCGTGGGCCATTCCTCAAATGAAGGAGGCTTCTCTGTTTCTTTCGTAGAAGTGGTGGGCCCTTTCGCGGCGCTATTGGATGGAACCGCTAAAGAGTGGGAAGTAGTGTCTCGGTAATGTGCCTTCTTTGAAGACTTTCGATGATGCCGACGTCGACGCCGACGCCGGACTACTTAGGCTGCCTCCCTGTGTGTCGAGTTGTCTCGGGCCATTTGTCTGAGAACCGCGCGCTCCTTTTGTATTCGAGGACAGTGTTTCGACGAGGCAGCATGAGGACCGCTGCAGTTGGCGCACTTCAGAGTAGTCGCCCGACAGGCGTCTTCAGCATGAGGTTCAGCGCAGTGGGGACACACCTGGGGTTCTTTAACGTGCACCCGGAAACATTCGCCAAGTATGAGTATACATGCATGTGTGTAAGCTACTAAGAGTATTTTTTTGAAGTAGACGCAAGACAGTCGTGCCTAAAATAGGCGCGTTTATTGTGTGCTCTTCCTTCAAGCATGAAAGCTCAGGATCAGAGAGGAGTGCCGGCTGCGACCGTGGATCCCCGCGATCGAGCTTGAGGTCGCGGGTTGTTTCCACGGTAGCATGAAGTACCTCGCATGTATGTGAGGGCAAAACAAAAACGACCTTGAACATCGAAGTTGGGCCTACCATCGAAACAAAAACTACGCGACGTGACAAAAAAGTTGCAGAGGATCTTTAAGCGCATTCTTGCGAGATGAGAAGAAGAAAGTGTTTTTTTAAGCTAGGTTGTTAAGGAGAGGTGCCGTTAAATGTGGTATTGCCGAGTTGTGTTGGAAGACCAACTGATCATAATGCCGACTAGGGCGCACCAAATATGGCACTGGCGATGCCAGCTGGGCGTCATTTTCGTCAAATTCGAGGCGGTCGACTACTATAGTAGTTTCGGAAGGGCAGCTATTCGCAATTCCCACGACCTATAGGTGGCGCGTCATGCAATCCAAGATGGGGCATACGCCCTTGACGTGTCCTAGCCTGAAGCACTGATGACATTGAGGTGGCTTTTGGATGAATGGTCTAACCGGATGTCGGAAATTTCCAACTTTAACGTGGGACCGTATGCAATCTCCTTTGAAAAACACTTTTACGCAGCGCGTATTTCCAAGGCGCCGCACTTGCGTAATGACAGTTCCCTCGTTTGCGGGCTTGATGAGGGTAGACAAGTCGGCATTAGGAATGGCAATGTCGATGTCATAAATTACACCGGCAATTGATTTTTCATCCATAGGGATAAAGGGGCACATTTTTATGCTGCTGACGCTCAGTCATCTGCTGCAGCTGTCCTAGCGCATTCACATCGTGCACGTCTATGGCGAGAATGTTCTTCCTTGGGTTTACTCGTACGTCCTTAATTTGATGTGGCACCGCACATTCGAGAGCAACGGAAAGGGCTTGCCTGTTCAGAAGCCGTAGGTTGCTTGATGGATCTTCGGGCAAGAAGATGTGGACGTGCGGCCAGCGCGCAGGCCTTGACTGCACAGTCGCTGTGTTTGCAGGAGCTGATGCTGCTGTATTCGCCGTCCTTCTCTTCGCCCTCTTACCCCGAACAGGCATAAAGCTGCCATCGGATGTGTCGTCTACCGACATAGAATAGAGATCGGTGTCCTCAGTGTCACTGGGAGAGCCAGCTCGCTTCCTTGTGGTTGACGGTTGTGAGGACCTGTGACCAGGCGGGCCTCTGGCATGATCCACGGCCATCACCACAAGACGGGGAGGCGAGGCACCTCAAAAGACCGATGATTTCACTAAAAAATACAAAGCGCAGAAACAAGCGTTCTTCTAAAGGGACACTTCTTCTATATGTCATTTAAAAATCAGCACAACGTTACGATGTGGAGGTCAATGAGGCTGTACATACTTTTCGTGCCATGACTATTATGTTTTGATGTGTCGTTAACTTTCACCATTCATTCAAGTCATGTGATACTAAATTTAGTATATGTGGAGCTAGCGAAACGGCAGCGAGCACGTTTTGAGCGTGGTAGGTTGTCATGTTTTAACATGAAACGCGTGTCAGGTTTATTATGTTTGCGCCAGTCATATATTTCGTTATCTATTGACGAAACGTAATACCAAATTTGCTATATGTGTAGCTAGCAAAACGGCCGTAAGCGCATCATGAAGGACCCAGTATACTCCAAAATAGGTAAATGGCAAGAACGGAACCTGGCGCGGCAACGCCGGCTTGACGTGACGGATTGAACGCCGGCGAGCACGCGCACCACATCACGTCGAAAAGTATTGGCACCTTGACTGTGGCATGTAGTCATGTTCTCACATGACATGCATCTTATGATTATCATCTTTGCACCAGTCACATTACCTTCGTTATTCATTGGCGTCACGTAATACCTAATTTGGCATATGTGAAGCTAGCGAAATGGGCGCGAGCGCATCATCAGTGTGGCATGCAGTCTTGTTTTTACATGACACGCGTGTCACGTTTATCATGTTTGCACCAGTATCTTACCTTCGTCATCTATTCATGTTCCGCACTACCGAATTTGGTATGATTGAAGCTAGCGAAACGGCCGCCAGCGCTTCATGAGCGTGGCATGTAGTCATGTTGTTACATCACACGCATCTCGTGATTTTCATGTTAGGGTCTGTGGCTTTTGTTCGCCATGCAATAATGCCGTACCATACCAGTTGTGCGATATACCATGTGAACGAAACCACTGCGAGAGCTTCCGAACCATGAAATGAAAATCATGACATTCATGACATACCTCTCGTGATTTTCATGTTATTACTACTTGAATACATTCTTTATACAGTCATGTTATGCCATACTAAGTTTGGTATTGATGCCATTATCGAAACGGCCAGGAGAGTCAAAAGTCGTGGGCGGCTAGATAGATAGATCCGCTCAATGTCGCCGAAGTTCGCTAAGGAATGCTTTGCATTTAAAATCCTGGTCTGTTAACCTCAAAAGAAAAACACCGTTTTTGCAACAGAGCTGTTATGGTGGAGTTTACCATCATTCGTACATATATATCTATCGGGATGATGAGGCGGCACTCCTTCCATTAGTACCCAAGCACTGGGTACAGACGGTGGAAAAGAGAGCTGAAACGGGTGGACCCTTATCGATGTGTGCCGCACGTTCGTTCACTTCACGTGTGTCCAATTGTGACAAGGCCATGGAGCTCGAGCAGAGCGCGACGTTGGCACACAGGATGATTTCTTTTTATTGCGGTAGGAGTTATATGAAGATTCTCGGCTGAAGGCAGGATGTCACCGCTGGCGTCACCGTAACTCAACGTATATATATATATATATATAAATGAGATCCAACAGACAGTTATGCAAAGGAATGTCCAGGGGAAGTTATTAGAACCATTGGAATGTAAGCAGGAAGAAAGAAAAGGGGGTAAAACATTAACCAGCCATGAGCAGGAATAGAACCGACGACCTTCGAATAACGTCTTCGATGCTCGAACGTGTTATTCGAACATCGAACGCGTTATTCGATGGTAGTAGGTTCAATTCCTGCTCACGGCTGGTTATTCTTTCCCCCGCTTTTCTTTCTTATTTACATTCCATTGGTTCTAATAACTTCCCCTACACATTCGTTGGCATAACTGTCTGTTAGATCTCTTCAAAACACGGAAAAAACGAGCCTTTAGGTATACAGTTCTTTCCCATATATATATATATATATATATATATATCATCATCAGCCTGACTACGTCCACTGCAGGACAACAAAGGCCTCTCCCATGTTCCGCCAGTTTACCCGGTCCTGTGCTTCCTGCTGCCAATTTACACCCGCAAACTTCTTAATCTCGTCTGCCCACCTAACCTTCTGTCTCCCCCTAACCCGCTTCCCTTCTCTGGGAAACCAGTTAGTTACCCTTAATGACCAGCGGTTATCCTGTCTACGCGCTACATGCCCGGCCCATGTCCATTTCCTCTTCTTTATTTCAACTATGATATCCTTAACCCCCGTTTGTCCCCTAATCCACTCTGCTCTCTTCTTGTCTCTTAAGATTACACCTACCATTTTTCTTTCCATTGCTCGCTGCGTCGTCCTCAATTTAAGCTGAACCATCTTTGTAAGTCTCCAGGTTTCTGCTCCGTAGCTAATTACCGGCAAGATACAGCTGTTATATACCTTCCTCTTGAGGGATAGTGGCAATCTACCTGTCATAATTTGGGAGTGCTTGCCGAATGTACTCCACCCCATTCTTATTCTTCTAGTTACTTTAATCACGTGGTTAGGCTCTGCGGTTATTACCTGCTCTAAGTAGACATAGTCTTTTACAACTTCAAGTGCACTATTACCTATCTCGAAGTGCTGCTCCTTTCCGAGGTTGTTGTACATTACTTTCGTTTTCTGCAGATTAATTTTAAGATCCACCTTTCTGCTCTCCTTGTCTAACTCCGTAATCATGAGTTGCAATTCGTCCCCTGAGTTACTCAGCAATACAATGTCATCAGCGACACGCAGGTTACTAAGGTATTCTCCATTACTCAACAATTGACCACATTCATACTATCAATCAGATAATAGAGAAATGCTCAGAGTATAACCAACCACTATACATAGCCTTCATAGATTACGAGAAGGCGTTTGATTCAGTAGAAATATCAGCCGTCATGCAGACACTGCGGAATCAGGGCGTAGATGAAGTATATATAAACAGTCTGGAAGAAATCTACAGGGGATCAACTGCTACCATAGTGCTTCATAAAGAAAGCACCAGAATACCAATCAAGAAAAGTGTAAGGCAGGGGGACACAATCTCCCCAATGCTATTTAACGCGTGCTTACATGCTTACAGGAGGTTTTCAGAAACTTAGGGATAAGAGTGAATGAAGAATATATATATATATATATATATATATATATATATATATATGTGTGTGTGTGTGTGTGTGTGTGTATCTCATACCCCAAGAGAGATAAAAACCAGAGAAAGAAACCGGTGCGCGGAATCAAGCTTTGACACTCTCAAACGTGACTGCGAGGCGTTAACCACTGAGCCACGGAGCAGTACGTCCTTCAAGATTCAAACGACAAGATATTTATATATACCAATTACCTCTGGTAACGGGCATCTCAGAAGGGGGGACTATCGTGTTCTCAGCACTAGCAGTAAGATGGCGCAATGAGCTTAAGACGGCGCGCGCTCTTCACTCCCACGTGTGCTTTGTTTCGCGAAGAGGATAGCATGGATGTTAAGCCCCTGGACGCTCGATGGCGAGCCCTTGTCTCACAGTGGGGCTGGCTGGCCCTAGCTGGCCGTTTTGGCTGGCCTTTAGTTGTCACCGGAATGATTATGTTGCAGTTACCGTTCGCATAAAGTTCACTGCAGTAGTTGCACACTCTCAATTTGCGAAAAGAGTGCGCTTTTCAGGCACAGTGAAGTAACAAGTGGGATGCTTATTCGCGTTCAGCTGTACCTTTGAGTATGTTTCATACGTTATTTGTGCGTAAGAAACGTAGGGTACGTTTCAATGTGCTTGAAATTCTGCGCGTGACCTTCCAATTTTTTGTTATCGGGTTGCTTCGCTTTTGAGGTAAAGCTGTGACTTTTTAGGGGCGAAGCTCCTTAAGCCATGGGTGTTGCGTCTGCGATGTATGTAGTCGTCGTATTATTAGATAGTCACCTGCACGGCTAGACTAGTGGAGCAAAACGCGCGCACTCTTTAGAATTTAGGAGGATCTCCGCTCTCTTTAATCATAAAAATAGTTCTTTTTGATGAAATAACGTACAGAGACGAGTATTGGTGATTTATTCTATATTTCTTTCATTTCCGTGAGTTTGATGCTTATTGAAAAAAATAGTAAAAGAAGGACGCAATTAAAAAACTATCTGACCAGAAAAGGTTGCCACGATAAACTCCCTGGGCGTAACCTGCTTAGTTTTAGCATGGTTTAGCGAGGTTGAGCCGCAGTGCCATGAAATAGCGGTGGTGATAGGTGCGAAATTGGAACCGACTGCCAGCCGCAAGTGAGTGGGCGCGTGCCACTCCTCTAGTCCGGCCGTGCAACCTTTTGTTTAGTTTTTGAAATGTTGTCACACCGGTCCCGTTAATTGGGGAGGCGATCGCCGGGCTAATTCCAAGGGCCGAAGTATCGGCCCCCCGAACCGCACCACGAAAGCGTGGACAATTTAGAAGTGGTCCTTTTTGGCGCGCCAGCGGACGCCGGCTGTGGTCCAAAGAACAAGTCAGAGCCGAGTGTTGATAAACAAACAAAACTATATTCTCAAAATGGGCAGATCGAAAACAATACACAAAAAATGCACACTCCACAATAGTTACATACAATACGTCACCAATCAAACAACGTACTACACAGTACAATCAGCCACACTCAAAACAACGGACACAGACAACGATACGCACTACAATGCAGTCGCATGCATTGAACAACCAAGACACTTAAGGACTAAAGAGATAGAGAACCTATTCAGTCCGGAGTCCTTGGAACAAAAGTCCGAATGATACTCTTCCGAGAATCACTCACTCAAAGTCCAGCGTTGTTGTCGTTCCGCAGCTCTCGAAGTTTCTCTTCCAGGAAACCTCGCCGACTTCAATTGGCCACTCTTCAAACTTCAACTTCTTCGCCGGAACACGTCGGCTTCACACCCGCAGCTGTTGCCACGGGTCTTCGCTCGATAGCGGTAAACACACGCTCTTGCCTGTAGCTCGAGCCTTCACCCACTGGTGGAAATCCTCTTCAGCTCCGGCCTCGTCCCTTCGGACCAAAAACTTCGCCGACTACACGGCGGAATCCCTACGCGCTCTGGCGCTCACTTCCGTCTCCTCCTGTTCTGTCACTACGGGCAGAACCTTCGCCGACTACACGGCGGAATTCCTACGCGCTCCGGCGCTAACTTTCCGTCTTCTCCTGTTCACTCGTCTCGACTGCTCGATTAAATACGTTCCGCGCCACCTTCCAGAAAGTTCTCCTCCTTTCGTCGGCGCGATACGCAGCGAAAGCTGGGGAGAGGTGCGAGACGGTTCGACTGCCCTCCCCGGAGGATGATTCAACTCGGTATGACCCCGCCCCGTTCGTTCTAGAAAAATCGCGGGCTTGCTGGGCCGCCGATGCGGGGTGAGGAGGTTCGTCGCTTCGCCGCTTCCGAGAGGAGAGGCGTCGCGCGCCCGGGGAGCCCTGGATGCTTGTTTTCTTCTTTTTTTTTCTTTTGACCTCGCGGCGTTTCTATCGCCCGTTGTCGCAAGAATTTGGCGGCGCGCTCATTTTTAGCGCTCGTTCTGTGACACTGCCCCCCACTTTAAGAATATTATCTCATAATATTCAAAACCACACAAACGAGCGCGAAAAGTCACCACACACTCTCACAGACTGTAACACCATCAGTCGCTCATGACACTTCACATTCACAATACATCACTTAATACAATTGTACATTGTAATTCAATTACACAACACGTGAAAACACAACCACAAGCACATGAGTCCAACACTCCACCACACATTCCCAATATACAAATGTACAAAGTTCTCTCACTACAACAATGGTACAATACTATACATCACCTCACAGCACAACACTTCGACACTTGTGACACAGGATACCACAACATTAACACAACATAGGGCACTCAACACTGCCAAACCCATTCTGATTTGACTTCAGCACTTATCCTGAGTACTTCGAGCAGCGCTTGCGCCCCCTTTTGCGGTGCTCGCTCGATCTCTTCTTGTGTTTCCACGTTCCTTTTCGGCGAGCCCTTTCCAACGACGATATCTGAGGCGTCGTCTCAGCCATCGTTGTCTCTTCCGACACCGTTAACGCGTCATTACATTCGACGGGTCCTGTCTGTTTATTTACCCGCTTGATCATGCCTCTACATTTTTCCCGGCTGCCCAACTCCGTCTCCTTTACACTGTCGGTCGGTTGAGGTCGTGCCGACGTAAGTCCGGTTGCTCGGCCCGTGAACTGATTCGACACGATCGTCTTCTCCTTCGCTGTCTCTTGCGCCGCAGCTTCACCTTGGGCTCTAGTGAGATCCGTCACGGGATGTTCCTCCACTGTATCTCGCGGCCGCTGTGTTGGCGAGGGCTCTATCTTCGGGTCTTCTCCCAAACATTCTGGATCACTTGGCCCTCGCGCCCCGTCGATGTTTCCGATGACAAGGTCATACAGGGGGGTCGTCATGCATAAAGCAGTAACCTTCCCGCTGAAGTACGGAGTTTCAACCTCAATTTCTGCTTCGGGAAGCAGCCGAACTGTACGGTCAATTAGGCAAACCGGTTTCGTTCTGCCTGTCAACTCACTTTCCCGTACCAAAATTCTCCGCACGATAACAGTGGAACTGCCGGTATCTCTTAACACCGTAATCTTTTTGCCCGCAACTTTTCCAGGCAGCGTTGGCATTCCTTTCGTAACACTGGTTGGCTGTTTTGACATTACAGCACCCACAATAGGAATTTTCTCCCCATTTTTCAATTCTACGAATCCGTCGGTGACGGCATTATTATCGGATTTCGGTGCCACCTGCACACAGGATACCTGGTGAGTTTGACTCACTCCGTTCCGACAAGCGTCTGCTTTGTGCCCAGTCTGACCACACTTGAAACATTTTACTGCCGTAGGACTCGTAAAGATCGTTCGACAGTTTTTCGCGCGATGACCCACTCGGTTGCACAGAAAACATCGCGGAATGCTCTCTGGTGCACACTTCTTTTCTTCGGGAGCCAATTTCTTCGAATCATCGGGACAATCCTTCTTGACCTTGGCCAAATTAGTTCCACCTTGCGCTTCCAAGAATTGATCAGCCAATTCAAGCATTCATTCAAGTGACTCAGCCTTCCTCTCTTTCAAATACAGCGACAGGCTTGGGTGGCAACTAGTAAGGAATTGTTCTCTAATTAGGAGCTCTCTAAGTTCATCGTACTCCTGCGCTGCCCTGAAAGTTCAATCCATCTGTCGAAATAATGACAAAGTCTGGCGGCATACTGTGTAGCCGTCTCACCATCAGCTGGCTTTCCTGTCCTAAATCTGTCCCGGAATCCTTCCACGGTAAATCTAAATCGCTTCAACAAAGCAGCTTTCACCTTTGTATAGTTGGCTGCATCGGTCGGCGTCAGCCTACCGTACACACTGAGCGCTTCACCACTCAAGCAAGTACTCAAAGCAGTTGCCCATTGATGTTCCGGCCAATTCTGGCTCTTCGCAATCGTCTCAAATCGGTGGAGGTACGCGTCTAGGTCGTCCTTCCTTTCATCAAACGCTACGAGCAGCTTGCTTGGGTTCAAGCGGAAGCCGTGATCTTCCCGTTCGCTGCTTTCAACTCTAGCTTGGACGGGAGTTTCGCTTCGCTGTTGCAAACGGAGCCGCTCGAGTTCCATCTCGTGCTGCCGCTGCCGCTTCCTTTCCTCTCTTTCTTCTTTCAGCTGTCGCTCCCTTGCTTCACTTTCTTCTCTCGCCCTTTCGGCTGCCAACTTCTCTCTTTCCAGCTCCAACTTCAATTGCTGCTCTCTTTCTTCTTTCAGCTGTCGCTCCTTTGCCTCTCTTTCTTCTTTCTCTCTCGCAGCTGCCAACCTCTCTCTCTCCAACTCAGCTGCTTTTATTTCCTTGGCCCTCTCAGCTGCCAACCTCTCTCTCTCCACCTCAGCTTCTTTTTCCGCTTTGGCTCTTTCGACCGCCAACCTCTCTTTTTCCAGCTCGGCTGCTTTTTCTTCTTTGGCTCTCTCTTTTTCTTCTTTTTCCTTCTGGATGACCCACTTCCGTAGTTCGGCGCCAGAAAGACCCATCTTTTCACCAAGAGCAACTAACTTTTCGAGATCCATTGTGTCTCGCAACTCGCAACTAAAACCTTGCCGCGTGCAAAAAGTATCTGCCTAAATCAGTCTATCGGAACGCTCCCCTGCACTCGTTAACGAGAACACTGAACAACACACAAAATCGTTCCGATAGCACTATCACAACTCGAGGCTCTTTCTCACTACTTTGGACACACTGTGCACCAAAGGTCCTGTCGCGGACGCCAGATTAATTGTCACACCGGTCCCGTTAATTGGGGAGGCGATCGCCGGGCTAATTCCAAGGGCCGAAGTATCGGCCCCCCGAACCGCACCACGAAAGCGTGGACAATTTAGAAGTGGTCCTTTTTGGCGCGCCAGCGGACGCCGGCTGTGGTCCAAAGAACAAGTCAGAGCCGAGTGTTGATAAACAAACAAAACTATATTCTCAAAATGGGCAGATCGAAAACAATACACAAAAAACGCACACTCCACAATAGTTACATACAATACGTCACCAATCAAACAACGTACTACACAGTACAATCAGCCACACTCAAAACAACGGACACAGACAACGATACGCACTACAATGCAGTCGCATGCATTGAACAACCAAGACACTTAAGGACTAAAGAGATAGAGAACCTATTCAGTCCGGAGTCCTTGGAACAAAAGTCCGAATGATACTCTTCCGAGAATCACTCACTCAAAGTCCAGCGTTGTTGTCGTTCCGCAGCTCTCGAAGTTTCTCTTCCAGGAAACCTCGCCGACTTCAATTGGCCACTCTTCAAACTTCAACTTCTTCGCCGGAACACGTCGACTTCACACCCGCAGCTGTTGCCACGGGTCTTCGCTCGATAGCGGTAAACACACGCTCTTGCCTGTAGCTCGAGCCTTCACCCACTGGTGGAAATCCTCTTCACCTCCGGCCTCGTCCCTTCGGACCAAAAACTTCGCCGACTACACGGCGGAATCCCTACGCGCTCTGGCGCTCACTTCCGTCTCCTCCTGTTCTGTCACTACGGGCAGAACCTTCGCCGACTACACGGCGGAATTCCTACGCGCTCCGGCGCTAACTTTCCGTCTTCTCCTGTTCACTCGTCTCGACTGCTCGATTAAATACGTTCCGCGCCACCTTCCAGAAAGTTCTCCTCCTTTCGTCGGCGCGATACGCAGCGAAAGCTGGGGAGAGGTGCGAGACGGTTCGACTGCCCTCCCCGGAGGATGATTCAACTCGGTATGACCCCGCCCCGTTCGTTCTAGAAAAATCGCGGGCTTGCTGGGCCGCCGATGCGGGGTGAGGAGGTTCGTCGCTTCGCCGCTTCCGAGAGGAGAGGCGTCGCGCGCCCGGGGAGCCCTGGATGCTTGTTTTCTTCTTTTTTTTTCTTTTGACCTCGCGGCGTTTCTATCGCCCGTTGTCGCAAGAATTTGGCGGCGCGCTCATTTTTAGCGCTCGTTCTGTGACAAATGTCTTATGGATGGCGGCACTTCTATATGATAAATATGTGATGAAAAGATGTGAGATGGCGGTACTTGTAGTGTTCACTAGATGGACGGATGTATGAATGTACGCACGGACAGATGGACGGATGCACGGGTGGACGCGTGGATACACTCACGCACGGATGGATACCTGGACAGATGTACAGATGTACGTATGGGCGGACAGACGGATGCATGAACACACGCACGAAAGGACGCATTAACGGTCGCAGAGGGACTGACGGACGCTTCGCCACACTCATCATCATGCACTCCGTAAATATGCTGTGATTGTTTTAGTGCTTGTTGCCGCCTATCTTCCCACCGGTTCTTCAGACAGACGCCGCTTCTAATAGGAAAAATTCCGATCTGTGTCACTGTAGTCCGTAGTTAAGGTAGATCATTAGATAGACAGAGAGACACAGAACTTTATTGAGGTCTTGAGGAACACTACCTCAAGGAGGTAGAGCAGTGGACCGCTCCCACGTTGAAACGGCTGAAATAAAATTATAACAGCTTCGTTTCTGGCGTTGCTATTCGCGCAACAATGTTAGCACACTCTACCGTACCACTACAAGTAATGAAAATGATACAATAATTTGTGTCCCAGGATTTCTTAAAAGTGATGTAGTACGTGTCTTTTGGTGTTGCCCTGTATGTCAAGCAAGAGGCTACCCAACGTGTCAATTTTAAATTTGCATTTTCGTATGCTTTGGCAGTCAATGCAGCTTGACGTAATACTTGATTTAAGCAGAGTGGCAATATTTAATAAATAAAGTCATTTTTGTTTGCAGTGTACACAGTATTTATTATCTTCTATTGGGCCAACTGGGAACTTATGAATGATGGCTCTCGAAAAGACTTTGAATCTGACATCGTTAGTTTGTTTGTTCAGAAATAACGTTTTTCGAGCTTTTGCCTTAGTAAAAGGTGGACGATTGATACTCTGCGTAACTTGGTGGCGCATAGGTCTTTTTCTATGTTGTTTCTTCTTTCACCGATCAGGCATCTGTATCTTGTCCCACGCCTGCTGGTTTGGGTAATTCATGCTCTCGACATGGCAAGGGGTGCACGCTCATTGCTTGAGCAATGAAACAGCGGTTCTAAAAAGGCTTTTGTGCGCCTTCTACGAAATATTCAAGTCCAATTATTTCAAGCACAATGTCAAGATTTTCGCTATCTCTATATAGTACACATCACATTATTGTCCTTCGTTTTAGAAGAAAATGTGATCCTTGGACTGTGCTATTCAAATTTTCTTTTGTATGTGGTCTGCTGCTGAAAAAGAAAAAAAAGTTAAAGAACAAGAAAAATCCTGCCCCACTTATCACCATTCACTCCGTATATGTGTTTTTTTATTTTATTTTCTGATGTGTAAAGGTTAGGCGCACCAACGGCGACGGCAAGGGTGATGCCGCTCAGTGTAGGGACGTGTAACCTAGGAGCTGCACTTTGAAATTAACGCAGGTGATGCACAGACAGCCCCACAACCATGAGCTCGTGTCGTCTCGTGCAAGTGTTTCCGCACATCAATGAGGCCCTCTGCGGCACAATCGCCTCTCGTTGCGGCAACCCATATGAAGCTGCCGCATATGAGGATGAAGATTTATGGCTATATTCATGACTATATGATGCGCTGAAACATTTAATCACTGATATATTCGAAGTAGCAGTTTATTTTTATTTATTTATTTATTTACCTTAAGGACCTCTAGGGGATTACATAAGGTGGGTTTCATACAGTAATCAGTGACAACAGCAATTTTTAACAAGAAAGGAAGACAAGAAAACATGCACAGGATACAGTCTGTCAACCAAGATAAGCAAGAAATAACACAGCAAGGTTTTCACAAGCGAGCACATTGAAAAAGCTGCATGACACGTTATACAGCAATGCCTGAGATTGTCCAACACATTCAAGGAACGTAAATAATGCAAATTATCGCAAATTCATCGCAAATTTATCAGGCCCAAACCTGAAGTCGTGGGTGAGACCTTAAATTTTACGAATTACAAAGAAACGCTGGACAGGAGCAACGTGTTCCTTTTGTTTTCCTCAGTTTATCAATCACGCTGAAGGACAACCTTCGTCTTGCATCTTTATTGCCACATGCTCATTCATTCCACGCATGTCTCATAAGCTTGGTTACAACATATGCGAGATTACTGGAATGCAGTAAACGTACTTGAAAATGCCAATGCTTTAAAAACAATTTTGCATGCCCAACAGGAACTCGATAAAAACAGCAGATGCTCTAAATACAGCGGAGAGGGGGCACAGAAGTACAAGATTTATTTTAAAACGCAATTCGAGCTAGTTGATTGAATATGACAAGGTGAAAACAGTGCACACTTCGCAAGGGCACAGAGAGGGCAGGTGAGACGGAAACAAAGGCTAACGATCGTCAGCGCATCTGCCTCTTCTTTTGCTCCTTTTTCATGTGCATGCTGTTTTAAAGACTATAGTCTTTCTTGGGGACCTTTGACGCAAAAGTTTTGGTCTGTCAGTACTATTGTCTGTTTGTCTACTCTAGACAGCATCTGGTATCTGAAACATCCGACACCATCCGCAGCGCCCACCTATGTTGCTCAAGTTTCAGCGTTCATACTTGTGCAATTGTCGATTGAAAAGCAATTGTAGTGCATGTCTGGGGCACCATAACAAGACCTACATATTCTGTATGTGCACCTTTTACTAGAAAAGGCATTTTAAGGACCGTAACGCTTATCACGCTGCGCTGACCATGCAACGCTTGAACGGAAAGGCGAGTATTTCCAACGCTTTGCTAAAACGAGATAGTGGTGGCACCTACCCGTTGCCTTGCGTTCTACACTTTATCACCTCTGAGACGGGCGCGCACACCCGTCTTAAAGCCACGCGCTTTGTTTTTGAACAAAACTGCCAGATGGCACTCATGTCTCACGTGTGACGTGCCTTGATGCGCTTGTTCGCCTCCGCTGCACGCTCGAGGCACTAACGCAGCGCCTCCAGAATACCATTCACCGATTTTCTTTAGCAGAACATCAAAGAATTGTTTTGTTCATTCTCTCCATACATAAGACTATCGTATTTCGACGACATTTGCAGATTAAATGCAGATACGGGGCCAATTTTTCAAATGGGAAGCATTTCGTTGCATATCTCTATCTATCTATCTATCTATCTATCTATCTATCTATCTATCTATCTATCTATCTATCTATCTATCTATCTATCTATCTATCTATCTATCTATCTATCTATCTATCTATCTATCTATCTATCTATCTATCTATCTGTCTGTCTGTCTGTCTGTCTGTCTGTCTGTCTGTCTGCCTGTCTGCCTGCCTGCCTGCCTGCCTGCCTGCCTATCTATCTATCTATCTATCTATCTATCTATCTATCTATCTATCTATCTATCTATCTATCTATCTATCTATCTATCTATCTATCTATCTATCTATCTATCTATCTATCTATCTATCTATCTATCTATCTATATATCTATATATCTATCTATCTATCTATCTATCTATCTATCTATCTATCTATCTATCTATCTATCTATCTATCTGTCTGTCTGTCTGTCTGTCTGTCTGTCTGTCTGTCTGTCTGTCTGTCTGTCTGTCTGTCTGTCTGTCTGTCTGTCTGTCTATCTATCTATCTTTCTATCTTTCTATCTATCTATCTATCTATCTATCTATCTATCTATCTATCTATCTATCTATCTATCTATCTATCTATCTATCTATCTATCTATCTATCTATCTATCTATCTGTCTGTCTGTCTGTCTGTCTGTCTGTCTGTCTGTCTGTCTGTCTGTCTGTCTGTCTGTCTGTCCATACGTCCAGTAAACACTTTAACCCCCGTATTCTAGAACGTCCTTTTACCCAACACTTCACCTTCATTGAGAAAGCCGATGGGAGCGCCGTCTCTAGGCACGGCAAGTCACTGCATATCAGCGATAATCTGCTGCGATTCTTGAGTAGCGCAGCGTCATTTTAAGCCGAGCGGTGGCACAGTGCTCAACTCTGTCAAGTGAAGGGTGGAAGTCGAGTCGAGGAGCGTTTGTGAATACAGGTGTAAGTACCGCCATCTAGTATCTTTTTATGACGTATTCATCATATAAAAGTACCGCCATCCAGCCACTAGACCGCCGCGGCGGGGCTGCTAGTGAGTGAGTGAGAACAACTTTATTATGGTCTAGTGCAGACTTCAGGTTGCCACACGCTAACCGACTACTCCCATGTGGGGACTGGCAGGTGTAGCTTGACGGCTCTCTCGCGGGCGTACTGGACAGCCAGGATTTGGTCCTGAAGTTCTGGGCTGTGCAGAAGCGCATCCCACTCGAGTTTGCTATAAGTCGGTCCAAGTGACCCGCACTCCCAGAGAAAGCGTGCTAATGTAGCGGTCTGCCCGAAAGCGGCGCAGGCGGCATCGGTCAATTTGTGAGGATAAATTGCATTTAGGTGTGCTAACGTCAAGTACGAACGGGTTTGAAATAAGCGTAACGAGACAGCCTGTGCTCTATTGAGTTTTGAGTGTGGCATTAAGAATGCCCATCTCGCCATGTAGTAATACTTGGAAATTTCGTTGCACAGACTTCAATGTGGGCTCGATTTGAGCACAGACTTCGATGTGGGCTCCCGATGCAATCGGGAGCCCACATCAGTCTGAGTAGACTCTTGTGCGATCCGTGGTCACCAAAGCTAATGCTGTAGCTACCTGTTCCGCGCGGTCTGCATCCGTGTTTGGGAGTGTTAGAGAAGTGAGGTGTTTACCTTGTAGCGACGTAAAAGCTGCTACGAAGTGCTTGAAATTAACGTATTGAGTGGCGTCCACGAAAGCTACAGAATTGGGCATTGCTGCAGCCGTTTTGAGGAGGGCGGATGCTTTAGCCTTACGTCGGCCGGGGTTGTATTGCGGGTGCATGTTACGTGGGAGCGGGGAAACGATGAGGCGTTCGCGAAGCCCTGACGGCAGCGTGCACTCTCTTTGGTTGATGATTGGAGAGCTTATTTTGAGATACGCCGAAAATTGACGTCCCCCATCAGTCGAGGAGAGTCGAGCAATCTGGGCTTGCTTCTGGGCTTCAACAATCTCACTGAAAGTGTTATGAAGGCCTAGCGCCATAAGTGTCTGTGTGTTGGTTTTCATGGGGAGCCTAAGTATCTGTTTGATACTCTTTCTAATGATCAAATAAAGTTTGTTTTCATCATCTTATCATTTCGTAAAGAAGTCAAGGCTGCATCCGCCATTCAGTGGAATGCCAGAGGACAAAAATCACGCCTTTCAGACTTTTTTCAGTTTGTGTTTAGCAACGTGTTTCCACTCATCGCCATTTGTGAAACCGATTTGTCCAAACCAATAAGACTGTCGGGGTACAGAGCTGTCGTGTCTTCAACAAACGGTGCGTGCAGCAAAATGATCGTCTTTGTTTTTTGTGAACTGATGTATGTTGTGCAATCAATCGCGCCTCATGATGGCAATCCGTATGTCTGCATCACTGTGAAAAAGAACAAACTCATGTTTACTCTCATAGGCGTTTATATACCACCTTCAAATAATCTCAATTCCGGAAACTTACCGGATAATTTCAGAGCGTGTCCTGCAACATGGGTCATCATAGGTGATTAGAACGTGCACCATCATACATGGTGAAGCACGCGGACAAATGCAAGAGGACGCAGGTTAGCAAATATCGCCCACAACTATGGCGTTACTTTCCTGAACAATGGTAGCCCCACTTTTTTTCGAGAAGTGACATACGGCAGCTGTTTCGACCTTGCTTTTGTCTCCAACTCCCTCGCGAGATACGTCAAATGGTTTCCAGATGTTGAGACACGAGGAAGTGATCACATTCTAGTTTATCTTAACATCAAGGGCTTGTCTAGTTGTGGTCCACGGACGACCATTAGAGAAATTCCACGAACCAACTTCAAATCTTACATGGAAGAGGCTTGCAGAGATGGCCTACGATGCGGGTTAGAGCAAACAATTAGGAGCACAACGCAAAACACCACTCGCACGGTGACAATATTTTCCACACGAAACGACTTTGACTTGGAGTTGGAGCGACTCCGAGCACTTCGACGCCGGGTGGAGCGTTGGTATCGGCGCACGAAATTAATTCACGATCTTAGGGCATCCAGGAGGATGCAAAAGAAGATTCAGCGTCGCATATATAGATTAGCACAGGAACGATGGACAACGATTTGCCAGTTACTAGACCCTCGCAAGCCAATCTCACACATTATCAGAATGTTGCAAGGTCTGCGTCACTCTCCGAAACAGCATTTTCCATTCAAAGCGCCCGCGCTCTTTCAAGGGCAGAGGGACATCAATGTCGCAGAAAATTTCTGTGCGTGGATCGCCAACCAAGCCACTCGACCAGATTTTCCAGTGAGAGGTTATGTCCCCCGATCCTGTGGCTACCACGCGGCCTCCCTTTTACAATGGAGGAGCTTGAGGTGGCACTAGCTCTCTGCAAGCGTTTAACTTCTCCGGGTCCAGATGGTATTTCGTACCGAGCCTTGTGCAACCTTCAAGAAAGTGCGAGGAGAAAACTGTTGAGCCTTTAGAACATTTCGTGGCAGAATGGAAATGTTCCTGACGACTGAAAAGTACGCTGCTTGGTACCCATCTAGAAGCAGGGTAAATTCCCACTCGAACTCGTCTCATACCACCTGATAGCACTGGCCTGCTACGTAGGAAAGGTAATGGAAATAGTGATACTTGGCCACCTCGAGTGGTATCTTGAGTACTACAAGATTTATCCGAAATAAATGCCTGGTTTCCAGCGCGACCACTCCTCTGTTGACAATGTCGTTGATCTAGTTTCATACGTTCAGCACGAAAGATCCCGTAAACGACTATACAGCTTTGTTTCTAGATGTGAAAGGCGCGTATGATAATCTACTACATGAGGCCATTTCGGGTCCTCTTGCGGTGGTTGGCCTTGGCGGTCAAGTGTTTCGGCGGATTTCGAATTACCTTGCTGCAAGGTCATTCTTTGTGTGAACAGAAGACGGTCCAACTACGCGACGCTATACTTCCAGGGGTGTTCCTCAAGGCGGAGTTCTTGGCCCGATGCTATTATATCTCGCACTAATTTGCCTTGCTTAATGCTTGCCAAGTACTATTAAGATTTCAATATACGCAGACGACACCTGTGTTTGTACTTCGGCAGTCACATGTGCTCAGATACGTGCCCGGCTTCAAAGAGCAGCAACTATAACATCTAACTACTTGTTGAAACAAGTTCTCAGCATATCACCAGAAAAATGTGCACTGGAGGCCTGCACTCACAAAGCAATGACCCTTTATATCATCTCAATCAGCAGGCGACCCATTTCTTATGGCAGAACCAACCAGCTACTGGGCATCATTATTGAAAGGGGCCTCTGTTGGAGTCCGCTTGTGGCACCTGACTGCTATTTCTCAATTGTTTAAGTTACTGGCAGAAAAGACGTGGGGGATGTCAGTAGACGCAATGATAGAACTCTACTGAGCCCTGTTTTTTGGTTTCCTGATATATAGCTTGCCCACGCTGAGCAATACCTGCAAGACCAATGTTCGTGTTCTACAAGCAGTACAAGTCCAAGCACTGAGAGTGTGCCTTGGTCTGCCCAGATTTACGTTGACAGAAGCCACAATTGCAATTGTTGGTGACTATCCGATACAAACTCATATTGTTGAAGTCCTGAGAACGCACATCAGACACTGCGCGTGCTCCCTGTCACCATGCACTGTTGCCTTCAGAGAAGCGCCAAGCATCGTTCGCTAAAATTATTGTGAAGTACAACAACAAAATTCCCTCGGGCTTCATTCCTGCATCTAAACTATCAATACCCCCTTGGTGCCTTATCCGACCCTCAGTGCATCTTAGTGTACCAGGGATCCGGAGAAAATCTGAGCTTTCGTCATACGTGCTGAAACAACTTTCTCTGCTTCTTTTGCACGAGACGTATTGAGACAGTGTACATATACGTGACGCTATGATGAATGGGAGACGTGGCCTGGCTCATACACCATGTTTATTCTATTCTGATTTCTTCCTCCTCAGCTTCTACCAGCCATCGCTACCTCTTTACGTTACATGATTCCCCCTCCCCCAGAAAGAGTGCGTGGGTTGCATATTACAATACATGATGAACAAGCAATCTTAGAACACAGAAAAATGCACAATTGGGCTGTAGTTCCTCATCACATCGAAGTTCCGTAAGACCGCACAAAAACTTCACAGGAGAGGTTAGCAATCCGGCGTTCAAGTACGGCTCTGGTGAACGAGGCTGGCTGTTACGTTCTGGACAAAATAAGAACGCTTTAGCGTGGAAACAGGGGGAAACGCAGCCGGTATTCTTGCGAGGAAAGAACGAGGTTAAAACGCCTTGCAGGATCGACAGTTTCGTTTGCGTCGCATTTTTCGTCGTGAGTGATACGAACGCCGAGCATGCAGTTTGCGTGCCCGTTGATCGTGGCTGATTGGGCGCTGCTTGTGTTCCTGCAGAGTATAAGCGGTTGTTTTGTGGCTTTCAGGGAGTTTTATATGGCGATAGTGCAGATGTTCAGGCCAAAGGTGCAATCTTGAACGCGGGTGCAGAAAAGTTCCTTGGCTTTTCTTTTTGGGAAGATTGCTCAAATGCGGAATCAGTCTTTTATGTTGTGGTCATTGTGCACGACATGCTTTAAGCCGCAAGCATGATTGCGATGTGGCTTTAGTCCTTCGTTGTCTTTGTTGGTGTGGCTGTTTTAGCTGTTAGGCCTTTCCTTATTGCTTTTGTTGGCATCGCTGATGTCTCAGTATCTGACGAGGTGAACTTCCTTTAGAAACATGAGCCCACTTTTCTTTGTAGGTTGATGTGACCAGAAAATATTTGATATTTGTTAGGATCTCACGATTCGTGTCAGGCAATGAAGATAGTGCGCCAGGATTGAGAGAAAAATCTTCTGAGGCTCTTGTAACGCCATTCTTAATGGACGTTTCTGGCACAGGGCAGTGCTTGAGAGTTGGTTCTTCCGAACCTCCTGTGTCGGTTGGGGTCTCAGGTGGCTAGGAACTGGACGGTGACACTGCCGAAAAATTGGTTTGGTCAGATTTTCATTGGGACTGTTTGTCTGTGTCCGCAACATTGAAAATCAGATGTTCTGATGCATGAAAATGGACGGTAGGCCCTGGGCTTGGCTGAGTAGCTTCGGAGTTCCGCAGCTCTATTACGACCGTATTGAGCGTGTGAATGACGAAAGAGTCAAGTGATGGAAAACAAGGAAGTAGGCCAAGAGTGCGAAATGGGCAGTAAGCTGCTCCAATGCGTGAAGACCGATTCTCACTCTTCGAGTCGTCATGGTGTTGTTTGGTATTTTCTCCGTTGCGCAGCTGGTCTACCGTGAGCAAGGTTTCCTTGTGACACGATTAGCGACCGTTAGTAGCACCTGAGGAGCAGCATGATAGAAAACCAGGTGGTGGTTCACGTATGCGAGATGAAGAATGAAGGGCATCAGGTGAATGAGCAACGTATCGTGTTTTGTGCTGGAACGAAGACTTTGGAAATGCCCACTTTCGTGCAGAAGGGAGGCGCGCTTGATCATTGGATTGTTCTCAAAATACGCGCGGTCGACTGTCAGTGAACTCACGTGCCACTTCGTTTTGTGGCAGTTGTCGATTCGCACTGGGCTTTCGGATTCTTTTAGACTGCTTAGGGAATGGATGATAGAGTGCGGTTTTCTCCAGATGGTTAAAAATAAGTAGGTCTTGGTCATAGTCGTTAAAACGAGTGATGATTTCTTCTTTGATCTTTTGCCATGACTCGTCATTTTCAAAGATGTGGGTGAGGTAAAACTTAAATGCCTCTCCGGCGATATGACCATCAAGTTGGTTACCATCTCTCGTTTCGACCAGGATGCAGCGGTGGCGTGGAGCTCGAATAGGTTGAACCAGTCCTGTACGGGTCCGCCATCAGGTGATCCGATGTACTGAGAAGTGTCAAGGTCAGCAGATGGTTCTGTCATGGTGATGGTCACCGTGTGCTGCTAGAAGATGATTCTGTAGTCGGTGTATAGTCAGGGTGTCTTGTGGGAAACTGCGTCGATGATGAGCGACTGATGAAGGGGCTGGCAGGTCTTCATGCTGTCGACTTTCTTGTGGTGTGACATTGATCGTGGTGTGCCAGAATTCTTAAAAAGTCCACCGCAGGCTTCTACGACGCTAACGAATGCAGCTGTTTCCGGCGCAAGACAATGTGGGTGGTTTCGTGCACTTGAATTTTCTGTATTTATAAACCGCTCATTGTTGGTGGTTGCCTGAAAAGTGCTTGTGTAGTCAGAAGTCGCACCTGCGCTTTATTTTTCACTGTTGGCAGTAAGGTTGTATACTGGATTCACGTCGCTTTGATCTTGTGATTGATGAACGCTACACGCTTCTGCAGAAGACTTTTCTTCACAAGATGCTGATCGCAAATTCTTCTGTCTTTGAGGAACTGCTGAGCGGAATACTTTGAACAAAGGAGATTTCTGTGAACATTCGTTGTGAGAACATTCGTATTGTGAGAAAAGTTGTTTGACTGAAACAACTTTCTTGAGCAGGGGGATATTGTAAGGAAAGGACTTAAAGACGCCGAGGAACATCAAACCAAAACTGAAGAAGACGAGCGGAAGGCAGGTGGCACGAAGGCGACAACAAGAAATGAAGAAGAAGAGAAGAAGAAGGCACGTGTGATTACGAGGCAACTGTGCGCCAATCAGCTGATGACCAGTGGAGGCCCATAGAGGTGGCGTGCCACGATTGGGCCACGTGCGAGCATTACGTGGCAGTAGGCTGTGTGGCTGGGGACGAGCCGGAGCAGCGGCAGACGGGAGACAGTGGGCCGAAGCGTCGAACGCAGGCGATCCAGGTTCCGGCCAGGGAACGCGGCCGTCCACGCTGCTGCCGTCCAACCACCAGCTGGGGCGGCATTGCCGGCACGAGTACTGCATCTCGGGGCGCGGCCTGGCCTGCTGTTTTCTTCCTTGCCGAGGGCATCGCGAATCTCGGCGAGGCGTCTCCACGGTCAGCCGTTCGACACAGCGATGAACGTGGCCTGGCTAATGGTCACGGTTGCGTCGAGCATCGCGTCTCGGCGCACGCTCTTTGCTGGACGGGCTGGCCATTCCCCGCATAGAGCATCGCGTCTCCCATGCGGGTTGACTGCTCAGTAGTCGCACCCATGCCATCAAGCGCCGGTGTCACCAGAGCGTCGCACATCGGCAAGGGACGAGCGAGACGTTCTGCCAGGCGAGACGCGGGCGTGTGCACGGAGGACCACGGAGCCGGGCGAGGTCCAGGGTGGCCGAGGATCCAGGTGCCAGGGGAGTTGCTGGCTGAATCGAGGATCGCCAGCGGTGCCGAGCCGTACTGAGAAACGTGCGAAAAAGCGCTAGAGGGTGGAGGCCAGGAAGGCAGAAGAAGCGGTGCGCCGCTCGAGAGGACGAGTTCCTGGCAGCGTTCCTGAGCCGGACGTGGGACCCGTACGTGTCGGCCAGGTCGAGCTCCGGTGTGTCTGTTCGGGGTCGAGTCCGTCAGCCTGTACAAGGTCCAAGGACGGGGCCTGCTGAACGGCTCCTGCCGGGGTGCAGTGGCCGGGAGCAGGTTCGTGGGCGAGGCCTACCGGGTGTGGTCCTCGTGAGCCGTGGCCTGATCCTGGACTTCCGGAGTTGCGACCCAGACTGCTGGGTTGGCAGCGACGTCCGACTCAACGGCGCTGCACACGGTAGCGTATCCGTGCGCCGTCAGCCGTTCCACCCGTGCCATCAAATAAATTGTTCATGTTAATCCTTTCTCGTCCGCTATAAGCAAACATAGTGACGAACGTCCTTAACAACTACATCTGGTTTGGGTTCATGCGGACTCGTAATGCGTAAGTGTGACAATATTATGAGGAGATTCATCTTGTTTATCAGTAATGTTGATGACAGCTGATGCCAGGTCAGTTTGCAAAGTACGCACGTGGCACAAAGTAATAAATGCATCTGGGTCATCAATGGTAAATTAGATTCTTTTATTCAGCTAGGAGTTAAGCATTGGTGATATTTGCGCAGATGAGGAATCAGGTGGAAAGTTTGGACGACAACCGTGTGGGGTCTTTCCGTGAGCATGTGACTAACTTCACCTGATGAAAATTGTAAATTCATGCTCTGTGCTCTAATGCATGAAGGCTGCTTATGACTGCGATGACAGAGTTCGAATGCACTAAGAGTGCGTGTTCTAATCGAATCTTTATTTATAGTCTTGAAACTAGATGATCATTTCTTCTTTTATCTTTTGACAAGAGTCGTCGTTCTCGAATATGTGGGTAAGGTAAAATTTAAATGCCTCACTGGTGACGTAGTCACTGAAGTTCGTAACTATCTCCCGTTCCAACCAGGACGCAGCGGGTGTGTGGAGCTCAAACGGGTTGAACGAGTCTTCTACGGGTCCGTCGTCCGCTGATCCACTGTACTTGGAGATGTCGAGGTCAGCAGATGGTTCTGACATGATGCTGGTCGATGCGTATTGCTAGGCGCTTGTACGGTAGTCCATGTTTGCTCAGGCTGTCTTGCGGAGAACTGCGTCGATGATGAGCGACTGCTGAAGGGGCCAGTAGGTCTTCATCCTGCCGACTCGTCATCGAACCTCTAACGTAAGAAGGTAGCGATGGTTGGTAGAAACTGAGAATGAAGAAGTCAGAATAGAATAAACATGGCGTACGAGCCAGGCCACGTCACCCATTCGTCATATATATATATATATATATATATATATATATATATATATATATATATATATATATAATATATATATATATATATATATATATATATACCGATGGCTCCACGAACCACCAGTATTCTTCCGGTGCCGTAGTTGTCCCAGCAAGAGGTTTTATCATCAGCTTTAGTACTGACCACTCCACAGTGTCTACAGCTGTGGATCTAGCTGCTTTGCGCGCTGCACTTTGCGTGGTCAATCAGGAACTATTCAGCGACTCAAAGGCTGCCCTACAATTTGTGCTCTCAGCACTGCGTCGCGGGACGTACGGACAGCTTGTTTTCGAAATTCGATGCCTTCTTCGCACTTCACATGAGAAAGAGCACTATGTAACTTTTTAGTGGCTGCCAAGTAGCCGCGATGTCATAAGGAACGAACATGCCGATACTGCGGCACCGGGAGCTCTTGAAGGTAAACGAGAAGCAGCCATACCATTTTCGCGGTCCGATGCTGCCAGTAATCTTCAACGGCTTGCGCGGAAAATCACGCTTTCACTATGGTGCCCACCAAGCAACGAGACGAATCGTGAACAACACCTGTCCTCTTTGACGGCTCTCCGCATGCCCACTGGGCTCGACCGAAGAGAAGCCACTGTTCCTCATCGCTTATGACTAGATATGGCATTTACGAAATCTCATTCATTTATTATAGGAATGACCGACAACACTCTCTGCGATGCCTGTCGTTGCGAAGAGACACTACACTAAATCGTGTGTGACTGTCCATTGTATGACATCCAGGGATAGTCACCGGCGTCCGTTCTTGCGCGCATCGACAACAGCTAAATGTCTGTGGATACTATTCTTTCAAGTGCCCAAGAGAAGACATTGCAACAGAAGGCGACAAAGGCACTGTTGAAATTCCTACGCGACACGGGCTTGAACAAGCAGCTGTAACAGCAATGTCACACACTACTAAAGACAAGACTGAACTATGATTGAGTGTGCGCGCATGTGCTGCCTAATGTGCTGTGCTTATCTTTCTTCCCTCTCTCCTCTCTATCTTTCATCTCCCACACCCCCCTCCCATGTGCAGGGTAGCAAAACGGCTGCTTATATACTGGTTAACCTCCCTGCCGTTCTTTTTCTCTTGTTATCCTGCCTTCCTCCGCTACATATTGGCAATATTACTGAATGGTGCGGCTACTTCGGATATGTTTGGCTTGAGTTCTGGCACTTTTTTGATTCAATCCAACGGCAGCCCTGCATAAGAGGCGGAGAAACAGAAGAGTTCCCTCAGCCTTTAGAGAGATGGAAAAAAGGTGAAGACAGAAAGGTTAACCTGAAGACGATTTCGGTTTGCTACCTTGTGCTTGGCAAGGGAAAAAGGGGTGTAAAAGAATGAGTGAAAAAGAAGAGTTTATGACAAAGAAAACATGTAGTGACTGGTGCACTATCTGGACACTTAGAAGCAACGTAGTCTTAATAGTTTACACAATTGCTTTGTATATACTCCAATATGCCCATTGTGGCCTCGGATAAATACAGATACATATTTCTCACATTTAACGCGCAGAAAAAAATATTAACAATTGAGGCTCGTATACACATGAAACTTTATTTTCTTCATTTTGAAATTGCAGAAAATGGCAGGCCTTCTTATTTGTTTTAGGCTGAGCACACCATTTGTGCGGGCCCTTTCTTCGCCTCTGGCCCCGGGGCTCTGTAGAATACACATCGGCAGCCATGTGGACAGTCATCTGCACTACCGCAAGGCTAATAAAATAGAAAAATATATAAGTGACAAGAAATGCCACTGCTGTTTTTGTATTTTGAGAGCACATTAAACAGTAAAACACGCTGCTATAGAAATGCAAAGAGAGGTGACTTAATGTTGTAATCAAACTTCACTCGTGCGGAAACTTTAGCTGCATCCATCATCTCTGTCTTAGAGTACTTCAAAGCTTATTTTGTGTTATGAAGCTTGGAGATCGTCGTTGAGCAGTTCTGGAGTGTTGTGATAGGGAATGATTTCCTGCACCTTTGACCTTATAGTCAACAACAAAAATTTCTACTCTGCAACAATCACTGTAATAAAAAAATGCCACGGTATCAATGGACGCCCGTATACAGACAGCACTCTCAGTAACCATATATCGTTTGAACACAAACGTAAAAACACTCTTCTGTGCATTAAAGGGGGCATAGAACCAGAGCTAAGTGTGCAAGGAACTTCTAATTCACTGGCATAATCTAGCGTGCAATATTTAAACCATCCATTTGTTACTGTACAAAATCCTACATTAGACGCATCCACAAGTAAACGCATCAGAAGTGGAAATAGCTGTGTGAGTGTCGCGCTGTTCGCCGAAGTTTAAAAGAGAAACTCCAACTCCAATGGCTAGGTTGGGGCTGCTTCTGTCCACGTTTTATTCTCTTTTGAAGCATACTGTCACAGTCGTGTGTAGTTTGGGTATGTGCATCCAAGCCGTGGATCCAGGACAATAGAGGTGGAAGGGGGACAGCGAGAGGTGGTGTAGATTGGAGGCAGGAAGACAGTATTGTTGCGTTTGTGCCTTTGGTTAGATGCACTGCTTGTGACTGTGTAAGTATTTCTAACAGGTGGACGCTCAGATATCGTTCTGTTCCGCCTCGACAGTTGTTTGCAATTCTAGTAGCTTGCGATGTAGTTTTAGATGTTGCTGAGGTAGCAAGTGGGTATAAGACACTAAAAAAATATGTTGAGATCTCTCGGCAACGCAAAGTCGTCTGACTATGTGCTGAGGCTTAACGAGCTGAACGGAAGCCGTCTGCCTTTGCGCTCCGCGGCTGGGATAAAAAGAGTTAATTGCCCATATCACTGGTCAAACTTGAATGGGTCCATGACACATACAGATTGTAGTAAAAATAGTCTGCATCGATATGTGTCAAAGAAATAAAGAACAAATAAACAAATAAAGAGCCGAATAAAGAAACATTGTGCTGGCACTTTGAGAACTCCTCTGATTTAGCAAGTTGCCCGTGCATGGGGCTGTCATTTCTGTATCGTTTTCGGGCTCACGTTATTGTTGCCTGTGTCCTAAATGTGCAGCCTTGTCAGTGTCTATATCTATACCAGTATTATCATGTTATTGGCGCAACAAGATTGTCGTTTGCGTTTCCACGGTAGCCTTCCCTCAGGTGCAGGCGTTCCCACGACTGCCATCAGCACATTGAGAAGTTGCTCTTTAATAGTTCCAGCTTCTTTAAAATGTCATACCACGCGTAAAGATGGGCAGGAATATTAGCAACGAGGCTTGCAGGTTCGTTCCGTTGTGGAGAAAAGTCAATTAATTTTGAAAAAGTGATCAAGTTTACAGCCCAAAACTACAAGAACAAAAAAAAAGGCACTTGCCGCCTGGGCATTTTTTTTTACATTTTCTTGTTCCTATACTTTAGGACTGTAAGCTCAAATGCGGATGACTAGAGCGCTGATGGCAATGTTTCATGAATAATTTCTGTAATGTGGCTTTCTTCTCTATGAATAATCAATGCTTGGAGGACTACCTGTTAAGAGAGTGACAATTAATTATCGGGAATGTTGCAAAATAATTGATTGTTTGATATTCAGGCCTCAGGTGCTCAAATTGATATATTCGAGTCACATTCACAAAAGCGCACTGAAACATAGTGATGCAACGTAATGAAGCTGCTCTGTTATGTCTTACTCTTTTGTCGCAGACTACCGGGTAGCTCCATTGATGAGGATGGGCAGAAGTGACGTGATATCTGTAACAAATAAAACAATTTCAAAAATGCTGCTCAAGGTAAACCCTGATTCATTTTGGAACATAAATAAAATTCACCGCTGCTGCGACCGTTCTTATTCACAACGATGTCGAAAAAAATGCGAAGTATATTTTGCGGAAAATAAAGTTTTGAAGAAAGCAAGAAGAGCCACTCCGTTTACATGAAGTTTATTTTAAGAAAACAGAGCTTACTTAAATCAGGAATCGGCCAATGCTTTCAAGTGGCTCCTGCTGTGGCTGCTATAATATTTGTGTCATTTTAAAACCACAAAATTAAATTACGCAAAGGTGCCGATTTTGCAGAAAGCACAACCATTTTAATATCGCGTTTGGAGTCAGTGGTTTGTGGAGTTAAGCTGGACGTTTGGAAAATTTCACCCCTTTCTGGCAACGAGGCGTCCGACGTTGTTGCTCAAGCACTGACAAGCAGGTTTACAGGGCTGACGTGTTTCAGGCTGAGAGTAGTACGGAGAGGAGGTCCGAGAGACGCAGCAGGAGGTGGCAAGGCAACTCCTTTGAACCAATGCGTACTCGCATTTCATGACTTATAATTACTCCAATTCAGACCAATATTCGGCCAAACATGAAATTTTTCAGGAAAGATTGGACTGATATTGCATCATTTCTGCGTGACCGTAGGTAGCTCTAGAGGGCCGAAAAAATTTAGATGAAACGCAGTCGGGAACCGCTTTTCAGCTTGGTTCCAGAAGGCTAGCTCTTTGCCGTTCGGCAGGTGCATATGCCAACCGGAGTCCAAGGTCTTTTGGGGCGCCTTCTGTGCGAAGCTGTATAGCCTAGTAGTCGTCTGGCTATACGAATAAAATTATTGTCCTCTCTTTTGTTCATCAGGTTACGACGCTTCAAATAATTTTCATTGTGATGATGTGTTTAGATTTTTACGGAAAAAAAAGGTGTGGTAATTGAACTAGGTCTTCTTAACTTCTGTTTAGTTCTTTCAGTGACAGAAAATAAGTGATAATGCTGTGAGATAATGGCGTGTCAAAAATTTAACAAATTCATGGGTGGTATTCTGCTCTAGAAAGCTATGCAAGCTGTGAAGCTCGACAATAGTTTATTGGCAAGTGCATTCACCATAGTAAAAAATCTGATATAGTTATCGCGTGCGTGGGATTCTCCTGTTAGCTTCATTTTACATTTACGCCGTGATTGGTGGTTCTCACATAAGGGCGGTTGTAGCTGAGTATATCAACAGCAAAGCTATTGTGTGTTGCCGTAGTTTATGGCGTGTTGCAGCGTTGCTCTAAATTCCACGTGTGGATAAGCACCGGAGCGAGTGAACAAACTCCACTTTCAAGGGCGGCAGGTGCGATGTTAACCTAAGCTGCGCATGGTGAAGAAGAACACTCAAACACGTGATAAATATAGCAAGAAATGAAAAAAAAATGAAAGACAGAAACAGATAGATAGTGACAGAAAGGAAGATAAAGAGAAAAACGGAGATAACTAAAGGGCGACAAGATGTGCAACTAAAAACATGAACAGGCATAGATGAAACAAACAAAAAGAAAGAAGAAACTGAGGAAACAAAAGAGGAATAAAGAGAGGAACAAAGGGAGTAAGAGAAAAAAGCAGGAAAAAGGAGCGAGAGAGAAAAAAGATCAAATGACAATGAGAGATCAAAAAAGGACAGACACTAAAACTACATAAAAAATTACATACCAAGAGAGACAGGAAAAAACACAAAAATAGATAGAAATAAAAACAAACAAAGAAAGAGAAAGGACAAAGCATATAGAGAAACAAGAAAGGCCTCCCAGCTGTGCTATTGCTTGATGCTTGGCGTTGCTATAGTGCAAAGCCGCCACAACACTTAAATACGACACTCTCTATAGGGTGCCGGCGTGTGTGCATGCAGTCGTATACAGTGATCGTATGCGCTGCCGTCGTCACTTGGTGGAACCCATGCAAAACCACCCATAGCAAAGCCTTTTGTAGCACGCTCTCGCGTCAGTAAGAAGTCTTCTTCCTCCTGTTCCTCAGCCGCGTTCATGATGATACTCAGGCATCTTTTTCAACTTGCTATTGATGCCCATTAATGATAATGCTATTGCAGACAGAGCGACGTATAGCATACCCGAGCATAGCATGCTTAGCATGCGCTCTTTCGAAAGAGAATTATTCCTCGTGTTTTTCAAGCGTCTTAATGATAATATTAAGGGCGGACATTACTACTATGCTCACGGAAACACAAAAACACAAACAGCGTGTAAAGTGGAGAGAGGCAGCATGCTTGAAATACAAAGAAGAAAGGGAATCAAATTTGAGAGAAATATAGAATTAAATAAAATAAAGGGAAAAAACGCAGAAAGAATCGCAAATGAGAACAAAAAGGTAGAGGAGAAAACAAAGAAGTAGCCGAAGAGAAACAAAGAAGTCTGCTCAGCTCCATACTTGTTTCGGGATTAGCACTACTGCATTAACTTCAAACGTATATCGGCGGCAATGTTCCTGAGAATTCGAATACAGCAGAAACTTGGTATATGAATTGAGGGCAACGCTCAACTTTATTTGTGAAATGGGGAAGTTAGTAAAGTCAAGAATAAAGAGAGAGAGATAGATAAAGATGCAAGGAAAGGCAGGGAGGTTATCCAGACGCACATCCGGTTTGCTACCCTGCACTGGGAAGGGATGAAGGGGAGAAAAGAGGTTGCAGAGAGATGAGAAGGTACACACAATCACGAGCACACTAGGGGAGCACACACAGTCTACAGGCGGTCGCTCAGGTTTGCTGACTTTAAGTAATTAAGCAGAGCTTTAGTCGCTTTCTGCGCAACTGAGGCAGATGCTCAAGGTCCTAGTATCTTCTGCACACAAAATGGTCCGGGGTCAAGTTGATTCAAAACCATCCGGAGCTGGCATCGCTGTGTGTCATAGCAAGCGATGCCAGAAAGGGGTACACCTTTGTAAATGCAACACCCAACTAAAGGCGGCATAAAAGTGTCGCATCGGAGCGCGAAAGTTGTGATGGTAGCTTTAGTTTGAGCGAAGGATCCAGTTCATAAAAGTGACACCTTTGGAAGCTGGTAGACGACCAGAACGTGCGTGTAAGACCTCGAGCCAGCAGGTAAAGTTGTCTTGCTGCACCATTCCTTGATAGAGGAATCGGGACTACACGGGTTCCTTCAAGGGCTGAGCGGGCTGCATCATCGGCTAATTGATTCCCGGTAATATGGATATGTCCAGGCAGCTATTGATATATATTATCATGCCCTCGTGCTAGAGCTTCATGATGGCAATGTCTTATTTCTTGTACCAATTGTTCATGACTCCTCCTACGCATGGCAGACTGCAAACTCTGAAGCGCTGCCTTCGAATCACAGAATATGACCCATTTTCCTGGACGTTCTTGAACGAGATACTGTAAAGCAGTCCTTATAGCAGCAAGCTCTGATGCCGTAGATGTAGTCATATGCGACAACTTAAACTTGATTGTCATTGCTGCAGCCGGAATTACAGTGGCACCTGATGAGCTGCTGGAAGAGACGGACCCATCAGTGTATATCTGCGTTCGGTCTAAGTACAACTCATGTAATAATAGCTGAGTTGCTTGCTTCAATGCTACTCTGGAGTCGTTGCTTTTCTTTTTGATTCCGGGAATTTCTAGATGTACTTGCGGCTGGTCGAGGCACCACAAAGGACATGCCATTCTCGTAGCTGGCGTATATCCTGATGGAATGCTGTTTAGGTGCTGGGCTATGACGTCTGAAAACGTAGCACGTGGTCTTCTGGAGGGTAGAAGGGCCAAGTGGTGGTCGGGGACACGGCTAGCATGTCGAATGTGCGCTCTGAGGCAATCCACAACTCTATATGTCCTGACCGGATGGTCTTTGGCAAGCATGATTGTGGCATAAGTAGAAGCGCATCGGGGCAGTCCTAGGCAGACCTGCAAACTCTCCAATGAATGAGTATTGGATTTGCAAGTGTTAGTCAGTACCGGCAAGCTGTAGCGCAATGGACCTAGAAATAGGGCCCGGTACAGCTGTAGCATGGAGGCCACAGAAGTTCCTCATGCTTTCCCGCACATGAATTTCATTATATGCACAATAGATAGCAGTCTCTTCTTCAAGTACGCACAATGCGGGCTCCACGAAAGACTTCTGTCGATTATTATACCCAGGAAACGATGCGTCCGTGCATATTTGACACTCTGCCTAATGATGTAAACAGGGTATGGTGTCATTGGTTTGCGTGTATACGCCATCAACGCGCACTTCACAGTTGATATAGTTAGGCCTTGTTTCTGAAGGTAGGCTGTTGTGAGGGTTGCTGCCCGCTGTATTCGTGCACGCACCTGAGGGCGAGTAACTGCAGCACTCCAGAGGCAAATATCATCGGCGTATATGGATAGGCACACCGACTTTGGCAGAACCTTCACCAGACCAATGAGGGCAACATTAAACAATGTGGGGCTTAAAACACCTCCCTGAGGTATTCCGCAGTAGGTGTAATGTTCAGCAGTTTTACCCTCATATGTTTGCACAAAGAAACCCCTGCCAGTTATATAATCTTTTATCCATTGAAACATTCGTACACTAACGCCCATTGCTGCGAGAGAAGTGAGGATGGCATCGTGAGCTACATTATCATATGCACCCTTCACGTCAAGACAGAGTGCCACTGATATGCGCTTGCGACTTTTTTCTTGCGGAACAAATGTCGATTAGTGAAGGACACAGTCGATGGAGGAGCGGCTCCGACAAAAGCCTGTTATGCAAGAAGGGTATTTGGTGTATCGTTCCAAGTACCACTCGAGACGAAATAGAACCATTCTTTCTATCACTTTTCCGAGGCAGCTTGCGAGGGCAATAGGGCGATACGCTGTCAAGTCCAATGGTGATTTTCCGGATTTCAAAAGTGGTATTAATCGACTTATTTTCTATTCTCGGGGAACACTGCCGCTGAGCCAAGAGTTGTTGAAGCATGTTAAAAGTTCTTTTCTGGCTTCTTGTCCAAGGTGTCTCAACGCACTATAAGTAATACCATCAGGACCTGGCGATGACATGCGCTTTGAAGCGACTAACGCACTTTCCAGTTCTTCCATGGTGAATGGAATGTCCATTTCTGGTAATCGCATCTCAGGAACGATCACGGCGTCGATGCTCCCGTTCATAATATTCCCGTCAACTCTCGTGCAAAATTTTTCAGCCACCTCGAGTTCTGTTTTTCTATGATGGAGTGCCAAAGCTTTAAAAGGGTGCCGTTGTTGAGGAGAGGAGCGAAGACCACGAACTGCTCTCCAGATATATGACAGCGGTTTATGAGGTTCTAGAGCTTCGCAGAATGCTTTCCAGCGTTCGCTCTCCAGCTTGTAAATGCGTCGTTGAATCTTTTTCCGGAGCCGTCTTGCTTCCCTCAGATCGTAAATTGATCTTGTGCGTCTGCATCGTCGTTCAGCACGCCTTCGTATAGCTCGTAATGTTTCCAGTTCGATGTCAAACTGTGTTATTTTAGACGAAAATGGTAATTTACATTTGGACGCTTGCATAGCTTCCGCTATGGTATTTTCCAGGCTGCAGGCGAGACCTTCTTGGCAAGCGTCCTCAACACGCGAAGTAAACATCGACCAGTCGGTGCCAATTACAACACCGGAAGAGAAAATTTTTATGATACCATCAATCGTCACGTAGGTGGGTATGTGATCACTCCCGTGAGTCTCAATATCGCAAAACCATTTAACTTTGTGTGAGAAGCACCGTGACACCAACGTCAGGTCAAGGCAACTGCCATACGTGAGACCCCACAGATATGTTGGGGTACCATCGCTCATGATGGAAAGGTCGTAATCGGAAGCGAATGTAACAACGTTCCGGCTCCTGGAATTCATCCTAGTGCTCTCCCAAAGCATGTGATGGGCGTCGAAGTCACCGGTGATAATCCAAGGCCCATCGGTCCTCATTAGGATGTCTTTTATAAAAATCTGTCGCAGTCAAATTGCGATGACGGAGATATAGATCCACCAATAAGCGTGAACGAAACTGCATTCTTCTTTACCCGAAGACACACATATTGATTGTCGTCATTTGAACTTATTGGGTGCGAAAGGTAAGTCAAGTCTGTGCGAATGTAAACAATTACTTTGCTTTGTTCTTCGCAAGCGGCTGAACAAAAAGCTTCATAACCGGACAATCTATAAGGCGTTGATACGTTTGGTTCACATATGACAAGTATAGGGAATTGATTGGCCCGAACAAATTGGCGAAAGTCCGAGATACGGGATTTCATGCTTCTGGCATTCCACTGAAAAATCGACGCACTTTTAACTTCAGTGCGGAAGATGAAATTTTGTTGAGCCATTGTGCTTATACGACGTTAGCAAGAACTGGATTCAGTGCATCCAGTATTTTCAGTGCACTCTTGGGAGACGGAGATTGTATGCTGCTCAGTAGCGTGCGAATTGTGGCAATTAATGATTGCACGATTGCAGTCACTTGCCTGTCTTGGTTGGAAAGATCTCAAACCGGGATCGCGGACTGGCCGTCATGAAACTCCTTTGGTTCGCTTGATGCTGCTTCCCATTGAAGTGCAGGCCACTCTGTCACAGTTAGGGTATGCTCACAGGCTTTGTCCTTTACAGCCTTTCGCACGGCATGAGGTCTGAGAGGCAAAGGAGGTGGTACAGATGAGGGATCTGGCAAACGTGTCGAGGAGGTATCGGGTGTCCTTGAAGACCGACGTCGACGTGAACGACGCCTTCTGATTTTAGCTGCGGCTTCTCGATGAGATGAGTGATCGCGCACCATCTCCTTCAAGATGGCAATTTCCTTCTGAATCCGCGGGCAGTCCTTCGATGTGGCTTCATGGGATCCATTGCAATTAGAGCATTTCTTGACAGTTGCGACGCACTTATCCGCTTCATGGGGCTCGGCGCAGCAGTGGCATACCACCGAACTCTCGCAGACGCTGCTCACATGTCCAAGTTTCATGCATTTACGGCACTGGAGAGGCTTTGGAATGAAAGGCTGCACGCATGTCTGAAGTACCCCACCTTCACATGAGAGGGGAGTGATGTGCTCTTAAAGCAATCTTCACACAGCGAGACTTGCCTAGCCGGGTGACATCAACAATTGGAGTATCAGTTGTTGACTTGATGAGAAATTGTAAGTCATTATTGGAAATAGCCACATCTATGTCGTAGATCACGCCGGTTACTACATCACATTCCAAGGAAACATGAGAGCACACCTGGTTGCCGTCCAAGTCAGTTACACTGCGCAGAACACCCAACGCACTTGCGTGCAAAACGTCAACAGCCAGTATATTCTTTCTGGCGTTCACTCTTATGTCCGTGATCTCATTTGGCACGAGCGGATTTCAAGCTTCTTCAGGATCTAAAATGCAGCGTTGGAACACTTAAATGTCATAAGTGTGTGAAGTAAGCCGACCGACACCAGCCCGTGAGAAAAGTCCGGGATGGCGGCTCGCACTATCTTTGGGTAATGCTGGAAGACCGAAAGGTAACAAAGATTCGTGTTCTGGAGGTAATACTGCATTTATTTTGCAAGAAGAAAAAATATAAGCTCGTGGATTCCGCTTAAGTGCGCTACACCAGCAGTGTGTGTACACAGTTCTCATAGCGTAGACTCGCTTTGAATTCACCTGCAGGTTGCTTATGGGCCTCAGCCAACATCCTAAAAAGGTCGGCGGGGATCACGACCTGACTTGGTGTGGAAACAAAATCTTCGATGTGTCGGACGTGGGGTCTAGCTTCGTCGCAACTAAACTATAGCCGTAATTCAAGCATTGAGATGTTTCAACGTGCGTCAGAACACATTCTCCAAGAAAAACTCGTCTGTGTCAAGCTTCGCAAGAATTATCTTTTTTCAAAGACGATAGTTTTTCTTGGGGACCTTCCACGCAATAATTTTCGTCTGTCTGTCTGTCTGTCTGTCTGTCTGTCTGTCTGTCTATTTGTACGTTTGTCTGGCCGCCCTCAACGGTACCCTAAACGGCACCAAAGTGGCCAAATGAAACCTCAAAAGCCGACCCTATCCGCAGCGCCCACCAGTATTGCTCAAGGTTCAGCGTTCATACTTGCGCGATTGTCAATTAAAAAGCAATTATTGGGCATATTTGAGGCGCCAAAACAACACGTCAATGATATGTACGTGTAGTTTTTACTAGAAAAGGGATGCACAAGTAATTCTAAGGACCGTAGCGTTTAACACGCTGTGATAACCATGCAACGCTTGCACGAAAAGGCAAGTGTTGCCAACGCTTTGCTGAAACGGCACGGTGGTGGCACCTACCCGTCGCCTTGAGTTTTACACCTTTTCACCTAAAAGACGGGCGCGCACGCCGCGCGATTCGTTTTCCAGGATAACTGTCAGTTAGCGGTGATGTCTCACGTGTGACGTGACTTGATGCGCTCGTTAGCCTCCTCTTCACGCTCGTGGCACTCTAACGCAGTGCCTGCGGAATACCATTCACTGATTTTCTTGTACAGAACATGAAATAAACGTTTTGTTCATTCTCTCCAGACGTGAGACTGTCGTCTTTTGACGACATTTGCTGTGTTACATGCACATACGGGGCCAGTTTTTTTTTGAAAAACGTCCATAAATATTCTTCTGCGGCCAAGGTCATTGATACCGGTTGATGAAACATTTAAACATGTGTAAGTGTCATGAAAGGAAACCCGATTTGAGTGCAGGTTAAAGAACCCTAGGTGGTAGAAACTGCTGGAGACCTACACTACGGCGTCTTCCATAATCATATGGTGGTTTTGGGACGTTAAACCCCACATATAAATCAATCAGTCATGAAATGAAACCTTCTTCATTAGATCGAGAACTTTTCTTACATCAAGTTCGAACTGTATAAGTAGATGCGTCTTGCGTTCAGTTCGAATAATGAATATAGGAGTTTTTACGAGAGGCAAAAGCAGTTACTTAAAAAATTGCCAAAGAAAACTTGCTTTAGATCTAGCATACACTTGTGGGCTACGAACAAAGCCGTTGTGTTTCTCTGGTATCAACAGTACAAGGGTGGTTCAGAAATAGGGTTATTGAAGTATTACAGATGCTTCAGAAACTTACACTGCCATTCAAGAAAAAAAACCCAAACCAAGTGGACTCCACCACGAATTTCACCAACACGGCCACGCAGCGAATCTAGGGCTCCAGCTTTTCGCACTAACGTCACAAACACAAATGCGATAATTCCTGGAGGATGGCAATGTGTATTCAGCGTTGTCTGGTACACACACAATCCACATCGTGTATACCAAACATATAGAATGTCCAAAGGAATGGGAATTGCACTTGAGTGAAGGTAGCATTGTTTCAAGCAACAAAACCTAAAAGAAGGATGAACTTGTTATAGATCTTGTAGTCCCCCGCCGCCAGTTTCCCACACTGTGGGTACCCTCTCAAAGGACTATGTACTGTGTTCTGCCGAGCAGCAAGCTGGAAGTGCATTCGTACCCATTTCACAGGTCTTCATCAAAAGACAAGGCATATTTTGGTGTGTAACTGCACGGAAGAATTTCGTGGTACTACTTACCCACAGATGAACAAGAGTGCGAGAGCAAAAAGGCTGAATGTCGTGATTTTCAAAGACATGATCCGGTATATGCTCAGCTAAGTTGCAGTTCTGTATAGCACAATGTTTAGAAGCTGCGTGTGTTACAGTTTTTATAGACTGACACCATTGGGACACGTTTACTAAATTGCCTCATGGATGTTTTAGGTGCTGTCGAAAAATCGATTGTTAGGAACAGCGCGAACGAATAAAAGAGCATTCAGAGGGAACGCGGAAGGTCATTCATTGGCCTTCATTCAGTTTGTATTAGAGCTGCCCGTAGCAATGAATATAACCCAACCCATCAATTTCCCCATTTGATTGTACAAGTTAGAATTGAGCAGATAAAACAATAGGTTTTCATGATAAAGTTTCAGAGAAATACGGACGCATTTATTCGTAAAGAAGAAAAAAACAAACAAAAATGTTCTGCTTTATAACATAGCTCTACCGGTGTGCAAAGAAACACATCAATCTTGTAAGCGCCACGCGTATACAGAGAGTCCCTTTAAAAATACACACGAAAAAGCTAGATTGTTTTCAACGGTAAATTTTTTTATATTTTTTATAGTTTCGTCACCATTGCGCTGTTCGAAGATACGCCTAAATTATTTTGGTGGTTTCGCAAAAACAACAGCAAACAAAAAAACGCATCGAACCAATAAAGCAAGTGAACTGCCTCATTCAAAGATCGATTTGGGCTCTCTGTGCTAAATATCTAAATTACAAGACTCAAGATTTGCGTATACTTGCAGATTGGAGCAACTCAGCTGAATTTCTGGTGATTTCTCTATTTTGTTTCTCATAGAGAATATTCAAATTGTACCATAGCACACGTGGCCGTTCTTGATTGGATAAGTCCAGTCTACGTCACTGAACGTCTGGCTGATCGGCAGCGTCGTCAGCCTATGTTACAACATTCTCCGGGTTCACGCGAGCAGTGCGGCAGTTTATTTATATCGAGATCTTTTTTCTCAGCCACCAAGTTCTCTGACATCGTTTGGCCAAAATCTATTGGTTGGTGACTGATAACGCTGCGGCGTCGTGTAAGGCTTGTTAGAAAACTAGAGAGTCGAGTCGCTTCGGCCTGTCGGCACAGCGAGCATCATGCAATCGCTATTCCTTCAACGCCAGGTCCCAATTTTCTAAAGCCGTAACGTCAACCCTGAAAACAACTTCAAATTCACGCGTATCATTCTCAAAGATTTTCAAGTGCGGAGCACTTTAAGTAGCAGGCAGGTGTGTGATGTAGGCATTGCTTGAGTAATGCAGGCACATATGTATATCTGGGATATCTATCTGTAGGGCGTGCACGCACCAAACGATATTCGTCTTCCGTTCTTTTTTGACTGGATGGATGATGATTTTAGCGCTGGCAAAACCCCATGTAGCAGAGTCATCTTTGGCATATTGAACGTATCATGATGATAATAATGTTCCTCTTGCATTGGTGGCACCCACCCACAAAGGGAGATCGGCCAAGAACCGGGCGGCAGAATCTTTTACTTAGTTGTTTTTGTATTTCAAAACATCCATTGGAGTTTCATTAAGACAGAAAACAAATCGCAAATGTTGTATGAAGATGCTACGCGAGCTAGCGGTCAGGCAATCAGATAGCCTCGGAAGGAGAAATAATATTATCAATTGACTAACAAGGTGATCTGTACGCACACACAGCAGAGAAAATCTTTCTGTGGATATATAACCTATTGTAATCCCTTTGTCACACCGGTCCCGTTAATTAGGGAGGCAATCGCCGGGCTAATTCCAAGAGCCGAAGAATCGGCCCCCCGAACCGCACCACGAAAGCGTGGACAATTTAGAAGTGGTCCTTTTTGGCGCGCCAGTGGACGCCGGCTGTGGCCCAAAGAACAAGTCAGAGCCGAGAGTTGATAAACAAACAAATTATATTCTCAATAATGGCAGATCGAAAACAATACACAAAAATGCACACTCCACAATAGTTGCATACAATATGTCGCCAATCCAACCAATCAATCAACGTACTACACAATACAATCAGCCACACTTGAAACAACGGACACGGACAACAATACGCACTACAATGCAGTCGCATGCATTGAACAACCAAGACACTTAAAGGCTAAAGAGATAGAAAACCTATTCAGTCCAAAGTTCTTGGAACCAAAGTCTAGGTGATACTCTTCCGAGAATCACTCACTCAAAGTCCAGCGTGGTTGTCGTTCCGCAGCCCTCGAAGTTTCTCTTCCAGGAAACCTCCCGTCTTCAATTGGCCACTCTTCAAACTTCAACTTCTTCGCCGGAACACGTCGGCTTCACACCCGCAGCTGTTGCCACGCGTCCTCGCTCAATAGCGGTAAACACACGCTCTTGCCTGTAGCCCGAGCCTTCACCCCTCAGGTGGAAATCCTCTTCATCTCCGGCTTCGTCCCTACGGACCAAAACCTTCGCCGACTACACGGCGGAATCCCTACGCGCTCTGGCGTTAACTTCCGTCTCCTCCTCATCTCTCATCTCGGCTGCTCGGTTAAATACCTTGCGCGCGGCATTCCAGACGGTTCTCGTCCTTTCGTCGGCGCGATACGCAGCGAAAGCTGGGAAGAGGGCGAGACGGTTGGAATGCCCTCCCCGGCCGATGAGTCAACTCGGTATGACCACGCCCCTTTCGTTCTGGAAAAATCGAGTGCTTGCTCGGCCGCCGTTGTGGGGTGAGGAGGTTCGTCGATGAAGCCACGCTTCTGCGGGGAGAGCGCGCGCCCGGGGAGCCTTGGCCGTTTGTTTTCTTTTTCTTTCCTTTTTTTTCTTTTGACTTCGCGGCGTTTCTCCCGCCCGTTATCGCAAGAATTTGGCGTCGCGCCCTTTTTTAGCGCTCGTTCTGTGACACCCTTCAAAGGATAAAATTACTGCCATGTTTATTTCTAAACCTAGATTCTCAATTGGGTTGATAAGGTATCTTTTCCTTTGATAAGAATATTGTTGGCAGAATAGAAAGAAATGATCTATTGATTCTATTTATTTGCAAGAGAGACATGATGGAGATGCTGTGAGCCCAGCTTTGTGTAAGTAATAATTCAGGTGGGGGATTCTACAGCGTAATCTGGTGATCGTAATTTACGCACCAGATACGCACCACTGTTTATTCCAGCAGCATCTTAAGTGTACGAAGCCTTCTACTTTAGCCAATGATAATTTGTCTATTTCCTTGTGCAAACAAGCATTTCAATATCTGAGTGCTGTTACGTAAGCGAAATCAGGTAAAATAGCGAAGAGTGGTCCCCTTAACGATGCTTTGGCTAACGAGTCTGCCATCTCATTTAGATAAATCCGACAGTGGGCAGGTACTCACACCAAGTGGAGTTTTCTCAAGTTTGTTGGTAATACACTACTAATAATGCTTACTAATGGTAAATGTTTTGCTTCAGAGAGTGCAGTACACACTGAGAGAGAATAAGGAATAATGACTGCTTCTGATTCGCTTGCAGGAAGTTTTCGAAGTGCTAGAACTATAGAAAATAAATCAGCCATGAATATAGAAGTATAGTCTGGCAATTGAACTGAAGAAAGACCAGTCAAGAGAAGGACAGAAGATGTGTACTGCAGCCTTTTCATTTAGTACAGATGCATCAGTCGCGATAATGTTGTTGATGGACTAATGAGTCAAGTAATCTTGTAATTGGTTATGTAAATATTGATGGGGCATTTGCTTTGAATTGGTAGGGAAAATTTTTAGTTGTATTAGTAGAAAATTCTATGAGAGTCTTCTTCCTTTTGTTCTTCAAGCGCCTTGACGATGATAATAAAAGCGGAGCACTTCATGTGAAACCACACATAGAAATGAAAGAAGAGGAAGCAAACGATAAATTGAAACAGTACTAAAGGAAACGAAATAGGACGAAAAATAGAAGTAAGGAGAAAAAAAGAGAGAAAAAATGGCAAAATATGAAAACAAACAGCATAGAGGAAACAAAGAAAAAAAATTATACAGATCCCACTTACCTGGGAATCGACGTTACACGAAGCATGCCAAGGACAGGTGACCTTGTTGAATTTTTTTTATTGAGCGACTTTATGAAATGACGCTAAATATATGTAAAAATGTTGCACGCACAGACAGGAGTATAAGGTCAGATGTTCATAAAACCCACTGTTTGCACTTGCGCAACGATGCCAACTCGACCATGCGTATTAGCAACACCAGAATTTGATATGAAGCGCTGACGCTTGCGATGATGCTGGCCCTGGACAATGCTACATAAATCGACTTCAGAGCATGGAAACCAACCACAATTGACGTTAACCCGACGTGACGGCTGTATCAAAGGAGTACAGTCGAGTGCATAATTTTAGAGACCACGGGAGCGCGTGCCGAGGCGCATTGCTGCGCCTTCTGGCGGCTGCACGGCTTTGTCTGGGAGCGCGTACTGCGCACGCTTGTCCCATATCACCCGGCAGCCTGCGTTTTCGCTTGTTTAAATGGCGCGCATCTCGAAACGATGCGGACGGTGCAAGGTGTCACTGTGAAGGTAGTCGCTGTGAAGACAATGAAAAAAGCCGAGTGCTAATGTGACGACCGCACATCATTTGCGGGTTTCGGCGTGCTGTACATAGTGCACGTTACTCCTAGGTGATCCGCGGCGTGATCACATTTTGACTGTCGAGTGAGGCAATCAATGAGCTCAGCCAGCTGTGTTGCCTTTTGCACTCTCATTCGCCGAACTAACGCACGTAGTACTACTCGGTCCAAATATCATGTGTCTATGAACATGCAAACCACCAAACGTCCAACAGCTGAAGAAAAGAGCCGAGGAGGAAACGTGCAAAGAAACTCGGTTTATTAAGGATAAATTTTTTATTAAGGCCGCTGCGGTGGTGCAGTGGTTTCGATGCTCGGCTACTGACCCGAAAGACGCATCTTCAAGCCTAGTCGCGCATGCCGTATTTCGATAGAGGAGAGATACTCGAAACCAGTATACTGAGTGAACGGTAAAGAACCCCGAATGAGCAAACATTCCCAACACGTTACTTTGGTGGAGCTCTATGTCACATCTATATAATAAAATTTATTTCTCTCTCTATATCGTGCTTCTGTCACGTCCAGAGCCCGCACTTATTATTGGTAGGAGTCGAGCCTCGACCCAAAAGTTTATAGGATTCGAAGTTCAGATATTCATGTGTCATCTTCTACTACTCGAACCATAAACCCCGATTGAAGTCAACCCATTAATTGAATGCATTATAGTAGTATAATGAGGCGTTTTAGAGTTGCACTCTTTTATAAAACAGGAGAGTGGTCACGACACGTCAAGTGGTAATGGCGGAACCAGCCTGAGTACCCAGCCAACCAAACGTCGTCTTCTTCACCGACTGAGTCATACCCCCTGCCCTTCTGAGTAGCATTCATCTTCTTCACTACATTTTCCTCCCCTCCGGAAAAGAGCCACCCTGGCGACTCATGGGCAGGAGACAATAGAGGGATCGTAATACGGTTTTAGGCGGTCTATGTGGACGGTCTCACGTCCACGGCGTCGTTGATCATGGGGCTGTTCAAGCGGCTCCACGATGTAATTGACGGGTGAAGTTTGTTTAACCACACGGTAAGGTCCGTCATACTTGTACATCAGTTTCAGTGAGAGACCAGGGCTTGTTGAAGGGATGCGAAGCCAGACAAGTTCATCCGATGCATAAGAAGCCGGAGGCGTCGGGCTATCGCGGTGGTGTTTCTGGCGTTGCTGTTCAGCACTTGTGAAGGAGCGGGCAAGCT
This sequence comes from Rhipicephalus microplus, assembly GCF_013339725.1. Lineage (NCBI taxonomy): Eukaryota > Metazoa > Arthropoda > Arachnida > Ixodida > Ixodidae > Rhipicephalus > Rhipicephalus microplus. The sequence goes on from NC_051165.1 coordinate 137,592,889, forward strand.
GACGACACTCTTCCGCGTATTTAGCAGCTTGTGACATTGTCGTCGACTCAGCAACATCCGGGTGGTAAGGAAGGATGGTGTCTAGCGTGCAAGAGGGCTCGCGACCATAAAGGAGGAAATATGGCGAGAAACCAGTGATTGTCTGGACAGCAGTATTATGCGCGTAGGTTACAAAAGGGAGAATACTGTCCCAATTGGTGTGATCGGTTGCGACGTACATCGACAGCATATCTCCTAATGTACGGTTGAATCTTTCTGTAATGCCATTGTTTGAGGATGATACGCGGTGGTGGTGCGATGAATGACTTGGCATTCCTTGAGAAGCGATTCGACAGCGTCCGACAAAAACACACGCCCTCGGTCACTCAGGAGTTCACGTGGTGCACCGTGACGTAAAATGATCTGATGCAGTATGAAACGACCGACGTCGCTGGCTGACGCAGAAGAGAGTGGTGAAGTTTCTGCGTAGCGCGTAAGGTGACCGATAGCGACGATTACCCAGCGATTTCCAGTCGGTGTAATCGGAAGAGGTCCATACAGATCAATACCAACACGGTCAAATGGTCGGGCAGGACAAGGTAAGGGTTGTAGTGGAGCTGGAGAAGTTGGAGTGGGATTCTTCCGGCGTTGACAAGCGAGTCAGGAACGTACGTAGCGACGGACGAAGCGATACATTCCACGCCAGTAGTAGCGGTGGGACAGGCGGGTGTAGGTTTTTAACACTCCAGCATGGGCGCATTGTGGGTCGGCGTGAAAGGAGGCGCATATGTCTGAGCGGAGACTTCTGGGAATGACTAGAAGCCATTGGCGTCCTTCGGAGAGATAATTACGTCTGTATAGCAAACCATCTCTGATAAGGAAGTGCTGTATTTGACGGCGCATACCTCTAGGGATATTTTGCGAGGGAGTTCGATTCAACAAGTTGATAAGTGAAGCGATCCAAGGATCTTTTCGTTGCTCCTGTCGCATGTCACTGACACTAAGTGCAGATACGTCGGGGGCAGGCGAAGACGGCGGCTTGTCACTACAGCGTAGAGGTGATCGGGACAACGCGTCTGCGTCGGAATGTTTTCGGCCAGATCGGTAAACGACGTGGATGTCGTACTCTTGTAGCCGAAGCGCCCAACGGGCAAGCCGGCTGGTGGGATCTTTTAACGAGGAGAGCCAACATAATGCATGATGATCTGTAACCACGCTGAATGGGCGCCCGTAAAGATATGGTCGAAACTTACCTATGGCCCATATGATGGCTAGACACTCTTTTTCGGTGACTGAATAGTTGGCTTCTGCTTTTGTGAGTGCACGGCTGGCGTAAGAGACGACGTACTCATCAAATCCAGGTTTACGCTGGGCGAGCACAGCACCGAGGCCAACTCCGCTAGCATCCGTGTGTATTTCCGTCGGGGCAAGAGGATCAAAATGTCGCAGTATAGGAGGTGACGTAAGAAGGTGGCGGAGTGTGGCAAATGCATCGTCACAAGCTGACGACCATCTAGAAAGGTCTTTGTTGCCGGCAAGAAGGTCAGTCAAGGGCGATATGATGGAGGCGAAGTTGCGAATAAAACGACGAAAATATGAACATAAACCGAGGAAGCTGCGAAGTTCTTTTAAGGTCTTCGGCTTGGGAAATTCGGCGACGGCACGGAGTTTCGTCGGATCCGGAAGAATGCCATCTCTAGATACAACATGGCCCAAAATTAGGAGTTGTCGAGCGCCGAAGCAGCACTTCTTCAAGTTGAGCTGTAGACCGGCGGCGGTGAGGCAAGTAAGCACTGTCTCGAGCCGTTGAAGATGCGTTGAAAAGTCGCTTGAAAATATTACAACATCGTCTAAATAGCACAGACATGTCTGCCATTTCAGGCCACGGAGGATGTTGTCGATCATGCGCTCGAAAGTGGCAGGCGCATTGCAGAGCCCAAATGGCATGACGTTAAATTCATATAAGCCATCAGGGGTAACAAAAGCCGTCTTGGGGCGATCAGCCTCAGCCATGGGAACCTGCCAATAACCTGAACGCAGATCTAGTGACGAGAAGAACTCCGCACCTTGTAAGCAGTCAAGGGCATCGTCTATGCGAGGTAGCGGGTAAACATCTTTGCGCGTGATCTTATTCAACCGGCGGTAGTCGACGCAGAATCTTATTGAGCCATCCTTTTTCTTGACTAGAACAACTGGGGAGGCCCACGGGCTGTTAGAGGGCTCAATAACACCTCGCTTCAACATGTCGTCAACTTGATCCGCGATTATGCGACGCTCAGATGCCGATACCCGATATGGACGCTGACGTAAAGGAGCGTGAAGGCCAGTGTCGATTTCGTGAGATACAGTGGAAGCACGGCCCAAAGTCAGTTGCTGGTGGTCGAAGCTGGCACGGAAGCGCTCGAGGAGGGCGATGATGTCGGTGCGCTGCTGGGCCGTAAGGTTGGGGTCGATGCAGCGCGAAATTGCGTCGGTGAATGATGGGGAAGAGGATGACGCGCAGCAATCAACAGCATCAATAGGTAGCGTAGTCGAGTGGTCAGGAACTACACGTGCACTCGAGGGATCAATGTCATCGGCAAAGCCCAGGCACTCTCCGCACAGTAACTTGGAAGGCGAGGGAAACGGATTTGATACATAAATTGCACTTGATCCATCGTGAATATTCAGAACGGCGAAAGGAATCAGGAAGCACTTGCGGCGAACAGCGGTTACAGAAGGCGTAAAAAGAACAGTTGAGCCACTAGAGACGTCACAGGAAAGCGGGACTAGGGCGGACGAGAACGGGGGTATCGAAGTGTCGGCGGCAACGAAAACTTTTGCAGGTGAAAGGGACGAGTCGAGTGAAGCAGCGTCGCATAACGGCGCGAACTCCACTTCCGCGCGAGCACAGTCGATGACGGCATGATGAGTGCAGAGAAAGTCCCAGCCTAATATAATGTCATGGGAACACTGCGGGAGCACTACGAACTCGACGACATATATATTGTCAGCAATAACGACACGTGCTGTGCATGCAGCAAAAGGGCGAATTCGTTGCTCGCTCGCAGTGCTTAAAACGAAGTCGTGTAGAGGCATTGTGACTTTTTTTAGTCGACGGCAAAGTTTTTCAGTCATTACAGACACTGCGGCGCCAGTATCGACCAATGCAAAAACAGGTATACCTTCAACGGAGACAGCAACGACGTTGGACGGCGAAAAACAAGGTCTTGTGGAGTTCGAAAGATCCGCAGTTCTTGCCCCCGGAACCGCGGCTCCTAGTTTTCCTCAGGGACAGGGCGAGGTCGACGGAGCATAGGGGAAAGGGAACGGCGTTGAGGTGAAGGCGACCGGTGTCTGTTGAAGTTCCAGCGAGGTGAAAATGTGTCCATGGTGGTAGTCTCGCCATATACAGCCGGCTCCGGTCGTGGGGGTAAATCATAATTGTTGGGCCTGACGTCGTCACGCAGGAAAAACTCACGCCGTCGACAAAATCGTGCCACGTGACCCGCAATTCCACAGGCGAAGCATATGGGGCGGTTGTCTTGAGTGCGCCAAGGGTTCTGAAAGCGTCGAGGTGGTGGTCGGGAGATAGGACGGGCAGCCTGGTACATAGGCTCAGTCGGTACGACAAAGGGACGCGTGGACGTAGGCGTTCGCGACAAAGAAACGTGGCCGTTCGCGACAGGTGGACGTCGGGTTCCGTTCAGTGCTTCGGCATAGGTCAATGGAGCAGCCACAGGTGGTGCGTGAGCTGTTGGTAGCGCCTCGGACACTTGCTCCTGGACTACTCGCTGTATTGATGGCGCTAAAGTAGATGGGGCACTTTCGGAGGTATAAGGCATGAGGGACAACTGGCGTGCGACCTCCTCTCGTACAAATTGCTTGATCTCGAGAAGCAAAGTGGTGTGATCTATAGAGCCAGCCGACGTTAAAGCGGAGATGGTTGCACATGGCGCGGTAGCACGACGTGTGGTGTCACGCTGTTTCCAGAGCTCATCATAGCTCTGACACAGTTGGATCACTTCCGCTACCGTTTGCGGGCTTTTGGCGACAAGCATCTGAAATGCGTCGTCAGTCACGCCTTTCAAGATGTGTTTGATCTTCTCGGCTTCTGTCATGGCCGAGTTGACACGCCGGCAAAGGTCGACCACATCTTCAATATAACTGGTGTAATGCTCACCATTCTGCTGAGCCCTGGCACGCAAGCGCTGTTCGGCCCGTAGTTTGCGAAGTGCTGGACGGCCAAACAAGTCCGCAAACGCCGTTCGGAAGGCCGACCAGGTGGGGAGGTCTCTCTCGTGATTGCGGTACCACAGACTGGCGACGTCGGTCAAATAAAATTGGACGACAGTGAGCTTGTGTGCATCGTCCCACTTGTTGAGCTTGCTCACCCGGTCGTATTCATCGAGCCAGTCTTCCGCGTCTTTGTCATCGGTTCCACTGAAGGTAGGTGGATCGCGTTGCCGAAAGGAACCAAGACAGACAGGAGCTGCAGTAGTTGGAGCCGAGGCGGCCGCCTGCTGATCATCGTCCGTGGACATCGTAGCAACTGGAGGCAACGTACGGTTTCGCAGTTCCAGGATTAGGCGTTACCCAGCACTCTCCACCAATTATAATGAGGCGTTTTAGAGTTGCACTCTTTTATAAAACAGGAGAGTGGTCACGACACGTCAAGTGGTAATGGCGGAACCAGCCTGAGTACCCAGCCAACCAAACGTCGTCTTCTTCACCGACTGAGTCATACCCCCTGCCCTTCTGAGTAGCATTCATCTTCTTCACTACAGTAGATTGAAACAAGTAAGCATAGCATAAATTAATGCAAATTAAGACGTGCAAGAGAAGGTATAGGCTTTCACTTTCGAGTCTTTTCATATTTGGGGGTATCTGGGAATGTTTTTTCCGGAAACCAGAGAAAATCACAAAGATTGAAAGCGGTGTCACTGCTTCCATTATTTCAATAGAACTCTACCCATGACATATGCACGGAATATTCTCGAACGCGAAGTAGTCGGGAATTGAGACTGCCTCCATTAACATCCGTCGCTCGAGCATCAGCGTGTATTTTGGTATTCTGGTCACGTTGTTTTGTAAAATACTGCAGTGAATTACTGGCGAGCACATTTCAGTTCGAAGTGCTCAAATGTTGGAGGCCCCACAAGGAAACAAAAGTTAATTCCTTAAGCTGTTCGACCAAAAACCTCGCACGGCGGCACACCACTCCTTTTGTACACATTACTCACTGCGTGGAAATGCGATTCTTTATTATAACTGTCTCAGAAAAATTGGGCACTCAGAAGGTTCACGCGTGCTTGCGACGCAGGCGCAGTACCATTTTGTCATTTTTGTCAATTCTTTGCCTTGTTTCGTGGTATTTCGGGCTTGGTGATGATAATAAATTATCTCGTACAGCAAAATGTTGAATGGCAGCATATCGGGGCACAGACCAGCTATTAGACAGCTATTGGAAAGTGTCATTCTCGAAAGAGTATAAGATCGGGGGTTTCAAGGCCCCCACATTCGTCTTTAAAAATGTCACCACAAGTACCAGCTGATAGAAGGAGACGCATCGTAGAGTTAAGCATCCAAGGCTTTTCTCAGTGGGTCATCGGCCGGCTCCTTCAAAGGTCAAGAAATGTGGTGAGTCGTTCCATTCAAGCGTACCGACAAACAGGGGGGATCAGTGCCAGAGACCAGGCTGGAAGATGCACAGATGACGAAGTGGACCGGTTAATTATCGCCGCCGTAGGAGCTGTTCCCCATATAACAGCGAAAGGCATAAAATATGCATTGCATCTCAACGCGTCCATCTGGACTATCCGTAGGAAGTCGGCAGAAGCAGGGCTTGCCAACTGCGTCGCGTTCCAGAAGCCCCACATAACGGACAGGCAAAGATTCATGCGACTGCAGGTTGCGCGTTCTGTGCAGACATGGGGATCAAAAGAGTGGGGAGAAGTCGTGTTCAGCGATGAATCAACGTTTTCAAGTCGCTGGGATCAGGAACGGCGAGTATGGCGTCCAATGAACTCGAGGTAGAGAGAGAGAGAGAGAAAACATTATTAAAAAGTCAGTCAATTGTTCAGGCATGGCCCGTCGCCCCTAGCTGTCGGCCGGAATCCTTTGGGACGCGGCAGCAGCAAGGGCTTGACTGATGATGTCGCGCTGGACGTTGGGATCTGGGCTGCAGAGCAGGGCCTCCCAGGATTCTACAATGTGAGAACCATCGTTTCGACTTGAACATCTGCGATTTGTGTTCTACATTAATGTCATCCTTGTACTATTTACCATTGAATGTGTAGAAAGAGTAGTGCACAGGGTAAGTAACCGCAGCTGGTAAAAATTAATGGCAGGTCACCCACTACAGTGCGCCTTAATTACGTTGTGGTTAAGGCAAGTAAAGCCTAGCACTTTATTGTCTTCGAACTTGCTATAGAACGTTGCTTAGCTCTGATTCTCTTTAAGCTGCATTACTTCTTATCTTGAGCAGCTCGCCAAACTTAAGCACCTTAGCCAATGTTTGTGTATTGTACCTCATTACCTTAGAAAAATACAGTTGAGTTTGCGAGGCCTTCTGGAACGCACTGAGGGTGCCTTAGCAAAAGTCGAATATTTGGCACCATCTTGGCGATCTCGCATAATTAAAATTTCATTATATGGATCTTCAAGTAAGACGAAATTGTTCGCGGATAAAGTGACTATGTGCCAGTGTCGTTCTTATAAATCCTTGTAACCAATCCAGCATTTCCTTCCATGCCAGGTATTGACCACAGTACACGCAGTCGGTCTTTGCCAGTGGCCGATGCTCTGTGAGTGTCTGGGCCGCCATGACCAGGGAAGGACTTGGACCACTGGTTCTTATCAATGTGAACCTTTCAGCCTCCACGTACTCCCTTATAATAGAGAGAGAATTGCTTCCTTATCTCTTGAATGGGCCGTTCAAGGATGGTTGTTTCGTGTACCAGCATGACAGAAGCCCGATTCACACTGCTCGCAGTGTGAAATTTTTGCTTTAGGGCCTTGCTCTACGCACATTGGAATGGCCACCTGTAGGAGTGGACCTGAACCCCATTGAAAACGTCTAGGGTCTCGTGAAACGCCGACATGCGGCGCGGAATCTAGGAAGTTCAACGAAGGAGACCCTATTCGCAGCCAAACAGGAGGAGTGGGAAGCAGTTCGTTCACGCCCCGAGATCGTGGCCGCGCTTTACAATTCGATGCCATCTCGTGTGGCGCAAGTGATTGCCGCCGATGGGCGTTTGATTAAATACTGAAAATAGTGATCTTTCCTAGATAGCAGTTATAGCTATCGTTTTTTTTCTAACTTATAACACTAAACTATTTATTTATCGCGTTTACTGGCTATTCATTCTGCACGTGCGATATTCAGTGGTTTACTGCATACCACTGCACGCGCGATAGTCGCACCAATAAATGGAGCTGGCATAACGTCTCCGAGACAGAGCACAAAATTCATCACTGCAAGATGAGCACATCACGCAAATCCGTTTGAGAAAAGCTGGGAAACTGTATGTTTTCCGCGCTGCATCAAAGAAGAAATCGTGTTGCATGGTGCGCTGGAGCCATGCTATTACATTAGAGGCATTTTAGCCGCTATATTATCGCTCGGGAGTACCCGTGCTTGCACAGCGACTGCAGAAGTGGCACCTTGGTCCGCATCGTTTCGAGATGCACGGCGTTGAAACGAGCGAAAGGGCAGGCTGCCGGGTGATATTGGACGAGCGTGCGCAGTATGCGCTCCCGGACAGAGCCGTGCAGCCACCAGAAGGCGCAGCGACGCGCCTCGGCACGTGCTCCCGTAGTCTCTAAAGTTATGCCCTCGACTGGGCATCTGTTTATGAAATTGGGTAGACAGCACTGCAACCAATATTGACGTTTCTCGAAGATTAGCGTCTATTTGAAAAGTAGTTCCGAGCCCTGGCGCAGCTTTGTTGTAAAATGCGTCATTGCGACGCAGAATGCTTGGGCTCGATTCCAGCTGGTACCCTAACATTTATTATTTGTATTCGTCGGGTCGGCGCTACTGATCTCAGGAAGCGTCGCACGTTAATGCTCACGTGTTAAAACTGTCTATGTGTGTTCTCGTCGTTCCTGGGTGGATACCCGTGGCACATACCCGCATACCAGCGGCACATACTCGCCCGTGGGTATGTACCACTGTCTGAGGAGAAGTGATTAACTACTTACGCGACGGGGTTCTGACATTATTCATGTCTTGACCAGCACGTCATATTCGTTAAACCATATGTTACCCTTACGTGCTAATTTTTGTTCCCGCTAAGTTAAATGGGTGACCGCGAGAGCACCCAAACGTAAGCCGCTAGATAGATAGATAGATAGATAGATAGATAGATAGATAGATAGATAGATAGATAGATAGATACGCTCAAAGTCTCCGAAGTTCGCCAAGAAATGCTTCGCATTTAAAACCAAAAAGAAACAAAGGCTGCCCCACTCTGCGTTTCCTTCTTGCTTGGAGCCACTATTGCGAAGTTGCGTTCACTTTTTGCTTGCCCGCATAAATGGATTGTATTCGGATTTTTAGCGTGCAGGAGAATAAAATGAGAACTGCTGGTAGTGTTGTGACAACTGCTGGAGCAGATCTCAGTCCCTTCATTATGCGATTTGTCTCCGTCAAGCTCACTGCTGTTGCCGGCGACGGCTGCAGGTTTGGCAAATCGAAGTGGAAAGTCCTTTTTGGGAACCCGTAGCTGCCTTAATACAAGGTGCATAGCGATAGTGCTGTAGTCAAAACGCTGCCAAAAATTTCAAAAGCCTTTTACAGGGTTACTTTTCAAGCATGCGAATCTTTAGTAAAAAATCACCCGCATATTCATGAAGTGAATAATGTTAGAGCAGATTGCTGGAGATTATTTATTAACCCATGAATATTTCGTACTCATTCCTCGGCCATCATAAAGACTTCACCTCTGCTTCGCTGGCCCGGAGCTTCGGGTTTGCTTAACGGCGTGCCTTCTTTGATTAGGTCTCTCAGGCACTCACCGCAAGGTGTTGGCCATGAGACCGAGCTGTTGCTGCATTGCGAGCCTGCCATGCTGCTGCCTTGGCTTTTGGGGTGCTCATGTGGCGGACCGGTGGCAAAGAGTGCTCAATGAGTGAGCTCACAGCTAAAAGAAAGGAAGCGCCTCAAATGCGAGCTCTGTATGCAGGTGTGTTCCTATAGCGGTCACATATATCTAAATAGAGCAAGCGCACCGAGCACATGGTGCCGCTTGCGTGGCTCAAGCAAGAAGGATTAAAAAAATTGCCGTAGTGGAAATAATTGTTTAGGAGTGAAGCCGAGCCTCTGGCAAGATGGCGGCTGCAGCGACCATTTTACTAGGGGCACGACAAAGTATCACCGTTCAGCGATTAAGAGAGGTAAGTTTATTGCAAACTGGTAACAACATTTCAGGTGAGTACAACTGTCTGGTGTAACAAAATCACTTCCGTGGCGTGTACAAACAGGAGAACATAGACAGGATGTAACACACAGCACTTCAATATTCTCACAGATCACGAATCACTCAAAAAAAGAAAGAGAAGAAGAAACGCAAAAAGTACTAAGTTGGAACATATTCAGCGATTACATGCGACAAGAAGCATTTTTCCCCTTTTCCCGACTTAAAACGGCACTGAAGGAATTTCAATGTTCCCATTCCGAAATTAAAAAAAAAAACGTGTATGCCACCTTCTGATGAAGGCTTGTTCACCCTGAGTTCCAATCTGTTTGGTAACGCACCAAACCATGATCATTCTAATCTTCTATAACGCTGGGTATGCAGCTCATTGGGGTCGTCGCCGTGCTTCGGCATACAGCGGCGACGCCACAGGACGAACATTGTGACGTACTGTTCGAGTTGTTCAAATAAGCCCCTTCTGCGCTGTTGGCTCGAAGGAATTGACACTCCGAATTGACGACGCGCGAGGTGCCACACGCCTTTGGCCGCTGCGCATTCAAACATCGTGTGGCGGATCGTTTCTCTTTTCCCGCCGTTAGGGCAGTGGTCATTGGGAACTACGCCCCACTTTGACAGTCTCTGACGAGTGGGCAACGCGTCCCATCACCGCAGCCAATCAAATTCTCTAACTATTTCCGGTACGTAGTTGTTGCGCCATTTCTTCCACTTGCTGGGCCTCCATATGGGACGTATATCTCGCACGCCCAACGAGTGTAATGTGGAAATTTTTTGGAGTCACATAGTGCTACAAGTACGTCTTGGTGTTAGCATATTTCCTCGGTGAGCCGCTAATTGGAGGCAAAGTTCTTGGGAAGTTCAATCACCCATACTTGTTTCTGTGTGTTATTTCATCGGGAACATCCATTATTTATTATAGAACTAACGTAACATTTGCATTAACATATCAAAGCCACTTCATCTTTAAATGGGCCTCACTAGAAAAGAGCATGTTTTAGCCATCTTGGCAGTGACAAAAGCTGGCTTCGCTTCTGCCGGCAAGGCATTGTGGGAGCTTCTACTCCAGCAAATTTTCTTTAATCCTCCTTGGGCTGAACGAAGGGAGCGCAGCTGCGAGAGAGCACAACAGCGTCTCTAGCGGAAACATTTGCAACTAGTGTACACGCCGTTGACAATAGACAAGGCGCAAGCATAACAAGCTTGACGAGCAAGGGCCTAAATATACATAACCATAGGACACTTCACTCACGTATTCCCATTGTGGGCCAAGAAACTAGCAGCTACGAATTTCAGAGTTTTGCTGTGTCAGTTTTTTTTCAAGGGGGCGGGGAAGTGGAAATGAGGCATGGTTTTGTCGTGAAGTTCAAAGATTGGCAGAAGCTACTTTTGCAAAATATCCGCGAATAGAACATTGTAGTTGGAGTGACATTATACTTTGGCTAGGTGGCGCTCAGTAAAACAGAAGTGTTGCCGAAAAAAATAGGCTCTCAAAAGCGCTGTGAAAATGGTTGGTCAGCCACGGTGTGATAACACCCACTTGAATTTACTAATTTGATGAAGCTTTGAATGGCTGAAGAATGTAGAACTTAAAATGAGTGACAGCGGGACGATTTGATGTTCTGTATCATAGTGCTCCCGCCATGCATGCTTTGGGCGTCCTCTCTATAGGCGCAGCCTTCCCAGAACGCTCTGATAACACAAATGAAATATATTCATTTGCGGAGGACTGATTTACATATGAAAGCATAGTGGCATCACTGCCAGTCTGGTAGGCTGCTGCCGCCGCTTCCAGACAACGGCGCTTTTCCAAACAATGAGCAGGTTTGTGTTCCTACTTTGCCGAGTAAGTTTGTGGTAAAAGCCATTTTTGCAGTGACAGAATTCGGGTTAACATGTGCAAGACATTGCGCACATTAGCGCTATGCAAGTGCTGCGTCATTGGTAACCGGAACCAAAAAAAATGTATTACATGAATTTAGGTGACTTCCAATTATGCTGATAGTTTATTCATAGTTGGAAATTGACGGCACCATTCACTCATACTTAGTTGCTATGACTGAAAGATAATAATACATGCGTAGTAATAACATATTCCGTATTCATTTCCTTGTGCTAGTGAGTACAATACAGACGAACCTTTTTACCCTACCAGCAAAAGGCTTCAATATCCTACGCGTATACAATAGGCAGCGTTTCTCCGAAATTGTAATAACGCATAATTTCAACAACAAAAAAGAGACCCACTTCACGTCGTATATAATAGTGGCACTCACTTCAATATGTGTGGGAAAATTATTAGCTATAATTGATTTGTCAAAGAGATTTGTAATTAAGAAAGATGTTGGTCAAGGTGTTTAAAATCAGGAGGATGCTTTGGGAGCTCTTCAAGATAATATTCGTGCAACTAAGGTAACACGACAATAAAACTGGCAAAATATAAAACATGAGATCACTAGCAATAGTAGTATCTGTAAGGAAAGTACTTAAGATTTAGATAATTTCTAGAATTGTCTTGGTATTCATCCTTCATGGAATGGCCACGAATGATTGCTCCCTGTAAGCTGTCTCGCACATCTCTTGCCGGAAAGTTTTCAAGCATGAACGTAGTTACAGAACTTAGTCGCTGGATACGATAATTACTCCCTTATTTGGTCCCGACGATCCTGCTTGAAGCTATACATGGAAAGATGATGGAGAAGCTGGGAGCCATGTCAGCTCGCGACATGTGCCGAGCGTTTAAGAAGAGTACCGTGCTGCCACATGCGGCACCCTGTGGAGACCGGTGTACATACACCATTAGCAAAATAACGTTTACTAAATATGCACAGTTTGACAAATTTCTGCGCATATAAATAATGTTTTCTAGTAACCCATGCGTAATAAGCCCTTTTTCAATATGCACAAACCTCATCTTGAAAGAGGTTACGGGGATAAACTTGAAGGTTTGTTCCAATTTGGGGAGGTTTTGCGATTAAATGAATTTTGTATTCTGTAGTACGCGGCATACTGTTCACACAAAACGGCCTAGAGAAAATTTTATAGGGCCACCGCTCTCTGTCTCTTAGATTCGTACTTGGAGAAAGCTTTTGATACCATAAGCCACGCTCATATACAACACGAGATTCAGGAGGCAGGCTTAGGCCGCCGCTTCTACGAATACGTCCGTTCTTTCCTAAGAGCCAGAACGGCCACACTTAAAGTTGGGGATCTCAAGTCACACACCTACAACCTAGGCCCGCGCGGCACCCCGCAAGGGTCAGTGCTCTAACCGTTTCTTTTCAACTTAGCCCTCAGGCAACTTTCGCAAAAGCTGAGACACATCGAAGGCGTAGAACACGCGCTCTACGCCGACGATATTACTATTTGCCGCACTGGAGAGAGTGATGGACAAATCGAAGCGAGCCTTCAGGAAGCAGTCACTGCAGTACAAACATTTTTAAAGCCCACTGGCCTCAGACTATCGACATCTAAGTCCGAGTTGCTGCTTCTGCCACCACAGTACGGCCGCACCAAAGCCGAAACTACCATACACCTCTCCACAATAGATGGCTCGGTTATCCCGATAGTGTCGTCGGTTCGAATTCTGGGCGTTACCCTACAGGAGAAAGGCAAAAACGACTTAACGATCACACATCTCACCAAAAAAGCTGAGGCAGTCATTCACCTCACCCGACGCGTCGCTAATAGACACGCAGGACTCACAGAAGAGAGCTTACTACGCATCTTTCATGCGTTCTTAATGTGCCACGTTCACTACGTTGCCTGCGCTCACCCGTGGAGCAAAGGCGATGAAACTAAAGTAGATAACCCCATCCGAAAATGCACAAAACGAGTACTTGGTCTACCCACGTCCACAAGCACGCAGCGCCTGCTTGCCCTTAGGGTACATAACACGTTCCAAGAAATCATCGAAGCAAAAAGAATGTCCCAACTCATACGCCTGTCTTCGACAGCTGCGGGTCAGGAACTCCTCTCACACATAGGTCTTCCTATCCCAACGCAACTCAACGAACCAGAACCGTTAACGCAAGACCTTCACGCTAAAATCAAAGTGCTACCCTTCCCCAGGATTATGCACCCGGTGCACAATCAGACTCGAAGAAGAGCACGAGCTCAATCCTTACTAAAAGCGGCCAACCTACACGCGACAGACGTCGTTTTCGTAGACGCCGCTAAATACGTGGACAAAACCTACTTTGCAGCTATGGCGGTCGCCCCAGACGGAAAAGCTCTTAATGCTCGTACCGTAAAACACAGAAAGCCTGCGAGGCTGAACAAGTGGCCATTGCCCTTGCTATTGCACTCCCTCAGCGCGACACAATATTTACCGACTCTAAACCCGCTGCACTGGCATACCGCCGCGGTACACTTTGCCAGGCGGCAATAAGAGTTCTAGCATCGGTTGAGATAACTGTAGACAAGCACATCCACTGGTTCCTTGGTCATGAAGGGATCAACGATCAACCAGGGGTCCCCAATGGTAATGAGCTGGCCCATAACCTCGCGCGTGGCGCTACGTGCCGCGGGGGGACGCGGTCCGGCTCACTGGCCGGGGACACCAACACGCACCGGGAGCCACTGCTATCATATCAAGAAATTTGCTCGCACTATAAGTTATTTAGAAAGGAATTCCCCTCACCTCACTCAGCACTAAATAAAGCACAACAATTAACGCATCGACTGCTGCAAACGCACAGTTACCCCAGCCCCTATATCTGCAGCAAATACCTACCAGATATAATGCCAGAATGCCCCAAATGCCAAAATTCAAGGTGTGATTTAAGTCACATGCTGTGACAGTGTCCCGTGCTAAACGCTAGCTTCGGGTCCCCTGCCACTGTGGACGTCTGGATCAACCACCTCAGGAGCCCCGACAGGGCCCTTCAACACCAGGCCGCCCAGAAGGCCCAAAAGGTGGCTGGCGAGCTCTGACTCCCAGTCCCCACATGGGTGGAGCCACTGGGCTGGCCCCCGTAAGGGGTGCCCAGTCCCCTTCAGGACCTTTAATAAAGTTTATTCTCTCTCTCTTAGATTCGTCTTTTGTTCTCCGAGGTTAATTACGTTATTGTGTGTTCAATGAGCCAGGTGTCGCACACAACGGAAACATCATTTGGCCCTTTTCCCACTCCTAGCGGTGCTCACGTGGTTTTAGTAGAATAAAAAATATATGGGTGCTCTCGATACGCCATTCTGTCGGTATCATTTTTCGTATAATGACAAGACAGACATCATCGCCCCACGCACAGTATGCTCTACGCGCGGGTAACAACGTGAGTGGAGGCGACAGGCGTGGCTGAATTGTCGATGAAAAGAGCTGACCATTTCCGTCGCGCGTGTGGTGGTGGGGGGGGGGGGCGCATGCGACATTATCAATCCACGTGCTGGGCCCACCATCGACTAATCCTCACACAGAGAAACAATGCCTCGTCAGTCTTTTCTCAGGTGAAGAAGCATAAAAGCCGGTGGAATGGGATGGGGTTTGGGGGTGGAGGCTGCGTAGTTCCAGCATCATAATGATTCGGTCTGGGGCAATGACGCGCGGGTTATACGGGCAGGTTACGAAGCGGCTTGTGGGCCCTTTGACGTGCTGTGCTCTGAATGCGGAATGTGAGATATTAATCTGTGCAAAAACCGCGTCTCTCCTTATAGTTGCCATTTTCCTTTACACCAGCGTTTTACACTGGAGCTCTTGCAGGCAAATAAAGCAGTAATTGATTTGCAAAAACGTTAGTGACGTTGAAACACTTATTTTATAAAAAAAACGTGATTATGGTATCACAATACGAAATTTGGTGCAGCAAACTAAAAAAATAACGGCAAAAGTTTGCGTATGCCCACGCAGACAACTTTTTTTTTTTTTGCTGAAAACAAGCAACAGGCGCCGGTGCCGCCATCGCGAGTCTCGCCACCGCTGTGATTGGTCGAAGCTTCATGACGTCATCGTCAGGAATGTGAGGACAGTTGACTGCGCTCGCCGGCAGTTAATGCCGCGTTTATCTGTTAACATCGGGTATATGCTGTAAGTATGGCGAACTGTGAAAGTCAGACCGAGTTCGCTGTACATGCGTACATGATCGAGCCGGTCGCCACCTTAAGGGCGACGACTGAAGCGGCACAGAAAAGCAAGTCCCAAGCAGCCACCTTCATTAGCGTCAGAAACATTTATGACTGGTACGCATAAGATGCACGCCAGGGCTTAATTTCACCGTATACAGTAAGCTGTTACGAATGATACGTATATCAGTGTATATCAAATTCGATAAGAAACAGCAGTATCGGCACTTGGTTTCTGCCGCGTATGGCACGGTCCGCACTAGGCGCGGGCAGCATGCAGAAACTACAGCTGTTCGCAGATTTCACAGCTCAGAGTGCAGCATCGTACTTCGCAGCGGGCAAGGCGCACGCGATGAGTCAGTATGCTACTACGAGAAAAAAAAAAAAAGATTCAAACGAGTGCCGCTCTTGCCGCAGTGGTGACATGTGCTCTGAACTGCGCTGAAAATTGCGCAAGAATAGTTTGGCTCCTATATTGCAGTTTTGTTGTTTATAGAACCATCGCTTTTTCTAAATTCTGCCCAGTACTACAGTGATGATTTCTTAAAATGCAATCGGTATATTGGCTGCGCTAGAAGCAAGCGACTTTCGTGTAGAATAGCTGATTTAGATTATGCGTACTAATATTTTTGTACGCGTTTTCACCATAGGTGCTCATGCGCGCACTGGGTGCTAATGGGACCCGTGCGCGGCTAATGGGAGGAGTGCTGCGGCTGCCTCGAAATTTGGCAGATTCGCGACCGCCAGAGCGCGCTTCATCTCGTAGGTTTTAAGAACTTTCTTCTAACTGCAGCGGCCCACTTTTCAGCCATCTTCTGATCCCGAGAAAACTTGTGAAAAGTGACCTCATCATTACCGTAAGTGCTGCGGCAGCCATACGGCGTGCAGTAGCTCGGCATCGCGAGTCCACTTTAACCTAGCACAAACACAACTAGTGAATCAGAAGAAGAGATAGGTGCAATGGCAAGAAATTCCTACCGGCTGGCTGAAATGCCATTAACCTATATCTTTAGTTTTTATTTCTTTTTTCAGCACGCCGCAAACATATACACATGACAGTACACGGCTGCTACTGCTGGATACCACATCAAAACAACAATTATATGCTTTCCATAAACGTGAACACAGCACATCGATAGAGTACATGGCCTCATGTCGGCAGAGTGAGACTTACCTCTAGGCATACGTCGTACACGGTATTATTACGGAGGACCCAAGAAATGCATTTCGCATTGACTCGGGCGTCCTCGTTTCCCGTTGTCTGCTCCACATCATCAACTTGACTAACGAGCTTTAACTCCTTTTGTTCGATACGCTTCTCAGAAGTGCTTGTCCAGCTCAGAGATCTTTGTGAAGTCGCACTGTAGACGGTACATTGTGAGGTGACTCAAACCTAGCGTGCGCTCTCTGCACGAGCACGTAAGCGAGCGGCAGCGCATTGGAGCGAAGGAAAAACGTGCAATCTACATCCCCGATTTCTACTTTTCTACCAAGGATGGCGCTGCCTGTCTGGAGTCACAGCTCCACCATGCGTTGCTTTGGCTTCCTATAGCGCTGTTGTTTATTCGAACCTTGCAAAAAAAAAAAGAACTCCGTAGACATGTTTTGAGAAGTCGCGGATACCGAATTCACAATTCGCGAATTCAAAACATATTCAGTGTCCCCTTTAAGTCTCCTTTTCAGCATTAAGCGATGTCGCAATGTGTCGAACGAAGCAACCAGCTGTTTCACCTCTCCCTGTTGAGGATAAAGGCGTGATCATGCCGCCGCGTTAAAGTATGACAATTCTTGTGAGAAGTGACATATTTCGTGATTATGAGGGACTAGCTGATGCAAACATCGGACTGCTAATCGAAAAGTAAATATGCGCGGCAAGTGGTTTGGTGAACCTCCGTAACAAGTGAGTGGACGTACTATTAACCTACATTGGTAGTGAGGTGTAGCACGTGGCGAAGGGAGCAGCCATACCAACACTGCTTGAATATTTTTAAGTTGCGATTGTTTGCGCTCTTGATAGGGACCCGCCAGTTTCTGCACCAGTGGACAGGGTCCTTCCATCAATATAGATCATTAAACCTCAGATATCAATCAATCCTTCCCTCGTTAGACATTGACAGCCAGTGAGCTCTCATCACCACAGAGAGAGCAGATTGTTAATTTGATTAGCGAATTTGCGGGGTGCTTTTCCACCTCGTCGAAAGTCGCACGCACTCCCTTCGCAAAGCACCACATCGTGGTCGAAGAAAATGTTAAGTCGGTGCATCAGGGTACATACCGAGTAGCTCCGAAAGAACAGAAAATCATAAGAAAACAAGTAAAGGAAATGCTGAAAGACGATTTAAAAGAGCCATCACATAACTCCTGGCCATCACCGGTGGTATTGGCCAAGAAGAAGGACAACAACCTGAGGTTTCCTGTGGACTACACAAAGCTGAATCTCGTCCCGAAGCGGGACGTTTATTCAATACCATGAATTGATGATACCCTGTACAAGCTACGCAACGCTCATTTCTTTTCGTCATTGGCTGTAAAAAGCAGATTCTGGAAAATTGAAGTGGACGAACGAGATCACGATAAAATAGCGTTTGTGACACCCGATGGTCTATACGAGCTCAAAGTACTCCCTTTTGGCTTGCGGTCTACTCCCGAAAACTTCCAAAGGATGAAGGAAATTGTTATTTCCGCACTTAAATGGTTATCATGCCTCGTTTATCTCAAGGATATAGTAGCTCTTTCTTCTACCTTTGAGCAGTATATCCACCATCTGAGAACAACAGTATTAAATGTCTTTGCGCGGCAGCACCATCAAACCGAAAAGTGCCACTTCGGGTTTCGCGAGCTTCGGTTCCTCGGGCACATCGTTAGTGCGGAAGGTATTTGCCCTGATCCCGGAAAGATTACAGCTTCCGAAACATTTTCGAAGCCACGGGATAAACAGGTCATAAAACTATTCCTGGGACTCTGTGTTCACTACAGACGCTTCGTTGAAAACTTCTTCAAGCTCGCTGAACCATGGACGCGGTTTGCAAAAGAAGGTGTGTCATTCGTCAGGCAGGAGGAACAAGAACATGCTTTCTCTAAGTTTCGACGCCATTTGCGATGTCATCCTATTCTCCCTCACTTTAATGAAGACGCCGAAACAGACATTTATACCGACACCAGTAACGTTGGCCTTGGCGCCATACTCTTTCAATGGCAGAATGCTCAAAAAAGAGTTATTGCATACGCAAGTCACACTCTATCAAATGCTGAGTCCAATTACTTGGCTACAGAGAAGGAATATCTGGCAGTTAGATGGGCCATCAGTACATCCCGTTCATATCTATACGGCTGATCGTTAAGGGTGATCAGGGACCATCCCTCATTGTGTTGGCTGGAAAATCCTAAGGACCCACCCTGCAGGAAGATTTAGTAAATGCAGCCTGAGTCTGCAGGAATATGAAACCATCGTGTACACATCTGACCTCAAGCACAATGACGAAGTTTGCCTGTCATGTGGACCAGCTCAGCATGCATCTTCTGAACATGAAGCTTTCCCATTTCTGGGAGCTCTCAATGTGTCCAAGATGGCCTGTTATCTGGAGGATCCGGGGCTGTTTCAGTAATTGGAGGGTCAAGAAGCAAAGGTACCGCAAGTTATCGTCCGGGGACTACATTTCGATGTTCTCCAGATTGACGTTCTCTACAAGTGAAAGTTCGAAATCAGTGGTGAAACGTTTCTCCTTCGCGTACCAACGTCACTGCGAGCAGAAATATTAGAAGCATGTCATGACGACCCTTTAGCTGGCCATTTGGGTGTTGGCCAGACTTTAGTCAGAATCCACCGCAGGTATTGTTGGCCAAAGTTAATGAATTCTGTGCAGCACTATGTGAAGTTGGACCGAGAATGCCAAAGGTTCCAAGTACTGCCAATAAAACCAACCGGCCTTTTGAAACCAACAGAGGCACTAAAGGTACCATTTGAACAAGTGAAAATGAATTCACTTGTACCATTTCTGCTCTCATCATCCACAAAGCGGTGGATTATTGTAGCGTCAGACTGCATAAACCTCTCTGCTGAGAAGTCGTCTCTGGCAAAAGGAACTGCACATGAAGTGGCTCAGTTCTTCGTCAGCCAGATAGTGCTTCGGCATGGCGCTCCCAAGGTTGTCATAATTGACAAAGGGACAGCGTTTGCCGCCCTTTTTTACAGTCTATTATAAAACTGGCGCATATTGACCGCAGAAGAAGTACAGCTTACCATGCGCAGACAAACTGCTTAAATAAAAGGCTCAATAGAACGTTGGCTGACAGGCTCACCATGTATGTGGATATCGAACATCGTTCTTGGGAGAGCATTTTACCGTATGCTACCTTGGCGTACAACACCACAGTGCAGAAGGCGACATGCTTCACGCCATTTCATGTTGTTCACGGTAGGACGATAACAACGACTTTGGACGCAATTTCACCTGTCAGCAATATAAACGAGGATAACGCTGACATCACCGAATACTTAGAAAGACTAAAAGAGGCCCGTCAGTTGGCAAAGCACCGCACAATTCAACTGCAGAGAGTTTACTCAGATCGCTATAATCCGATGCGGATAGATTTCCAGTACGACCCCGGATACAATGTGTGGGTATGGGCGCGTGTACATGCAGGGGATCATCCTAAAAAGCTGATGCGGCGCTACTTCTACCCTTACAAGGTACTTCGCTGGTTCAGCACCTAAACCTACGGGCTCATCCTCGAAGGTAAAGTGTGCTCAACATGACGAAGAATTAACCCAGAAGTCGTACATGTGGCATGCAGGAAACCCTATTACGAAAGGCCATGAGCAACATCACTGATACTCGTGCTCAACCATCAACGCGAGCCCTGCTTTTTAAAACTTGTAGCCCTTTCAACGCATCGTAACGATGGTTTTTAGGAGGAGTATTAATGCCGCAAGTTACTCATCATCCTCGACGAAGCACCTTGTTTCCTGCGTTTGTAAATGCTAGCAAACAAACGAGAAGCAATGCGCGCAATGCACCGATGGACTGCGCGTGCCACCAAACCACGTGCTAAAAGAGGAATACTAACGGCTCATACTGTGACCATTTCGCGGCTGCGTGAGATAAGAGAAGGTCGAATATGTTTGTGGTGGCTGGCGAGGAACGATGACCAATCTCGCGTATTGCGCAACAGAAGCAGCGGCCGCAGTGGTGTCTAACTCAGTCCGCAACAGAAACGTCAGACAGATCCAACGTTTACTGTACCGGAGCCTTTCACCTCGATTGAAGTACTATTTCAGGATGAGATGGAAATTAGCCACGATGGCAGGCGCCAGAAGCGAACTGAGTCCCCAGTAAAATCTAGTTAATCTCTCTGCCTTTCTTCTCTATTCATCTGGTTTCTCCCAGTAAAATTAATGTGCCCCAGTTCAAAAACCACAAAAAAGGGGATTCTAATCCCGCCCGCATACTTAAAGAAAGTATTTTGGAAACCGTCGCTAGCGAAGTCTTTCCCGCATCACCATAGATACTTCAAAAGTTCTGCAGTGAAATTGTCGTTCTTTGTTTTCTGATTCAACAGATTTATTTTGCTTAGTTAATCAGTTAAATCTCGACATATTAACATTTTATGAAACCTGGCTTACGCCTAATAGAAATTATAACTTTAAAAATTTTCATATATTTTGGTTAGATCGCCCTTCACTAGGGGGTGGTGTAATGATATTAATATCAAACAAGTTTTGCCACACAGCGAGTCTGGCTTTACAGTTTATGTCTTCTGACTGTGAAACTCTTGCAATTGACATCAACATGTCAGGATGCCACGCTTTCTCTATTATAAATGCATATTTTCCCTCAGGTGTACAAAATATACAACAATTGAACTGTGTCGTAATTAGCTGCAAGAATGAAATATTTCTAACTGGCGATTTCAACTCCAATCACGTGTCATGGGGTTTTAGAAAAGACCCTGCTGGTACTCATCTGTGGCACTGAATTAAGCATAAAAATTTTACCTGCGTAAACACAAGCAGCCTACGTTTGTTCGGGGTCGAGCACAATCAGTGTTAGATCTAACGTTCTGTAGCGCAAGTGTTCCGCTGAAGTCCTGGAGAACAGTCGATTTCACTTCAGTGATCACCTTCCGGCATACTTTGAAACAGAGTGTCCCATTAAATCTTTGAAACAGAGTGTCCCATTAAATCGTTTGAAAGAAAACCTAAAACACTAGTGAATTCTAAAAAGTTGAAAGACTGTTTTCGCGCTAACATTAAGGTAGCATCCAGTGATATAAATGTAGACATCAGTAAGAACGTTCTTTCTGTATCAGAATCATAAAAAAAAAAACACTTTGAAATTTGTGATTACGTCGGCGTCAACCAAGAGTGCTCCACCCAGTCGATGGTGTAATACTGAGTGTACGCGGGACTACTGAAGGAGAAAAACGTCTAATGCAAAATCAGAGCCCAAAAAATGTAAGGATTAGCAATTCATTTATTCATTGCGACAACATATAAACGTACAGTATCACGCGTGAAGGAGTAATATGAATAGAATCATTTGAACTGCCTATATAAATAAACAAATAATTGAGCACTGTTCCATTTCCTACGTTGTACAAAGAAAATTCTTATGCTAGGAAATGTGAACTCAGTGGTTTACACATCACAACAATCACAGGAAGCACAAAATAAATTATTTCAAAGGTTAAAAAAGACTTTTAATGAGCCTTCCACCATCGGTTTATACACCAACTATTTTTGAGTACACAGCAGTATCGATTTCCGAATTAAATCAGGCTATATTAAGGTTACCAAACGCAGTACCAGGGACTGATGAAAGTGCAAACTCAATGCTAAAAACAATATATCAGGAATTTTCTAAGGACTGTCAAGCCTAATAAACTACTCCCTTAAGATGGCATGGATAGCTGATGAGTGGAAGATTGTTAAAATTATACCAATGCTTAAAATACAGGGGACTGCATATAACATCGACAATATAATACCAATAGCATTAACGTCAAGGGTAGCGAAACATAATGAAAGGGTTTTTCGTGGTCACATAATAACATTTGTAGATGACCAACAGCCGTTGAGCCCCAGACAAATTGGCTCTAGATCTCACCATTTAATCTCGAATGCGCGTATATCTCCAAAGACGGGTTCACATTGCCCGGAATAAAAAACAGTACGCTGCGTCAGTTACCTTAGACATCAGTAAAGCATGCAATAGTGGCGAACATTCTGTGTTAATAAATTGTTTATGGTGCCATGGACTCCCCTCTGATATCGTAGCATGGGTGACAAAATTAAAAAAAAGGAAGCTTTACTGTGTTAAAGACGGCTTTTCTTCCTGCAAGCACAAGCAGACGCGAGGTGTGCCTCAGGCATAAGTACCTTTACCGTGTAGTACTATTTAACATTTTGATGTGTATTATTCCTATTTGATCAGGGGAGCAGACTTGTGTTTATGCGGACGTCATTGCCCTTTCGCTATAGCTGCTGACATACAACGCCTTTACGAAACTTTACAGTCGTACTTGTGTAAAACCGAAAAGTGGCTAGATTGACTGCAATTATGTCTTAATGCCAATAAGTGTGCTATTCTGGTTTTTCCGGTTAACGATCCGGTGAGAATGTAATCTGACTTACAACCTGCAGAATATCCCACAAGTGGAATCATTAAAATACCTCGGAGTCATACGTAACGAACAACTAAACTGGCAAGCTCATATTGAATATATCACAACAAAATGAGCATGGGCAATGAGTGAATTGCGCAGGCTGAGCAGCCGCAGATCAGGTACGAGGAGAAAAGCACTTTTGATGGTCTACAAAATGTACGTACGAACGGTATTGGAATTCGGCTGTGTTCTTTTTTCCGGCGTGCCGGCATTCCTGGCGCGCCACTAGTCCTATTCCCGGCGCGCCACTAGTCCCGGTGCGCCACTTTTTCCCGGCGCGCCACTAGTCCTATTATAGTGAGAGGCTTCACGACTGTGCTTAGGCCTTACAAAATATGTGGCGAATGCAGTATTATACCCGGAAGCGAGAACACCACCCCTGTTAAGCCGATTTAACCTACCTACGGAGAAGAATGTTTTTATGGTTGTACCAAACACTGTCTAATTGTACTCAAATAATTTTCATCTCCAATCCCGATGTGTGGCAGCTTGGGCTTGTTGGTATGGCATGACGATAGTTATAGCGCGAGAACAAAACGACGACACTGAGAAAAGAAGGACAATCCCAATATATTTTTTCTGAGCACTGGCCTACATTTCAGAAGCCACAAGAATCATATTTGTACAAACATTACTCGATTCCCTGAATGTACAAATTCATCATGTGCGTCCTTTGACCAAGGAACCTAAACTCACAGACATTGTCTACCACGATATTTTTCCGAACCACACAAAATAATTACCTCATGGAATTTTAAATAAACTACTACACGAGTCTGCCAACAAAGGTGGTTATTGCAACAGATGCATCGAATACCGCGTTCGATGCTCTAACCACTGAGCTATCACAGCGGATAGTGGTTTTGGGACGTTAAACCCCACAAATCAATCAATCAGAAACAGATGCATCGCAAACTGAGGAAAAAGCTGGCATAGGAATATTCCGCCCTCAACTTGACTGCTCTTTTTGTATCACTGCCGGATTTTATCGAAGTTTTTATAGTTGAATTTATGGCCATAATATTAGTTCTCCGAAAGTTACCCAGTTTAAATACAATAGAAGCTATCATCACTGACTCATTATCTGTGTGTTCTTCTCTCTCTGCATCTGGTAAAACGCCTCTTCTAAAGCTTTTCAGAATACTAGTTCCCTCGCACATACAATGTCTCAACTTAATTTGGGTACCAGGACGCAAGGGTTTGTTAATGCAATCGCCGATTCTTTAGCAAAGACGGCGTTTTCGATTGTGATCACTCTGGTTTTCCCACTTACAACGTACATTACTATTGCACAACTGCGAACCGTAACTTTCAAAAACCGCTTATCAGGCCCTGTCCTGAAAGCTTCTCCAGAATATAAGCACCTATTATTTCCTTCAAACAGTGAGTTATCGCGGTCGAGAATAATAGAAGTGGTCATAACCAAACTCTGCAGCTGGGTTACCTCCCTCAACGTTTACCTGCATAGAGCAAGTCACGCGTTGTCTCCTCTGCGTATCTTCTGTAAGGGGCAGGAAGCAATCAGTCATTACTTTCTATCTTGTCGCCAGTATACGTCATTGAGAAGAAGGCTCATAGCACCGCCTCTTTGAAACTTTGTTCTGGAACTATCAGAATAAGTTGTTCTATCATTTGGTGCCTCTACTCTCGGCTACAGTTACAGGGATGTTTACTACGCCATAGAGGAATTTGTCAGTCAGACTAAAAGAATATCGAATAAAGTCTTTCATCCTTTTAAACATTTAAAATAATAATAATCAGTGATTATTTGTTGTGTTATCTCTCTCTAGCATATACGAATAGTAATGCGAAAAAACACGAAAAAATTCACCTAAAACTCGGCCAATCCCCTGCATTGGGTAAGAGCCATGAGAAGAAGGAGGAGGAGAAGGAGAAGAAGAAAAAAGATTTTGTGTGTGGCTGTTTTCTCAGGTTCACGGCAAGCTGTCCGCCTTAAGTATTAGTCTTTACCATGAGGCGTTCTATTTATTGATAAAAATATAAATAAGGCTCAACAGCATCACCTCTGTCATATTAGACAATTGCTGCCACACGTAAAAATAATAATATTAAAAATAACATTAATAATAATGTTAACAAATATAAAAAGAATAAGAATGCAATGCAATGGTAATCTTCATTTGCACAACAATATCAACTCGCGGGGTAACGTGCAAGGCTAGAGGGGCAATTTGTTTACAATCGTCCGTCTGCCAATGCTTCTACGCAGAGCGAAAGAGATTGGAGGCTACATATATGAGCTTCTAAAGCTGCTGATCACAGCTCTTATCTGGGCCCTGCCACTGTGTAATCATGTTTACAAAGAAAAATAACAAATGAATAAACGAACCAACAAACAAGTTGCGTAAAGCGGAGTCGTCATTGTGGTCTTCACTGTTGAAGCCTGGCACAAAGCAAGTCGCTGTACCACCCTATAGATAAATTAGCTCCTCCACGGTACGCTTCACACGTGACAAATGCGTTTTCATATATTCTTTATTGTGAGGTGAGAAAAACAAATCCTCGGCTTGCACCTTTAAGATACAGCAGGCAACGGGTTTTCGTACAAGAAACTACGCCTTGCTGAGAAAAGCCCGAGAAGTGACGTGTGAATTCAGCCCGTCATTTGGAGTAACCATTTGGCATCGCCGCCACCGATCACAACACGCGCGCCCCGGGCAGCGGGAGCAAAATCGAACTGTAGTGCGACTACTTCTCGCGACCGCCACCCAGCCCACCTCTCCGGCGGAACTTTCAGACTGAGTTTATTCAAGTAACATTGGTAGTTAACGGGAGCACTATTGTTTACATGATCTGATAAAGTCTTGCACGTGCTAATCGTTTGCTGTGTATTGAACGGAGAAGATAGATTACGGAAGAGAAGATTGAGTTAACGAATGAGAAGTTAATGAATGAGAAGAATGAGTTAACATGCCTGCACCACCAGGCGTACTTTCACAATAATAAAATAATTGCGCAACGCGCAATTTTCTCAAATTCGTCAGAGGACGTAGTTAATTTGTAGATGGCCTCGCAATTATGTTATACTCCTTGAGCCTAGCAGGAGAAGCAAACTTGACATTACGAATGATAACACTAATTTCTTCCACCGCTTTGGCTCATTTGCTAATAAAGGCATTTCGTAACAGTAATCATTATGGCAGTTCGTAATACTGATTAACATGTTTGGACGTGTCATTTACCTTCGTCTTCTATTCACGTCACCTGATACCAAATTTGGTATATGTGGAGCTAGTAAAACAGCAGCGAGTGCATCATGAGCATGATATGCGGTCATGTTGTTACCTGACACGCATCTCATGATTATCAAGTTTGCACCAGTCAGATACCTTCGCAGTAATATATGTTCCGTAATACCAAATTTGGTGCATATGAAGCTAGTAAAACGGCCGCAAGCGCATGTCAAATGTGGCATGTAGTCAAGTTCTTACATGACAGCATCTCATGACTATCATGTTTGCACCACTTACATACCTTCGTCATCCATTTACGTGATGTAATACCAAATTTGGTATATTTGAAGCTAGCGATACGGCCGCAAGCGCATCATGAGTGTGGCTTGTAGTCGCGTTGTTACATGACACGCATGTTATGATTATCATGTTTGCACGTGTTATTTAGCTTCGTCGTCTGTTCACATCACGTGATACCAAATTTGATATATGTCAAGTTGGCGAAAAAACCACGAGCGCACCATGAGGAGGGCATGTAGTCATGAGTCATGACTACATGCCTAGAGAGCTAAAAGAGCTAAATGTCCCCGGTGGCTAGATAGATAGATAGATAGATAGATAGATAGATAGATAGATAGATAGATAGATAGATAGATAGATAGATAGATACGCTCGAAGTCGCGAAGTTTGTGAAGAAATGCTTCGCATTTAGAAGTCTGGTTTTCAAATGGAAAGTACGCTTACTGAACCATTCTTGCTCGCAGAACCCGTTTTCTGTTACTTGTTTTTATCCACAAATACTTGATCCTCTACTACTGCGGCAGTCTCAGCCGCAGCTTCAGCAGCCGCATACTCCATTTTCTCAGTATTCAAACCCTGGAACTCCGGTAAAAAGACAAAAATGCGTAATAGTTTTCTTTAATCGAATGCTACGATGGCGATTTATTTGTATTCAGGTTCTAACCCAAAAACCAACCAACACTTTGTACTTGTAGAAATTGTGGCCATTCAGGGACTTCCGCTCGCATCGTGAAGACATTTTAACACCCGCCCTAATTATTTGCGGGTGAACACCGGCACTTTTCAATTGACGTGTGGTAAAGTCATTCTCGCATAATTCATCTTCGCGTGCTCCCCCTTGAAAAATGCTGTTTTAATAGAGAGCAGGATATCTTTCTGTGTCAAGACTTTAAGGGGTATTTTGCTAATCGTGAATGCCATTTCATTTATAGCATCCTTCGAAGAATGTTTTCTCGTAAGGGGGTGTACTGAAAGCCATCTAAGAAAGAGGAAATGGCCATCGGAATAAAAAAAGCGACTTATCTTTGTTCGGTGGTCACCTTACCTTCGTGAGAAAACTAATCTTCACAGGCAAAAGTCATAATCGTTTACTTTAATACGTAAATGTATTGCATTCGATGTTAGCTGAATAACGTCACTGGTTATGAACAATTTGATTCAAAAATTACTTTTGAGTAGACAATATGCCATTGTGCTTTGAAAGTACTGAATATCAGGCTATCGAAAGAAAAGGATGAGTCAGTCTGTCTGCCAAAAGAATATGTATTATGTTACAAAATAGAGATCTTAGACTCAAGAACACCTTTATTTTTATTTCTGACTCTCCGCATTCCTCTGTATTGCTTTATTGTGCTTTTAGTTTTTACGGCTTACTGTTACGACTACTGTAGCTGCTATGGTGCGACACAAGATTGCGTACAGCTCGCCCCTCTGCTTTGATTCATGGTTCACTAAAGATTGATTTCACGTACCTATCCTTAGTTGCTCATTTTTATGAGATCAACGTACTGACTCTTGTAATATTTCTTGATTGATCATGGTGTAGATGTGTTTGAGTATTATATCTTCATATTGCGATCGTACATATGAGACATAATCTACAATGCACGAATATGACGGGCAAAGCTAAGTTCAACTAAACTTGATTTTATGAAGTTTTCAACGCAACGAGAAAAAAAAAACTTAGATTACTACGCAGGTACCCGTGCGGTAAAGCTTTGCTATCAACAGTAATTGAACAAACCAGCTTAGCCAACCAAACTGCTTTAACAAAATTTCTTCCGAATATGACTAGGTTAGAAAAGGGTCCACTTCAAAGTAGTTTTGGCACAGGCAGGTATTCTTTTTCATAGAGCATGAGCTCTAAAGCTGTCGCGTTCCAACACCTGCGCATTTTCGTCTCGGTCGTAGTTTTATTTTATATTTTTTGATAATTACTTATTTTTATTTTCTGAAAAGTCAAACCACGTTCATGCATGAAACAAGGGGCTTGACGCTTCAAAGCGCTCTTACGTACTAGCAGCTGCTGAGGCTTTGGTGGTTGTTTTATTATTTCATGGTTTATGCGATAAATGGCAGTGATAGCCTCGACAGAATATTTTGCTCGGTATGATCTTACAATGATTGTATTTCATTTTCGTGAATTGGCACGGATATGCATATTGTAGCTACGAGTTATCTTCTGCCTGGCCTGCATCGACAAGAGATGAAGGATTCCTTGTCCTTGCAGGAAACATGGAACCTCCATGTCCGAGCCTCACTTGGTCATTGTGGTGGATATCTGGTGCGCATGCATACGTTAGTGGCACACACAACACGACGCTAGCTCATAGGCGCAGCTACGTTACTGGCACACACGATACCTCACTAGCTTCGAATTAAAATCTTATAATTGATAGGGCGATGAAAGCTTTTTCGAGTTTACGTAGTTCCTCATCTAACAAAAACGATGAAAGTCATCTTCTTTTTCTGCTTACCTGGCGAGTGATTCTACCCCCAAACGCCTCTTTGCAACAGCTTTCTGTAGCTAATGTCGTCTAGGACTGCCTGCAGGATGAGAAGGGTTGAAAGGTTTTGGTGTCGTACTTGATTTTGCATGGCCTTTGTGACTAGGCTACTTTAGACCAAGTGACAATGACACGCGAATTTACCACCACATGTCACCTCAACTCCGTATTACCTGGCACATCATAGTGGCGTTATTTATTGACGTCATCATTTGGTGGTTTTTGGCATCACTCATGTTGAGACCACTGACACGGAAATTTAGGCGTTTTACGAGACAAAAAAATTTCGCTTAAAACATTAGGCATGATCATCACTCCGTTAAGTGAGCTTTCAACTGCACAGCTGAATGAACTTTCTGTGCTTACTGGACTTGTGCCCCCTTGAGTTTTTTTCCAAATTTCTTAACGTGAATATTTCCAGCTGTGACAGGCTTCTTTTCTGCTGATTTGTGCGTAGCCCGCTTGAATATTGAATACTTCAAAGAATCATCAATATCATCATGAGCCTCACCACGTCTGTTGCAGGGCAAATTCCTCTCCCAAGATGCGCCAACAAACGCGATCTCGTTATTTCTGCTGCCACGTCATACCTGCACTGCAAATTTTATCGGCCCATCCAACTTTCTGTCTACCCCTGGCTGTTTGTCTTCTCTGGGGGTCCAGTCAGTTACCTTTATTGACCAGCAGTTGTCCTTCCTACGCGCTACGTGGCCGCTCCATGTCCTTCTTAATTTCACCTGTGATATACTTAACACCAGTTTGTTCCTTGGCCCACTAGGCTCTCTGGTTGTCTCTTAAGGTTACACCTATTCTTTTGCTTTCCATCACTCTCTGCGTTATCCTCAATTGAAGCTGAATCTTCTTGTAATCATCCAGGTTTCTTCTTCGTAGAAGTACTGGTAAAATGCAGCTGTTATAAACCTTTCTCTTGAGAGATAGTAACAGATGTGCATAACAGGGGCACCTGTTATGCACAACTGTTTTCGAGCGTAGCGGTGCCTCAGCGTACCTAATCAGCTACCACAGCAAGTACGTAAATAATTAGGAGGTACGAGAATGTGCAGCTGTTTTCTATGTAATGAATAGCTCGTGTACAGTGCGTTCACTACCGCCATTCCTTAAGCCACCCCTCATATAGACTCCCAGTCCGAAGAGGTGTGGGACCTTAAACACTAAAAAGCAGTGAGCGCCCCCCCCCCCCCCAACAGGCACACAAAATTCGAGGGTGCACGGGCTGATACACATGCATACACATGCACAGGCGAACACACATACGACCGCACACACATGCGACCATAAACGTACACATGCATGGGCGTACACATGTGCACAGGCACGCTAAACACAAGCACGGACTCACACATACACGCGCACGCACACATGCACGGGTGTACCCCAAATCGCGCTTACACACGAACACATGCGCAGGTTCACGCACGCACACACATACTCGGGCGAACATTATGTGTTTGTATATGATTCCTAGCAAACATGTAGATTATAACCAACGCTAAGGAAAGCTTTTGTAACATGGATTGCAGTTAATTTTTACTAATGATGAAACGCGATTCGCTTCTGCTGACACTCGGCTGTATTCGGATAGCACCTTCACACATGCTAAGTCAATTGGGCCGTCATTTAATGCAAGGTCCATATACTCATACAGTAGCTACGCTGCTCGGCCACCAAACCGAAGGTCGCGGGTTTGATGCCGGCTATGGCAGTCGTATTAGGACGGAGGTGAAACGGTAGACGCCTGTGCACTGTGCGATAACAGCGCCCGTTAAAGAACACCAAATGGTCACAGTTTCTGGAGCTCTCCGCTACGGCAACCCTCATAATTATATCGTGGTTTTTGGGACGTAAAACCCCAGATTATATAATTCTGTGTTCTTCTTTTGCTGTATATTCCATCTGATCAATTGTCACCTACACCCTCCTCAGGCAGAAAAACACCCTTAGAGCCAATTTAGGGTGCTATCGAGACAAGCACCCAAATAAAGGAGTGCTTTTTTTAAATTTACAATTTGTGGGTGTTGAAGGGTGTTTCAAAAAGTGCTTTACCGTAAAAGATGTCGGGCACCCGGCGTTGTTCACGGTGGTCTCCACCCTCCGGCAGGTTTTATCTCTCCACTTTCACTCCCTCTCCCATAGCAACAGCTGCAGGCACGCGCGCTTATCCTAGTGCCTTGTAACCTAAGCATGTGGTGCGAGAGAGTGTAGGAGTGAGTAGGTGCAGTGCTTCTAAGGGAAATGTGTGCTCAAGATGCTGCTGTTAAACGCCAGCACTTGAGCCGGGAACGCTGGCGCCCT
This sequence comes from Rhipicephalus microplus, assembly GCF_013339725.1. NCBI lineage: Eukaryota > Metazoa > Arthropoda > Arachnida > Ixodida > Ixodidae > Rhipicephalus > Rhipicephalus microplus. The sequence continues at coordinate 137,624,317 of NC_051165.1, forward strand.
AATCTCCCGTCCACGCGCTTCGCACTCTCGGCCCTTCACTGCCTGGGCGTCTCTCAAGGCGACGGTAGTAGTCGGTGAAGGCGAGTGTCTGACGGCAATAGTACCCTCTATCGGTGCGGGAAAATTCAGTGCATTTCCTCACGATTCTCTTCGAGACGGGGGGGGGGATTTTTATTGCAGCGAGCTTAAGCGGGGAACCTAGTGTTATAGCCAGGCAAGGCAGGCGCGTTTAAGAGTGCTATTATGAGTGAGGCCGATGCTTGGGCTAAGGCTTCCACCTCGCGTTGTGTTAAGGCGGTAATGAAATCGCCCTTCTCCTTTTGTAAACGGGCCGAATGAAACAGACGTGCAGAAACGACACGTCGCAGAAGCGAATCGCGGTAGCCAACGTCATGAGTCGCCGTCGACTGAAGCTACCACGGAGGCAAAAGAGAAGGAAGTGGATGCAAAGCGGCGACGGCGACAACAAAGTTCTACACCATAGACTAGGGCTAAGGAAGCAAAGGCTAAGCGGGAAAAACGCCAAGCTGACGCGCAGTTGAGACAACTTGAAGCGGATGCAAGGCGGCAATAGCGACAAGAAAATTCTACACCAGAGACGACAGCTATTGGAGCTGTGATTATGAAGTCAAAACGTAACCCGGAACTCGGAACCTCATAACAGCTATAAAGAAGAATCACCGCTATATCACAATCGATGTCAGCACTATCTCTTTGAATAAAAAATATATAAGTATCACAACCACAATCAGTCTCAGTACTATCTCAACATTAATCACAATAATCACCTCCGAAAGCTTCGCCCCATAATTATCTTCAAGCAGCTTGAAATACAGTGATTTTCATGTGTGTGCTTAATTGTGACGTCATTTCCGGAAGAAAATATGTTGGTGATGGCTTGGTTCCTTGTTAGTATAGTTTTTTTGGTTGATATATGGAAGCGAGAGAAAAAAAAAACTGAGCTGTCTTGTGGGTATACGTAGGATGTTTTCTGCAATGATGTGAATAACCGATCAGTGAGTCGGTGGGAATGCCACAGGCATCTACGGTTACTCTACGTATTTTTGTGCAAATCTTGCCAGATGCTTGTTCTCCTTCAGGATAGCACACAACAACCAAGTCGAATATTTTCTATGAGAGAGAGCGAGAGAGAGAGAAAATAAGGAGAAGGGCGGGGAGGTTAACCAGGGCTGAGCCCCGGAAGGCTACCCTTCACTGGGCAAGGGCAGAGGGGAAGGAAAGATATAGAGAGGAAAAAAAAAGACACTGACTTGGCCAACGCATTACAGTTCCACATCACAAACGATGAAACAGGCCGGTGTCTTTGAGAAAACGCAACAGCGCTTTCCTTGCATTCCGGAATTTGGATGGGTAGTGCCATGGTCCAATCACTTTCTCGATCGTGAGACCACTTCTGTCTAGTTGATTTAGAACACAGCGTAAATGAAACCTCTCGTTTGTGTATGCCGGGCAGTAACATAAGATGTGTTCAATAGTCTTATCGACGGCGCTGAAGTTGCACTACGCGCTGTTGACAGGCCAACCAAGTTAGTTTGACAAGGATAACACAGAGCGCACATAACCTACATTACATTGGAGCTGTGTATAGCGCTACCCTCTATGGTGGTGTGGTAGTTATGGTGCTCGACTGCTGAGAATGCTGTACGTGGCGGCCGTCGCAAAGTAAAAAAAAACAAAAAAACCCATAGAGTAAAATTTGAGTGCACGTTAAAGATCACTAGATGGTCGAAATTTCCTGAGCCTTCCACTACAGGGTCTCTCGAATGGTCATTATGAGTGGTGTAATTAGCGGGTAGGACGCTTCTACGCAGAGTGATTATTACGTATTTGCATAGTATATGCGTTCTTATTTAACAAAAATAGTATCGTTTGTGGAATAGTGGGTACCTCGCGTAATTACTTGTATTAGTGTTTAAGGCATCACGTTTAGATATCCGAAAAACGGTGTGTAGGGGAAGATGAAAACGTGCGATGAAAAAATTTGAAAACTGGGGTTTTATCGAGTGGACGATTCGACAACCAGACTTGTCTTCCTCTATGCTAGAACAGAAGTGATTTATTTAGCAATATCATGTTTGCGATTATCGTGTTTGTACGAGTGATATGCTTCCGTCATCCATTCACGTCCCGTAATACCAAACTTCGTTTCCGTGAAGCTATCGAAATGACCGCGAGTGCACCATGAACTGTGGCGTGTAGTAATGACTTACGTGATATGCATTTTAAGATTTTCACGTCAGCGCCTGTCCCTTATGTTTGTCACGCAGTCATGTCATACCATAACAGTTTTGCAGTATATCATGTGAACGAAACCACCACTAGAGCAGTAAGACCGTGAAATGTAAATCATGACATTAGAGACATGTATGTCGTGATTTTCAGGTTACGACTACTCACTCATGCTCGTAGTAAAGTCATGTTAAGCTATTCAAATTTTGGTATATACCCTATCATCAAAGCGGCCAGGAGAGCTAAAGGTCGTAGGCGGCTAGATAGATAGATAGATAGATAGATAGGTAGATATATATATAGATAGATAGATAGATAGATATATACGCTGAAAGTCGCCGAAGTTTGCTAAAAAGTGTTTCGCATTTAAAATTTTAGGCATGCTTAATAATGGTCAAAAGGAAATGCATCATTAATGTTAACAGCTCTGTCGATGCAGGTGTTGTTTTACGGTCGTGCAGTGGGTAATCCAATCAAGCACGAATTGAAGAATTATGGTGCTGGAAGCACTCCGCAACTATATGTGCGGTAAGCATTCCTAAATGTTTAAGACGCCCTATCAGACTCGCACGTATACGTCCTATTTTTTGCGGTATGGTTGAGCTGCCTACCGAAGTCAAGCATCGTTCAACCACTGCACTATAGCTTGCTCATTCAGAGGAGTAGACATATCATATGCAAATGACATTCTTATAAAGCGTATTGTCAACAGTACATCTCCAAATAAAGTGAGAGGCGCGCCATCCCTAAATGTGATGTTAGTCAACTACCGGTGAAATGCACTTATTTGCCATCTGCACCACGCGTTTCCTGGCTGAGGGTCGTTGCAACACGTTATCCACTGTTTGCTCTGTCAAAAATCGTGGCATGGGAAAAATAATATTGTGTTTTCTCGCATAAAACTCATCCAAGGCTTCTTATAAACATTGCCTTACCTGTTTTAGCTGTTTGTTGGTTGATATAGACCACGGACTACCTGTGGCACATAACTTGCCGGAATGCGGCGCACGTTTGAGCAAATGCTTATCACAGCATAAGTGACCGTATTGTCAACTAATTCACGTCGCGATCGAAGTGGAGCTGTTCAATGTTTTGAACTACGTTCCTTCTTACAAAAACTATATGAATGAAAAAATTCAGTGAGTTGTTGTTGAAAATGAAAAATTTATTTAGTTGAGCTTTCTAGAGCAATAATTTACTATCTTGGTCTTCCGTGATTCACACGAAGATTTGTGCAGTCTCCTCTATGATGTCCAGGATCTTCTCCTACAATCTCTGTACATTGGCAGTGGTGTGGGCAATCACGATTTCCTAGTGTCGGGTTGCACTGTTTTAAACGGAAAAATAGAACGGTGTAGGTTAACTGCTTCACGGCAAACAGCTTGATGCACAAAATCACTCTGCATTTATGCACAGAAGCAGAGTGTTTCATATATACACATTTTTTTTATGTTAAACTGTTAGTAGTATGAACAACACACAGTGATAATTATTTAAATCATGCTTCCACGGTGGATATACATGTTTTGGTGTACACACCGTTCGCAATCTGGGTGAGTTATTTCATGTTTGTATTATTTTGATTAAATGAGAAGCATTTGTTAGCAAACCTAAATAATTTAGGGCAATTTCACCGTTTTAATTGACGCTTTTATTAACTATATATCTAGCCTCATACGTCTTGGTACTCTTGTGGCCTTCTTAATTTAGTACAGCATATCAAAAGTGACATGGAAACGTATTGGTATATTGTGAATACAAATGTCTGCTCATAATGCGAATATTATTAAAACTTTCACGCACGTCATAAAACGCTTTCTTCCGGCCACGAGTGACATATACCCACATAGCAAAGCCAATTTCATGCTAGCTTCAGCCACAGAGAATTCGCAGTATTTATCAACACATCGAAGGACCAGAACAGATGCTAGATAACAAATGCAAAGCAGCATTTCTTTGCGCAATATCTATCTATCTATCTATCTATCTATCTATCTATCTATCTATATCTATCTATCTATCTATCTATCTATCTATCTATCTATCTATCTATCTATCTATCTATCTATCTATCTATCTATCTATCTATCTATCTATCTATCTATCTATCTATCTATCTATCTATCTATCTATCTATCTATCTATCTATCTATCTATCTATCTATCTATCTATCTATCTATCTATCTCTCTGTCTGTCTGTCTGTCTGTCTGTCTGTCTGTCTGTCTGTCTAGCCGCCTCCTGTGGGTGCCTTCGTGATCTTGGGTTAAATCAAAATTTTGTGACATCAATAACGTCATAATCCTGTCGCGTACGTCGTCAAACACTCTCCGTCAAACAGTGGCACATGGCCCGTGTGCTCAGATTTGGGTGCACGTTAAAGAACCCCAGGTGGTCAAAATTTCCAGAGCCCTCCACTACGGCGTCTCTCATAATCATACGGTGGTTTTGGGGCGTTAAGCCCCACATATCAATCAATCAATCAAACAGTGGCACATGTCGCAGGCGGGTTTGTGCCTCTGGAAAGCCGTATGCGCCGCAAGTGATTAATTGTTTATATGTAGGCAGAAACGGTGACAACGGACATTGGTAAATTAAATGCGAAAATGTTATGACAGATTGACGTCGCCATCGTTGACTCGACAAACATCAGCGTTCCAGCAGAAATCGAACCCAAGCATTCTGCGTGTCAAACAAGTATTCTACCACGCCGCCACGCCGCCACGCCTCGGTACTGTCCTTGTAGAATACACTGTTCAGCTGTATTATTTTTTTGAAGCGTCAATTGAGGTCAATGCTACATATTGAATGTTATAAACATTTTAAATGTACTGTTATAATATAGCCGTCTCATCGAGTTAGCTTCAGCTCTTGTTCACAGCCATCCAGTGAAGTACAGTTATTTAGCAATGTTCAGGGCTACCATCTTCGCGAGCATAAGCGTCTTATATAATCTTACAGTTTCTCAAGTCACTAATACTAATATAACTGCTGGCATCTTTGCGCGAGTGTGAGGACCTGGTTATATAAAACATGTGGGACTGTTCAACATATGTCTGTGCAGACATTTTTACATATATTTAGCGTATATTGGTAATGTGTCGCTCAATAATGAATATTACACTACGACCACCGTGTCTCCACATGATTTGCATAACGTCAATTACCGAGGTACCCTGGATCAGCGGAATTTTCAAAGACGCGAGCTTTAGAAAAAATCCTGACACATGCAAACAATTTCAGGTTCTGAGCAGGAATCAAGCCATACGTTTGGCATTGCCGGTACGCAATCTGCCACCCACCAAGACAGATTTCGAAAGTGCTTTGGAAAAAAGCCCTGTGTATGCAGCTTCGCGGGCAGATGTCGATTGTGGTAGCGGTGCCAGCTGGCCACTACGTAAAAGTGCAATAAACATAAAATCTCTATTACTATGACTCCGCTACATAATATTCATGCATTGCTCTAACCATGATAGTACTCTGATGAATGCCACTCATACTATGCACATCATCGTGGCCAGCATACCGTATAGTTTGTTTCCATAAAGCCGGCTTTTGCGCTCTAACGTAAGTAGTGGTATTTGCTTAGCCGACAAGCTACTCCTTAAATGCCAACGCATGATATGCCTGGTAAGCCCACTATATGAGGACTGGTACTCCATTTACTCTAGCACGACATGTCGATCCTTGTGGCTTAAAACAGAAAGCGCAACCCAGGTGACTGCTCACTAACTACTTAACAACAAACCAAAATACGTGGGATATGCCGGCATCCTTTCTAATACTTTCTCTGGGGTCTTTTACCTTGTAGCTGACTCCTGAATAGCTGTTAGGGGAAAGTTAGGTCTAATCGGCCTTAACAGGGTGTGAACATATTAACAACTAATGAACATATTCACAACCAAAACAAAGCAGAACAAAAGATCACATGTTTTTCAGTTTTATTGCGGGTTTTCAAGAATGTATTAACTTGGAAAAAGCTGGAAAATGAGACAAACGACAAAGCGACAGCTAGAACAAATGCATAGTTTTTCTCGGCTGGTCTTGTGTAAATCTTCTAGAAAGGGCAAATAATTTTTTCGCATCATGTGCGCTAATTTAGCGCTAATAGATGCCACTTTAAGGAATAAAAATTAAACCTGAACCAACATAATGAAGAGATATTTCGATTATTTCATTTAAAGAAAACTCTTAAATAGCAGTAAAATTTTGTTTAGCGAGGCTGTCATGTTTTCAACTCCAGAACGCCAGTGATACCCCTTTAAATTTCTGTACGCTGCTCATAATTTATTATGTAATCAAGTGAAAAAGAATTGTTATACACTTTCCTAAAATTTAGCGCAATACGCAGTAATGGCTGCTGTAAAACATTTGAATGTCATTTGAATGCTCTAGCTAAGAAAGACTAAAAAAACAGTCATATCTTTTCTAGTTGGTCGTTTAGAATTTTCATACTTCAGGCAGTTAAGAACTAAAACTTGTTGAGTATTGTCGAATGCGTATTCGAAGAAGAAAGAGAATGAAGTATGGGCACGAGAGAAAAGATACCGCATAATACTTGGGCTGAAACCAAGGAGGTTCAAAAAACCTCCTTTGCCAAAACGAACGTTTGCGTAGCCTAGAGGCGTTTTTTATAATCCAAGCTGGTAAACCATTGTCATTTTTAATGTACCAATGAAGTCACCTTTATTCAACATTTCATGGTGCGGAAACCCGATAATCGGCGATTGATGCACCCCAACAAAAGCACTTCATCCGCAACGAAGGTAGACCACATCGAAGGCAAGCGAATAACTCAGCGAGCTCTGCACGCGCGTCTGAGAAGCGAGGCAATACCACATATTGAATAAGGCCAATTCTCCTGATCGGATCTTCATTTGGTGCACAACAGGCTAAAGTCATGCAACGATGGACTGTGGACGTTCAACTTAGAGCTTGAAAGGCACGCTAGACATAAAGAAGTTGCCGAATGTTTGGTCCCTATGACATAATATGAAGACAACGCTGCTACTGCACTGTCGTTGCTCTGTCGCCACATAAAGGAACGCAAGGCGTCACGGTCGGGGATCACATACGACGTGTACTGCAGCACTTATGGAAGCGGTGGCTGCGCGAATATTTACTTCTACATCGAAGTGCGCCTTCAAGAAAGCTACCTAATGACCACGATAGGGTACGGGTGATGTAGTGATTGCCCACGAGGACAACGTTTCCAGAATTTTTTGGAAAACGGCAATAAGCAGTAAATGTAAGAAAGGTAACGATAGAGTAGCCCACGCTTGTTAAACAGGGTTACCGCAGGGATCAGTAGTTGTACGATCAGTTCAAAAATTTTATCCTTTCGAACTCTTCCCCTCACGCCCCGAAGTGTGTTGAATAATGTTGATTGTGTAAAGAAGTGAAAGGACGAGAGGAGAACTCGCACATAGTGGGCGCAAACAAACGTTTGCATATAGCATGGACGCCTTTTTCTATGCCGGGTTTTAAAGTAGGGCCTTACGGCCGTACCTATAGGATTTCCCCGAAGGTAACCATTCTGTCTCACACATGGTCGTGAAAAGAGGACGCCATCATTTCTCAACTGTGCCGCATCGAATGACGAGGGGTGATGCTCTGTAGAATGACACTCCCGGGGGCGAGAGCTAGGACGGCTTCATGAGCGTGTTCATTCTTCGCGTGCCCCGAGTGGCCCTGAGCCCAGATGATCTCAACGTGGCTGAGCTCTTTACCCACTGCTACATTGTGGAGTAGTGCACTATACCTTTTTTACTGTACATTTGTATTGAGATGGTACAATAGGAGTTATCATAACTAGGAACCTATAGAGCGATTATGTCCAAAATAAATTCTGGTGTTATAAATCACTGAAGCTGTCGTATGCTTATGAGACACCATGCACCTCATGATGCCACATCAACAAGTCCAAAATATCTTATCGGCTCCGTATCTGCATGTTACACTGCAAATGTCGTCGAAAGACCATAGTGTTGCGTCTGGAGAGAGTGAGAAAAACCTTTATTTGATGTTCTGCGCAAGCAAATCGGTGAATGGTATTCTGGAGGCGCCGCGTTAGAGTGCCTCGAGCGCGCAGCGGAGGTGAACGAGTGCACCAAGTCACGTCACATGTGAGGCATGAGCGCTATCTGGCAGTTATCTTGGAAAACAAAGCGTGCGCGGCGTGCGCACCTGTCTCAGAAGTGGTAAGGTGCAGAACGCAAGGCGACGGGTAGGTGCCATCGCCGTGCTGTGTTAGCAAAACGTTGGAAACACCCTCCTTTTCGTGCAAGAATTGCATGGCCAGCGCAGCGTGATAAACGCTATGGTGCTTAGAATTACTTATGTATGGCTTTTCTAGTAAAAGACACACATACAGAATATGGACGTGTTGTTATGGTGCCTCAGATATGATCAATAATTGCTTTTTAAATGACAATTACACAAGTACAAACGCTGAACCTTTAGCAATAATGGCGGGTGCTGTGGATGGGATCGGCCGTTTGGGGTATTGTCTGGTGCCGTTTAGAGTACCGTCAAGGGCGGACAGACAGAATAATCTACTGACGGGTAGACCAAAATTTCTTGCGTCGAAGGTCCCCAAGAACTTTAAAAATTGAGAGCCCTAAAGATTCGCTTTCAGGAGTAGAATGCGATAGCGACATTCTGTTGCGAGTGCGTTCTTCAAGCACTTAGTGTACGGAAGCTTTTCGAGTTTGCTATGCACCCACTACGTGACCTAAAGAGAATAGGCGCAGTAGCGTGTGCGCTTGCCGTAGTGGGGGTACCGGCTTTCAACCTCGAAGCCGTTATGATGATTACATAATTTGACGCCCGTTGGCAGCGGGTGCTTGTACCACACATTATTAGAGCAATATTTCATATAGCATTGTGAAGCATGTTTACAGCCCGCGTGTTTTTGTGAAATATGAAAGCTACTTTCACAGAATTTCCAAGCAGAGAAAGTTTTTTCTCTATTTTCACTAGCAGAGGCGTGGCCGTGTAGTAGAACGTCCGCTTGCTACGTAAACGACCCGGGATCGCTCCCATCTTACTCCTAAGCAACCCTGGTTTGGTCCACTCTCTGCTTCAGGTGTTTCATAATTTAGTTCTCTTCGTTCTTGATTTTTCGGTGACGCATAGGAGTTTTCGCTCACAATCAACGACGCCGACGCCAGAATGTCTGCGCAACGAGCTCTTTAACGCTATCACCTTAAAACACAACATTACTTGTGAGACAGGTAGCGGGAAACTGATGATTTCTTTTGAGCACCCTCCTGTATGCTTCACTTCTGCCTAATGTACACGACGGTTGAAATTTGTCTTCATCTCATGAAAATGCGGCCACCATGGCCGAGAATCAAAGCTGCGTACCTGAACTTTCTAACAAGGAGCACTCACACAACGCACAAGTGCGCACAAACATTAACATACACACGCACATACGCTCACATGCACGCACATAAGAACGCACATATGCACACATTTCAAGAACACCAGAGCATAAAATAGCGTATTGTTGTAAAGCAACTATTGCATGCAAGGCGGGCAAAACTTCTAGGAAGGATTTGTGACATGCGAAGTAAGGCAAGAGATAGATACGTATAATTATGACAGGATCTTACGTGTCCACTACAATTCGACATGACGAAAAATGGATCTCCCGGAGGACCATAATTGGTAGTCGCACATCTGGAAAACACGGAAACTGCTGAGCTTTACGCACTTTGCGTTGCTGCAAGAGTGAAATTATTAGCATGAAAAAGCTCAGTTTCGTTGAAACTGTTAGCTAGTGTTGTTAAGTGTTATTCTGCGTTGCAATCTATTGGCAAGTGCCTCTTCGGACAATAAAAAAATAGCAGCTGCATTAAACGTGAATTGTGCAGGAACTGTGGAACAATGATTCACCTGTCCTTCAACGACGAACTCATGGAGCATGTTTGAAGGGGCTAGTTAGTAAGTGATGTTTCTGTGAACTCAAATTACTCTTTGGACTAAACAACAGAGTGGTAGCCAGAATAACCAGAACGAATATGCAAGGAGTAGTAGTAACCTAGAAGAATCAGACATCCCACCAGTAACGAGAGAGAAGTGACGATATCTTCGAAAAAGTTACTACGATACTTCGATCTTAATCGTGTAGCTTAACCTTTGTTTGAGCCATTCGGAACGCTTGCGAAAATGCTGGTTACAAGAGGCCCATCAAGTGATCTATGGTTTTTCAAAGTGCAGTGCAACTGATGTCTGTGCTTGCGCGTCCGTTTTTTTGGCACACGTTGAAGAACCCCATATGGTCAAAATTTTCAGAGCCCTCCACTACGGCGTCTCTCACAACCATATGCTGGTATTGGGACGTTAAAACCCACATAACAATAAATTGAAAAGATGCAAATGAAACAGATAGTATAGCATGTGTTAAGAAAAAACTGGTGAACGATTTAGAGTACTTGGTACTCTTACTATAGGAGGGCACTAGGCCGCTAAGTTCAAATACAAACGCATATCCTCGAAGTGACTGCTGATGATTGGGAAAGCAGCGTGACGCTTCGTGAATCGTGGTATTGTATTGAGCTTTGGTTAACATACTTTTATTTTATTCTAGTTCATCATTCGTTCTGTTAAAAGCTTCGATTCAATGGTGGTGGATGGTCGGTGTTTTTCCAGTGTTGTGTGCTTTTATTTTGCTTGCTCTGGTTAACAACCTTTTGCCGACCTTTTTGTTGTTCAGTGATGTTTTGGTTTCCACATCTGCTCTACATGCTGAGTGGTTGTTTATGAACCGACGGACGTCGGGTGATTTTTTAGGTGGTTCGTCCTTAAAAGCGGCAGGTTAAGCGTCACTTGGTGTGTCGTTATCAAACGATAACGCGTAGTACCTCGACGTTGGTTGTATTCATAGCTTACAATAGTCAACTGAAGCATAGTTTCTGCTCAACAACTTCATTTTCATTGCCTTAGTTTGTATTCGAAACCACACTCTGCGTTTCTACAGAATCACACACACCCAGACACACACACACTCAAACACAAACACACACACACACACATGTACAGAAGGTAACTAATGCTGCATATGTGCCACCAATTTCTAATTGATGGCAGATATGTTATCTTATTCAGTAGAAATAGGCAGCGTATGTCTAACGCTAACCGTGCCCCCGTCGAGCTGAGTGCGTGACATCAATGAAAGCGTCTCCGCCTTAAAACGCTACATTTACTCAGCTATTCAGTGGCAAGCAAATACAATGACATGACTGTGATTGCGAAGGGTCGCGCACGCACACTGCCATGTCTGGAAACCAGGCGTTTAACGTAAGTTGGCACGGCGATGCAGTTTTATGCAGTTTTATATGAACGTGGTCGGTGCTCTCGGGTACCGATTATTGTGCTGACTGGTGTGCCTTCTTGTAACTCATCGTTTACAATCAAATATGGACAGTTCGTTATGAACTGCTATACATTAAAGCGATATCCACAGATTATTTTGGTTAACCTCGGTTGGTCCCTATGTTGTCTTCCTACGCTAATTATTGGCGCACGCCTTTAGACCTGTCGATTGAATTTCTTTGTCAACTGCACATTATTGGGACTGCCATTGTACTGCTACAAAAGAAGCAAACAATACTACTGTATATCTATGTAACCGGCTGCAAAAGGATACTTACATCAGTAGCGGAAAGGTGGTAATAAAGGTGAAAGTTAAAGCCATGCGTGCATACATACTCAAGCTATATGGGGTATCTTACGATCAGAGTCCAAGATGAAAGTGAAAGTGACTGCCACTATTTATATGCTTTTATGCCTACAAGACGTATGTTCTGGACATCGCTTCTGTGAATATAATGGCATGTCAAGTGAAAAATAGCAGCTGCTTGCGTGAAGCTGAGTAATCGCTTTGAGTAGAAGTGCACAGGTATAGGACGAGCACATTTGATTCTAAGAACGAAACAAGTTATTAGAGCCCTGCTTAGGCTGTGTTGCGAGTGAATATATTAAATTACATTTGGTGTATTTGATAACAGCTTGAGCTAGCAAAATTTATTTAGGGGTTGTTTCAAATTGCATAAAAACAGACACAATCACTGATAGTGTCTAATGTATGAACAATTTATTAGAATATGTGGGGATAGTGTTTTATGTAGCGCTTTTATTTCTCTTCGGATAGTGTAACGTGATGTGCAGGGACAGTAGGCAGCTGGCGTAACGTCAGAGCTGTTTCCATATTCAAATTGTAGGTAGCACTGACTTTCGTGCCAAATGAACAAGTCAGTTATTGTACTATCGACTCCATTTTTTTGTTCGCGTTTGCTTTTGTTGCGATAACAATTATATAGACGCGCTCGGGAAATTTTCGCCGTCGTGGTCATCACTCAATGCTGCTGCCTCTGCGCCGGAGTACTTTCTCTTTTTTACTATGGCCCCGAAATAAAAAAAAAAGGAACCAACCTGGCGATTAGTCGTCAGCAGGCGCTGTAGAACCATGGTACGGCTTGGGTCTCTGGACGTGTACAACGTCGCGGTTATGACGTTGAAAGTCTGAGAGGCTCAATGAGGTAATTTAGGAGAAGTATGTTCGAGAATACGACATTATCTAGTGTACTTTGGCAGGTGTTCAGAAGAGAGCCCAGTTGTGCGATGAGGTACTGACAGCCACACAAGGACACCCGGAAGAAAAAAAAACGAGAGTTGAGGTCTGGGCATCTTGGACCACGTTTTAGTCATCGAAGGTAAAGCGACGAGCTAGCTGGCGACATTTTTCTGCGTGTCTGGTGGCGTCCAGGATAGGAAGGCACTCAGACGCGTCCAGTCGATAGAGCAGAATGGTGTCAATGATGTGGAGTGACGGTCGTAGAGGAGGCAAACAAGGGAGAAACCTGTTGTAGCTTACATCGCCGTATTGTAGGCGTATGTAATGAATGGGATAACTAAGTCACAGTTAGAGTGATCGGGCGTCACGTACATAGCGAGCATGTCACCGAAAGTACGATTAAAGTGCTCTGTAGCACCATTGGTTTGAGGTTGGTAAGTGGTACATGTGTGATGTACAATTCAGCGTGCAATTGTTCACCAACTTCGGACAAGAAGAAGCGGTCACAGTCGTTGCGGAGTTTTTGAGGGCCTCCATTACGAAGTAGAAAACGATGCAGTATGCAAGTGGCGAACTCCTGTGTTGTAGCCGTTTGAAGGGCAATGGTCTCGGCATAGCGCGTTAGGTGGTCGATTGCAACTATTATCCACCTGTTGCTGGTTGGAGTAATGAAAGCGACCCATAAACATATATACCGACCCGTTTGAATGGTTGGGGAGGGCATAGAAAAGGCTGTAATTCACCAGCGGAGGCGTGCGGTGGAGATTTTCAGCGCTGACAATTGGCCCAAGAGCGGACGAAGTTGCGGGCAAAGGTATATATGGCACTTCAGCATAGTAATTGTGGCGAAGCCTTCCGCAAGCCTGAAGACTCCTGCGGGGCCACATTGTGCTTCAGTGTAGAAAAAGGAACAGATCTGAACCTTCAAGGCTTGCGGAATGACGAGGAGCCACTTGCGTTGCTGTGGTGCATAGCTGCGTCGATAGAGAACCGTGTCATGGTTCGAAAAGTGTGGAACTTGGCGCCGGAGCGTTTGCGTCTACGGTATTTTAGAGATGTCGGAGTGGTGGTTGTGAAGAAACGCAGTCTACGGGTCATTGCGTTGTTCAATAGCAATGGTGACAAGGTCAAGAGATGACAATGTGGACTCATAAGCGTAGTCAGCAGTGGCGTTCTGAAAAAGAGGGGAACGGGAAAGAGAATCGGCGTCCTGCAGCACACTTTCACCCTGAACAACGACCACGCGTATGTCATATTCTTGGATTTTCAACGCCCAGCTCTCAAGGCAGCCAGATGGGTCTTTTAACGTCGAAAGCGATCAGAGGACATGGTGGTCGATCACGACGTCAAAAGAACAGCCATATTGATATGGGAAAAACTTGCTAAGCGCCCACACAATGGCCATTCACTGCTTTTCGGTGATGCTTGCTTTCTGCCTTGGTGAGTGTGCGAGTAGCGTATGCCATGACGTACTCCGTATGATCAGCTTGACACTGTGCGAGCATAGCGCCCAGGTCTACACCACCGGTGTCGGTGTGGATTTCAGTTGGAGCTTGAGGATCGAAATGGCGTAGAATGGGTTGCGTCGTGAGAAGCCTTCGCAAGGGGGCGAAAGCCTCGTCGCAGGCAGGGGACTAAGATAAGATTACTTTACTGTCACCGAAGATTTGTGCGAGAGATGATATAATAGACGCAAAGCTTTGGACAAATCACTGGAAATAGGAGCGTGAGTCAATTATACTCCGAAGTTTGTTGAGGGTGGCAGATTTAGGAAACGCTGTAACAGCGCGCAATTTCTCGGTATCCGGGAGGACGTCTTCCTTAGAAACAACGTGGCCCAAAATGGTCACTTTAGGCGTGACAAATCGACATTTCTTAAGGTTTATTGTACATGTTCGTTGGTCAAGCAAGTAAAGACGTGCTGAAGACGACGTAAGTGTGTGTCGAAGTGAGGGGCGAAGACAACAATATCATCGAAGTATGAATGCAGATATTCTACTAAAGTCCATGCAGAATGCTGTCCATCATTTGTTCAAAGGTTGCAGGCGTGTTCCAAAGTCAGAAAGGCATGACGATGAATTCATATAGGCCGTCTGGCGTCACAAAAGCGGTTTCGGGGTGATAAGTCTTTGCCATCGGCACCTGCCAGTAGGTTTACCGCAAGTCTAACGAAGAAAAGAACTCGGCACCTTGTAAGCAGTACACAGCATTGTCAATTCGTGGTAGTGGATAGACATCCTTTAGCATGAACTTGTTCAACCATCGGTAATCGACACAGAAATGAATAGAAGCGTCTTTCTTGACGAGCACCACCGGAGACACCCATGGGCTCCGCGAAGGTCGAATAACGCCTCTGCGAAGCATGCCCTCGACTTGGTCATCAATGACGTGGTGTTCTGCAGCGGACACGCGATATGGTCATTGTCGCAGCGGTGAGTGGGACTCAGTCTCGTATTCACAAACGCCCCTTCACTCAAGGGCTCCCTTCGACCTGATGAAGTCAAGGTGGAGCGTGCTCCTTCACTCAAGGAACCCCTACAATGCCCCATTGCACAGGCTCACCTAAAAAACTGGGAAGCCTTCCGGCAGTCCTTACCTGACTCTCCCATCCTGGAGATCGGTTATTCCCAGTGGGCTCACTCAGGGCTCAAAACACTAAGAAAACACAACACCAAAATACAACTCACAGATAGTCATCCGGATGTAGATGACCATGTACTTCATCTTTGGGAGGCCCGTCGCAGCCTCACAAAGAGATGGCGCCGACCAAAACACAACCAAAAACTCTGCATGGGGATACTGGATCTCACCCAGAAGGTGGACGAGTACGCTGCCCAGCTCGCCGACTCAAATTGGGTAGATCGCTATAACACTGCAAGCAGGCAAATGTCCAGTCGCAATACATGGAAACTCTTTCACAGTCTGATTGATCCCACTAAAACGCGAGGTGAAACGCAAAAACAACTGCATTGAGCCTTTCACAATTTCTACGGCTCCACAATACAACTAGCCCTATCACTATGGGACCGATATCTTTGCACTCAGCAGGACACGCGAGGCTCCGCGTATCACTATGCAGGCAGAGAGAACTCGGCACTGTATGTTCCTTTCCAGTTACACAATCTTGCACCACTCTATCCAAAATGAGGCGAGGTACGGCTTTCGGGCGAGACGAAATTACCGTTAAAATGCTGGCAAATCTACCCGATGCAGCGCACCAGTCGCTTCTTGACTATGTCAATGCGATCTGGCTCCGAAAAGCGCCCCTCCCACTACACTGGAAAACGTCTCTAGTAATCCTTATTCCAAAGCCAGGAAAACCAATCAACACTGAGAATCTCTGACCCATTTCTCTTACTTCTTGTGCGGGGAAGCTAATGGGAACTATGGTCAGAGATCGTGTCTCTGCCTTTTTGAAGAGCGTCACAATTTCGCCGATTCTATGTATGGTTTCAAGCCCAAGAAATCTTCGCAGGACATACTCCTTCAACTACACCACGAAGTGCGTAATCCCGTAGAACACACCCACAATGACAAGATCATTCCAGCACTTGAACCTCCCTGCCTTTCTCCTTGTGTTCTGTCTCTTTCTTTTGTACTAATGTTTTGGCTTTTATTTGTAGAATATGATCGCAGGGAATACCTCTTGAAAGAGATCGTGGTTTCTGAGCTTCATTATAAAGCCTCAGCAGTACGTAATTTATAGGAGATGTTTTAATCTTTTGGAAATCATAAAAGTGAAGCCGCTTCTGACTTTTGACGCTGTTCTGTCTTGAAAACGACTGTCAGGGTTCTCTGAATTTTGGAAAAAAGCATCGTCAAGAAGCATTTTACTCTACTTTAACGAAGACCAGTACAACAAAGCGGTAAAAAATGCTCAAGATTATTGCAGGAATTGTGGATACATCTGTTCAAACCTCCGTAAATAAAATACCAAATATTGTTGTAACATTAGCAGGTCTTCACGTTGGAACCACGCCATCTCAATTTCGTGGAAGGGGAGTGGTGCTAGTGTATATAAAGAAGCTTGATTTTTGTAGAACTGCTTTTCTGTTCGGAATCAGAGAAGTGGTTTTTGTGATTCTGTCTCATCCTGAAAAGACGAACATGACAATAATTGCGCATTCGAAAATGAACAAAGTAGAAATTGCAAATGGCAAAATGAACCTTTCTTACACTTGGCTGATGAAGAGACATGTGGCAAACACGAGAGCGCAATTGCAAAGTGTGCATTAAGCAAGCATATGCAGCTGACACACTGTTGAAATAAAGTTCGAGATCGCAGGCCATCAAAAATAGATCGAAATAGTAGACACCATAGCGTGTCTTATGCAGTGCAACTGCACGCATTCACTGCAGATTTTGTCCTTTTGTATAAAGTCGTGAAAGCTCTGCAATGCATTGCGAATACGGCGCGTTTTAGGAGACCTTTCCTCTTTGTTCTTTTGTCGGCAGCCTGGCCCCTGCACAAAAGAGGCAAGAAATATTATTAGAAAAACGTAATAGCTAGAACACTGAATGCGCATTTTTCTTTACTTCTCGTGGTGCACACATTCATTAATATTTCTTGCGTTAAAGAACAGACATAGTTGAGTTATTGAGCTTTGCCCATTTTGACACATATTTGGCTCAGGCACATGGGCAGCTTACCAGGCATCTGGATATGTAAGTCAATTATCTCATTGCGTGAATTACCCCCGTTTTCTAGAACGTCCCTTCACTCAACACTCCCCCTTCACTTGAGAAAGCCGATGGGCGCGCCGTCTCTAGGCACGGCAAGTCACTGCATATCAGCGATAATCTGCTGCGATTCTTGGGTAGCGCAGTGTCATTTTGAGCCGAGCTGTGGCGTAGTGCTCAACTCTGCCATGTGGAGGGTTAAAGTCGAGTCGAGGAGCGTTTGTGAATACGGGGGTATTGGCGTAGCCAGCAATATCTCTTCGGGGAGGGGGATCAACCATTAAACCAACAACCTTATTAATGTATCTGCTGTACTTCTATTTCATATGTTTGCGTTTTTATTCGATACTCCATGCATTCTTGCGTAAATGCGCATTTCACAGAGCAGGAACTTCAGCTTGATTCCCTTTGTTTGTTCATTGGTATGGTGAGCTGCTTAGACGCTGTATATCAAAGCTATGTTTCAAGCGTAGTAGCAACAACAGCGCACTCATTGGGACCAACCTCTGCTTGATTTACTAAAGCTGGGTGTGGTTGTTCATTTGTATTGTGAACTGCATAGACACTGTATACAGAAGCGATGTTTCACGGCTAGTAGCAACAACAGCGCACACTCATTGGGCCCAATTGCATTATGCTTTGTTCTTCAAAACAGTCTCTAATAGTGATCTAACCTGAGCAGGGGGAAAATTAACAAAAAAATTCAGAGAACTTACCTTCTTGTAGATACAGACCATCATCGAACGAAATTATGCTTCGCTGTATATTTCGGCTAGACGCTGTATATTTGGGCAACGTCAAAAGAATGGTGGTATATAGCGCTCAAGGGTGGCGAGGAACTGTGAACGCTGTGAAGGTGTCAAATGTTCAGCCATGAATGATTGAAATATGTTCGCCGATGTCGGGTCCGGTGTGGATACGACAGCCATTTTACAGACGGAGATAGGAGGCACCTCATCTGAAACGGATATAATTCTGGTGGAGTTGATCGTGTCGACGTGACTAAGGCGCTCGTGACAAAGCAGGCATAAAGATTCTGACTCATAAAAGATTTTGACGGCAACGATGAGGCCATTCGGGACGATATCAAGCGCGATATGCAAGCCCGCTTTGCTACGACTGATGAAGATGCGTTTGGTCTTTTCATCTCTTCCTCCACTACCGACTGAAAGGAGCGCAGACCATCAAGAACTACTTGGATGAGTAAACAATTTGGCAGATCCCACGTACCCGGGAATCGACGTTATGCGAAGAATGCGCAGTCAAGGTGACTGTGTTGCAATTTTTCGATTGAGCGACACTTCATAAAATGACGCTAAATATATGTACAAATGTCGCACGCACGCACATATGTTTAAGAGTTGTCGGTGGCTATATAACCGTGTGTTCTCACTTGCGTAACGATGCCAAATGGAACATGCGTATCAGCAACACCAGAAGCTGATATGAAGCGCTCATACTCGCAAAGAAGCTGGCTCTAGACACTCCTACATAAATCGACTTGAGGGCATGGCAACTAACCACAATTGACGTTAACCTGACGTGACGGCTGTATAAAGGAGTATATATGTAATGTCAATTAAGTTGGGTAGGTCGCACAGCGACCACTATTGGCGTTTCACGAAGATTAGCGTCTATTTGAAAATTAGTTCCGAGACCTGTCGTAGTCCTATGTGGTAAAGTGTTTCATTGCCACGCATAATGCTTGGGTTCAATTCCTGCTGGGACCCTGACATTTATTTTTTTGAATTCATTAGGTCGACGCTACCAATGTCGAATATTTCAAAAATTGCCCATGTGTGTTCTCGTCGTTCCTGGGTGGACACTAATTGTCAATCACCTCTGGTACATACCCGCATACCAGTAGCACATACCCACCCGTGGGTATGTGCCACTGCCTGGCGGGAAGTGTTTGGCGACTTACGCGACGAGATTGTGACATTGTTCACGTCTTGACAAGCGCGTCATGTTCGTCAAGCCTTCTTACCCTTCCAAGCTATTTTTGGTTCACGCCAAGTTAAGGTGGTGAGCACGAGAGCACACAAACGTAAGCGGATATATATATATATATATATATATATATATATATATATATATATATATATATATATAGATAGATAGATATATAGATAGATAGATAGAATAGGTTTCTTGGCTGACCTGAAAGAGTGCCACATCATTTCTGCTCAACGGGTCAAAACATCTTTAAAACGTGTGAGAGGCGTTTCCTTTACTCGTAACGCTATAGCACTGCATCATGAGCTCCACGTCTCTTAACAGCCAACTTTAACTCCTCGACCGCGTGCCACGCTACACGAATGCAGATACTGCTCAGCTGCTGGTTTCCCACGACAATTTCATTGGCACAACTAATGTCCGCGCCATGGCAATGTGTCCGCTATTAAGTGGGGACGGAGAAACAAGGAGGGCGTCCTAGAGTTTCATCAATACTCTTCCGTGTTCTCAACTCAAAGCCAGTAATTGTGAGTCTAGATACAGGAGCAATAATTCCATGTATGCGCGAGGATGCGTACAAAGAGCTAAAACTTCAGTTATTGAGAGACTCCCGCATCATGGTACAGCAAGCTGCTTGAAGCATTCGAACTTTGGGTCGCGTAAACATTCAGTTAAAAGTTGGGAAAGCCACATAGAAAGTTTCTGCACACGTTCTGCGAGGCATGAGAACACAATTATTTCTTGGCCTTGACAGCGCTTGGTACTTCAATCTTTCTGTAAGTCTTGAAGGCAACTCAGTGACACAAGCACGCGAGAATTTCAACCTTCCTCATCACAATGGAAAAAAAACACTCAAGCCCTGCTGATGCGAACCCTGATTTCAGAAAACTTGTCAGAGCATTAGGCTGCAGTGCCCGACTCTCTTTTAAGCACCTATGACGGGATATTTTCGAAATATCAGCCAGATGTTGGGTGCTTCACTAATGAACAATGCAGGATTGTACTTACCAATGCTGTCCCTATTCATCGAGTTCCATACCGATGTTCACAGGCAGACAAAATGGAGATTAACAAACAAGTTGACGCCCTCATTCAGGAAGGTGTTGTGAGGCCTTCATTACTGCGCTACACCGCACCTGTCATTTTAGCGGAAAAGGGGGACGACGACAAAGTGTATTTCTGCCGAACGCTGTCTATTTCGTTTGGTGTTTTTTGTGTGAATTTACGATTTATCTGAGGATCATCGCTCTCCTGCGGGCAGCGATGCATTCAGACCCCACCGTACGCAATCCGGACTTCGCGTCACCTTCGATGTCAACCTCAAGGAAGCGCAACAGCCGGGAGGACGACAGCACCAGTGACAGCACTGAACTGTACACGGCGAGTAGTGAAGACTGCGACGACGATTTCATCCCTGCAGTGAGGCGTAAAGCTAAAAGGAGAATGGTCGGCGCGTCTTCGCCAGCTAGCGTGTCTACCGTGAAGGCGGCGTGCAGTTCTGAACGCCATACCATACATTTTGTTCCTGTCGACTCTTCGATCAACCTGAAGAACATGAACAGGCAAGTGATATCGGCGCGTCTCGAAGCTATCATGCCTAATGAGATAAAGGATATTAGACTCAACCCACGGAAGAATATCTTGGCCATAGACGTTGATCACCCGGCTGCGCTACATACCCTATGAACTGTCACGGAGCTTGGAGGAATCTATCTCAGAAGTTACATTCCGCAGGATAGTGACACGACGACGGGCGTCATGTATGATTTTGATGTTTCCATACCGAACGCAGACCTTCCTGTTCTGATAAAGCCAGCTACTGGGGCAACGGACATATTGCAAGTATGCCGCCTTGGCAAATTCCGTTGCATCAAGGTGACCTTCAGAGGTGATTGCATCCCATCACATGTAAAGGTTGGTCATTTTCGTCACGTTGTCCGACGATACATCTCAAGACCACAACAGTGCCACAACTGTCTAAAACGGGATCATGTTAGTGCTGTGTGCAACAACAAGCAAGCATGTCCACGTGGTGCCGGACCCAACAAAGCAGAGGCTTGCCGAGCAACTCTCTTAAAATGCAGCAACTGCAACGGGAACCATGAGACCTCGTCCAAAGACTGCCCAGTACTGAAGAAAGAGAGGAGCATTCTGAGAGAAATGGTTTAAGACGGATCCTCACGAAAGGAAGCAGTAACGGTTGTTCAACGATGGCGTTCCTGTCGACGGCAGTGCTCAAAGAAAAAAAAAAGCAGTCCTGTGCCGAAGGTGCCTTACTTACGCCGCCATCGCCCCCACCACCACCGCCACGATCAAAGAGACCTCCTCCGCCCCCGCCACCAGGTGGGTTACGTCCAGAGGTGCCGGAAGACACTGTGGCGCAACAGAGAACATCCGGCTCTGACTGGCCCGCTTTACCGCGGGTACACATTTCTACGGAACCACAATATTGACAGTCAACAACGGATATGCCCCCAGCAGGCAGTCTGTCCGCCCAAGAGGTACATAATTTTTCTGTATTAAGGTCGTTCATGAGTGTTATTCGCACTCTATTGGATAGTCTACAGATCCCTGCCGCTAGTTGCGCGCTGCTAATCTTGGACATACTAGCACCAGTTCTTGCTGGACTTCAGTAACAAGATGGCACACCATAGACGACTTAAGCCTTTACGAGAAAAAGTCAAGCATGCTTCCATAATTCAGTGGAACGCAAGTGGTCTACACTCAAGAATTCCTGAGTTCAGACAATTCATTTTCGAAAATAAGTTTCCCATCATCATCATTTGTGAACCGCATTTTTCAAAAATACCTCGACTGTCGGGCTATGAATCGTTCGTTTCTTCATCGTGCATTGAGCGAAGTCAATTTGCTGTGTACATCCGTAAAGAACTCACTTACGTTCTCCAAAGAGTAGAGTCTGACAATGGAAATCACTACGTGTGTCTATATGTTAAAAAAGTTGTTGTTTACGCTGATAGGCGCATATATAGCGCCGTCACGTCGACTAGATCAACAGATAATAAATGGTATGTTTGCAACGACTCCAGCACCTTGGATATTGATGGGTGACTTCAACGCCCATCATCCATTGTGGGGAAGCATCAGGACAAATCGAAAAGGCACGAACCTAGTTGATCTCACATCAGAGCACGAGCTTCAGGTGCTGAACGACGGCAGCTCTACTTATCTCCGAGGAGTAACTTACAGCAGTTGCCTGGACTGGACATTAGTGTCACATAGCATTGTCACAAAAGTCCAGTGGTTCACAGATATTGAAACACATGGCAGCGACCATATCCCAACGTACGTGACAGTCAGAGGTCTGGACGATTCTCCTTCCCTTGGACATGCAAAACTTATTGTTTGGAAAGAGTTTCAGATATCAGTGGAGAACAAGTACATGCACGAACCACCGGAATCAATTGAAGAAGTGATTACTTGTGCAACGAAGACTTCCACGAAGATATGTTCGAAAGAATCGAGACGCACGGCACTCGACCAAGAGTTGGAACAACTTCGAGCGGTCCACCGACGTGCCGAAAGACGATACAGACGCATGAAATCTCTCTCTGACCTCAGAGAATCCAGACGCATTCAGAAAAAAAATCCAGCGTCGAATGCACAAACTTCATGAACAACGGTAGAAGAATTTTTGTGACGCGCTCTTCGGCTCTGACTCTCAATTACAAGCCCGCTTAATACGGCAGGTCAAAGACGCTGCCAGGGCCCATGGGAGCATGCCGTCGTCTAGGTTTGGTCCTCCCTTCTCCTCTCGCACCTGAAAGGGAAAGAAGACCTTTCTGCTAATTAAATAAAGTTTGTTCATCATCATCATCATCATCGCTAGACCCTCGATGGAGGACTCTTCGAGGTATTCACTCGCATCCGCAACAGCTTCATCCCTCCGCCGCTCTGGCGCTACATCAACGTCGCTCACTGCTTGATGTTTCTGGTGAACTTTGTGCAAAGATCGCCGGCGACATCTCTATACCGATCGATCATTGCCACAGGATGTTCCAGTCGCACGAGATCTGAAAATGGAGGTTGCATTCACCGTTGAAGAACTTCATGCGGCATTGAACACATGCAGACGCTCATCGTACCCAGGTCCGGATGGAGTGACCTATACTGCCCTACGTCACCTAGGCCCGAAGGCACAGCGCTGTCTCCTGAAAATTTTCAATAAGTCTTGGCATGATGGAATGGTGCCTGATGAGTGGAAGTGTAGTCGCCTGGTGCCTTTGCTGAAGCCCGGAAAGTCTCCATTCGATTGGGCATCATACCGGCCTATAGCACTAGCAAGCTGCGTTGGCAAGGTCATGGAGAGGATGCTGCTTACACAAATTGAATGGTACCTGGAACATTATCACATCTATCCTGATGCTATGGCTGGTTTTTGACGAAGTAGGTCCTCAGTTGATAGCATTATTGACTCAGTGACCTCTGTTCAGCATCAGAAAGCTCAGAAGCGGCTGTCGGTAGCTCTGTTCTTAGACGGGAAGGGTGCCTATGACAACGTGATCCACGAGGCTGTTCTCAATGCTCTTGAAGCAGCTGAACTTGAAGGTCGTGTCTTTCGATGAATAAGAAGCTACCTCACAAAAAGATCCATGTTCGTTCTAACTGAAGATGGGTCTACGAATAAGTATTTCACAAGTTGTGGGGTGCCACAAGGCGGTGTTTTGAGTCCGACTCTTTTCAACCTGGTTCTCGTGGGGCTCACCAAAATGCTGCCACAGACGGCCTATATATCTCTCTACGCAGCCGATATCTGCATTGGGCGTCCGGCGTGACACGACCTCAAGTGCGCGCAAGAATACAGAAAGCGGCAACAATGACATCGACATACCTTCGCCAGCAAGCTTTGACTATCGCCACAGAAAAATGTGCAGCGGTGGCGTTTACACGCAAACCGATGTCTTTCTACTCATTGTGCATCGATGGCAGATTAATCCCATATAAGAGCACTCAGAGATTCTTAGGTGTCATCGTAGATTGTGACCTAACCTGGAGCCCGCATGTCACATACCTGAAGAAAAAGCTCATTGGCATTGAGAATGTATTCAAGTTCGTCGCCGGAAAATTATGGGGCCCATCCGTGGACTCCATGTTGCAGATCTACACAGCCCTCTTTCTCGGAACTCTCCGGTACAGCCTTCCTGTCCTGTCCAACACGTGCAAGACTAACATCCGTGCACTGCAAAGCGTACAACCCCAAGCACAACCGGTCACAACGCATATCATTGTCGAGACGCTGAGAGCGCACATTCGGCATGTATCACGGCTACCGCCACATCATTTTAGCGTGTTTGACAGCTCGGAGGCACGTTCTTCGTACTGCGGTATTGTGACAAAACATCAAGACATACTACCGCCTGGCTTCAAACATGCGATGCATCCAGCAGCTGCGCTATGGAGTCTTCGTAAACCTGACGTGCGCTTATCAGTTCCTGGAATCTTTAAGAAGGCACGCATGTCAACGTTAGCCCTGAAGCAATTGACTTTGCGTCGGTTGGACGAAAGGTGCTTCGACCGCATACATGTTTACACCGATGGCTCCACTAATTCCAACAGCTCTACAGGAGTAGTGGTTGTTCCATCCGAAAATGTGTTGCTTCAGTACAAGTTTTCTCACACTACGACGTCAACAGCAGCAGAGCTCGCAGCACTTCAAGGTGCAGTAAAGTACATTCTTCGGCAGCAATCTAACGAATGGGCCATCTTTTGCGACTCCAGGTCAGCCTTACAGTCACTACGGTTTGTTATGCAGAATAGGTTACACGAACGATCAGTATATCAGATAAGGCACGACTACCACGAAGCGCTCAAGGAAGGTCACGATATTGTATTTCAGTGGTTGCCGAGTCATTGCGGAATCGTTGGCAATAACCACGCGGATGAAGCTGCTCGATCGGCTCATGACCAAGACCAGCGCACGCCTGTACCACCCTTTAGAACGGACGCTGCAAGGCTACTACAATCACTTGCTCGCCACATATCTCTCCTACAATGGAATACGCAGGGTTTCTCCAATACGCACCTGTAATCGATCGACCCAAACTTGCAACTTCATTTGTCATCCGGGCTCCCACGATGCGCTGTAACTTTACTGTGTGGCATGAGGTTGGGCGTGGCATTTACGAATTTGTACTCTAGTCTCCTTGGAATGGCGAGCACTTCGGCATGCAACATCTGCGCCTGCGAGGAAACGCTTGAGCGCATTCTATGTCATTGCCCAGCATACCAGACAGAACGACGTATTATGGAAGCCAAGCTCTGTCAGCTGGATTCACGACCGCTTACTGAAGAGAAGATCCTGGGACCTTGGCTGACGGCTTCCCATACGCGCACGCCACGAAAGCCCTCTTGTACATTTTAAGGACCACCAGACTTCACGACCACTTGTGAAAGCACTCTGCGAGACCGTTCTGTGTAGTCTCAAGCTGACTATCTTTGTGTCTCTTTCTTACTTCTCTTCGTTTCTATCTCTTTTCGTTCTATCAATCTCAATTTTCTCCACCCTAAATGTAGGGTAGCCAACCGAGCCAAGCTTGGGTTACCTCCCTGCCTTTCCTCTCTATTTATCTCTCTCTCTCTCTCTTAGCGGAAAAGAAAGGTAAAAACGTACTCGCCTAAGTATTGACTACCGGAAAGTCAACACCATAACGGTACTCGACTTTCAATCAATTCCACGTATAGACGATTTTCTTGACCACTTGGAAAAGGCAAAACTTTTCACTTCGATGGACGTAACGTCGGTATACTGGCATGTCCAAATACATACCGCCGATGTTCAGAAAACTGCATTTGCCATGCCTGATGGTCTATTTGAGTGGTTGGTAATGCCGTTCCGGTTGAAGAACGCTCCAGCTACATTTGAAAGAGCCATGAAATCAATAATAACGAAACATCAGCTCACCAATGTTAGTAATTACTTTGACGATGTGGTCGTATGCTAAGAGTCATTTGATGATCATATACGACACCTAGAGGCGCCATTCAAAGCTCTCAAAACCAAGAACGTAAAACTAAAATAAAAAAGTGCCAATTTGCACGCTGCAGCATTGAATACTGGGCCACGAAACTTCGCAAGCCACAGTGACAGCTAAGCAAAGTATTGTGGCTGCCATACTTCAAATTCCGACGCCCACACGAGAAAAAGATCAGCGTTTTCTGGGCACTGTACTGTAAGTAAATACCGTCAGTATATCCTTCACCTCAGCGATATCGCTCTTCCACCCGCAAAACTACTTCGCAGAGGCAGCAAGTGGACGTCGACAGAAGCATGCGAGCAAGAATTTCGGGAACTGAAGGAGCGGAAAGCTGAAGAACCAGTACTTCGCATATATGACCTTCGAAACCATGTACTGTGTACTGTGACGCATCTGGCGAAGGCATCGGTGCAGTGCTGAAACAACCTGACGACAAAGGGAAAGAACATGCTGTTGCCAATTATTTGCGCAAACTACTTAGGCACGAGGCGAGCTATGCTATTACGCAGAAATGATGTGTTGCCATTGTAGATGCCATTGAAAAATGTCATTGCTACCTTCATGAAAAACCATTCACTGTTGTAACAGATCACTCTGCACTACAGTGGCAGAATAGCGTTAAAAATCCTCAAGGTCGTCTTTTCCGGTGATCTTTGAAACTGTCAATGTATGATGTGACCATCAAACATTAAAAGGGCGCAAGTAATGTCGAAGCAGGTGCGCTCTGCAGATCCCCATTAGTTAATCTTCTGTCGCACGACGAACTTCAACAATGCAACAATGAGCGTCCAAAAGGAACACATTCACCGGAAAAAATCATCATCATCATCATCATAAATAAAGAAATACGGGAGATATACGTGCACCATGAAATACGCCCAACCATTCTTATTAATGCACATCAATATTTTGGCCATTTCGAAGAGAAGAAGATTGTATCACCCCTGTCTCCGCTATATTATTGGTCAGATATAGTAACCGATGTTTCCACCTACATTAGGCATTGTGATACATGTCAGAGATGCAAGAAGATGAAAACTAAATACTTTGGGGCACTTGAATCACTGCCTCCAGCTGAAGAGCCCTTTGATCTCTTTGCAATGAACACCATTGAAGAATTTTCTAGATAAAGCTCATTAAAAAGGTTTATTTACTTGGGGATTCGTATTGCAACCCGCTATCTAAGGGCGTTTGCCCATGAAAGTGAGAACAGCGATGCATACATCTCAAGCTTAAAAAAATTCGGAAGATTCCACGTACCCGAGCATCGACGTTATGCGAAGCATGCGAAGGAAAGGTGACCGTGTTGCAATATTTTTAATGAGCCCCACGTCATAAAATTACGCTAAATATATGCACAAGTGTTGCACGCACAGGCAGATGTTGAAGAGTTGCAGATTTTTATTTAACCAGTTGTTTGCACTTGCGCAACGATGTCAACAAGAACACGCTTATTAGTAACATCAGAAGCTGCTATGAAGCGCTGATACACGCGAAGATGCTGGCCCTGGACAATGCTCATAACTTTTATTTTTGTTATTCATAAATGACATAACGTTTTGTATAACATCATCATTTAAAACGTTTTCAGATGGCTATATAGTATATAGGGCCATCAATAGCGACCTTGACTAACAAGCATTGCAAAACAATTTAGATTTGATTGCCACATGGTGTGATTATTAGAAAATGTCGTTGAATGTGAAAAAAAAGCGTTCACGTCACCTTTACCAGGAAACTCTCGCACTGCAGAAATCCATATACGATCAATAACGCTAATCTTTAACATGTCATAGCATGTAAATATCTAAGCGTATTTTTTACTGCTGATTTGAAGCGGAATAAACATGTCACTTACGTTAGGAAGCAGGCGGTAGGAACATTAAGTTTTCTGAAACGATACTTCAGTCTTTTACCACAAAAACTTAGAGAGTACTCTATTTTACACACGTCCGCAGTATACAGGAGTATGCGTGCGTCTGCTGGGACCCATACACTGAGGAAGTTAGAGATAAACTTGAAAAAGTGCAGAATATAGCAATTCAATTTCTCCTTGGAAATCACGACAGAATGCTTAGTGTGACAGAGAGCAGAAAAATATTAAATTAGGATCTTTTTGAAAACCGTCATCAAAACCTCCGAATAAATTTTTTCATGGCATTTATTAATCGAGAACAGGGATCATCAGGCCATTGTATTTTCAACCACCCAGCTATGTTTCTCAAAGACGCGATCATCACTTAAAAATACGCGGAATTCCTTTTGGGGGTGACGCTTCTCGCTACTCTTTCTTTGTCCGCACTCTAAGAGAATGGAACACTCTGCTACCGGAAATAGTCTGTGATGATTCAAGTGATGACTTTTTCCGTGCTTTATGAATGCTTTTATGTGTTCAATTATATGTACTGTACCCTACCTGCTGTAATGCCTTATGGCGAAGCAGTTACTTAATAAAGAAAATAAATAAATTCATTCAACTTCAGCGCATAGCACCTAACCACAATTGACGTTCACCCGACGTGACAGCTGTATCAAAGGAGTACATATGTAATGTTTATAAAATTGGGTAGGCTGCACTGCAACCACTACTGACGTTTCACGAAGATTAGCGTCTTTTTTAAAAGTTGTTCCGAGACCTGGCGCATAGCTCTGTGGTAGACTGCCACGCGGAATGCTTGGGTTCGATTCCTGTTGGGACGCTGAAATTTCTTATTGGCATTCGTCGGGCGGTCAACGCTTCCTATATCAGGTTTTTTCTCACATTGACGTTTATTCTTTGCATTCATCCGATTGATGAATCCGTTACGCCAAACAGTGGCATATACCCACCCGTGGGTATATGCCACTGTCTGGCGGGATGTGTTTGACGTCGTACGTGACAGGATTGTGACATTATTCATGTCTTTACCAGTGCGTCATATTCTTCAGACCATCTTACCCTTCCATGCTAATTTTGGTTAACACCAAGTTAAGGGACTGACCACGGGAGTATCCAAACGTAAGCGGCTAGGTAGATTGATAAATATATATATTTAGATAGATAGATACGCTTAATAAAGTCTCCAAAGTTCGCTAAGAAATGCTTCGCTTTTAAAACAATATTACGGACGAAGCTTCTTAAGGCGTGGGTCTGTCCATCCTTTTTATGTAAGTAATAGAACGTAACCACCGGTGGCACATACCCGCTTTAGAGTGGGTACGTGCCCGAGGGAATGCTAGATGGGAGATGGCGGTACTTGGTGTGTTCAGTAGATGGACGCATGGACGGATGGACAGACTGACTAGCAGATAGACTGATG
Organism: Rhipicephalus microplus; assembly: GCF_013339725.1. Lineage (NCBI taxonomy): Eukaryota > Metazoa > Arthropoda > Arachnida > Ixodida > Ixodidae > Rhipicephalus > Rhipicephalus microplus. Next base: position 137,654,075 of record NC_051165.1, read on the forward strand.
AATGGATAGAAGTGTGGACGTACGGACAGATGGACGCACGAACAGACATACAGACAGATGGACAGACGCACTCATGGACAAACGCACGGACAGACGAATGGACGCAAGGATGGACACATGGATGGTCGCGTGGACGGACGGAAGGAAGAACGAACGGTCGGACAGAAGTACGGACGGGCTGACGGACACTTCGCCCTACTTATCATCATTCACTCAGTGGATATGCTGGGAGTTTTTTCTTTTGGAAAGCCATGGAAGTACTTTCAGATCGTGGAACAGTGTTCACTGCAGAAAAATAAAGCTTTTTTTTTAAAACATGACCATATACACCAACTATTCACCACATCTCATCATCCACAATGCAACGGCATGAACGAGCGGACAAACCAGACCATCATAACGAGACTTAAATGTAAGATCAATGACGAGCCACGAAAGTCTTGCAGTAAGGTCCTTCAGGAGGTAATTGACGAGTATAACAGAGCAACCCACGAAGTGGCCAGCTACGCACCTTCCTTCCTGATGTAAAGAATTCCATTTCATTCTACTCTACTGGAACAAGAAGAAACTATTGAAGGATCGCGAAAAACTGCAGTAACCAATTCTAGTGCCTACCACAATAAGAACAAGATCGTCTATGAAAAAAAAATTCTGAGTGAGTTCCAAGTCGGTGACTTTGTCCTCTACGAGACACCGTGGCATACGAACAACGACTGAGTACTGTCGTGGAAGGACGTTACAAGATTCTACGGAAGGTTTCAGCAGTGAACTATGAGATAGACCGCTCTGTGCTGCCCTTGGGTGGGAACTCTGACATTGTGCTTGTTAACAAACGGCGGCCTTATTTTGTACCTTCTCAACAGAGACTTTCTCGAGGAAAGGGGGAAGTGTGACGCATGAACAAGGTGATTTGATTGTAGGAGAAGCCGACAAAGAAGTGCGCGTGGATCAGAATGAACGCATGACATCTGGACCACGACGTGTCTCCATTTTGTAGCGCCACACACACACACACACACACACACACACACGCACACGCACACACACACACACACCGACAGACAGACACATACATACATACACACATACATACATACATACATATTTATATATGTATATATTGTATATTGCTCAAGAAATCACAAGAAAAAATATTAATTCGTTTACATACACCAAGTACCTCAGGTGATACGCAGATCTCTTAGGAGTACGTGCGTGTTTTCTATCACTCGACACCCTTAGGTTTCCTTTCAGTGTTGAGGCTTTCATAGAAAGGCGAAAGAAAAAGTTTTCCCTTTGTGTACCCACTCGTGATGTGGAACGACAAAATTGGTCGCGTATCTGTGCGCTTCACTGCGAATGCTGTCCAAAGATATTCTGCCGGTGGTCTTTTTAGATGCGAAGCGTCTTATGGTCGAGCTCACTCCGGTGTGCGACGTCGCCACCCTTACAGCGCATGTGTGCCCATACTCCTGTCTCCTCTCCTACGCTCCCCACTCTCACGCCTCGCAACGCCGATGCATGCAGCGTGTGCTAGCGAGTTTCTCGAATGAGGTAAACTGGCTGCTCGCGCTCCACTGGCCGCTGGCCAGTTCGTTTAGCCTCCTGAGAGCCATAATTCATTCAGGGCATGGATTTTTGTCAATCTTTCAGAAATGTTTTTTTAGTTTGAAAAAGGTGAAAATTGTCACGTAGTTTTTTAGTATATTATGTTATTTCGCCGCAGCACATTGCCAAACATATTGGACATTAGGACTTTCAGGATACCTTTATCGGAAACATGGAGTAGTGCGTAGTTAAACCAATGACAAAAATACATCTTTCAACACAAGTATACTTTTATTTGCTGCTTGCTACCGCCAATACAATTATAATGGTAATATTTTGTCAACCATAACATCCATAACATGGGGCCTATTACTTACAAAAAAATGGAAACACATTCTAGATTCGCCTTGAAAACTGTGAACGGTATTGAAATGTTGACTCTATCGTGCATATACTTCAACCATTTATTGCACACTTTTTATTGTGTGAAGTTGGTCCAGAAGTTCGAATTATGAATTACTAAAATATGATAAATAAAACTCAAAGTGGCTTATTTGAGTGAACATTTCGCGTAAGGCTGCACTCTGTGTAATGGGTTGAATGCTTTAAACTACAAGCAGTTACGCCCATAAAATTGTTTCGAACTTGCTATGTCATAAAGGAATTCATACGCGCAGTAACCTGCGTGCCTTTTGTAATGGTTGACTGATTTTAGAGCACGAATGAATATTAATAATCACAATGTTCCTTGTGCCACGCAATATTATTGATATTACATGGTGTATTGTGAAGCATCTGGTCGTAATGAGCGAAAGTTCTTTTCACTGTACTTTAATGTAGAGAAAGTTATCTTCGCTGTGTGTCCAAGCTTTGGCGTGGCTGTGTGGTAGAAAATCCGCTTGCCCCGAAAACGTCCATGAATCCCGGAAAGGTTTATTGGTTTTTTAGCGCGATAGCGTTAAGGAGCTCATTTCTGAGAAATTCCAGCGTCGGTGTCGGCATCGTTGGTTGTGAGCGAAAAATGAGCCATCCTTGCCTTATCGAAAACTTGAGAAAGAAGCAAATAAAATAAATAATGAAGAATTTTGAATCAGTGTGAGGCTCTAACCCGGGCCGTTCGCGTGGCAAGCGATTGTTCCACAATACATCCACACCTATGCTTGTGAATACATTGAAAATAGTTTCCCCAGAATTGAAATGCACTGAAAGTAACTTCCGAGCTTTACAACACACGTGTTTTGTATACATGCTTCACAATGCAACATGAAATATTTACGTAGTAACGTGTGGTAGAAGCCTATATATATATTGTCCTAATGGGTGTCTGAACATAGGATTATCACAATGACTTCACAGTTCAAAGCCAGTCACCTACTACAACAGGCACGCACGCCACTGCACCTTTATAGCCATTTAGTCTTTCAAAGAGGTCATGACATGGTCACCAAACAATTTGCGGTTTTCGGTGAAAAACAACGGTGGAGGGACGAATATGCTTGTACACGTGTGAAAACTGGACTGTGAAAGATTATTTTAGTCCAAAATAGGCCGTAGAAGTGTTCGGCTGCCAACTCCACCCACCGCCGGCGACTGTCATTTTGCCGTGGCATGCGTGACGTCACAAACCGATGAGAGCAGTGCCGTCGTCTGCTACCGAACGGCACCATCGGCACGCGGTCAGTGTGTTCACTGTGTTGCGAGTGTTGCTTTCTGTGTGGTCCGCACGCGTTGCAAGTGTTGCGAAGTGGTACCGGTACCATCGCCATGTCGTCGGCACCATCATCAGCTCAAGATTCGGGCAATGATTCATCGAGCAGCACAAGCGGCGACGACTTCGTGTACGCTGCGCATTTTGATTTCGATCCCATCGCCACCAGCTCGAGCGACGAAGAAAGCGTCGAAGGAAGGGGGGGGGGCAAATGCAGATGCAAACGACCTAGTTGTTGTGGCAAACATTGCTGACGGCCTTCGGCAATGGCAAGTAGCTTTATTTCAAGTGTGCCTGATTGACAAGCGAGCTTAACGATTAAGAGACGCTGCATTCGCGTGCAGATTTTTGTTTGCTAGCATTCGTACATGCTTTGACGCTTTTCAAAAGCACCCCTACGCTTAGCTTGGAGGACGGGATGGAGCGAAAACGTGGTCGGCACAGCGTCCGACCGCAGCCTCGACTTCTTCGCTGGTAAACAGAACTCGCCGAGAAGACGCTGGGCATCATTGTAGCTCCCTGCAGGGAAATGCGCTTACAGACGCGTCACTTGGCACCTGTCCTTGCTGCGCAAGTTTATCTCCCAAGCCTTGCGTTTGGCGGGTTCTTTAGGGAACTTGAAGAATGGCACAGTACTCTCCCTGCTCTGTACACTCTGGCACCCCACAGCTCAGCATGGGCGACGCTGTGGCATTGCTTCAACCACTGCAAGTCAATCAGTTCCAATGGCACGTTGCACAATGCTGAAACAACTAGATTGCAAGCGCAGCTGACCATGAGACAGTATCGCCCTCCGTACTTCATACCATGCAGAAGCTCACGGACCAAGCCGTTCGTTACGTCACGGCTATAAGCGAGCGCGCCAGTGTTGCGCGACTACTAGGCCGCTAGCTCGTTTATAAAAACATATTCAATTATAAATTACCGACATGACTGAACGTGCTGAATTTTCGCCAGCTTCTTTGTGAACGTACAAGAACCAACCCACACAACACAGATAATGGTCGAATATTGGGTGTCATGACCCCGTTAACGCCACGGGTGCATAGCAAGTTCGAAAAGATTTCATGCACTAAATGTTTCAAGTACTTACTACGAACAGAATATCGCTATCGCGTTCAACTCTTAAAGGCGAAGTTTAAGGGTCCCCCAATTTTTTATTGGCATTTTTCTCGAGTTTGTGGTCAAGCACAAGACGACGCTTTTCAACTCGCAACCATAGACGCCGACACTGGCACCAACGCCGGAATATCTGTGAAATTATCTTTTCAATGCTATCGTGTGGAAATACATGCAGTTAAAATCTAAACCAGAGAACTGCAGCGCAAAACGTTTTACCCTATGTGGAGTGGCAAGAGAGCGTTTCGTACTGTTTTTGTCGTCATTGAGGCCTAATGTCAATTATACTGGGCATTATACTGGACTGCAAGTAACGAGCTACTTTGCGTTCATCATGTGATATTCTAAGTGAGTGATATCGAGTTTGCGGGTACGTCAGTGCGCTGAAAATGTGACTTTTTATTGCAGCCAGGAATTCATCGAAATTCAATATTATTTGGTTGGAATACACTTTTGAATGCAGTGCACTGATATATTCGCGTAACAGAAAACAATGCAACTACGCTGGTGGTTACACATTTTTATTCAACGAAAAAATCTGCATTTTGCATTGTATGTAACGTGTCCCGGTGATAAGCTCAAGGACGAGTATTTGATCGCTGGCCACGTCGAATACATTTCCATGATGGAGAAAAGCAGACTGCCAGTTACCTAAACTTGGGCTCACGCATTGGAACAAAAGACGGTAAAAATAAGTAGGAGTCTTCTTCAAATACGGTGGGCCGCACAATCATACGGTAGTTTTGATGCGAAAGATGCATTTATTTCTTCATTAGTAATGCGTAGAAATTTATCAGAGCTTGTTTCTTGCAGGATTTTTCACGCAGTGTCTAATGACAAAGCGTATAAGCTTCGTTGTGCATTTTTCATTGCTACCTGTGGTCATAACGGCTGCAACTTTGCTGCACTCTCTATAGTTGGGACCTGACAGAGTGTTTGAGGCTCTACTAATGAAACTAGCTTTGGTAAAAAGGTAATAACTGGAAGTTTACACAAGAAAATGGGCCTTTCAGTCTTGGGATATATTTTCCTTTTTGGAACAATTCGGGTTACGCGAAAGCGTTTCATACATTGAAATGTATACCCTGCAGTCGATATTCTGTACGTCCACGTCCGCGACATTTGTGCTCGCACTATAAGGTGGAGTAATTACTTTCTATAGAAATTTTGAGAACATTCTGCCAGGCCAATGTGCGCTATCATCACTGCTGTCTAGCGCACTCCTGTGCCAGCTTTCATCGCTGTTATTCATAAATACGCCACTCCGAGGGGTGGTTCTCACAATACGTGGCTGCTCAGTGCTTATTCCGGATGACTGTTGCGGATGACTCAATTAGACAAATTGGCTTGTCGAAATGTCGACTACAGTTCCGACCCCCACTTTTCGAATTTCTTATGTTACTGTTACAGAAGCTTTCTCTGCGTACCTTGCAAATGGGCATCATTTCTTGTGCAATTTTGTTTTGGATACCGCAAGTGTGTTTGGGTAATACTTCAAAATATAGTAGATTTATTCAGTATGTTAACAACGTAACGTATTAGTCAGAGTAAACAATGTTTAATCATATTTTTTGGCTAACAGTAGATAAAGCAGCAATGATTGACCCGAAAAGAAAGCATGTGGCGTGAAGTTATTATTAGGTCATTAATAACTCCAGAAATTACTTCACGTCTGGTCATTTTTTTCCCTAGCATGATACTGTTTAAAAGCTCTCTGCAACGGTTTTTTGACTGCCTTATTGGGAGCTAGAATGATTGCAGTAGTAGATGCAAAGACGAACGCAAAAAGATCACGAAAACTTATGCACGAAAACACGACGTAATTAGTGCCTAAGGTACAAAAGTCGAAGACTAGGTGAAGAGAATAAGCGTTCCTTTGAGCAATTCACTCTCCCGATGACGTCATAAGTCGTTTCTAACCACCACGCGCGTCTTATGGATCCTTATTGGAGAAAACTTGCCTTGCCTCGTGATGGCAGTTGTGCAACGCTCTAAACGTTGTTTCGGAATTGTTTTCAAAATTTCATACCTAAACAATTGGCAGATCCCACGTATAGTGAGGATCGATTATATGCGAAGCATGAATGACAAATGTTGGTATGTCACATTAAAACGGGCACAACGTTACGAGTTGGAGATGAATGATGCCATACGTGAATTCCATGTCATGATTATCATGTTTGGATAAGTCGTTTACCTCCATCATCTGTTCACGTCACGTGATAGCAAATTTAGTATATGTGGAGCTAGCGAAACGGCCGTGAGCACGCTATGAACATGGTATGTTGTCATGTTCTTACATGGCACGCGTGTTAGGATTATCATGTTTGCAAAAGTCACATATTTTGCATCGATCGACGTCACGTAACCCCAAATTTGGTATATGGGGAGCTAGCAAAAAGGCCGTGAGCGCATCATGAAGGGCCCAATATACTTGAATGTAGCGTTGGCGCGGGAGCCGGGCACAGCGACGCTGGGCACAGCGACGCTACGTTAGCAAACGTGAGCACTCTATAGTCCGACGTCAGGCGCGACGGGCGCGACCAGCGTCCGTCGGCGCGGCCTGACGGCAAGTGGCGCGAAATGCGACATGCTGCGTTTCGCGCAGATGCGTTGCACTGTGCCTGCCCCTTTTCGTGACGGAGGGACGCTGGATGCACTGAAACATGCGCCAAAGCAAACAGAACGGCTTGCGCCTGTGAGCGGCGCCTGGCGTGGCAACGCTGGCGTGATGCAACGAAACGAACGCCGGCGAGCACGCGCACCGCGTCACGTCAAAATGTATTGGCGCCTTGACTGTGACATGTAATCATGTTCTCACATGACACGCATCTCATGATTATCATGTTTGCACCGTGCTGTAGTTCCATACCTTCGTCATCCATTGGCGTCACGTAATACCAAATTTCGAACATGGGAACCTAGCGAAACAGTCGCGAGCGCAGCACTAGCGTAGCGTGTAGTCATGTGTTTACATGATACGCATTTCATGTTTATTGTAATCGCTCCAGTATCATACCTTCGTCATCCATTCACGTGCCATAACACCAAACTTGGTATAAGCGAAGCAGCGAAACGGCCGCCAGCACACTATAAGCGTGGCGTGTAGTCAGGTAATTACATGACACGCATCTCATGATTATCATGTTTGCACCAGTCACATACCTTCGTCATCCATTCACGTATTGTAACACCAAATTTGGCAAATATTACGCTAGCAAAACAGCTGCGAGAGCATCATGAGCATGGCATGTAGTCATGTTGTTACACGACACGTATGTCATGAATGGTGATGTTAGGGTCTGTCTTTTGTGTTCGCCATGCAATAATGTCATACTATGCCAGTTTTGCAACACTTCATGTGAACAAAACCACCTCAAGAACAGCAAGACCGTGAAATGTAAATCATGACATTCATGACATACATTTCTTCATTTTCATGTCAAGACTAGGCAAATATGCTCGTCATACAGTCCTTATATGCCATACCAAGCTTGGTATCGATATTATTCTCCAAACGGCCAGGAAATGTAAAAGTCGTAGTCGGCTAGATGGATGGACGGTCGGTCGGTCGGTCGGTCGGTTGCGCTTAAAGTAACCGAAGTTTGCTAAGAAATGCTTTGCATATAAAACAGAAATCCTTAGTATCTAAGGAAAGATCAGGGGTGCATTTATAATTTTCCAGCACAAAATAGAGTGGCCAAGCTGAGACCGTGCGAGCATTACATGCGACTTTCTTGTAGAAGCAATGAAAACTATTGGCCAAAGTCCTCACTGCTTTGTGATGACTTGTCCTTCATTCCAATCACGAAAATAGTCCCCGAGTTCCTCTAATCTGAAAAAAAGAAAACTTTGGTTTCTCGGTGAAATAATATTGTAACAGCTTTGTTCTGGCGTTCCCACTTGTGCAACCATGTCGGTGCAATTGAGCAAACGAAAAAACAGCAACGACAATGATAAAACACGCTTTATTTGGGTCGCAGGGCCCCTTTAAGCTTCGTAGTATTCGCAACTCCATGAGGCAGTCCTTTTGTAGGTCATGTTGATAGAAAAAACAAAGATGGCTACGCTTAACTTAACAGGGTCAACACAGAGCTTTCACTTCGAATTCTGCTGGAGTTTCTTAATTGAGCTGCCTTGTCAAAGGCGAAAAAGAGCTGGCCACCAACCGTTCCATTCTCATCGGCATAAAGAATTTCATTGGTGAAACTAAGGAAATAATTGTGAATTGCGCGCCAGCATTCAGTCTCAACGCAAACTCCATCAGATTTATTTCAAACTGAAGAACCTTTACAGAGAGTACGAAGGTGAAGAAGGCAACTGCTCATTTGTAGTGCTCCTTTCCGAAAAGTGCAAACGCTTATGTGCTACGTGTCTGCACTGCTGTATACAGGACAGACATTATCATGTATCACCTAGTAAACTGATGACTGCACAATAATAAAATGAATCAAATCCTTGTTTATCATGTTCATATGTGTCACGTAGAAAATCCTATATTGTCAGTATAGTTAGTCCACAAGTACGAAAAAATAACAGCTGCCCTGCAACGTAAAGAGATGGTTAGTTAAACATTGTCATTTTTTATGAATTGACGTAGAAATCAGTTTCAATTACCACTATTAGGTGGAAGAAACACGACGTGCCGTAGCCACGTGTGGTGCTGCAGCTTGAGGCATTTACATAGCAAATTAGCGTGACACCACATGGTAATTCTTCTTTTATTGTTGAGATATTCGTTCTATTTCTACACAATGACAATACGCACTGCTTGAAGATTTATGTACACCATGCATTTGCCATAGGTTTTATTGTGTGCACCAATTCTATATCTTGCTTTCAGAAGCCAAAGTTTTTAAACTTGAAGTTCTTTTCACCGCTATGACTTCATACTTAAAGTACGTTATTATCGAGTACATATGCATACGCGTATAGTTACCCCACACAATGTCTACTTTTTATAAGGACAGTGAAGAATGGCACGCTTACACTTCACTTATTACGCAGCGTGCACAGAAAGATTTTTCTTCTTTAAGCACGACACTTTGCACATAGCTCATCGACTAGCTCTCTTACATTGTGCAGTTATCTAAGAAAATGAGATGGCTATGTGCTCGCACCTTTTATTTTAAATGCGAAGCATTTTTTAGCGAACTTCGGCGACTTTGAGCGTATCTATCTATATATCTATCTAGCTGTCTACGACTTTTAGCTCTCCTGGCCGTTCGGATAATGGTATCGATACCAAACTTGGTATGGCACAACATGACAGTATGAAAAACACATTTGACTAGTCATAACATGAAAACCACGATACGTATATCATGAATGTCATGATTTACATTGTATGGTGCTGCAGCTCTTGCGGTGGTTTCGTTCACATGGTATGGTACAAAACTGGTACGGTATGGCATGAGTGCATGGCGAATCCAGTCGACAGACGCTAACATGAAAATCATGACATGCATGTCATGTAACAACATGACTACATGCCACGCTCATTATGCGCTCGCGGCCGTCTCGCTAGCGTCACATATACCAAATTTGGTATTACGGTAAGTGAATGAATGACGAAGGTATGTAAGTGGTGCACACATGATAGACATGAGTGTAACATAACTACATGCTACGCTCATGATGCGCTCGTGGCCGTTTCACTAGATTCACATGTACCAAACTCGGTATTATGTGACGCGAACGGACGACATAGGTAAATGACAAATCCAAACATGATAATCACGATATGCGTGTGATGTTACAACATGACTACATGCCAAACTGATGATGCACTCGCGGCCGTTTTGCTGGCTTCACATATGCCCAATTTGGTATTACGTGACGCCATCGGATGACGAAGGTGCAAACTTGATAATCATGAGATGCGTGTCATTTGAGAACATGACTACATGCCACTGTCAATGCGCCAATACGTTTCGACGTGACGCGGTGCGCGTGCTCGCTGGCGTTCATTTCGTCGCGTCACGCCGGCCTTGCCGGTCCTGTTATATACTCGCAGGCGCACACCGCGCTGCGTTGCTTTGACGCATGGGCGTTTCAGCGCGTCTGGCGTCCCTCCGTCATGACAAGAGGGAGACGCAATGTTGTCTGAGTAACGCATCCGCGCGAAATGCACCGCGCTGGTTGCCGTCGGGCCGCGCCGACGTATGCTGGTCGCGCCTGGCCTCAGACGATAGAGTGCTCGCGTTTTGCTAACGTAGCGTCGCTGTGCCCAGCGTGCGCGCGCGTCAACGCTACATTGGAGTATATTGGGCCTTTAATGATGCCCTCGCGGCCGTTTTGCTAGCTCCACATATACCAAATTTGGTGTTACGTGACATCAATGGATGACAAAACATATGACTGGTGCAAACATGATACTCCTGCCACGCGTGTCGTGTAAAAACATGACAGCATACCACGCTCTTAGCGTGCTCACGGCCGTTTCGCTAGCTGCACATATACTAAATTTGGTATCACGTAACGTTAATAGATGACGAAGGTTAACGACACATCCAAACACAATAATCATTACTTGGAAGGCATGTACGGCATAATTTATCTCCGCCTCGCAACGCTGTGCTGATTTTAAAGTGACATATTGACATTTCTCATTCGTGCTTCGCATGTCATGGATTCCCACTGTACGTAGGATCTGCCAATTTTTCGAAGTTTTCTCTGCATCGATTTGACAATACTTGCCAGAATAGAAAACATTTTTCATAGGCAATAACTTCAAAGACATGTGGCGATGCAGGCCCACCCATTTTCCGGCTATGAAGATGATGATGATGATGAAAAACATTTATTATAAAAGAGAGTGGTACGGGGCCAAAGCATGACCCCGCTACATGGTCGGCGTCCCTAGTCCGGGACACCGCATGACGAGGCCCCTACTCGCGCCCGTCTCACCAGAGCCCGTTGAGACTCTAGTGATGAGCAGTTGAAAAGGGCAGTCTCCCATGCCTCTCAGGAAGGGGTAGGGGAAGGGGGTAGGTGGGGATTTTTCGGACATGCCCATACCATGTGGAAAATATCACACGTCTCCCCACAGTGTGGGCACCGCCCATCTGTGTTCGCATCGAAATGTTTTAGGATTGCAGGACAGAGTAGAGTACCTGTCTGCAGGCGCCTTAGAGTTCGCTCTTCCGCCTTACTCAGCCCCTTTGCAGGAGCCGGGTAAAGGCGGTGAGTGTCGCGATAATAGGTCAGAATTTCTTTGAACCGCAGCAGCGGTGTATTGGCCTCCGAGTCATAAGAGCCAAGGTGAGGAGCCCGGTGGGTAAGCGCTCGGGCGGCCGCGTCAGTGGCCTCATTACCTCGTAAGCCCTGATGGCCAGGAGCCCATACGATGCGTTTCGGGGCTGGATCAGCGAGAGCCCGTTTTAGAATTGGGCTGGCTAGGGGGGATATCTCTCCTACCATGTAATGAGCACATGCTTTCCGGGAGTCCGTGATGATAACTTTCGAGTTGGGGTCCGCAGCAGCAAGCGCTATCGCGACTTCCTCAGCGCGCTCTGGATTTTGTGCTCGGAACGAGAGCCCATTGACATGCTTTTCCCGGTGAACTACAGAGGCCGTGTAAAATCCCGTGGGCGAAGGCCCTGCTATATCTACGTAGAATACACCAGGTCGAGAGCCGTGTTGCCTCTCAAGCGTCCGAGCCCGCGCCTGTCTTCTGCTTACGTGCGTGCGCTCATCCATGTTACTGGGGAGTGGAGAGACCGAGAGCAGATGCCGCCACAGTTCCGGAATACGCTCCGCCTCCTCTGCAGTGCAAGTGTGCTGTATATGTAAGCGATTTAGCAGGCGGCGCCCGGGAGCCGTCTGCACGAGCCGCGTATATTCATTCATAAGGTGGGCCTCCCGCAACTCCTGGTAGGAGTTGAGCACACCTAACGCCCTCAGTTTGGCGTTGGAAGTGGCCACCGGGGGATTCCAGAGCTCGTTTAGTAGCGTTACGAATGGTGGCATCTTTTCTTTCGTCTTCTTGCTTGTTAGTGCGAAGGTATGGGACGGCGTAGAGAATCCGGCTATTCACGAAAGCATGGGCGAGCCGAAGCGCGTCCCTGCCCCGCAGACCACCCCGCTTGTTGGAAACGCGGTGGATCATGCGCCCTACCTGTTCACCTATTCTCTTGAGTTTCGCTATAGTGGAGTCCGGTCTGAGTCTGTGGTGAATGAACAGGCCCAGAATCCGGAGCTCCTCCACCTCTCTGATGGGAACCCCAGACAGGGAGATGTGTATGGCTGACTTATCTCTTGGCTTCGCTCTAACGTGCAGAAGCTCTGATTTGTTTGGAGCACATTGGAGTCCACAATCGTTGGCATACGCCTCGACTATGGATGCGGCCTGCTGAAGGCGTTCATGCATTTCACCACGGCTCCCTTCAGTGGTCCAGATTGTAATATCGTCGGCATATACTGCGTGTTGTGTGCCTTCCACCCTGGCCAATTCGCTTGGAAGGCGCATCATAGCAATGTTGAAAAGGAGCGGTGATAACACTGCTCCCTGTGGGGTACCCCGTGTTCCCATAATGTACGGGCCATATTCCTCGTCCTCGATCCGAAGAAGTGCCTGGCGTTTAGAGAGAAAATCTCTGACATATGCAAAGGCCTTAGCCCCGCAATCGGTGGAGCTCAAGTTAGCCAGGATGCTGCTGTGTTTAACATTGTCGAAAGCCCCCTTCAGATCAAGGGCGAGGATGGCTTTATCATTGTGTTGCGTAGTTATGGGCTGTATGACGGCCCTATGGAGCTGGAGAAGGACGTCCTGTGCAGACATGTGTGGGCGAAACCCAAACATGGTGTCTGCAAAGAAGCCCTTGCCCTCAAGGTACCGGGAGAGGCGATCCCGTACCACCGTCTCCATAAGCTTGCCCGCGCACGAAGTCAGTGATATGGGCCTCAGATTTTCCGTATTCACGGCCTTGCCTACTTTGGGGATAAAAGTCAAAGTGACGTTTTCCATTCGGAAGGGAGCGCACGGCCGTCCCAGATCTCGTTCATGTATTCCAATAAATGGAGGTAGGCTGTGTCAGGGAGGTTTGCCAACAGCTTTACTGTTATGCGGTCCAGACTTGGAGCCGTACCCCTGCGCATTTTAGCTAAAGCCGCTTTAAGGTCATGCAACTCAAAACGGGCATCGAGTTGGTGATTAGGCTTACCAGAGTACGTGTACGCAGGCCCAGGCGGGTCCTCCGTACGACAGAGATACCTATCGCACAGAGCATCCGCAAGCTGTGCCGGAGTGCCTTGGTACCCTTGCAGAGCTCGCCGGAGCTGCTTCTGTGCCTCCCCTCTCGTTTGAGAGGGGTCTATGAGACTGCGAAAGAGACGCCATGTCCCCTTCGAGCTCATCTGACGAGCTGCGGCGTCGCAGCGGGCTATTTAATTTAAATCTGAGAGTTGGGCAGCATACGCTGCAGCCTGTTCCGTGAGTTGGGCTATGCGGATACGTAATGTGCGATTAGTCTTCTGCTTTTTCCAACGTTTTGTTAAGATTCGACACGCCTCCCACAAGTGTAGGAGGTGAGTGTCAACTGCGGGGATTTCTTCGTTGGTTTGGAGGGTAGTAGTAAGTCTTTTCTGAATGTTGTTTACGTGTTGAGCCCATTCTGCATAGCCTCCAGAAAAAAGTACGGGAGGGATAGTCTGATTGCGAAATTGGGTCCAATCGGTCAACTTGGCTTGACCGCATTTTTTATGAGGTGACTTTTCCAGGAGTGTGACCCGGAGAAGGCAGTGATCACTGCCTAGAGAATCACCCAAGTTCTCCCAGGTAGCATCCTTAGTATTTTTTACAAGAGAGAGGTCCAGACACGTGTCACGGGTTACCGAGTTCCCCACTCGAGTGGGGTACGCCGGATCCGTGAGCAGCGTGAGGCGAAGGGTGGAGATAAGCTCTGCCAGCTTACGTCCTCTGGCCTTCTCGTAGTGATAGCCCCAGTGAAGGCTGGGAGCATTGAAGTCTCCCACAATCACTAAGGGGTCCTTGTCTGCCAACTTGATCGCCCGGAGGAAGATTTCGCTAAAAGTTACGCGGGGCTTATGCGGGGGGCTGTATATATTTAGGATGTGTATTGACTGGTCGCGACGTCTGAGAGGCAGTACTTTAACCATTGTGTATTCTTGTTCAGTACTTCAGTTTAAATCGACCTGAATCGCGGTATATGCCTTGTTCACCAGGATTCATGACGAAGGCCCCCCCTGGAAAGTGCTATAGCCAGAGCATTTAACGTCCAAACCGGGCTCCTTCAAAGCAAGCAAGGCGGGCATGTTTCCGAGGGACTGCAAGTAGAGCTGGAGGTGCGACCGTTTTTTCCAGGCTCTAAAACCCCTGCAGTTTCATTGTATAATCTCAAATTTTTGTAGATATTTCGCTTGTTTATTGGATCGGCTAGCCATCTTTTAGTATTTATTTACGGTGCAGTGGACCGGTCCGGACCTGGAGCCGGCCCCGAAAAGCCTTCTTCTGCTGCCTGACGGGAGGCCGGCTTGCGTTTAACCTGCGGGGAGTCGCTCTGAGTGGTGTTTGTAATTTGGGCGATAACCCAGGGCTGCACGGCTTTAAGGACTGAGTTAGAGACCTGCGACACAATTTCGGGAAGTGCTTGCGTTAAGGCTGCCGTGAACATGTCCTGAAAGGACTCGCGGACTGCCGACATGATTTGAGTGGGGAGGGCTGCCATGCTCGCCTCTAATTGCTCGGTTTTATGCTCTAGGGACTCGATGCGACCGATAGATCCGGTAATGGAAGCTGGTCCAACTACCGTGTTCGCGTCCTGCCGCGAGACGCTAGTGAGGCGGGATGTGACGGAAGAGCCGTCATCCCCGTCCTCTGCCTCGGCTTCCTCCACTGGCTCGGATGACCCAACCTGCTTGGCTTCTAACTCCTGAATTTTGCGCGCAAGAATTTGGTTCTGGCGCCTGAGCTCCCCTATCTGCTGCTGTAGGGCGGTTTCGGTAGGGGAGGGAGAAGAGGAAGGTCCGGAGACTGCCCCACCCCAACAGCTCACCTGTGCTCGGACGGGTGTCAAGGGTGGGAAGTCCTTGACCAAAACAGGAGGCTCCGACGGGGTCCCAGACTTTACATTGGTGGAGTGCCCGGTGTTGGTCTTCTTGGGTTCTAGCTTATTCGACTTGGCGGCTGGTGCTTTCTTGGGGCCAGTCTTGGGAGTCGGAGCCTGTTTGTTCCCCCCCTTCCTCCCCCCGTTGTCCTCGGCTTGGATCCGCGTGGGGATTCCGACTTGACCGGCTGCCGGAAACGCCAAGCGCAACCGGGAGCTCCAGTCTTGTGGCCACCGCCGCAGAGGAGGCAGCTCGGAATGCACTGGTGTTCCGTGGGGCCGTCAGGAGTAGCAGCAGGTACCTGAACGCCGCAGCTTGTGCAGCGGCCGGGCTGCGGGCGCGGGCAAGTATCTGCTCGATGGCCCACTGTGCCACAAAGTGGACATGCAGGCACTGTCTTCTTATACAAGCGAACAGGGAGCCGCTCGCAGTTGTATAACACCGTCCGTGGCCCCTTGGTCCCCGCGAAGGTGATCACCGCAACCGGGGTGTCCCCAAGCTTGCGCACAGACACTATATTTGGCTCAGCACTGAGCTTGCTTTTCACAGTTTCGGACGTTTCGTCTTGAGAGATATGCACGACGCCCCGACAGAACTCACCGGAGAGTTTGGGATGTCCCCAGAATGTTAGCTGGCGGCCCCCGACTGGCAGCTTAATGTCCCGGAGGAGTCTCTCGGCGGCGTCCACTGATTTGAGCGTGCACACAAGTACACTTTGATCCCAGAGGGGCCACACCGCAAGTCCCACACTTGCGTCGGCTCCGAGGATGCTGCGGACTGCAGCGCCGGCTTGTCCAGGACCAAACGTGGCCTTGAGGTCGAGCGTCTCACGCGGTTTCAGCACCACTATGATGTCGTCTTCTTCGATGCGCGGCGTGTTCTTCGGCCGCCACTGGAGTTGCTTGGCGCGCTGCGAGGCGACGCTCGGCGCGTTCTTGCCCTGTGCTTGCTGAGGGCGAGACGCTGCTTGTTGTTTGGCTGCAGGAGCCTTGGCGTCTCTCGACGCCACTGCTGTGTTCTTCCTTCCGCACCAGACGTGGAGCATATCCTTGAGGCACTCTTCCTCGGTTGGTAGAGGTGTCTCGGTTAGGTGGTATCCATCTGTATAATGTGTAGAGAATCCGGATCGTAGCCGGTGACTTGATTTGGAGTCGCCATTACCGAGGAAACCCCGGGCAGGGCCAGCGCGGCCCTTACTGCGGTTAGGCTTAACTCCGCGGTGGTTTGGCGAAAGCTTCAAGTGACCAAAAAGGGTCAGAAGACGGCCCACCTTGACAAGACGTGATGTCTACGGTTGCGGCTGACGTTCTTGGAGACGGTGGTAGAAGGCTTGCAGGAGAACGACTTGATGTGACGCAAATAATTGCGATATTTCACAGAGCCGACGTGGTATGCGACCGCTCCCGTCGATCGACGCCAGTGCCCCCGCTATGAAGAGTGTCGTTATTAACGTTGTCGCATATATCCGCCAAGAAGGCACAATGGCACGTGTTGTAGCGTGAAAAAAAAACACCTTCTACGTGGATTTGAAGTAACAGCTTTCCTGAAAATCGGTGAGGTAGATAATACTTAAGCTTCTTTTTTTTTCATTGCGAGAGCAGTTATATGGGCACCCGGCTGGTTCATGTCACCGGCGGTGGTTGGCACCATACTTCATCGTATATGTATATATACGTACGTTTATATACAGAAACAAAAGAAAGAAAAAAATTGGTAGATAGATCCCAACTACAGTGGGAATCGATGGTCTGCGAAGCACGAATGAGGAAGATAGATAGATATGTGGGGTTTAACGTCCCGAAACCACCATATGATTATGACAGACGCCGTAGTGGAGGGCTCCGGAAATTTCGACCACCAGGGGTTCTTTAACGTGCACCCAAATCTGAGCACACGGGCCTACAACATTTCCGCCTCCATCGGAAATGCAGCCGCCGCAGCCGGGATTCAAGCCCGCGACCTGCGGGTCAGCAGCCGAGTACCTTAGCCACTAGACCACTGTGGCGGGGCCATGAATGAGGAAGGTTGAATTGTCACATAAAAGTTAGCACAAAGTTACGAGGCGCACGTAAATTGTGCCGGACATGGCTTCCACGTCACGATTATCGTGTTTGCGCCTGGTATTTGTGCTCGTCGTCCATAGACGTCACGTAATACAAAATTTGATATATTTGAAGCTAGCGAAATGGCCGTGAGTGCGCTATGAGCGTAGCGTGTAGTCATGTTTTACATAACACGAATGTCATGATTACGATGTTTGGACGTGTGAATTACCTCCGTCGTCCGTTCGCGTCACGTTATAATAAATGTGGTATATGTGAAGCTCACGAAATGGCTATGAGCACTTCATGAGCATGGCGTATAGTCATGTTCATATATATTAGGCATATCATAATTATTATGTTTGCGCCAGTCATATACCTTCTTGGTATAACTGTCAGTTCAAGCGCTTCTTCATCCATTCCCTTCACGTAATACCTGTTTTGGTATATACCTGTTTTGGTTTTCGCGAGCGCTCATGATGCGCTCGCGAAAAGACCGCGAGCGCATCATGAGCGTGCCATGTAGTCATGTTCCCACATGACTGGCATGACATGATTATCATGTTTGCACGGGTGCTTCTGCGCTCACCTCCCAGGTTGGGGATCGGGGCTAACACGCATGTGCGTGTGTGTCGTTATTCCGTGGTGTGGTAGAGTCGTTGTGTTTGGCTCTCGCTGGAGCGATTGCGTTGTAGTTACTGGGCGCACAAAGGTCACTTTGATCACTTCACATGTGTGTTTGTCACGTCTTTACATGATGATCGACTTTGTTAGTTTTACGGGGTATTCACAGTTCACCGATGTTCCCCCGAAGCTTAGCCCACTCATCATGCTGACGTTTTGCTACTTCATTTAATTTTTTCCGTATTCCTTACTGTAGGTGGTCGCGATTCAGTCTTTGACTATAAAAGCTGGTGCACACCTGCGACTAGGGGTGGTTGCGCGACCATTTGCGACCGGTCCCAAACAGTCGCGTACGGTCGCAAACGGTCGCAGAGCGACTTCTTTGGCTAGTCACTTCCTGACTGATTTTTCAGTCGTGCGACTGTAGTCACAAAGCTGTCGGAACCAATCAGCAATGCTCAATTTAGTTTTTTAAGATTGCGCTGGTGTTTCGCGGTCCGATAC
The DNA here is from genome assembly GCF_013339725.1 of Rhipicephalus microplus. NCBI lineage: Eukaryota > Metazoa > Arthropoda > Arachnida > Ixodida > Ixodidae > Rhipicephalus > Rhipicephalus microplus. The sequence continues at coordinate 137,672,687 of NC_051165.1, forward strand.
AGACGAGTGCGTTCCTCTGGGTCTGTGGCACCATGGCCACCACGAAATACTTGGCTTGGAGATGATGGGGCCCAGCAGCTCGAGCAAAGTGTCGAACTTACGTGGATGCATTTGCAAGAAGCTAAACACTGTCAAAGTAAAGAGAAAAAAAAGGTAAATCCCACGTACAGCGGGAATCGATGATATGCGAAGCACGAATGAGGAATGTTTATATATCCCTTTATAATCAGCACAACGTTACGAGGTGGAGATAAATTATGTCGTACATGACTTCCGCGTCATGATTATCATGTTTGGATGGGTCGTTTACCTTCGTGATCTATTGACGTCACGTGATACCAAATTTAGTATATGTGCAGCTACTTCATCATTCATTGACATCTAGTAACACCTAATTTGGTATATGTGGAGCTAGCGAAACGGCCGCGAATGCATCAAGAAGGGTCCAATATACTCCAACGTAACGTTGACGCACGTGCATACGCTGAGCAGAGCAACGCTACGTTAGGAAAACGCGAGCACTCTATATTCTGACGCCAGACATGTCCGCTGCGACTGCAGCGTCCGTCGGTGCGGCCCGACGGCAACCGGCGCGAAATACGATATGCTGCATTTGGCTCCGATGCGTTACCTAGACAGCACTGCGTCTGCCGCTTTTCGTGAAGGAGGTACGCCAGACGCGCTGAAACGCGCATTCGTCAAAGCAACGCAGCGCTGCGCGCGCCTGCGAGTTTATGGCAGGACCGGTGCCTGGCGTGGCAACGCAAGCGTGACGCGATGAAACCAACGCCGGGTCACGTCGAAATGTATTGGTGCCTTGACTGTGGCTTGTAGTGATGTTCTCACATGACTCGCATCTCATGCTTATCATGTCTGCACCAGTCTCATACCTTCGTCGTCCATTCATGTCCCGTAGTACCAAATTTGGTATAAGTAAAGGTAGCGAAATGGCCGCCAGCGCATCATGAGCGAGGCATGTAGTCATGTTGTTACATGACACGCATCTCAATATTATCATGTTTGCACCAGTCACATACCTTCATCATCCAGTTACCTACCGTAATACCAAATTTGGTATATGTGACGCTAGCGAAACGGCCATGAGCGCATCATGAGCACGGCATGTAGTCCTGTTGTTGCATGACAGGCATGTCATGATTTTCATGTTGGCATCTGTCGTTTGTATTCGCCATGCAATCATGTCATACCATACCAGTTTGGCAACATGTCATGTGAACGAAAGCACCGCAAGAGCAGCAGGACCATGAAATGCAAATCATGTCACTCATGACATACATTCCATGATTTTCATGTTATGATTTACTCAAATAGGCTCGTCATACAGTCATGTTATACCACGCCGAGTTTGATATCGGTAATATTATCGAAACATCCACGAGAGCTAAAAGTCGTAGGCGGCTAGATAGATTGATGGATATGCTCAAGGTCGCCGAAGTTTGGTAAGAAATGCTTTGGATTAAAAAAAAAATGTGCGCATTGTTTCCCCCTTAGTCAGAATTGTTTTTTTTGTCTTGAACTTGACTTGTCACCGCCTTCAATGCAGTGCGTTTGGAGCGCGTTCGTGCTTCATGCCTTGGCAACGACTTAAGAGGCCGCGTTCGAGGCGCGTTCGTGTTGCATTGGAGGCTGTGGCAAGTCAAGTTAGATTCAAGAGCGTACGATGCTTCAACACGTACGACGCTCGAAAATACTCCTTGTCGTCTCAGCGCAGCTCGGGAGGTAGACAGCTTTCATGGCCGGTCAACTCTCGCGATCGACGGGACGGACAGTCATACCCACCACCGGCTTTTTAGGGGCAAAACTCCTTATAGCGGCCCCCGTTCGTCCCTCGTAGTCTGTAACGAGTATAACATGTTGACCTCCAAGGTGGTGCCGGTGAAAGACTTCTTCTGTGCGTTGTTGAACAATAAAATTAGTGCTCAGTGTACATGTCAATGTCTGCTAATAGGGAATAAGCGACAGGAGCATTCGGCTTTTAGTTAATGCGCAGGCTGCGATCACCATTAGCAGGCATTGACATGTACATTGAGCACTATCTGACTAGAAAGGGTTGCTACGTTATACTCGGTGGGTGTAGTCTTCTTAGCTCTAGAAAGGTTTAGCGAGCGTTGAGCCGCAGTGCTATGGATACAATGAACTTGTATATACCATGAATGAACTCGAGATGGTTAAAAATGGGAAAAATATACGAAGCACAAGCCGTAAGAAAGTAAAAGCCGAATTCTTCGCCTCTCATTTCCGATTAGCAGCCATTGGCATGTACATTGAGCACTATCTGACTGAAAAAGTTTGCTACGTCATACTTGCTGGGCATAACCTCCTTGTTTTTCGAAAGGTTTAGCGAGCGTTCGGCCGCAGTGCCATGAATACAGTGAACTAGTGTATACCATGAACTCGAGGTGGTTAAAGGTGGGATGTGGACCCGAAGCGCAAGCCGTAAGAAAGTGTGCGTGTGCCACCTCTCGTTTAGTCCTTGGAATGTCCGCTGGATGACGGTGCTTCTATATGGGGAATATATGATGGAAAGATGCGAGATGGTGGTACTTGGAGTGTTGAATAGATGGACGAACGGACACATAGACAGATGCATGGATAGACGTATGAACGGACGCATGAACGGACGCAGGGGCGGCTGCACGGACGAACGCAGGGACGGACGCACGAACAGACGCACGCACGGACGGGCTGATGGACGCATGGACGGTCACACTGACGGACGCATGGACGGACGGAAGCAAGAACGAACGGACGGACGAATTCTTCGCCCCACTCTCCATCATTCACTCCGTGGATATGCTGCCATTTTTTTCTCTTTGGAGTCATCTGTGCTGCCAGCGCTGACACCATGGCACAGCGCACCAGCAGAACGACAATCTCTTGTTTTTTGCGTGAATCGGAAAGTCCTTGACGCTGTTGGGAACGCCGTGCGAGAACGGACGAAAGCAATAAATGTGGCGAGCTCTGTGGGGGTGGTGGTGGGGGTAAAAAACATTTATTTCAGAAAAAGTCTACTAGAGAGTGCCGACGCGAGCTCGGTTCGCTCCGCTCAGTGAGCTGGTGGCGATCAGCTGATCAGCACCGCTTTTCAGAGTTCTCGCTGATAACTAGATCCGGATGTGACTGACCAGTTTTGCGACTTCCGGTCGCTCGCATACAGTCTTTGCTGGTGTGAACATCAGTCACTTTTTGGTCGCCAGTCGCGAATGGTAGCACGACCGCTGCTAGTCGCCGGTGTGCACCAGACTTAAGACCCCCTTCTGTATACAAAAATTTCGAAGTCACTCATTGACGAAATAAATCCATTTCCAACTTTCATTCTGATCACACTTAACCCGTGAATATGCAGTGATTTTTTTTCTCTATACTGTGACCGCGGTACGTCAATTGGATGCATTAAAACCTGCAGGGCATATTTCCGCCTTTATACCTACTTCACTGATATAAATACTATAGGTGACAGGCCCGTAACAAAAGAAGGGGACGCTATGTACTGGGCTCCCGTGAACTTCTGATGGAAGGAGGGTCTTAGCAAAAATGAGTTATGAAAATATGTGTTTTTATAAAACAGGCAAGGTGTTCAGCAAGTGAGCGCGTGCGGAAACGACTTCCTGGCTATGGGCCTGCCTCTACCCGCCATACAACAGATTACAAATTGCCCAAGAATGACTGCGGCTCCTACAAACACCCGCGCAGTACTCAGCCCACTGCACAACAGTTCAGGAATCGCCCCAGAATGACTGGCTGATAGCGCGCTATGACTGTAGCATGTAGTCACGTTTTAAATGACACGCATGTCACGATTATCATGTTTGGACGCGTCATTTACCTTCGTCGTCGGTTCGCGTCACGTATTACCAAGTTTGGTATACGTGAAGCTAGCGAAACGGCAGCGAGTGCGTCATGACCGTGGTATGTTGCCATGTACTTACTTGACCTGCATATTATGATTCACATGTTTACAGAAATGTAATGTGTGGGTTTCATGAGTTGACCCTACACTATAGGCACAGCAAACGATTCTTTCTTGGCAACCATGAGAAAGTTACCTAATCTCAGACATTGTGATTGATTGATTGATTGATTGAACTGCATGCCATACTACTCGTTTGTGCTGAGCTGAGCGAAGCTTTCCATCATCAAATCCTGACCACTCGTTGTCCTCACTAACAAGAAAAAAAAAACAAAAAAGAATTGTTCAATTAAGTTTTACGTTCGCTCAACCATGCACACTTCTTTGGGAGTGGTGCTGTGCCGCACACTTGTATGTATTTTTATTCAAGGGGAAACACCTGCTCACGTATACTGGCGATTTGCGGCTATAACTTAGCGCTAGCGACCTAGCGGCTGCACTACAAACTATGCTACCAGGATAAACCTTGTTAGGAGACATATTACTACATTGAGCGCGTTCAGCAGCGGCTGCACACTTCCTTTCATTTCGCCATACTGCACGTGCGAGCATGAAAAAAAAGAGAAATCGATGTCGAAAGACCATTGCTGTGTGCCGCATTGCGTGGTATTGTGATGGAAATATGGCAACGTATTGTTCTATCACCTACTGATGGATGCAAACGGTGTGCAAAGAGAACGGAGCGAATTGGAAACTTACGCATTGGAAAGAAGGTGACGGATAGTACGGTAGTGAGTTCTAATAAATCCGCTTGCAAAAAACCTGATTCTTCTCGGTGAGTACACTATTATTTAGCTTGTGTTTTCTGAGCGCAGAGTATAGTTTCAGCAAGCGCCTACAGAAATTTGTTGCGTTGTGTGCGCGACTGTATTTTTCGCATGACCTTATTTTCTGTAACACATTCTCAAATTCAGCAGCTGCAATCCTTCCACTTCAACATTTTAAATGCGAATCACTTCCTAGCAAACCTCGGTGACATAGAGCGTATCTATCTACCTATAAATCTATCTAGCCGTTTACGTTTGGGTGCTCTCATGGTCACCCCCTTAACTTGGTGTGTACCAAAATTAGCATGGCAGGGTAAGATGGTTTAACGAATATGACGTGCTGGTGAAGGAATGAATAACGTCACATTCCTGTCACATACGTCGTGAAACACTTCTCTCGAGACAGTGACGCATACTCACAGGCGGGTATGTGCCAATTGTATGCGGGTATGTGCCACAGGTGATTGACACTCAGGACGCGAACACACGGGGGCAATTTTAACGCGTGAGCGTTAAGAAGTACTCGACATCGGTAGCATCGGCCCAAAGAAAGCAAATAACAAACTTCATGGCCCCAGCTGGAATCAAACCCAAAATTCTGCGTGGCAATGAAGCATTTTACTACAGAGCTATGTCAGGTCTCAGAACTACTTTTCCAATAGACGCTAATCTTCGTGAAACACCAGTAGTGGTTGCAGTGATGCCTAAACTCAATTTTATACACAATACGTATGTATTTATTTCATACAGCTGTCACGTCTGGATAACGTAAATTGTGGTTAGTTGCCATGCACGGAAGTTGAATGATGTATCACTGTCGAGGGCCAGCATCTTTGCCAGCATCAGCGCTTGATATCAGCTTTTGGTTTTGCTAATACGCATGTTTCATTTGGCAGCGTTGCGCAAGGGCAAAGAACTGGTTATATCATCATCATCATCATCATCATCATCATCCGCCTGACTACGTCCACTGCAGGACAAAGGCCTCTCCCATGTTCTGCCAGTTAACCCGGTCCTGTGCCTGCTGCTGCCAATTTATACCCGCAAACTTCTTAATCTCATCTGCCCACCTAACCTTCTGTCTCCCCCTAACCCGCTTGCCTTCTCTGGGAATCTAGTCAGTTACCCTTAACGACCAGCGGTTATCCTGTCTACGCGCTACATGCCCAGCCCATGTCCATTTCTTCTTCTTGATTTCAGCTATGATATCCTTAACCCCCGTTTGTTCCCTAATCCACCCTGCTCTCTTCTTGTCTCTTAAGGTTACACCTACCATTTTTCTTTCCATTGCTCGCTGCGTCGTCCTCAATTTAAGCTGAACCTTCTATGTAAGTCTCTACGTTTCTGCTCCGTAGCTAAGTACCGGCAAGATACAACTGTTATATACCTTCCTCTTGAGGGATAGTGGCAATCTACCTGTCATTATTTGAGTGTGCTTGCCAAATGTGCTCCACCCCATTCTTATTCTTCTAGTCACTTCAATCTCGTGGTTCGGCTCCGCAGTTATTACTTGCCCTAAGTAGACATAGTCTTTTACAACTTGAAGTGCACTATTACCTATCTCGAAGCGCTGCTCTTTTCCGAGGTTGTTGTACATTACTTTCGTTTTCTGCAGATTCATTTTAAGACCCACCTTTCTGCTCTCCTTGTCTAACTCCGTAATCATGAGTTTCAATTCGTCCCCTGAGTTACTCAGCAATGCAATGTCATCGGCGAAGCGCAGGTTACTAAGGTACTCTCCATTAACGCTTATCCCTAACTGTTCCCATTCTAGGCTTCTGAAAACTTCCTGTAAGCACGCGGTAAATAGCATTGGGGAGATTGTGTCCCCCTGCCTTACACCCTTCTTGATTGGTATTCTGTTGCTTTCTTTATGAAGCACTATGGTAGCAGTTGATCCCCTGTACATTTCTTCCAGGATGTTTATATATGCTTCATCGACGCCCTGATTCCGCAGTGTCTGCATGACGGCTGATATTTCTACTGAATCAAACGCTTTCTCGTAATCTATGAAGAATATAACCATCTGCAACTCTTGAACATATGTTTGTGCGTGCAACATTTGTACATATAGTTAGTGGCATTTCATGCCGTGTCGCGCTGTAAAAAATTGTGACACGGTCGCCTTTTCTCCGACGCTTCGCATAACGGCGATTCCCAGGTACGTGGGATCTGCCGAATTTTTCGATTACGCATGTATGTACATATACGAACAAAAAGACGTGCGTAAGGCCGCACATGCCAAAAGGACTTGTTTTTGGGCTAGTTGGTGCATACTTTTTTTCAGATTACGAAGCTCTTTATTCAGCACAACACAGTGCAAGTGAAAAGTTGATATAATACAGAAGGAGGTCCCAAAGTAAAAACTGTCAGGGGGACCTCCTGTGAATTCATGTATAAAAATATAGAACAAAGATTGGCAACTGAGGAAAAAACAGCAAGCGAATAAAAAAAATTAACGTAATGAAAATTAATATTGAATCTTATGGTAGTTCAAAATATTTACATGTAAGTGATAAAACAGGAGATAACTAATTGGAATAAATGACTATAACATTACACATACATATCACTAACTAATACATTGTCATTTCAGAACCTATACCCGTGCACATGAATGCATACAACCGTATTTAAACACACACACACACACACACACACACACACACACACACACACACACACACACACACACACACACACACACACACACACACACACACACACACACACACACACACACACACACACACATATATATATATATATATATATATATATATATATATATATATATATATATATATATATATATATATATTCAGGTGTCGCATGTTGTTAGTAAGAAATGTTTGAAATGCCACCGGAAACAATGTAATGAGGGGCTTGATTTAATAGTTGATGGTAGTGAATTCCATAAAGAAATTGCAGAAAACAAGGCTGTCATTTTGCTGTAGTTAGTACTTACTTTTGGAAGCAGAAGGTTACAATATTCAGAAAACCGTGTGTTATTAGTATTGGGGAGATGTGTGAGGGGAAGTATGTCAGTGGGAATGTCACCAACTCTACTTCTGAATAATAAAATTCCAAGTTTGTGTTGAAAGGTGGAAATAAACGGTAGAATTTCGAGAGTGCTAAAGAGGGGTGCTGCTGATGCTGTGTAGGAACTATGTGTGATAATTCGGACTGCTCTTTTCTGAAGGTGAATGAGAGATGTTAGGTGTGTGGCGTAGGTACTGGCCCAGGTTGAAATGCAGTAGGTTAGGTGACTGTTAATGAAAGCACAGTAAACTGATTTTAAAATGTGTCGCTGAAAACAATGCCTTGTGCAAATGAGCATGCGGATGCCAAAAGCAGTCTTCTTGACGACCGAATTCACGTGAATGTTATATTTGAGTTGAGGGTCTAATGTGACACCTAGAAAAGTAGTGAACTTTGATGGGGTAATGACGCAATTATCAATTTATATTGCGGGTGAAATCATAATGCTTTTTTGGGACGAGTGAAATAACATGAAAGTTGTTTTAACAGCGTTGATTTTCAATAAGTTATTTTTGCACCATGAAACAGGTTTCGCGACATCAGTGTTTAATTTCGCTGGTAGATGGTTAAGATCTTTGTCACTAGAAAATATCGTGGTATCGTCAGCATAAAGGATGCAGTCAGATGAGTTAAGTGATTATGGTAAGTCGTTAATGTAGATAAGAAACATGAGAGGTCCCAGAATTGAGCCTTGTGGGACTTCCTGGTTAGTTATTATTGGTGAGGATAAAACACCGCCGTCATTGACAACCTGGGTTCTGTTAGCGAGGTAGCTTTGTAAAAGGGCTAAAGTAGGGCCACAAATTCCCAAGGAATTAAGTTTAGCATACAAAATAGAGTGGTTTATAGTGTCGAAGGCTTTAGTTAAGTCTATAAATAACGCCCCTGCCCAGAGCCCCTTATCGATGGACTGTTTTATGCTATCTGTTAGTTTAATCAGTGCTAATTCGGTAGAAAACTTAGCACGAAAACCAAAGTGCTTATGTGACAAAAGGTTAAATCTTGTTAGGTAGTTCATTAGGCGATTCACAATGAGCTTCTCAATTACCTCACTAAAGAATGGGAGGATTGTTATAGGGCGATAATTAAAAAAACTTTTCGGTCTCCCTTTTTGTATACAGGTATTACTTTTCCTTGTTTGAGGATTGTAGGAAAAATGCCTGAACGAAATGCGGTGTTAATAAGCTCTGAAAGCACAGAAGATAACTGACGAGCAACAAGTTTGATTTTAGCTGGATAAAGTGAATCGAGGCCACATCCTGTCGTCTTCAAACTTGTGATAGTGCAAAGAACCACAGCAGGTGACGTGGGTTTTAAGAAAAAAGAGTGAGGCAAGCGAGACAACGAAGGTAAGTTAGTGACAGTCGATACTGAGTTGCTGAAAAATGATTCATGAAAAGAATTGGCGATAGTGACAGGGCAAGTTAAAACGTTGGTGTCATCTGAAAATTCGGTCTCAAGTGTATCTGGCTGATCAAGATTTAAGAATTCCTTAATTACGTTTCAATTTTTCCTACTGTCATTCCCGTTTTCGAGCACTTTATTTTGATAGTAGGTTCGTTTGGCTTTTTTGAGTAGGACAGTAAGAATTTGTGAATAGAGTTTAAAGCGGGTCCTGAGGGACAGGTTGAACGGCTTAAGTTTTACTTTTTTGTAAAGGTTATCTTTTTTATTTATGCTACGCAGCAGTCCTCTAGTAATTCACGGGTTTCTAGGGGCTGAGTACCAACGCGATATGGTAGATACAGATGTACACGAGTTTATGATACCTGTTAGTTTCTCAGTCAAGGTACTAAACGCTTTATTAACACAAGGTTCTTGCGATAGTTTCCCCCAGTCAAAGCGGGATACCAAATCAACCAATTTCGCAGAATCGAAACGACACCCATTGACAATTTTATTTTTACAATTAGTTCGTGTTTTTAATAACAGAAAAATTGGATAATCATCTGTTCGATCAAAATTGACCACACCGGCCTCCTGAACTGACATAACGTTACTGAGTATATGGTCAGTAAGCGCGTTCCCACCAGAAGGAGCACATCGTGTCGGAGAATCCAGCAGAGATGTCAACCCACGACCCATGAAGCAGTTAGAGTATTGAGCACAAGAACTGTCATTAATATTTGTAATGTCAATGTTAATGTTGCCTAAAATGATCACGTTAGAATTTTCGGAAATGAACGAGCTTAGTATATTATGAAGCTCAACGCAAAAGTAACCGTAAGATGATGATGAGGACCGATAAATTGAACCAATGATAGTTCTTTTGTTAGGCGGAAGGAAATCACGGTCAAATTCGAGCCAGACTGATTCACATTTCGACACAGAAAACGCGATATCAGTACTTGGTGCAGAAGACTGAGCCGCAAAAAACATATCGTGAAGCAGGAAGAGTAGAAGTGAAAATAGAACAGCGCCAACTACCAACTGTTTAATGACCGTCTAGGAAACGCACAGGAAAGAAAACAAAACCGCACATGCGTGCACAGCCAACATACATCGCACATCGTCATGATCAAGGCATAAGTTATCCAAACACTACGTTTCTGTTGAGTACAACACAATAGATGTATCACTGATACAATTGGGCCCTTTCTTTTTGATAAGCTCTTGGAAGCCTATTTTATCAAAAAGAAAGGACCCGATTCTATCATTGATACATCCCTTGTGTTGTACTCAACAGAAATGCAGTTTTTGGATAACTTAGTGCCTTGATCATGACGCTGTGCGATGTTTGTTTGCTGTGCACGCATGTGCAGTTTTTTTTGTCTTCTTTCCTGTTCGTTTCCTAGACGGTCATTAAACAGTTGGTAGTTGGCGCTGTTCTTTCTTTTCTTATGCTCTTCCTGCTCACGATATGCTTTTTGCGCCTCAGTCTTCTGCCGCACATGCGTAGCGTGCGTGTGTGTATGTTCGTGCGTATGTACATCATGTCTGTGCCTTCATAGCGGCGTATAGTGCGTGTGCGTATATCTGCTTTGAATATCAATCATAGTCAACACGAACAAGCGAGTGTTCGGAAGCACACGATCTTATTCATTAGAAGCCTACATGGATCGGTGAACGGAAAGAAAAGAGCACTTCTATTACAATCGAAACTACGATTTGCCCTATGTTACACAATAGCCCAATAGCCTCCGTTCCGGCATACGTATTCAGCTTTTGACGGGACAAGAGAACTCAATTGTATACATGATGCAATTGGTAGCACGAGTCGCAGTGTAGTTACTTCCAAAACTGACAAGGCCTTGTCTGTAGAAGTGCAGCAATGTAGATCAACAGGGCTAGCACCCTTCAGAGGGGCCCGCTCTACGTGAGCAGTTGCGTTCTTTGAAATTGAGCTCGCAGACAAATAGCTCAACTTAAAATGAATATGATGCGGTTCGCCAAAGATGCTCAATGTACGCGTGCAAAGAGCAACTATTTCCGCTGTTTCGCCAGTGAAATCCTTTATATCGATGAGAGTGAAGACGTCCGCGGCCAGCCCGCTTTCGCCTTCGACGAAGCAACGCGATCTGACGCCCCGATAAAGAAACATCAGCACAGCGCCAAGCTAAAGTGCCACGTATCATATAGAGTTTTCTAAAATTAACTTGAAGAGACTCTGCCGCTGCGATCGTTCAGTGACCATGGGAATGATGGGTAGTACACACATTTGCCTAGTATTCGTACTTGCTGGTGGTGGATCGTATACTCTCGGCTTCGTTCATTGCTCTGTTTCTGTTTTGTTACAAAGGAAAGAACGAACCCTCTTGAACTTCGTGACCCGATTCGGAAAGGTAAGTCTAAAAGAATAAGGTTGTGAAGCGCAACCACTGAACATTTGCTAATTTTTGTCTTGTGAGAAAACAGCCTCAAGCCACATGGACATACACTGAGCCAAAAGCAGGCCAGAAGTTCGAAGATTAGACAAATGTCTATACTACCCATCATTCCCATGCTTGCAGAAGCGCCCTGCGTTGCAGCTATTATAGACACTAGCGCCAGAGTTCCCTCTTGTGTATATTAGAAAACCCTATGCCGCGTACATCTTCGTGTATTGACCAGTGTTGGCAGTACATCAAGCGTTTTATAAAGTTGCGAATGACCATCTATGTGTGTAATTTGCCGTGTCTTAATTGTACACAACTCATAAAAACGGAATCCCAGGTCAAAGCGAGCCCAGGTAGTACACAACAAAGGGCGATATTTGTATCACATCAGTTAAGAGAAGTCCAATCTGGGCGCAATATGGCCGCCAGTGAGCCATGATGGGCTGAACCGGTGACTTTGCCCAGACACCTTGGTCCAGTTTAGCCGTCTTTTTTCTCATGTTGCATATTCACAGGCAATATTGGACGTGGTTTTCCTCCGTACCGCCACTATAGACTTAGCCAATGACTTTCATCGGCAAGTATTGGACCACTTTTTCTATTCTTCAGCCTATGTCGGCTGAGCATATGACTGGCCGACAGCGCTTGGTGGTTTTGGCGTCCTTCATCTGATGTTAAATTTTCAATGGCAATATTGGGTCAAGCTTGCCGCCGTTCTGTCATTAGTGGCTGAGCCAATGTCATTTTCGGCAAATATTTGGCCGCTTTTGCCGGACCTCCGCCAATGCCGTCTAATGCGTCAGATTTCGCCAGCCAGCATTGGAACCACTTTTGCTACTCTTCAGCTGACGTTCGCTCAGTTGTTAGCTTTAAGCGTCCAATATTGAGCTCCCTTCGCCATCCTTGAGACAGTGTAGAGCTTAGTGATAGTCTTTCGCCGAGAATGTTTGGTGTTTTCGAAACTGTCTGTCCACAAGCTGATACTTACCATCCGATCGATACCCGCATTACCGAAATTCTGTTTATTTATATACGTATTGATCAGACTTCGAGCATCCTATGTACGTGTTTCATTGCCGTAGTATCAATTGCGCGCATTTATTAGTAATTGTGTTACTCGTCGTGCTTGACTGCTGATACGCAGATCATGCCTTGAATCCCAACCGCGGCTACCACATTTTCGATGGAGGAGAAAGTGAGATTTTTGTACTTAAATTTAGGTATTTTTTAGAAAATTTCAAATGATTGAAATTTCAGGAGCGTGCCACTATACGCGGTATGTGAATTTTATATGATGGTTATTCATTATTATTTATTTATTTGATTTATATACACAGATACAAAAGTACACAGAGAAAAGAGGGAAAGAGCAAGCTGGCAACTGCCACCTGGAGGGGCACAACGCCTGCTCACTCTTTCGGGAGGAAGAACGATTCAGAGAAAACAAATATTAGAGGAAAGAAAGAGGAAATAGGATGAGAAAGAAATAAATGACCAAAACTTCGACAAGTATAAGTAAAAAAACATAAAAAATAATAAAAAACGTCTATGAATGGGTGGCAAGGTCCATTTGGTTTATAAATCTGAGCAGAGCTTGGTGGGCCTGGTCGCGCGGGGAAGCACTACCACTCGGAAAAAGGTAGTCGTTTAGGGTCGTGCACTTGAGTCCTAGAAATTTATATTCTTTATTCAGCAAAGCCCGCTAGTAATAAATGTGTGACAGTGCGATACGAGATGCTCAAGTGTTTCGGTGGAGTCACAAGCTGCGCACAACAGGCTGTTCACATGCCCTTGTGAAGTAAGACCCAAAAAAGCACATGAACAATACAACTATTACGAGCAGTTTTGTTCATCAGTTTTTTACACTATAGCAATGACATAGCAATATAAAAACATCATATAACAATGAGAGAGCAATAGGCACTTTAGTTCTTGTCGTGGAAGCTGCAGAAAGTCGCTACATGGATTGGCGTACTCGTGAGAATACGAACTAGCACTTATTGTGTCCTGCTTATGCCGCACGTATGACTTGAGAAGCAAGGTATTGCCGACTGAATAGCTTAGATTTTCTCGTTAGTTTTTGCTATGACAATTACTAACCATTATCAATTGAACAGGCAATTTACTACTTAAAAAGGTGGCCTTCAAAGTTATGACTCACAATAGACGGCTGCTTCATCGACAAGTTGGTCAACGTTACTAAAATATTGACGCTTTATATTGTTGCAGGTTATAAATTACAGGGGGTCTATTTAAAAACACGGACAGTAGGACTTGTAGAGACGCTCTCAGAGAAGGCCGCTAAGATTGTCGTCCTCTTCACTCTACTGCGCTGCGCCTCTCGAGCAAATCCGCGTTCTTCGTTGTCGTCGCTATCTCGTCGCTAAATGCAGCTATGCACGCGGCATTACCCTCCTGCAAGAGTGAGCGTCGTCCCGACGCTCAACAGGTAGAGATGCGGCCATCAAGTGTTTACATCACTGAGAGTGGTAAAGTTTCATGCGGACCACGTGCACTGTCTCAGGCAGATGCTGGCGACGTTTGGAACAGGAGGAGGCGTCGGGCACGACTTCGTACGTCACGTCGCTAAGACGGCGCAGAACCTTGTAGGGTCCGAAGTATCGGCGTAGAAGTTTCTCTGAGAGGCCTCGTCGTCGTACAGGAAACCAAACCCAGACTCTATCTCCTGGTTGATAAATGACGAATCGATGGCGAAGGTTGTACCGTTGGGCGTCAAGTTGCTGATGGTTCATTATTCTGACGCGGGCAAGCTGCCTTGCTTCTTCGGCGCGCTCAGTGAAGTCTGCGGCGTCTTTCCCTGAGTCATTGCAATCGTAAGGCAGCATGGCGTCAAGCATTGTCGTAACTTCTCTGCCATGAACTAGTGCGAACGGCGTCATTTTTGTTGTTTCCTGGAATATTACATAGTATTTATTAATGGAGAATCGAAAGTACCTCTTCTTGGTGAATGTTCTTGGTATTTACCGCTAAACATCACTCAAATATCAGTTGGTCAACATCTGCATGAATGTACGGAAGGTGCGTTTTTTCGCTTCGCCTATCAGGATTCTTAAAGCACCGGTGTGTGTACATCTGTGGTGAGAAGTCAACATCGCGTACGAGAAAGATACGGGGCAAGATTCCGGAACTTTTTCGACATTTATCACCGCAGCTAGCAGTGAGTGCCCCGTGCTTCCGTAATGCACTCGCGCACTTCACATGCGGCTGCGTGTTAACTGCTTTCACGTCTCTATACTCATATTTTGGTTCTATTTATCACACATTTGCTATCTAGCAGTGAGTGCCCCGTGCTTCCGTAATACACTCGCGCACTTCACACGCGGCTGCGTGTTAACTGCTTTCACGTCTCTATACTCATATTTTGGTTCTATTTATCACAACTTTGCTATCTAGCAGTGAGTGCCCCGTGCTTCCGTAATGCACTCGCGCACTTCACATGCGGCTGCGTGTTAACTGCTTTCACGTCTCTATACTCATATTTTGGTTCTATTTATCACACATTTGCTATCTAGCAGTGAGTGCCCCGTGCTTCCGTAATGCACTCGCGCACTTCACATGCGGCTGCGTGTTAACTGCTTTCACGTCTCTATACTCATATTTTGGTTCTATTTATCACACATTTGCTATCTAGCAGTGAGTGCCCCGTGCTTCCGTAATGCACTCGCGCACTTCACATGCGGCTGCGTGTTAACTGCTTTCACGTCTCTATACTCATATTTTGGTTCTATTTATCAAACATTTGCTATTTATTATCCCTTTGTGTGCAGTCTTTTACTGTCGTGCGCTTGCAATTTTTATTCACTACTGATCTAACAGGCACTTGTGGGAGGTTTTTATGCATGGTTCTTCTCTGCATGTTGCTTTTTTGCCGGGCTGCCTAACATTCTCTTTGTTTTTTGTGGGTTATTTCTAATCTGACTTTAACGTTCCTTCAGTTTACATTACTAGTGATTTTTTGAGATTCGTCACCTTCATTGCTGAAACGTCCCATGCCGTCCGCAAAACACAAGTGGCCAGCATAGTCGATTGATTTTCATTCCTATTTTTTTCTTGTTCTACATTTTTAAGTATTGTGAATGTAACGTGAATAACATTGAAGCCATTGTAAATCTTCGTCTGATCTCATTTTCAATCATGCTTTTGTGCTTTCTTTGAGGATTATGGTGGCTGCAGAAGTGTATTAGATGTTGGTTATGGTATTGACGAGTGTTTAGGTGTTCCTTTAAATGTCGTTATTCCGGAACTGCAGGTGTGTAGTCATGCTTGTGAATAACATTGTTTCAATCACTTTGCAAATGCGTTGCTTCTTCATTACCTACGCGTATGTGTAGTTAATGCAACAGACATTTAGCCACTTTCTGTCGGAGACAATATTGACTTTTTTTTTCTCTGTGTCGCACGGGTCTGCATGGCACATCGACAGCTCATTAGAACACTCGTTGTGATTATGAATATCTTTCGAATATAGCGCTAACGATAGTCGATGAATACACTTAGGCAGAGAATGGGCTTTTTAGCACTGCTGAATTAAAATACAGTAACTACAGCAATACTGAATCACCGTAGTCGGCACGCAGCCGTTTCACTTTATCACATGTGTGTCAGATTTTTTTTAAAATTAGGTTACTGTACACGTCGAACAGTTATTGACGCTGTCTCCACCTAAATTGGCTACGTGAAGACCACAATGGTACAGTATTACCTTACTACACAGGTATACACCATATTAACCGGTGAAAGTGGTCACCCCGGTTGTTCCCAACGCAAGCGAGGCCGACCCAACACCACAAGGATGGCACAAGGGGGGTGGGGGAGTGGTGGTATGCTCTAGACCCCTCATTCTCTACCAAAAATATTCTTGCCTGCTTCCTCTTTTGCCACCGTAGGAGCAAGCATATTGTATCGACGTTAAGACAGAAGTCATATTTGAAGAAGCTGAGAGAGCAGCAGCGGGTTGGTCTTTTTATTTACCACTTGCCAGAGAGTTCCTCGTCTTTCTCGTTGTTGCGTTCTGCATAAAAAACGTGTAGATGCGCGTATGCACTGTCGTCTTCGTCTTTCTCGCAGGATGCACGTGACATTTGCCTCCCTCCAAAAAAAAAAACAAAAACAAAACGGCATCGTCCAGAAGCGCAGCCAAGGCGCTCTACTTATAAAAACGCACATATGCACCGGCACCCACAGGACAAACGAGAGTTAGCTGGACAAGTAGGGTTTCATGCGGATGACATGCACGATCCTTGGGTGAGCGGTTTCGGCGACTGGAACTGCAATCGCCGTCGGCAATAACTTCGTAGTTGATGTCGTTCAATCTTTGGATGACTCGATATGGGCCGAAGTATCGTCGTAATAGCTTCTATGAAAGTCCGCGTCGATGTATTGGGATCCAGACCCATACCTTGTCGCCTAATGTGTAGGTTACCAATTTACGTCGTAGCTCGTACCGCTTCGCATCATTGTGTTGCTGGTGACAAACACGCACGTGGGTTAGCTGTCGGGCTTCTTCGGCGCACTGATAAAATTCTTCGGCGTCAGCATGAGTGTCGTCACAGTCGTGCGGCAGCATAGCGTTCAACGTTGTAGTGACTTCGCGCCCGTGTATTCAACTAAACGGCGTCATTCCGGTAATTTTCTCTCGGGCGGTACTATAGCCGAAGATCACCTAAGGCAAGATTTCATCCCAGTCATTGTGTTTTGTGTCGACATACATGCAGAGCATGTCTGCGAGGGTCTTATTAAGCCGCTCTGTTAGTCCGTTCGTTTGTGGGTGGTACGCCGTTGTTCACCGGTGAGCTGTACAGCTGCGCCTGAGAACCGACTCCAAAAGTTCAGCCATGATCGCAGTTCCTCTATTTTTGATGAGAAATGTAGGAGCTACGTGCCGAAAGACGACGTTTTCTATGAAGAGATGAGCCGGTTCTGCTGCTGTGGCCCTCGGCATGGCTTTAGTTTCTGTGTAGCAAGACAAGTAATTGGTGGCGACAATGATACATCTGTTGCCTGTGGTAGAAGTTAGGAATTGGCCTAGGAAATCCATTCCGATTTGGGCGAATAGCTTTACTGGTACATGGATGGAATGTAATAGGCCTGCAGGCTTGCCGGGGGTGCTTTGCGTATTTGACAGTCGGCACAGGTTTGGACATGATGTTTTACAGCAGCAGGTAGGTTCGGCCAGTAGTAACTGTTTTTCAGACAGGACAATCTTCGAGTGTAGCCGAGATGACCAGAGGTGACTTCATCATGGCAGGCTTTCAGAATTTCTTTTCGCAGTGATGCAGGGACGACGAGCAAGTATGGGCTGCCAGTGGGAGAAATTTTTTGTATAGGACGTCGTTCCTTAAACAAAAAGATGGCAGTCCTCTCGCAAGAACTCGCGGCACGTCTTCGCGTTGTCCTTCAAGGAAGTCGATAAGCAGAAGCAGGTCAGGGTCACTGCGTTGCTCTTGTGAAACAGTGGCCACGTTGATGACTCCCAAGAGTGCGGCGTGCATAGACTCGTCATTAATAGCGGCAGGCTTGACGGGTGACCACGAGAGACAGTCTGCACCGGTGTGCTTCTTCCCTGATTTTTAAATTATGGACATATCAAACTTTTGAAGCCAAATGCTCCAGCGCGCCGGATGGGTCTATCAAGTTAGTTAGCCAGCAAAGCGAGTGGTGATCGCTGATGACCGTGAATGAGCGGCCGTAGAGATACGGTCGAAATTTGAGAAACACCCAGACCACGGCGAGGCATTTTTTCTCGGTAGTCGGGTAGTTCTCTTCCGTGCGAGAGAGAGCTATGCTGGCATAGGCTATCACTTTTTTTTAGTTATCTTGCCATCGTATCAGAACGGCACCCAGGCCTACATTTCTTGCGTCGGTGTGAAGTGCTGTTGGCGCTTCCTGGTCCAAGTGCGCAAGAATCGGGGGTGTTCGGCGGCGCTGGCGTAATTCGTTGAATGCAGTTTGTTCTTTTTCGCCCCAAAGAAAGGGGGTATCCTCTCGTGTGAGCCACGTCAAAGGCGCCGCGAAAGATGAAATGTTGGTGACATCATCATCATCATCATCATCAGCCTGACTACGTTCACTGCAGGACAAAGGCCTCTCCCATGTTCCGCCAGTTAACCCGGTCCTGTGCTTGCTGCTGCCAATTTATACCCGCAAACTTCTTAATCTCATCTGCCCACCTAACCTTCTGTCTCCCCCTAACCCGCTTCCCTTCTCTGGGAATCCAGTTAGTTACCCTTAATGACCAGCGGTTATCCTGTCTACGCGCTACATGCCCGGCCCATGTTCATTTCCTCTTCTTTATTTCAACTATGATATCCTTAACCCCCAAATCGTCGGTAATAAGCGCAGAGGCATACGAAGCGTCTCACTGCTCGTTTGGTACGCGGTGCAGGAAACGTTGCGACAGCGTCAATTTTGCCCGGGTCATGTCG
This sequence comes from Rhipicephalus microplus, assembly GCF_013339725.1. Taxonomy (NCBI): domain Eukaryota; kingdom Metazoa; phylum Arthropoda; class Arachnida; order Ixodida; family Ixodidae; genus Rhipicephalus; species Rhipicephalus microplus. The sequence continues at coordinate 137,691,687 of NC_051165.1, forward strand.
CTCACTCACCACGTCACCTAAGAAGCAAAGTTTGCTAAAACCGAAATGGCACTTCTTTAGTTTTAAAGTCAGGCCAGCCGAACGTGTAGCTTGTAGAGCTGCGAATAATCGCCTTAGGTGTTCCTCGAATGTAGCTGAGAAGACAATCACATCGTCTAGACAGACCAAGCATGTCTGCCACTTCAGTCCTGACAGCGCAGTGTTCATTAAACGCTGAAAAGTGGTTGGCGCTGAGAATAACCCGAATGAAAGCACTTTAAATTCATAAAGACCGCCGGGCGTCACGAAAACAGTTTTCTCGCGGTCTCTTTCGTCGACCTCTATTTGCTAATAGCCACTGTCGGATCGGTCTCGTATTTTATTCAGCGATAATTTGGTGCCGGGTCAGCGGTGTTCGCTTGACTTTGGACGTGCACGAAAAAAATGGCAGCATATTTACAGAGTGAATGATGGATAGTGGGACGAAGCATCCGTCCGTCCATTCGTTCTTGCTTCCTTCCATCCATGCGTGCGTCTGTGTGGCCGCCCGTGCCCTCATTCGCCCGTCCGTGCGTGCGTCTGTTCGTGCCTCCGCACGTTCATCTGTGCGTCCGTCCCTGCTTTCGTTCATGCATCCGCTCCTGCGTCCGTCCATGCGTCCATCTGCCCGTGCAGCCATCCATGGGTCCGTCCATGCATCTGTCTGTGTGTCCGTTCGTACACCTATTCAACACTCCAAGTACCACCATCTCGCATCTTTTCATCATATGTTTCTCATATAGAAGCATCACCATCCGGCGGGCATTCGAAAGACTGAACGAGAGGAGGCACACGCACACTTTCTTACGGCTTGCGCTTCGTGTCTACTTCCCACTTTTAACCACCTCGAGTTCATGGTATATAATAGTTCACTGTATTCATGGCACTGCGGCCCAGCGCTCGCTAAACCTTTCCAAAACCTAGGAGGTTACGTCCAGCGAGTATACCGTAGCAACCCTCTCTTTTCTTCTGTACGTTGTTGAACAATAAAAATTTTTCAGCGTGCGCGTTAACAAAAAGCCGAATTCTCCGGTCTCTCATTCTCCCTTAGCAGCCATTGGCATGTACATTGAGCACTATCTTTTATTGTTCAACAACGCACAGAACAAATATCTCACCAGCACCACCTTAGGGGTCAAAACGTAATACTTATTACACACTACTGCTACGGCTACGAGGGACGAACGGGTGCGGCTATAAGGAGCTAAAACAATTTTCGAACTGGTGTATCCCGTCTAGTAGGCACTGTTTGTCCGAGGGTGACAGTGAAGGGCAGAGGTTGACAGACAAAGGTGTCGAGGCTGGGACGGTCGCGTCGTCCGGCTACAAACCGAAGCAATCTGTGGCTTGGTCCACGTCTTCGTAGTAGGCAATTGCGGTGCCGTTCTGGATGTGACGGCACTTGTTGCTGAAGTTGGTGAGGAGCACTTTTGCACGCCCACCAGTTAGTGCCAGAACGCCTCTCGCTATTGAAACACCTTGGGTGAGCAAGAGCGTGTCTATTCCCTCCGCTGTCACCTCGTACGGCACGTACGTTCACATAACACCGACTTAAGGCAGCAAGATCTCGGCAGGAGCATCACATCATCGGCTATACGGAAACATTACAGTTGTTCTTCAGTGGTAGCGTCGACGTAAGGATGGGCGGAAAAGGTGACGATACGTTCTGGAATGTTGATGACCGCACCGTACTCTCGGAGAAAATCCATACCCAAAATCAGCTCTTTACAACAGTCCGGTAAAATGACAAAAGTGGTGACGAAGCTCGTATTACCGATTACGAGCCGAGTGGTGCATTTACCGGTTGGCGTCATTAGCTGTCAATCAGCACTCCCTATGCTCGGCCCACTCCACGGCGTCTTGACCTTTTTAAGGCGGTCGGCGAGCTCTTGTCGCCTAATACAGAAGGCAGCACCAGAGTCAGCCAGTTCTGTTACGTAGTGTCCGTCTAAGATAAGGGTATGGTTGGCACGTACAAATTCATGGGCATTAGTACTCGTGGTTGTCGTCGTCTTCGTCATCAACATCGTCATGTCGTCTTTGTGTAGAGGCAAGGGGGTCTTTTTGGCATTTCGGCGATCGGCAACCTTGCCCCCGGACATCGCGGCAGAGTTTCCCTGGCACGGACTTGGGGAGCGGTTTCTGATGGCATCAGCGTAACTTTGGCGACTCGGGGAAGTGTGACCTCGTGCAGGTGAGGGAGACCGCCAACGATGACTTGGTGAAGACGCTTGCTTGGTTGGCAGGTGATCAGCACCATAGTCATGATGGTCTTGAGTGAGTGAGTGAAACAACTTTATTCGGTCCACAATAGACGCGAGTAAACTCAGCGTCACCTGGCTAGGCCCACTCGGGGACCATCAGGTTAAACCTGACGGCCCTCGCGCGGGCCCTCTGGACGGCCAGGATTTGAGAGGTCTGGTCCTGGGCCTTAATGCGTCGCTTCATTTCCTCTTGGGTGAAAGGGGGACCGGCAGAGGCGCAGCCCCACAGTACATGCTCGAAGTCCGCATAACCACCACACAGGGGGCAGTCCGGGCTTGGAAACCGTTCAGGGTACATTGTGTGCAGTGCCGCAGGGCTCGGGTCATGAGGGTCTTCAAAAGAAAATGCAGCGGGATGAGAGAAGTTTCCAAACCGCGCTTCTCAATGACGGCAGTAGCGCGAGATGTGGCCTGGTTCGCCGCAGTGGAAACAAAGAGGTCGATGGTCAGCAGTTCACCACGAATCGGTCCGGCGTACTGGGGCTCACCGCATAGGTTCCCGCTGCCACCAAGGCAATGTAACGGGTGTGTATGAAAGGGTGCTTTTTCTGGGGCAGGAATATGACGGCGGATGGCATCAGCATAGGTCAATGGTCGTGGTTCAGGTGGTGGCGCCGGTGATAGAAAAGCTTGCCGTAGTTTGTGGCACACGATTTCCGCAGCAGAAGCAACTGGAGGGTCGGTAGACGGAAGGCCGAGGGCCCGCAGCTCTCACCGCAAGATTAGCCTAATCATTTGGCGTAGAGAGCTTTCGGAAACGGCAGCGTTTTGAGCGACGCAACCAACAGGCGTTTGGTGGGGTAGGCGGTCAAAATAGCGGCATCATTGCCGGAGCACCCGCTCGATGACAGTTGCTTCTTTGATAAATTCATCCACTGTTGTTGGCAGATTTTGTACAATGCCGGCGAAAAGCGGTTACTTAACTCCCCGCATCAAGTGACAAACGTTCCTCGCGTCGGGCATGTCAGAGTCAGCGCAGCAAGATAGACGAGCCATATCCTCAGCGAACACGGTGACGCTTTCGTTCGGCTTTTGCACGCGGGCTTCAATCATCTGCGGTGCGAGATCCCGTTGGTCCGCACTGAGGAACGTCTCGAGAAGCTTTTGGCGAATATTGTCCCAGGTTTAGAAAAGAGGCTCCCTGTTCTCGTACCATGTGCGAGCGCTATTTTCCATTGCGAAGTATAGGCAAGGCCAAGTTTCTCTTGCGCGCTCCAGTGGTTCACCACAGCGGTCCGCTCGAACTGGTTGAGCCAGTCCTCGACATCTTCATGTGGTTCTCTACGGACGACTTCGGTAACCCGAGGAAGCTCAAGAGTTGCCTGGTAAGGAAGAGTCGTCTGGGCCGGAGGAAGATTCGCAGACGTAGAAGGGGCCACCATGTTGGTAAGAGGAGATGCAGTCAAGAGTTCAGAACTTAGGCCTGGTAGGCGCCGGCTAAATCAGTGGACTGGAGTCGTAACAAGACGTTGAGGCTCCGGACTGGGTGTACGCTCCCGAACAACGCTTTCTTACTTCAGGTTTCAGGCTCCAGCACCTCCACTAGTGTCGCGACGTGAAGACAGAGGTTGTATTTGAAGAAGTTGAGAAAGCAGCAGCGGGTCGGTCTTTTTATTTACCACGCGCCAGAGTGTTTCTCGTCTTTCTCGTTGTTACATTCTGCATAAAAGCGTGCAGATGCGCGTATGCACTGTCGCCTTCGGCTTTCTCGCAGGACGTGTGTGACAACATTTAAGATACAATGATAAGTTCTGTGCCTTCTTCCCCCCCCCCCCACCTGAAGCAACACAACTGTCGTCGGTGCACTTCCAAAAAAAAAAAATACTGGCACCACCCCTGCCATAGCAGCGTGGGCCAATAGACGCAATAGTCCTCATCGGCTGAAAAACCGCAGACCTGCCTCAGAGCAACGCCGGCAAGCCTTCATCGGTCCAATGCCACAGAGTCCTCATCGATTTAACTCTGGCTAGCCGACATGAACCAATGTGGGTGAAAGTTGTGTGAACATGAAAAATTAACTTTACGTGAATATTGCTGCCGTAATTTGCAAACGTTGGGTCAAGGTCAGTCGAACGGCAGCGTGCTGCCTGGGTTTGCTTGTGTACACTAGGAAAGATAAAATAATGTCGATGTACAAAGTTTTATTCAACTAGGTTGGCAAGGTATGAATGCGTGGGAGGTGGAATTCTCTGCACTTTTAGTGTTTTGCATGGTGTCATTTCAATGGCAGTACTCTATCTTAGGGCAATGATGCATACCGTAAATACTTGTCCAGATGCATTCCAATATAGTAAAAAGTAGTGGTATCTAAATGCAACATACTCAGTGACTCGCGAGCATTCCAACCAGTACTATTTATGAATTCAATGGAACTTCTGCTTCCAGTGTTTCGCTGTATTAATCATTTATGGTGTTATGTGATGAATCTTTGTGAAGTCAGAAAAACGATACCATCATTGTCGCCATCATCAACCTAACTACGCCCACTGCAGGGCAAAGGACTCTCCAATGAACCCGGTCTTGTGCTTTCAGCTGCCATGTTATAACTGCAAAGTTTTTCAATCTCATCGGCCTACCTAATTTTCTGTCTCCCCTTCATGTGTTAGCCTTCTTTGCGAATCCAGTCAGTTACCCTTATCGACCAGCGGTGATTCTGCTTACCTGCTACGTGTGCGGCCTACTTTCATTTCTTCTTCTTGATTTGAATTTTTCTTCCTATCATTTTTCTTATCATGGCTCGCTGCGTCACCATCAATTTAAACTGAACACTCTTTGTATGCCTCCAGGTTTCTGTTCCGTAGGTAAGTACCAGCAAGATGCAACTGCTATATACCTTCCTCTTGAGGGTTAATGGATGTCTTACTTTTACGTGTTTCACAGGTATGCCGATTGAAAAAAGTTATGTAGGTTTTAAGTCAGCAATCGTACAAAACTTATATTCTAAAATAACTTCCAATATCATACAGAAACGGAGGAAGACAGCTATATCAACCTTCGTCTTTTTTTAACCTATTAGAAAAATGGCATAAGCTTGGTGTGTCCATTTCTTGAACATTTGCAGTAATATGTTCGGCTGACGTGTATTCTTGCTAATATAGATTTCAAAACTACGTGGAAGGTTGTCCAAATACAAATCAGGACATGTAGATTAATTAGAAAGGAATAATACGACAGCCCTGCAGTATTCTTGAAAATACGTTTATTTTTGGAGGGAAAAAGTAGCGTGCTTTTCTTTGCTTCTTCACTTATCATTTCAAGAATGTTGTTGCTCTGTTGCTACTAAAACTTTGCGATTACGACTCGTTGATAGTAGTGGTGGGCTTTGTGGTCGTGGTCAAAAGGTAACATGTGCCATTCATGTTATCTTGACTATCACTTCCCTGGAGAACACAGAGGCAACCCGAGGGGCAGCCTTCAGTGCGTCTTCTCCCACTATTGTCGACAGTACGGCGGCATGTCTAGAAAAATACAGTACATTTTAGGATTTAGCCCTTAGCACATGTAAAGAGTGGTGTATGCAAAGTGTTTATTTACTCCTAAGTAGTCGCTGAAGAGAAAGACAATCATTCTCCTAGATGAGTACCTTTCCTGCACGTTTCTTTTACCAACCTAAATTAGCCCTCTTTACACTTATCAAGTTGAGACACTGAGTCTCTGCACATTTTTGCTATTTGTTACCTTGTAATTGAGTGACTTCTCTGAAAGGCAAATCAATGAGGCAGGTGCACCCATCGTTACAGTGTTGTTACTATTCTCTAATGAAGTGTGTTCGTGCAATAGTTTCGAGACAAATTATCTAACAAAGCACATACGGCACCTCATAGACAGTGCTGTAGCAAGTACCAATAAAGACGAGCATGAGGCGAAGAGAGAAGGGAAACGTAGGAAGTTTAACAAGTCTCAGAAAGGTAGTTTGTTATCCTATGGTAGGAAAACCAGAGCAAAAGACATGTAATACAAAGAAGTTGATTGTACGAGGCAACTAACCCTGCAGCGACCGATAAAAAAAATGCCAAAATAACAAACTTTTCTTGCTTACTTCGCAGAGCTTTTTTTTTGCTGAATGAAACGGTACCATTATATCATTAACATAATATATCTATATTCTACTAATTGCGTAAGAAGATACCTCGCACGCGGTATCACACGGCAACGCAATGAAAGGCTAGGCACAGAAAGAGGATCCGCCATAAAATCTGTTGTAAAGCCGTTGACAAGTGGGACCATCTCGCATCGAAAAACACTATACTACAACGAATATAATCATTATTGGTGCAACTTGTGACCGTTTCTTGTTGATTATAGCAGTGAATGGTTATTTCGTTTAAAAATCTTGTGACAGCTATACACGCCCATGGTTGCAAAAGAGTTAAGGAGTGAAAATAGAAGCGCTAATATGAAATGTGGCTGGGAAAACGCACCAACTTGCACAAAACATGGTACAGCGAAACTGGCTACTAACCGAGTGTTTCGGCTGACGCCAGTTCCCAATATGTTGTAATTTGTTGTTGCTGGGTCTTCATAAGTAAATGAGCTTGTTGTAAGTGGGTTTGTCGATGTTGTAAAAAAAAATATTGGTACGTTGTAAGTACATCTTTCTAAGTTTTAAGCAGAATTTGCTGGAGGATCAGCCATCTTTGCTTAGAAAAGCCTTGCACCACTTAGTTCAACGTTCTTAGGTTTTTTTTAATAATCAACGAGAGAGCATCAGTGGCAGACCGGTTTTATTCCCACAAGCCGTATGAATTTAGCACTGTGGGCATCATCCGGTCATCATCTAATTCGCACCACTCACACATTGGCGCAAATGCTTCCGGCATATTTTAATAACCATTGAATGCTTCGACCAATTCTTGCTGAAGCCCTCCTCTATGCCCAGGCAACGCTGTAAAACTGGTTCTCAAAAGCGCCTGTTAATACTACTTCGTTGGTTTCGAGTAGAGAGGCTGGCGGCCGCATGCTTCACTAAACTCAAATGCACCATGGAGCTGCCGCCGACGGTGGTGTGGCGCTTTATATTTAGGCCATTTTATGACGTGCAATGGAGTTTCAGGAGATTCAATCTTCGTAAATGCAGGAAGTTCGTCCGCGAAAATTATGTTTACAACGTAGACAACGTTTACAACAAAGGAGTTTGAAAGGGGCGTTCTGGTGCGCTGTAATTCGCAAGCGTAACAAATTTCATACGACGTTGGAATCGCAGTTAGTTCAACGAGGCATGTTTGCGCAATTAGTGACAGTCCATATATACCAGAATATTGTTACCCTCGCACCCACGTTTAGAGCGAGCGTACGCAACCCCGGTTTTCATCTGTCGGCGAAACCAGTGTAGGGGCTGTGCAATAGTTGGGTCACACCAAATGGCTAGTGAATAGTGGTGGACATCAGGTAATAAGAACAGGCTGGATGCTTGTGTGGTCATCCGTTCAAGATAATCAGCAGCCCCCCTTTCTTTCTCCCCCTTCAAAGATGATTGCGCTCTGCGATCGATGAAAATTGTGGTCAGTACAACAAAACATCAGGACTGCGCAGAACGTCCACCACAGTCACATCAAAAGCTGAAAGAAGGGCCTTGTAGACCATTTTGAGTTTTTCCTGAACACTACATGGGTAACTGCAACAAGCACACTTTCTGGGCACCCACTACGCCATAAATAATTATAATTTTTGTGTAGTAGGACGGCATTTACTAAGCTATCCTTCGTCATTCTCCACATAATACCTGTCAAAAAAGACGGAATGATGGGTATTACATGACGAAACAAAATCATGAAATGTGCAGTGACGACGGCGAGGCGTTACCGGCCCAAATTTGTGCCTGGTGCTGTTTTATACAGAATTCACTCAAAAACACCCTGACATCTGTTGTGTTCGCAATAACGTAATCATACCTGGCGAGAACATTCTGCGGCAGCACAATTAAGAATATGAAGCCAAAGCAGGCACTCTTTTTACTACGCCTCTGCATGTAGTCAGCGATCGCTAACGTTTATGTAGTGCGTAGCATCAACGAAAACATAAAAACAAAAGACATGGCGATCATGCTCAAGATCAATGTCATTGTTATCATGAAAGTTTATCCCATGCAGTATTTTTGTTTTCTGATGTTTCTAGATTGAGGTTTTTTGGAGTCATTTCACCTTTTTATGTCCCAGTGAACAAGGACGGTGTCACTCAGTTGCAGTGGGTTCACGTCAAAGCTTTTGAGCGAGCTTGAGAGCGTCTTCGTTAGGTATCTGTATTTATTGAGTTGCTAAAAACGAAGACGGTGGTGCGTTGTCAAATCTGTCATTCCGCTGATATGCAATCATGGATAAAGATGATGTGTATCAGGGACACCATGAGTGCAAGTGGTTCCAAACGTGATAGCCACTTGAAAGTGACACCCGTGACCTGTGAGTCTTCAGCATGACCAGGTGCTTCTCACACGATTCTCACATGATTCTCACATGCTTTAAGTTTTACTGTAACACTCTGAAAGCGGTGTTTTCGTGGTGTAAAATGCAACTCCACTTCAGAGCACGAAGTTGTTACAACGCCAAACCTTCGTGGGCGTGAGGGTCGCTGCCATGGCCAGTGCAAAAGATGAGGTGCATTATTTTTTTCAGAGTTACAGGTAGTAATGCTATTGTGAAAAGACATTGTCTGTTCTTTGCGAGCGTATAATTTATTTGACTTCATAAGGCACTTATGTTTGTGGACAACAAGATACATGTTGACAGGAAAACCGCGAGTTATAAATCTGCCTCTTATGGTCAGAAGACAAGGAAGTACCCGAATGTTCCACCTATGTTGCAACCCCTAGTCAGCGCTAATGCAAACAACGCCATCGACAAATCGACGTGCTACGTGGACATTTTATTGTATTGTGCATTTTTCAGAAGTAACTACAACTACACTATAATATAATTTGCGCAGTCTTACAATGTCCTCGCTGTTTGAAAAGCTGTTTTTTTGCAATAGCACAATTACGAGGACACTTACAGAATCTACATCTTCTATCGCTGCTGTATGCCGGTACACTACAGTTATTAGATCCCTAGGACAGACTGTTTTTTTTGCTTCGCTGTATATTTTGCTTTTGCATTAGCGACAATTTGCGATCTTACTGTAGTAAACGTGTGAAAAATTCAATAGAGTTTTACTTTGTTTTACTTTCATATTCATTTCTATGTCGCGAAGTTAGTAGCAGAGTGACTATAGAGTAAGCATAAGCATCAACTGATGAGTGATTGTGATGCCTTACCTCATTGGTGCACTTGTCTTTAAATGACATTGGCGTAGTGTCCAATACTTCGCTGTAGCAGTCATGTCTAAAAAAGTAAAAAAAAAATTAGTGTGTTGAAGAAACGGACATGAATGCTCAAGTTTAGGCAGTTCTACTTGACTTACTAAGGGCGAGCGAGATAAGCATCGTTAGTTACCAAAATAGACAATAACACAAAAAACGTCACTCATCACGTGCACGTTCATAAGTGAACATAAAAGCTTTCAGCTAATAAAAATCAGTTTCGTGGGACTTCGCAGAAGTCATTTGCATCAAAGTATTAAAATGTATTTCTTGTTTCTCATGTCAGCGTATATCTCAGAAAACCTCAGAATCTAGAAAATTAGTGAGTCAATGAACTTTATACACAAATTGTCCCGAGGAGCTGATGCCCTTTAAAAGGGCGGGTCGGCTGCGGGCGCACCCACGTGTCAACAGTATGGGCATGCCCCTTCCCCAAACTGTGGGCCCTCTGGACAGCCAGGACTTGGACCTCCCAGTTCAAACTGGTGACTGCAGTTTTCCAGGCGTCCTCTGTGGTAAGGGGCTCGCCATTGCGCAGCGCTGTGCATTGCCAGAGCATGTGGAATAACGTACATTGTCTCTCTTAGCAATGAATGCAAAGGGGCTTTATGCTGTCAATAAAATTACTGTAAACTAAAGGTGACAGGTAAGTACTGGTTTGCAGCATTTGTAAAGTGATTGACGGGGCCCTCGATAGTTGTGGGTGCGGAAGCGGGAACCTACGTCGGGACCATTGATATTTCTTGCATAATTTGTTGAATCTAGGTGAGGAGAGAATCAAGCTGCTGGAGGCCTTCCCCCAAATTAGAGGCCGAATGCCAGTCACGGTGGGACAGTGCGTGTGTGCGGGCATGGGCAGACTCATTTGCATTAGGGGGCAACAGGGTGGACATGTGGGCAGGGAACAAGGTGTGTGACCATCTATTGCAGTGCTATTTGAAGGTTTGGTAAGAATATGGGCCACCTGCTCATAAACGGACCCCGTCATGAATGCTCGTACAGTAGCAGCCCGAGAGTCAGCGAAAATGCACGTGTGCGTGGGAATAGCCACAGCCAGTGCTATAGCAGCCTGCTGTGTCCTGGATGGCGTGGTATCTCGAAGAGATGCTGCCGTGAGAAGTTTACTATCAAGCTCAGTGACCACAACCACGAAATTGGCTGTTCCAGGATACTATGCTGCGTCAACGAGCGCCACAAGTTCAGGAGTTGTAGCAGCGGAACTGAGGAGCGACCGAACCCTAGCAACCCGGTGACCTACATTGTAGAGTGGGTGAATGTTTCTTAGAATTTGTAATACCTTAATCTGCTCCCTCAATTCAGCAGGAAGTTGTATTTTTTTGTGTGCGACCAAAGAGGGCTCGCAGCCCAGAAACTTCAGGTTGTGCCTGCCAGCTTTGGAAGAGGACAGTCTTGCTACCTGAACTGCTTGTTGCGCTTCTGCAATCTCGTTAAATGTATTATGCATACCAAGGACCTTGAGCTTTTCCTCATTAGGGTTGTTTGGAAGGCCTAAGACTTTCTTACCGCATTTGGTAATAATTGCATCTAATTTTCTTTGCTCTTTCCTTTCCCATATGTGCACTGCGGCAATGTTTTAATGTGACTCATGAGAAAGACATGAAAAAGCCTCGTGAGATTGGCCTCACAAAGCCCTCCATGCCTGTTAGATACCCACAGTATAAGTTTGATCATGCTTTCCGCCTTCGCCGTAGTGCGGGTAAAAGTATGAGAGTTACTGCCATGGTCTTCCAGGAACATACCTAAAATTCAAATTTTGTCGACTAGGGAGATCGCACGTCCCTTTCGTGTGTGAATTTCGATCTTTATCTCTTCCGGTGGAACTAGAATGGTAGTGAATTTGCGTTTTTCTGGCTGTGTGTAGAGAAGAAGCTTTGATTCGGCCATAGAGAAGTGCAGCCCCGTGCAATCAAGAGACTCTTCGGTGCACCTGAGGGCCTGCTGGAGGGAACCCTCAACGTCTCCATCTCTACCCTCAGTACATCATATAGTAATATCATCTGCATAAAGCGCATGTCCGATGTGGTCGATACGAGTTAGCTCTAGCAAAACTTTCCTCGTCGCTATGTTAAAATTAGTGGTAAAATTACCGATTCCTGAGAAGTTCCCTGAGCTCCAAGGTGAAATTCTTTGAAGCATAGGTCCCAAGTTGAATTGTGGGAACGCGATCCCTCAGAAAAAGCGGGCGAACCCATAAAAGCGGGACCCCAAGCCCGATTCTCAGATCGAATTAGGTATGTGAGCATGTGAAATATTATGGAAAGCTTTCTCGAGATCGAGTGCCAGAATTCCACGAACACCTCTGGTGTCTGTATCGAAGATTTGATATTTAATCATTTTCATAACATCCTGCGTAGAGAGCGCTGGACAAAAGCCAATGAGGTTGAGAGGAAAGAGCTCGTTGTGCTCAATGTAGCGGGAGATTCAGTTAAGAATAGCATGCTCCATGACCTTACCCATGCAAGACATGAGCGAGAATGGTCGCAGCGTGTCGAGCCCGAGATGTTTACCAGGCTTAGGAATGAGGACGACAGAGGCCGTTCACCACTCCTGCGGCCCCTGCCCCGACTCCCAAACCCGGTTGACCTCATCAGTTAGTACCTCAATCGATCTATCGTTCAGATTTTTAAGTAACCTGTAAGTAATGCCATCTGGCCCGGGAGCCGATTTCCCGTTAAGACCATAAGGGACCACCCTGACCTACTCTACGCTAAAGGGGGGTCCAGCTCCGCCTTCTGCAGACAGGAGAAATCTGGGCAGTCTGGCCCCGTGGAAGTCCCCAGGGGGAGGTACCTATTTGCCAGCTGTTGCAAGATGTGATCATCAGAGAGCCCAGCAGACGTTTCCTTCAGAATGAGATGGTCAACAGTATGTCTCTGATTAGCTTTAGCTGTCTATCTCCTTGGAGATGCTTGAGAATGTTCCACTTGGCCCTTGATCGCATCTGCCCGTCGACAACATTACAGACCTCATCTTATTGTTATTTGGCTAGGGTATGACTGTACAATTCAATCTTCTTACTCAGTAGAGAAATCTTCCTTCTGAGTCACCTGTTCAGTCGCTGCGTACACCATCTGTTAAGTATAGAGTTCTTGACTTCAAGAAGCCTAGCTAGGCGACTGTCTATGCGATCTGTTTTAATATCCGTCTGCACCACCTTAGTGACAGTTTTAAGATCTGCCTTAAGCTGCTCGAATAGCTGGCCAAGGTCATCATAGTTATTTTCATCCCGCTTTCGAATTTCCCGAAAGGCGTCCCAATTAACACTTTTGAAAACCCGTGGTGGCAGTGCCTTAATCTCGAGAGAGACCGACACAATTAAATGGCCATTCCCCAAGTTCTCATGCAAGTTCTACCACAGGGGGCGCTCGACGTTTTTGACAAAAGCCAGGTCCGGCGTGGTGTCCCTCACTACATAATTGCCCAGACGTGGGGGAAGGTTGTGATCAGTAACCAGGTTAGAATTATCAGTTTGCTGCAGAAACGCCCTCCCCTTAGCCGTGTTACAGATATAGCCCTATTTCTGACGGTGCGCATCGAAGTCGCCAGCTGCTGTAAATGGTGGCGACCCGGCGATTTCGGAGGCTTTCCACAGAAGCGCATTGAAAGTTTCCCGAGTGTGTGATGACAAGCTATAAACGTTCAGTATGAAGAGGTGCTCCTTAAGTTGACAGCTTGGAATTAAGTCAATAAATATGTGTTCTACCTTTAAATTCGGACGTACCTCGCGAACCTCAAAAGAGAACTCTTTGAAAACAAGAGTGGCGACCCCTCGTTTTTCTTCCCCCAAGCACGCCGCAGAGTGATAACCCTGGAGGGTCACTTCTGCTTTAAGGGTCTCCTGGAGGAGTGTTACGGTTGGCTTATTCACCTGCGAGCTAATGAACTGCTGTAAGACTGCCTTTTCCCTGACGTAGCTCACGCAATTCCATTCTCAAATTATTAATTCCTTAATTTCCTGTGCTATGATTGCTACCTAAGTTTTGTTTCACCAGCGCCACCCATGCAGAGAGGGTCTAGAGTACGGAGCTCACACCAGCCATGGCGTCCTTAATTTCACGGACCACTCCTGTAATTTCTTGTTTGAAGTCGCTGAAGTCCTTCTCGAAATCTACACGAGAGTCAGCGGCCTTTCGCTTACCGCCTCCAGGTTGCGCGTCTGCCTGCTGAGCGTTCACTGTGATGTCCGCCATGCGTTCACGTTGTCTGAGCTCCTCAACTAGAGCTTTGATCTCCTGAAGCTCACTCCTCTGAGTTGCATTCTCACGCTCTAGCTGCTGTATCCTAGCGGTATCTTGCTCTGGCAGCAGGCGCTGCACGATAATGCGAGACTCACGTCGATGACCCACTCGATCAGCCCAGGTAGGTCCTTGCTGAATCCGCACACAGGAGGCCGACCAATTTCTCGAGCGAGAGTGGTGACTTGTACCCCGCCCAGGGGTACTACGTTCACCCCCCTGGTTGAACCGAGACCCGGCTGCTTGCTGTGACACGAACTCCCCACGCTGCTTGTTTGCTCTTCTGCATTGTCGCCTTCTACGACGAAAATGTAAGGGACCTGGTACCTGCTTTTGCAGGCCCGATCCACCGTCGGATGCGCTCCTCCACAGATGGAGCACGTTGGCTGGCAGGTGTGGATTTGAGGAGGTGATCAGACCCCACAGTTCCAGCAGGTGATGACGGTAGGAGTGGGACAAACGTCCGAGCGATGCCCCAGTTTACCGCAGGTTCAACAGGCGTCAACCTGTAGTAGCTAGAGAGTGCAGCGGATCAAGGTCGTCTCGCACATAATCCCGGCCGTGGCGGCTGTATTTCCGATGGAGGCGTAAATGTTGTAGGCCCATGTACTCAGATTTGGGTGCACGTTAAAGAACCCTAGGTGGTCGAAATTTCCGGAGCTCTCCACTACGGCGTCTCTCATAATCGTATAGTGGTTTTGGGACGTTAAACCCCACAAATCAATCAATCGTTTCACACATAACGCAGTTTGCAACTTTCATTCCATCAAGGAGGATAATTACCGTCAGCGTTTGCTTCATGCACCGTACTCCAAGAACCTTCGGATTTCTTGCGTGCATGAAGAACTCGCCAAGCCGGTCATCATTCGCAACGTTCACCACCTAGAGAGCGCGCTAGTGCAAACCCAACATGACTGTGCTAAAATTAGAAAAAAATAAAAACCCACAGAGTCACTAATGCATTCGCTTATGGCAACTCAGATGCAGAAGGGACCTTCTTTTTATTCGGAGTCAGTTTAATGATCCTGCCCAGGTCGTCCGCGTCTTCTCTCACTCCTCATCCACCAATCACAAGATGCTTGTTGTGCTGGAACACAGCTTGTCCGCCCTGTGGTTCGTATGCTCACCCGAAGGTCGCACGTTCGATCCCAGCCGCAGCAGTTGCATTTCGGTGGAGGCGATGTGGTAGATGCCCGTTACTACATGATTTCAGTGGACGTTAAAAATAACGCCAGAAGGTAAAAATTTTCGGAGCTCAGCTTAACAGCGTCCTTCATAAATTTATCGCGGTTTTGGGACCTTCAACCCCACATAGTGTGATTAGAGAACACAGCTTGCATCTTCAAGACAGCCACGTGTAGGGAAAGTACAGCGAAAGCGGCATGCATCGACTCGTTAACAAAAATAGCCGACGTGAAAGTTATCTATAATATAAATTCTAAAGCACGCGACAGTGAAATAAGGCCTGCAATATTACCGTGCACAATCTCGGAAGCTACGACGCGTCCCAGAAGGTACATTCAGGTTAGTTGTCTGAAATGTATAGTGTCGCTGCTGTTTAGGCGCACTCAGAAAGCGCTTGTACTGTGTTTTTGTATCTTTCTTCATGTGCTTAGACAGGTGTATCATGCAAGGTTTGTTTTGACGACCTGGCAGTGCAGTGCGTAAACCTGCAATTGGGCTACCACGCCCGTGAGTGCTTGTCGCGTGTTCCGCAATAACTCGGGCAGCTCGTTCGTAACTACGTGGCGGCACAGTCGTGTCAGACTGGGCGAAATGTACAATCGGTTCGCAACATCTGTACTCATTACCCTGCAGGCCGATAGAACTCGGTTGAATGGATGTATGAAGGAACTTTATTTGTAGTCCTGAGTAACGCGACTAGCGCGCTCTGGGCTTCTCCCTAATTGAGACGGGCAGTCTGAGTCTGACCACCGCGTCATGGGCTCTCTGGACGGTCCAAAGCTGACCCTCCTTTTTGGTACTTCCGGCGGAGCACCACTTGCCCGGGTTGGCTTGATCGCTCTCCGGTAACGAGGGTCATCGCCAGAACATTTTGTCACGTGCGTGCCGTGATAAAGGCGAAAGCGACAGTGCATATGCCATCTGCACGCTTTTATTCAGAATGCAACAACGAGAAAGACGAGGAACTCTCTGGCGCGCGGTTAATAAAAAGACTGACCACTGCTGCTTTTTCAGCGTCTTCAAATAGGACCTCTGTCTTCACGTCGCGACACTGGTGGAGGTGCAGGGACCTGCAACCTGATGCAGGAAAGCGTTGTTCGGGGCCGTACACCCAGTCCAGAGCCTCAACATCTTCTTACGACTCCAGTACACCGATTCAGCTGGCACCTACTAGGCCTAAGTCCGGAACTCTTGAATACATCTCGTCTTACCAACATGGCGGCCCCTTTACCATCTTCGAACGTTCCTCCGGCCCAGACGACTCATCCTTACCAGGTAACTTTTGAGACTCCTCATGTTCCCGGATTCTTCCGTGGAGAACCGTATGAAGATGTCGAGGACTGGCTCGACCAGTTCGAGCGGACCGCTGGCTTCGAAAGGACGCGAGCAGATCCAAAAACAAGTTCAGAAGATGCTCCTAGATGACGTAATACAGCCTTCCAAAAGTCCCTGGACATCTCCCGTGGTATTGGTTACAAAGAAAGACAGCAGCTTGCGTTTCTCTATAGATTACCGCAAGTTAAACCAAGTCACGAAGAAAGACGTCTACCCACTGCCACGCATAGATGACTCTCTCGATCGGCTGCGGCATGCACGCTATTTCTCATCGACGGACCTTCGAAGTGGCTAGTGGGAGATAGAGGTCGACGAGAGAGACCACGAGAAAACTGCCTTCGTGACGCGCGACGGTCTTTATGAATTTAAAGTGCTTCTATGCGGGTTATGCTCAGCGCCAGCCACTTTTCATTGTTTCATCGACACTGTGCTATCGGGACTGAAATGGCAGACATGCTTGGTCTATCTAGACGACTTTATTGTCTTCTCAGCTACATTTGTGGAACACCAAAGTCGATTATTAGCAATTTTATAAGCTATACGTTTGGCTGGCCTGACTTTAAAAGCAGAGAAGTGCCATTTTGGTTTTAGCGAAATTTGCTTTTTAGGCCACGTGGTGAGCCAGGAAGGTGCTGGACCTGACCCGGGCAAAATAGACGCTGTCGCAAAGTTACCCGCACCGCATGACAAAAGAGCAGTGAGACGCTTCTTAGGCCTCTGTGCTTATTACCGACGATTCATCGCCAACTTTTCGTCTATTGCTGCGCCTTTGACGCGGCTCACACGAGAGCATGTCTGCTTTCTTTGGGGCGAAAATGAACAGACTGCATTCAACGAATTACGCCAACGCCTCCAAACACCTGTGGTTCTTGCGCACTTTGACCAGGAAGCGCCAACAGTACTTCACACCGACGCAAGCATTGTAGGCCTGGGCGCCGTACTGATACAATGACAAGATAACTCCGAGAAAGTGATAGCGTATGCCAGCAGAGCTTTCTCACACGGAAGAGAACTACTTGACTACCGAGAAAGAGTGCCTCGCCGTGGTCTTGGTGGTTCTCAAATTTCGACCGTATGTGTACGGCCGCTCATTCAAGGTCGTCAGCGATCACCACTCGATTTACTGGCGCACTAACTTGAAAAACCCATCCGGCCGTTTAGCACGCTGGAGCCTTCGGCTTGAAGAGTTTGTTATGAACATAATTTATAAATCAGAGAAGAAGCAAACCGACGCAGACTGTCTCTAGCGGTCAACCGTCGAGCCTGCCGCTATTAATAATGAGGCTATGGACGCCGCATTCTCGGGAGTTATCAACGCGGCCACTATTTCACGAGAGCAGCGCAGTGACCCTGACCTGCTTCCGCTTATCAACTTCTTAGGAGGACGACTTGAAGACGTGCCGCGAGTTTTCGTGAGAGTACTGCCATCTTTTTGTTTAAGGAAGGATGTCCTATACAAAAAAAACATTTCTCCCAACGGCAGCCCATACGTATTCATCGTCCCTGCATCCCTGCGAAAAAATATTCTGGAGCCTGCCATGATAAAGTCACCTCCGGTCACCTCGGCTACACTCGAACACTGTACCGTGTGCACAAGAGTTACTACTGACCGAACCTTTCTGATGCTCTAAAACATCACGTCCAAGCCTGTGCCGACTGTCGAAGACGCAAAGCACCCCCTGGCAGGCCGGCAGGCTTATTACATTCCGTCCAAGTACGAGCAAAGCCATTCGCCCAAATCGGAATGGATTTCCTGGGTCCATTCCCAACTTCTGCCACAGGGAACAGATGGACCATTGTTGCCACCGATTACTTGTCTCGTTACGCAGAAACTAAAGTCATGCCGAGGGCCACAGCAACAGAGGTGGCTCATTTCTTCATAGAAAACGTCGTATTTCGGCACGGTGTTCCAACAGTTTCCATCATAGATAGAGGAACTGCGTTCATGGCAGAACCATTGGAGACGGTTTTTAGGCTCAGCGGTACAGCTCACCGGAGAACGGCGTACCATCCACAAACGAACGGACTAGCAGAGTGGCTTAATAAGACCCTCGCAGACATGCTCTGCACGTGTGTCGACACAGAACACAAGGACTGGGATGAAATCTTGCCCTATGTGACCTTCGCATATAATACTGCCTGGCAGGAAACTACCGGAATGACGCCATTTAGTTTAATACATGGGCGCGAAGTCACTACAACGTTGGACGCTATGCGGCCGCACGAGTGTGACGAAACTCATGCTGACGCCGAAGAATTTGGTCACCGCGCCGAAGAAGCCCGACAGCTAGCCCGCGTGCGTATTTTTCACCAGCAACAGAAAGATGCAAAAAGGTACGACCTATGACATAAATTGGTAACCTACACACCAGGCGACAAGGTATGGGTCTGGATCCCAATACGTCGACGCGGTCTTTCAGAGAAGCTATTACGACGATACTTCGGCCCATATCGAGTCATCTGACGATTGAACGACATCAACTAAGAAGCTATTGCCGACGGCGATTGCAGTTCCAGTCGCCGAAACCGCTCACCCGAGATCGTGCATGTCATCCGGATGAAACCCTACTTCTCCAGCTAACTCTTGTTGGAGACGCTCCCTGGATTTCGTGGCGACCGGTTGTGCGCCCGCGCGCTCCGCGCGCTCGCGACCTTCGGCGTCATCGTAGCTCTGGCCGACTGGGCTGGCCCTACGTCATCTCCTGTCGCCGGCTGTCTTCGGTGACAGCGCAGCTCTGACCTACTGGACCTGCTCTACGCCATCTACAGACGCCGACACCATCTCTCGCAAGTGTACCCCGTCCTCGGACTCCAGTGACCGTTTTCCATCTTTCCTGTCTCTTCTATCCCCTCAGTTTGTTGTTGCTTCTTCTTCTTCTTTCCTATACTTATACCTCTACCCTTTTTATCCCTCCTTACCCCCATCCCTTTGTGAGCTCTGTGGCGGTGTCGCTCACTGAAGCAGACAATAACGGGGCTCACTTTTCTCTTCCTTTCTCTCAAGAACCACTCCGCTTGTTTGTCCTGGGGTTGCCGGTGCATATGTGCGTTTTTGTACGTACAGCGCCTTGGCTGCGCATCTAGCAATGCCATTTCTGGAGGGAGGCAAATGTAACGTGCGTCCCGCGATAAAGACGAAAGTGACAGTGCATAGGCGCATCTGCACGCTTTATGCAGAACGCAACAACGAGAAAGACGAGGAACTCTCTGGCGCGCGGCAACTAAAAAGATAAAAAGGCCAACCCGCTGCTGCTTTCTCAGCGTCTTCAAATATGACCTCTGTCTTGACGTCGCGACAATATGCTCTAAGATAGCTACTTCCCCACAGCGGGGGCACGAGCTGGTAGGGTAAGTATCGTGATGAAGTTCATGGAAAAAAACTAGATTTGTTTGTGCATCTGTTTCTAAGAGTATAAGCGTTATCGCTTGGGCTCAGTGTAGTGTTTTGCGAGAAAGGTGTAAATCCTCTTGCTTGTGTAGAGAGACACACAGCGAGAGAATAAAATTAGGGAAAGACAGAGAGGTTAGCCAGAAATTGGAGCATATAGTTTAGTGCCGCATTAGCTCATTGTATGTCGTGGGCTCATGTTTGTTGACCAACGTCGTGGGAAGGAGAGAACCACCGTGGGCGCGGAACGTCATACCTCTTGCCTTGGAGCGGACCAGCTCGTTGAAGTTGGTGGCGCAGCCTTCAAAATGGCCCGTGTGAGCAGGAAACAAGATGTGGTTAGAGATGTCCTTTTCGCCGAGTGTACGACGTGCTTCCTTGACCATTGCGCTGACGGTGAAGGCCGGAACGAAAGAAAAAGTATGTATCAACCAGGAGTTTGTACCTACCGCGATCGCATCACCTATTTTTTATACTCTAAGTATGCGATATCACGGTAGACGTAGCGGTGATGGCGAAACGAGCTGAAAGTATCCAGATAATTGCTACCATGATAAAAAAATGGCAGCATATCCACGGAGTGAATGATGGAGAGTGGGGCGAAGAATTCGTCCGTCCATTCGTTCTTGCTTCCGTCCGTCCATGCGTCCGTCAGTGTGACTGTCCATGCGTCCATCAGCCCGTCCGTGCGTGCGTCTATTCGTGCGTTCGTCCCCGCGTTCGTCCATGCAGCCGCCCCTGCGTCCGTTCATGCGTCTATCCATGCATCTGTCTGTGTCCGTTCGTCCATCTATTCAACACTCCAAGTACCACCATCTCACATCTTTTCATCATATATTCCCCATATAGAAGCACCGCCATCCAGCGGGCATTCATAGGACTAAACGAGAGGTGGCACATGCACACTTTCTTACGGCTTGCGCTTCGGGTCCACTTCTCACCTTTAACCACCTCGAGTTCATGGTATATACTACTTCACTGTATTCATGGCACTGCGGCCAAACGCTCGCTAAACCTTTCGAAAACCAAGGAGGTTACGCCCAGCGAGTATGACGTAGCAAACTTTTTCAGTCTGATAGTGCCCAATGTACATGCCAATGGCTGATAATGGGAAATGAGAGGCGGATGATTCGGCTTTTACTTTTTTACGGCTTGCGCTTCGTATCTACTTTCCATTTTTAACCACCTCGAGTTCATTCATGGTATATACAAGTTCATTGTATTCATGGCACTGCGGCTCAACGCTCGCTAAACCTTTCTAAAGCTAAGGAGGTTACACCCAGCGAGTATAACGTAGCAACCCTTTCTTGTCAGATAATGCTCAAGGTACATGCCAATGGCTGCTAATGGTGATTGCAGCCTGCGCGTTAACTAAAAGCCGAATGCTCCTGTCGCTCATTCCCCGTTAGCAGTCATTGACATGTACATTGAGCACTATTTTTTATTGTTCAACAACGCACAGAAGAAGTCTCTCACCGGCACCACCTTGGAGGTCAAAATGTTATACTTGTTAAATACTACGGAGGACGAACGGGTGCCGTTATAAGAAGCTTCGCCCCTAAAACAATGAAGTTGAGTGCTTCGAAGGAATACAGTGATGACTGAAAGTTGAAAGAAGTTAAGATGCATGCCAGAGAAACTCGATGGTTGCAGCTTGTAGAAAGTTACCGCAGTGCATCTTTCATGAGAAACGATAGTGCAATGACGGATAACACGCGAGAAGTCTCGGACAGGACATGAGCTCATAGTGCTTTAAAATGCGAAGCATTTCTTGGCGAACTTCGGCGACTTTGAGCGTATCTATCTAGCCGCCTACGACTTTTAGCTATCCTGGCTGTTTCGATAATTCTACCGATACCAAACTTGGTATGGCATAACACGACTGTATAAATAACATATGTGACTAGGCATAACATGAAAATCTTGACACGTATGTTATGAATGTCATGATACACATTTCATGGTTCTGCAGCCCTTGTGGTGGTTTCGTTCACATGGCATGTTGCAAAATTGATATGTTATGACATGATTGCTTGGTGAACACTAGTGACAGACCCCAGCATGAAAATCGTGACATGCTTGTCATGTAACATCATGGCTACATTACACGCTCATGTTGCATTCGTGGCCGTTTCGATAGCGTTACATATACCAAATACATATACCAAGTTTGGTATAGCGGTACGTGAATGTATGACGAAGGTATGCGAGTGGTGCAAACATGATAATCATGAGATGCGTGTGATGTAACATGACTACATGCCACGTGCATGATGCGCTGGCGGCCGTTTCGCTAGCTTCAATTATACCAAATTTGGTATTAGGGGACGTGAATGAATGACGAAGGTATGATATTGGTGGAAACTTGATAAACATGAGATGCGTGTTATGTGGCAACATGACTGCATGCTACGCTCCTGATTGGCTCGTGGCCGTTTCGCCAGCTTCACATGTACCAAACTCGGTAACACGTGACGTGAACGGACGACATAGGTAAATGACACATTCAAACATGATAATCACGCCATGCGTGTCATGTAACATGACTACATCCCACAGTCATGATGCGCTCGCAGCCGTTTCGCTAGCTTCACTTGCCAAATTCGGTATTACGTGACGTCAATGGATGTCGAAAGTTTGTGACTGGTGCATCTCATGATAATCACGCGCATCTCATAATAATATCACGCATTTCATGATAATCTCATCTCACACATCTCATGATAATCATGAGATGCATGTCATGTGAGAACATAACTACATGCCACATCCAAGGCGCCAATACATTTTGACGTGACGTGGTGCGCGTGCTCGCCGGCGTTCATTTCGTTGCGTCACGCCCGCGTTGCACCGCCAGATGCCGGTCCTACCATATACTCGCAGACACGCGCCACGCTGCGTTGCTTTGACGCATGCGCGTTTCAGCAAGTCAGGCGTCCATCCATCACGAAAAGAGGGAGACGCAGTGTTGTCTGGGTAACGCATCGGCACGAAATGCAGCATGTCGCATTTCGCGCCTGTTGCCGTCGCGGCGCACCGACGGACGCAGGTCGCGCCTGGCGTCAGATTATAGAGTGCTCGTGTTTTGTTAACGTAGCATCACTGTGCCTAGCGTGCGCACAACATTGAAGTATATTGGGTGTTTCATGATGTGCTCGCGGCCATATTGCTAGCTCAACATATACTAAATTTGGTGATACGTGACATCAGTGGTTGACGAAGTATATGACTGGTGCAAACATGATAATCCTGACGCGCGTGTCATGTAAGCGCATGACAACATATCACGCTCGTAGCGTGCTCGCGGCCGTTTCGCTAGCTCCAAATATACTAAACTTGGTATCACGGGCGTGAATAGATGACTAAGGTGAACGACACATCCAAACATGATAATCATAACTTCGAAGCCATGTACATCATTTACCTCCACCTCGTAACGTTGTGTTGATTTTATAGTGGCATATCCACCTTTCTCATTCGTGTTTCGCATATCATCGATTCCCACTGTTTGTGGGATCTGCCAATTTTTTCCCCTTGACAGCTGTTCTTGCACGTTTCAGGTGATTTATTTTTTGCACACAGGAATGCAGCTGACATCTCTCTCCATAATGTTTCATGCATTGAAGTAAAGCCGCAATCTATTAGCTCAAAAATATTTTAACTGGGAAAAAGCATTCATAATCCAACACTGCCCTCGTCGTCCAATTGTCCAAGGCAGCATATGTACGTACGATAATTTGATCTCGGCAGTGCAGCTTTGATGGTATAGGTGCTTCCTAATTATTTAGAGTTGTAGATGATCGACGAAACATTGTACTATGCTCCCTAGAATTTGACCAGGTAACCGATGCTTCAACAAGGGTTTGCAAGTATTTTTCTTGTATCTTCATACTAAATGGTCCAAAATGGTACATAAATGCTTAGTAAAACAAGCATGCCACGACCGCAGAATCCTTATTCGTTCGCAAAGGAGAGTTTACTATTGCAATGCGAGCCAGCGGTCACTGCTGGCGCTTCCTTTACCACAAAGAGCGGGAAGGAAGCTATACTCACATAATTAGGGCAAATGCGGTAAAGGCAAGGACTATCACAGCTTTCATTGTAGGTATTTCAGCACGTTTGGCGTAGATGCTCAGTAGCTAAAATTGTGAGGACTTGATAAACTATCCTCTCTTTTATATCTGAAGAGCACAGCGACCCCTCGTGAACACAAATTTTCGTTTGAATAGAGTAAAGTGCAACTGTAAGGCAGTTCCTGTTTAGATTCGTTCTTCTTACGAGCCAGCTTAAACCTCCATTTGAAATTAATTATTTACGTCAACAGGGAAGGAAGTTCGACGCACCATATCTGCGTGTCATTTTGAAGGAATGTCAAAATACACCTTTTCCGGGTATCTGAAAAATAAGAAGTAACCAAATATCAACTACAGGAAAGATTGTCGTGATACGCTGAGAGGGCTTCATTAGCTCCCTAGTTCAAATGAATAGATTAATTAGCTCTTAACAGAACGCCCATCTCGCTCAGTGACGGCAGTCGCTCCACCTGCAACTAAAGCTTGACATTTAGTTTCAGAGTGCTAGTAATAATATAAAGTATTCTACTTCTGAATTCACTGAACTGAATATACTGTCCGAAAGTGACTAGATGTAGACGAGAAGCGCTCTTAAGTAATCCTAAATAAATTCAGAAAACTGAAGGAAGGGAATGATGAAAGCTTCCGATGAGAATTCGTAAACAGGGGTTGTCTCGAGCTGACGTTTCGACAAGGGAACTTCCTTCAAGGCTAGAACAGAATTAAGCTCAGCCCTATTGCAAAAACCAGTGCCACTGGGTACCAGCGTCCAGCGCCATGCCTGATTATGGGCCCAGTATGGCGCTGGTACCAGCGCCTCCCAGCGCAGGTACTGGGACGCTGCAGCGGCAGCGTCCCAGTACTCTGCGCAAAATCACTTCACAGGGTTAAAACGAGGATGCCCATTCGCCATAAATAAATAAATAAATATATGAATAAAATAGCGCACATTAACAATAAAATATAAAAAATTAAAAAAATAAAACACTGCTTGACGGGATTTCAGCTCGCTACCTTCTGAACTCTGACCGAGTACGCTACACACTACGCCACGCCAAGACGTGGATGTGCGGTTGTAAAACGTCCATTTATCCGAACAACGCGCCGTTCACCTTCATGTTTACAAGTCGCATAGTCAAGACTGACACGATATTCCTTTCCAAATAACAATTGCGTCTTGATTCGACATTGACGACCGGCTTTCGGGCACCGAATGACGTGCAGATATTAGTAAGAGCGCACAGTTTTTTGAAGCATGTACATCTTAACTCTGAAAAATCTCAATTTGACTGGAGGAACAGCCACAGATTGTGAGCTGTTGCTGCCGATAGTTTTTGTTCCTTTGATAGTCGGTTCTAGCAGTTGCTACTGATCAACAAGTACAGATGATTTACATGTCTAGTTTGGTAGATATCCACGCACACGAGTGAATGTTGGTTTTTTTTAGCGCAAGTGACGATGTAGCAGTACACATCCGGCGTGCCAAAATACATTTTTGCAGTTATATCGATACCTGCAACTAAGAAACCGCCGAAGCAATGATTAATGCAATCCACTGAAAAAGTATGCCAGTATGTTAGTTCACTAACGCGTACCAAATTACCAACTCAAAATTGCGTGTTATTACGTACGAGTCAGAGAAGTACCGGCTTCTGCGCACAGAAAGAAGCTTGTCGGTGACAGTCTACGTTGCTGAAAGCACGACACATCGATCGTTGCCGCTCCTTGTGCGGGCACCGCACGCGCAGATAAATGGTTGGTTTAAGCTCGGGGATGTCTAAACTGTACTTTACAGTCATTCTTACACTTTAGAATTGTGCCTACTTACAGTAAATAGCGCCGGCAGCAGGTACACCGACACGGGCGGCACGATAGGCTTCGTTGGGACGGGGCACTGGGTAAGGCTGCGCAGCAGTGTTGCGATGCTTGAAGTTTCTGCATTTGAGCTTCGCAATGTTTCTAACTGCTACCTAAACTGTACCTGAAGAAAGTGTAAGGTCAAGCAATGCCAGAAATGCATTTACGGAGTGGCGATGGCGAACGCCGGCCGTTTTTCTGGCCTCCGCTGGCAGTATATATACAGCGTGTGTGCCATTGTACAGATACATGCAGTTATAACAATAACAACAATGAAAAAAAAACACCCATATAAATACCAATGCGATCTGCTGAAAACTTATGCCAGAGAGTCAGTTCACGAAGGCGTACCAAATTACCAACTGAAAATTGCGTGTTGTTATATATCAGTCGGAGAAGTACCGGCTAAGTGCGGCCGGCAGCTTTCGGTGACAGCCTGCGTAGCTGAAAGCGCGACGTTCGATCGCCAGCGCTCCTTGTGCGAACATCGACACAAGACAAAATAGTTGATTTAGGTTCATGGATGTCTAAACTATACTTCACAGTTATTCTCACACTTTAAAGTTGTGTGTACACAAAGCAAGAAGCGCCGGTAACATATATACCAACGCGGCTGGCACGACAGGCTTAATCCTGGCTGGGCCCGGCACTGAGTAAGACCACTCTCGACGCGTTGAGTTGTTATGGGTGAAGATTCTGCATTTGAGCTTCGGAACATTTCTAGCTCTTACCTGAAGTAAGTAAAACGATAACCATGGCTAGACATACATTTATGCCGTGTGGCGGAATCGAACGAGAGCTTTTTTTCTCGCCTCCGCTGGAAAACCTTACGAAGCGATCGAGGGAGCTCATTTACGTTTCGTCAACTTCGCGGCAAAAGCAATTTCCTTGCTTCTGTTAGGTGTGGCGTGCAGCTCCAGGCTTACAAACACTGCAACTTGGAATCGTTACAGCAATACACAGATGATGCGAATATGACTGGTTTACGCGTGGGCGTAAGCGTAAGTGCATTATAGTTGTTGCGATACGTATACGTGCGCCGCAAAAATTACGTATGCTCGGTATCTGTTAGAGTAGCATCTCTCCCTGCTGTCGAATTAAGCTTTTTATATTCAACGACACCGAAACAAACCAAGGCACACGCTACAATAACATGCACGCTGCAGCTGCGCTAGTGGAAACAGTGCGCGCTCCAGTATTCATCAGCGCTTGTCAGTGAAAATTCCAGCGCTTCCAGCGCTTCACAGTGCGCACCAGCATCACAGCGTTTGAACCAGCGTCCCTACCAGTGCGACACAGTTTTTTCCTAGTGCGCCCAGCGACGTGCCAGTGATTACAAGCGTGTACCAGTGTCTCCAGCGTGTACCAGTGTGAAAAAAACGTACTGGCATCTCGCTGTTTTTACATTAGGGAGGGTATGCATCCCCACATGTAGTGAAATGATTTAAGTGATGGAGTAAATCGATGACTGATATGCGCCATCACTGAGAAACACTCCGTACTGCAGTATCTCTTGCCTCCCAAGTAATGGTAAGGAAAGCAACTACGTCAACACGCTGGAAACAATTGCTTAACCCAGCATATTGGTATAGATTTTTTAGAACTGCATGTTTTGCCTGCAGAAATGTGATAAAGGTGGCAGCACACACAATTAATTTTTGAGTTGGAGAAATACATTACACAATCAAGTCATGTCTTACTCCGGTGGCGCTACCTTCATTTGCCAAATACACAAATTGAATTTAAAATATTCTTTATGACACTTGATATAAGTACTACCTTTTTTGTGATATCATTAAAGATTCCTTAAATACCACACTAAGTAGATTGAAGCTAAACATTTTAGGGGGGTCTCGCGCTATTTTCTTGAGTTTGTCTGAGAGTTATATATGATCAACCTAAAGCGTACTGAGAGTACGTGCGTCATTGTTTCAGTACTGTTTGCCACTGAGAAGCATTATTTGTTCCTTCAACATCGCCATAATCAGACCGTTAATCACTATAATCTGCGTGCAAGCAAGGAAGAATACAGCAAGGGTAATAAACTCATCGAGACAGTGAACAGCGTGTAACTCAAAGTACATGAACTACTTGAATCGCTTCCTAAGTGTGCTGAATGCATTTTCAATAAGCACTCGTGATCCTGAAAACCTAAAACAATATCCTTTTCCCACTTCGTCATAGCACTGTAATCCCTCTATGGTGTCACGAGGTCTTCTCGTAGTGAATAAGTTGCCTCCCCTAATATGTGGTAATGTCCCTGGCACGTGATTGATCGATTGATCAAATAATGGATTGGTATATGGGGTTTAATGCCCCAAAACCACCATATGATTATCAGGGACGCCGTAGTGGAGGGCTCCGGAAGTTTAGACTTTCTGGGGTTCTTTAACTTGCACCCAAACTGGAGCACACGGGCCTACAGCATTTCCGCCTTTATCAGAAATGCAGCCGCCGAAGCCGGGATTCGATCCCATGACCTGCGGGTCAGCAGGCGAGTGCCTTAGCCACTAGACCGCAGCGGAGTGGCAAAAGCTGAACACGTGAGATCATGCACTTTGCTGGAGATTCCAGTGAATGTATCAAAGAAGTGCTTCTTGTGGTCACAGATGGCTTGCAGCGTTAGTGCAAAATGGTGGTGCCTGCAGCAGGCCGTAGATGCAACCGTTTTGGTCTGGTACTGTGTCATCAGATAGGACGAATCTATGCAACGGATGACAGTAGGCATGCCAGACACCTGCAAGCAAGTCGTACTCTTCAACTGAGTTGATCAATTAATTTCTAATAAAGAAATGAGAATTCGAAAAAATCTTAACAAGGAAATACTAGTGCTCTAAACTATTAACTCCGTCATGACACACCACGATACATTTAAGGTCAGAAATGCAAAATGCAAACGAAATTAATCATTGAAAACGAGTGAAGGTACTTTGATTAGCTGTCCACTCTGCATATTTATTTTCTTGTCTACTTCTTTTTCTCAGTAGTAAAATAGGCGAGAAAACAAAACAAAGCCCAAGTTTGTTTTCTTTTGAACTGAGTTGAACCCAAGGAGGATTAAAGGTAATTGCTGGAGTAGAAGCTCTCGCAATGCCTTGCCAGCTGAAGTGAAGCCAGCTTTTGCCACTGCCAAGACCACGGAAACAAGCTCTTTTTCTGGTGGTGCCCACTTTAGGATCAAGTAACTTTGATATCTTACTGTAAATGCCGCGTTAGTTGCACAATAAAAAAATTGTTGTTCCCGACGAAATAACACACAGAAACGAGTATGGGTGACTGAATCTCCAAAGAACTTTGCCTTCAAATAAAGGATTACTAACGAAAATTAGTAACACTAAAACGCCCTTGGAGCACCATGTGACCCGAAAACGTTTCCACAATTAACTATATGGATAGGCTATCTTGCATGACTTTCAATGTTCGTGGTTTCAAGGATCTTGTAAAACAACAGGAGATAATGAACCTTGCGCGCTCGCTCGGGTTGGGCGTGTATTTTCTGCAAGAGACCAACTTTCGAACGCGGCGCAACGTCATGACCTACCGTTCTAGATTTTCGGTTGAAGCCTTCTTCTCCTTAACGCAGACGAAGTCGCGTGGCGCCGGTGTTGTGTTTCTCAATCCGAGGTTCAGGCGGGGGGCGCATTGCCTCTTCGATGCAGAAGGCCGTGTTATTGCGGTGGACATGTGGATAATTGACCAGAATATTCGATTCACCAACCTTTACGCACCCGTAAATAGGTCTCTTGTCAAAGACTTTTTTGGAGGGGCTAGGTCATTCCTGCTAAATTCAGCCCCGTGCGTGTTGTTAGGTGATTTTAACTGCGTTCTTGATTCAATTAGAGATGTCCGAGACCCTAGTCAAGGATGAAGCACATTCCATTCGAAAGAGCTGCAGAAAATATGTAGAGAGTTGAAGCTGGTCCCTGCATGGACAACGCTTCACGGGAACACCTTTGGAGCCATGCGCGTTCAGGGAACGTCCCAGAGCAGGATTGACAGAGTCTACATCCCTAACAAGCTCGTTGCAAGTTTAGAGACATGCGATGTCATTTCTTTAACGTCTGGGCAACGCAAGCTCAGCGACCACATGCCAGTGCTGTTCCCCTTGAAGGCCCAGCTGGGAAGGCATTGCTCCAACTTGTGGCGAATGGATTCATCAATTCTGAATGCTGAAGTTTCGGTATCTTAATTGGGCATAAATATCTATGCGCCTTCGGAAGACACGCCGCAAGTTACGCCGACCGCATGGGATCTCTTGAAGGCCAGATGGCGTGTGATTGTGCAGGAGGCAGGGAAAATGCGCCATTCACGTGTAACATCACAAATGAATGAAACATTGAGGCGTATTCAAATCATTGAGCGCGCAGGTAATTTAACCGGCGCAATGGAAGAGTACATTGGAGCAAAAAAGCTGAATACGACCTCTTGTTGAGGGCAAGGTCCGGGGCTTTTAAACGCGCAGAGGGACTGCACCTGCCTACGGATGAACTAGTTAACTTGGCATACACACAGCGAGTAGGGGTAAAGAAGAACCAACCCAGTATTATCGGTGCAGCACAGATGCAGTATAGGAGCATCGTCACAGGTGTCAAATCAATCGAGCAGGTCTTTCGGGCGCCTTTTCAAAGGCTCTACTCTGCAGACCATCGCTTCAAAGACAGCAACCAGCATTCAGGAATCGCAGAGCTCTGTGATGGCTTGCCTACGCTGTGTCCTGAGGCGTCTGATATGCTCTGCGCTGAGGTGACAAAAGTTGAAGTTTGGCAAGCCCTGAGGAAAATGAACACTACCACGGCTCCAGCTCGAAACAGAATACTGACGTGGTTTTATATAACTTTTTCCACGTCCTAGGCGACGCACTTACTGACATGGTTAACGGGTTCATTGTTGATGGGCGAAAGCCGAGGTCTTTCAGTGAGGGCCGTGTAGTCTTGCTGCCAAAGGGGGGCATAGATCCTGATGATCCACGATCGTGGGGGCTAATTACCCTCCTTAACGCAGACTACAAAATTGTAGCTATCATCCTTGGCTTGAGGCTAGAACCTTTTTTGCCCGATATAGTGTCACGCAAGCAAACGTGTGCAGTGCCAGGTAGGTCGATTTTTCAAACGCTTACTCTGATAAGAGATTTGTTGTACTATGCCAACGCCAAAAACGTTACCGGTGCTTTCGTGTCGTTGGATAAAGCTAAGGCCTTAGACTGGGTCGAACATGACTACCTTTACTGCGTACTTACAATGTTTAAATTGCCTGAGCAGTGCGTCTGCTGTATAAAGCTTCTATACACCAACATATGACCAGCTGACTCCTCATCAATGGCGTGGAGACAACAAGCTTTGCAGTAACAAGGGGCGTTCGCCAGGGATGCCCAATCGCACCGGTGCTCTTTGCTCTTTCCATAGATCTTCTCCTTAGGAAAGTGGCAAGGTGCCCTAATACTCAGGGCTTTCCTATGACAGGTCTGGGGTTGGTTAGCATCAGCGCTTATGTGGATGACATCTTTGTGTTCGTGCGAAACCAAGCCAGTTACCGCACTTTCTTGGAGCTGTTCGAAGAGTATGTGAGTTTATTGGGTGCTTTCCTGAATGCGGAGAAAAGCAATGCCCTGCGTTTCGGTGGCTTCAACGGCTCTTTGCCGGGTGGTATTCAGTTCGTGGATGCCGTAAACGTTCTCAGGGTATACTTTCAAGACGGGGAGGTGGCCAGAAAAAATTGGGAGAACGCCGTACATAGAGCCACGCAGGTCGTTGCTATGCCACTGATTTCACTTTTTCATTTGACACCAAAGTGATGGTGGTGAAAACCAAAGCATTCGCATATGCTTTTTCGCATATGCGGAAATACTTAGAGAATTCGATTCGCTGCGGCGATGGGACGCGTTGCCCACTCGCCAGAGACTGCCAAAGTGGGGCGTCGTTCCCAATGACCACTGACCCAACTGCGGGAAAAGAGAAATAATCCGCCACACGATGTTTGAATGCGTAGCGGCCAAAGGCGTGTGGCACGTTGTGCGTCGTCAATTCGGAGTGTCAATTCCTTCGGGCCGACAATGCAGAAGGGGCTTATTTGAACAACTCGTACTGTGCGTCACAATGTTCGTCCTGTGGCGTTGCCCCGGTATGGCCGAAACATGGTGACAACCCCAACGAGCTGCATACCGAGTGTTACAGAAGATTAAAATGATCATTGTTCGGTAACTTACCGAGCGGATTGAAACTCAGGGTGAAGAAGCCTCATCAGAAGGTGGCATACACGTTTTTTTAGTTCGGAAAAGGAATATTGAATTTTCTTTACTGACATTTTAACTCAAAAAATGGAAAGAAAGATTTGCTTTTCACACGTAATATGTGAATCTGTTTCAACTTAGTGCTTTTTGCGTTTCTTTTTGTCCTTGTTTTCTTGAGAGATAGTGATCTGTGAAAATATTTAAGTGCTGTTTGTTACATGCTCTCTATGTTCTCGTGTTTGTACACGCCACTGAAGTGATTTTGTACACTAGACAGTTGTACTCACCTGAAATGTTGTTACCGGTTTGCAATAAACTTCCCCGTCTTAATCGCTGAACGGTGATACTTTATCATGCCCCTAGTAAGATGGTCGCCGCCGCCATTTCGCCATAGGCATGGCTTCACTCCTGGAAATCATTTCCACTGCAGCAATTTTTTAAATCCTCCTTGGTAGAAACACGCCATGCGAATTCGGTTGGAAAACTGGACCCGGTACATATTGTCATGTATGTCTGAACATAAATGACAAGTCATGCAACATCATTCACGTGAAAGGAAGCTGGTGTGATTGCAGTAGACACATAAATTGAGTGTTTCAACCACTACTGTAGAAATTAGGCATTATAACCACGGCCTTGCAAGTTTTTATGAAGGCTCAGCCCAGGGTACTTCGATCTTGAAATACACACAATAAAATATTCATTCCTGTTGCGATATCAATCAATAAGGCCTAGCTAATCAAACTTTGTTGGCTCTTATGATCAAAATTTCAATAGAAAGCGTCTCAAAACTGCTAGTAATCCAGGTCTAGGAGTAGGAAAATTTGATAACCGATTGTCTTCGCGTCATAAGAAACTCCGCTATCCTCAACGACTCGGTGTATGCAGCTTGCTGACAAGTCGAACTAGCTTGCTACGTCTGGTGTGCAGGACTTTTTTGCTGCGTACCGGTGGAGCCGGATTATACGTGCCCGAAATTGAAAAAAAAACAATGCTCTAGATTGCAGTGCGCTGTAAGCAACGAGCTTTTAGTGAACTGCGTTCTTATGCAGGCATTCTACAATAAAAAAAGAGGGGGAGGGAGGTGTAAATAACCGGATCAATCACTAGTTATGCGGCAGATTTCGCTGGAACTCCTCCAGGTGTGCTCAAAGAACACATAGACGAGGCAGCAAACTCTCCTATCAACTCCTTGGCCACAGGTTCGGCCAACCCAAAGTGTCTTCGAAACTACCTCTTCCCCCTCCCCCCCAAAAAAAACGAGAAGTCTACACCGTATTGAAACAAGAGTATGAAGTTTTTTTTACCTGATGGTCCGAGTACTGCTGAGCGATTTACAGAATGAAATCAATGACTTGGGGCCTCTTCGCGGGAATGCACATCATCTTGTCCGATTCCCGCTCAAAAGTGCAAGCTTCAGCGCTGCTGTGACTGTCCGAGAAATCACTTTTGCCGGAATACGAGCTTCCCGACTCGGAGCTGTCGCTGTCGAGTAGCAGAAGCAATGCCACATGACTCACCAAAATAGTCTCGCTGTACATGTCATCCATCATCGCAACTCGTAAGTGACCAGAGGCGCTGTTGCGCTCCCAAGGAATTGAACGTGTTAAAGGAAATGTGGAGTTCTGATCCACTCCACCCATTCTGGTGGAGCAGCTTTTCCTGCTCCACGGAGCGATTCCCTCTTCGAATCCACTCCGTCTCTCTCATTGGAACTCTCGACTCTCGCCCTCACTCTGCTATTTGAACACACTTGCTCTGAAAGAAGCAGAGGAACTTGCTCCTGCTCCATCGTTGAAATACCACAAAAATAAATTCGTCTTGCTGCAAATGGTCGTGGAACAAGTCATTGTCTACGAAGGCAGCACAAATTTTTTATCAGTTTCACTGCTCTGAAGTGATAAAAAAAAATTACGGCATATTCACGGGGTGAATGATGATGAATGCGCGAAGCTCCGGAGGGATTCATCGGTAAACTGTGAATCTTCCGTGTAATTCGCCCAGTCGATCATCATGTAAAGACGTGAGAAACGCTGTGTGTGTATATACACAAATCAACTTTTATTTGTTCTTAGACGATGGATGGCTTGCGATGTCCCTTGCCTTGCGCGCTCGCACATCGGGATTCTGTCTGCGAGCGCGCGCTGCTGCCGCCTTGCGCTCTCTCCGCTGTGCAGCCTTATCCATCCGGCGACTCCGAGCGCGCGCCAACAGCGAACGGATTTTATTACAACGCTCCCCCTAGCGTACGTCGCCGCACTAAATCGAACGAGTGCCTTCAACCAATGACACGCGCCATATGTGACATCATTCCTATTTTATAAGATCTCGCGTCTTTCATCAACTACAAGTACCGCTTTCTAGTTTATAACATCTTGCATCTTTACATCATCAGCTACAAGTACCACCATCTAGTAAACACTACAAGAACTAAACGAGAGGTGGCTACATACAGGAGACGGTACCGCCATCTAGTGAACACTGCAAGAACTAAACTAGAGGTGGCTACATACAGGGGACAGTACCACCATCTAGTGAACACTGCAAGAACTAAACTAAAGGTGGCTACATACAGGCTACAGGGGACGCACAGCCCACGCCCTAAAGAGCTTCGCCGCTAAAAAACATAACCACCTCCGTCCCATCAGCATTTCTGGTGATTTACACAACATTGCTGGACATTCACTCTTGGGACGGGATGGCGGCCAATATTTAGGGGCGAAGGTCCTTATAGTCTAACCTTGCAACTAGTCACGCGTAACCGAGAGAAGAACAGACGAGAAAGAAAAGAAGGCATAAAATTACCATTTCTCGTCTCCCTTTCGAGATGGCGTTACTCTTCCGCTACTCATCGAAGTGCCGCTACTCTCCAATTGGTTGCTGAGTACGCTTTGCCAATGAGTGCCTCTCTCAGTCTCTTGGAAAGTCACTGTGCGTGGCGAATCGTTGGTGGGCCATGGACTGAGCAGTGCGGCGGGCACGATGAAGACGCTTGTGCTCGGCTTCCTTGGCTCGCGTCTCGTCGGTGTTATTTGCACACCGTCTGCATTCTCGAACGCGATCAGAAGCATGAACGCATACAAGGACGGACGAATGAACGCTTCGCCTAGTTCATCATCATTCACTCTGTGAATATGCTGTCATTTTTTCGTGTTTTATTTACTACCTAAGCAGGAAAAATGAACTACCCAATTTGTAAGTATGGACCACCTAGCAAACGTTTCCATGAAATTTGTAGGCCAGCTAACAAAATAACTATGCAATAAATGATAGTTTGTTTGCTTGTTGCGAAAGAAAAACGTCTGGCATTACCGTTGGCGCACCTGTATGCGTAGTGATTGCAATGATATCTAATTTGCTGCGAAAGCGACCATACACCTGAAAACTCGCATCCCGAGGTCACAGGTTTGGTCCCTCCCTGCAAGGAGCAAGTTGCATTTTAGTTCACATTACTTTCTTCACATGTGCGCATACCACAATTATTACAACCCTTTCGAGCAGTACAAGTCACGTTCTGTATATGTTCATCATCTGCTGATCTTTATTACTGTCGTGTCAAATAATAAAACGAGCTCTCGAAAAATTCATTTTTTTATTTAACTTGTGGTACACTGTTTTACATTACAAACATCTGTACCGTGAACACACCGCATACACACAGGTACACGTCAAATAACAATTTACGTCAGAGTGAAAGCTCAATGTATGGCAACATTTAAAACGACAGTGTAATCAACAACAATGCCCTACTGACCAATAAACTGAGGTATATACACATAAATGCATGTGCTGCAGTAGGAAAATCTCAAAACGAAGCCGATGACGTCAACGAACCGCCTACAATGAATCACTTAAAATTGAACTAGCTGCGCTTTTAAAAACCTTCCGAGCATCGAGGTGTAATAAAATGCTGCTGGTTGGTTTCTGTTTGATTCATGGAAAAATAAAGCGCCGGATGAAACTATGGGAAAAGGTGCGAAGGGCTGAAAATTTAAATTTTTGCGTGGTTAAACTGGACAGGTCTTGTCATCTAGTGGGGCCCAGTTGAACAAAGCACGTCTTCACTTTTGAAGGCCATGACTAAAAATTATTCAATGACCGTTGTTGCTGCTGTGGCTCCTGCTACTTTGCCTCTGCTATTATGGTGCCTAGAATATTCTATACTCGGTGACAACTTTTCTTGGCACTGAAGAAAAAAACTACAGGCGGAGATTCTGCACATGTACTACTACGCGAAGCAGTTTGTTTTGGCGCGCATCTTGTAATGATATGAAAAGTACCGGGGGCGCACAATCGGCGTTTCATGTAGGCACAAACGCCGCTTAAGCGTTTGAAGTGCACGTAAAAAGGTGGGACTTTCCGGCGTTTAAGAAATTGGCAGAACCCACGTACAGTGAGAATCGATGCTATGCGAATAACGAATGAGGAAGGCTGATATGTCACTCTAAAATCACCTCAACGTTACGAGGTGGAGGTGAATTATGCTGTGCACCACTTCCGTGTCATGATTATCATGTTGGGATGTGTCGTTTACCTTCGCCATCTATACACGTGACGTGATGCTCAATTTAGTATAGGTGGAGCCAGCGAATCGGCCGCGAGCACGCTATGAGCCTGGTATGTTGTCATGTTCTTACATGACACGCGTGTCATAATTATCATGTTTGCATGAGTCTTATACCTTCGTCACCCATAGGCGTCAAATAACATCAAATTTGGTACATGTAAAGCGAGCGAAACGGCCGCGAGTTTATGATGAAGGGCGCAATATACTCCAACGTAACGTTGACGCGCGTGCACGCTGGGCACAGCGACGCTATGTTAAAAAAACGTGAGCACTCTATAGTCTGATGCCAATGGTGCCCGGCGCGACCAGCGTCCGTCGGCGCGGCCCGACAGCAACCAGTGTGAAACACGACACGCTGCATTTCGCGCAGATGCGTTACCCAGACAGCACTGCGTCTGCCTCGTCTTGTGATGGAGGGACGCTGGACGCACTGAAACGCACATGCGTACGAGCAACGCAGCGTGGCGCGTGCTTGCGAGTATATGGCAGGCAGATCGGCTCCTCCATGGCGTGGCATCACCGCCGTCACGCGACAAAACGAACGCCGGCGTGCACGCACACCGGGTCATGTCGAAGTGTATTGGTGCATTGACTGTGGCATGTAGTCATGTTCTGACATCACACGCATCTCGTAATTAGCATGCTTGCACCTGTCACATACCTTCGTCATTCATTGACGTCACGTAATACCAAATTCTGCATACGTGAAGCTAACGAAACGGCCATGAACGCGTCGTGAGTGTGGCGTATAGTCATGCTGTTACATGACGTGCATATCGTGATTATCTTGTTCGGATGTGTCATTTACCTATGTCGTTCGTTTGCGACGCGTAATACCGAATTTGGTTTGATTGATTGATATGTGGGTTGTAACGTCTCAAAACCACCATATGATTAATGGAGACGCCGTAGTGGAGGGCTCCGGAAATCGCGACCACCGGGGGTTCTTTAACGTGCTCAACAATCTGAGCGCATGGGCCTACAGCATTTCCGCCTCCTCCATCGGAAATGCAGCCGCCGCAGCCGGGATTCGATACCGCGACCAGCGGGTCAGCAGCCGAGTATCATAGCCACTAGGCCACCGCGGCGGGTAATACCGAATTTCGTACATTTGTAGTTAGTGAAACGGCCAAGAGCACTGATGAGCGTAGCATGTAGTCATGTTGGTACAAGACACGCATCTCATGTTCATGATGTTTGCATTAGTCCCATACCTTCGTCATTCATTCATGTCCCCTAATAAATATTTGGCATAAGTGAAGCTAGTAAAACGGCTGCCAGAGCATCATGAGCGTGTCATGTAGTCACATTGTTGCATGACACGCATCTCAGGATTATCATGTTTGCACCAGTCACATACTTTGCCACCGTGGAATTTGGAGCCGGCACCTTCGCCGACATGCGACTGACGCTTTTGCTGCGTGTGCAGGTGTCTGCGCTGTGTTGGTGTTCGTTCTTTGAATCTACCTTCGACGAAGTTGGAGGGGTGACGCTGTGTTCCGGGACCAGCCTGTGCGCAGCCTCGGATATCAGCTGGCTCCTGCCGGTAGTCGGTGACTTCGACGGACAGCCACTGTCTACGCACGGCAGACGAAAAGACATCAGAAGCATCGTACCGCCACGTTTTGCTAGCTGGGAACCACGCGATGAACCACGTGATGACCAAGAAGGCTACTTAAGCGAGCAACACTTCACTTTGCCACCTTGGGATTTGGAGCCGGCACCTTCAACGACATGCGACTGACGCTTTTGCTGCTTGTGCAGGGTAGTAAAAACTGCCCGTTTACGACTCATAGATTTCTACTAGTTGTGCTGGCTCCACCCACTCTGGCAAATATGACGTTGCCTTGTTACAAGCACGTCTACGGGAGGAGTGGGAAAAATTGTTCTTTTTTCTTAAGCAGAATGCTGTGTCTTGCGTTGTTGTTGTTGTTGCTATCAGGTGCCGTTGAGCCAAATCCTCGCCCTCGGGACACAGATAGCTTGTTGAAAAACACCCAGGATGGTCAAGCTGCTATTTTTAGTAAACTAGACTCCATCGATGCAAGACTTACGAAACGTGAATCTCTAATGACAGTAATGAGGAAAAACTTAGATGACACTCAACGACAATTGCAAGAGGTCAATGAATTTGTCTGCGATCAAGCCGATGTAATTAAATATCTCTTAGATTATGTAAAGAAATTAGAACTGAAGGTTGTGGATTTAGAAAATCGAAGCCGTAGAAGAAACATTGTATTCTACGGTGTAGAGCATAATTATCAGTTTCAAACTTGCGACAAATCGGAGCAACTGATTAATGATATTTTTAAATCTTATCTGGCCATTGAGCTTAAATCCGTTGAAAGAGCACATCGCGTGGGACGTAATGACAGCAAAGCGAAACGGCCAATCATTGTAAGTCTTTTATCTTTTAAGGGAAAACAATTAATTCTGTCGAACACTAGGAAACCTAAAGGGACCGCGTACGGTATCGACGAAGATTACTCACATGAAACGCGTGCTATCAAAAAAAAGCTATGGCAGTATGCTGAAGTTAAGAAGGTGGATAAAAAATACAAATTTAAACTGAGTTTTGATATGCTCATTGTGAATGGTAGGGCGTTTCACTGGGATAAACAAAAGGATGAGGTTGTCCTGTTTGGAGAACATTACCAATAAATTAAAGTAAAGCTCAAGAGCACAAAGATATTATTGTCTTAGTAGGTAATTGCAGAAGTGTAACAAATAAAGTAGACCAGCTTGCTGGATTGATAGAATTAGTGGAAGCAGATATTGTAATGGGCACTGAATCTTGGCTCAAACCAACTGTTAAAGAGAGTGAGGTGTTTCCAGAAGACTACGTGGTTTATGGTAAAGATTGGCCGAGCATCGGAAGGGGTGTTTTTCTGCTTGTCTATACGACACTTCCGTCTAGCGCTCTAGATGTCTGCCACGAAACTAACAAAACAGTCTGGTACAAAATAGTGTTGCGTAATAACTCTAGTTTGATTGTTGGCTCGGTTTACCGTGCTCTGATCCGAGTGCAGTAAACCGAGCCAACAATCAAACTCTGATCCAAGCGCAGTTTGTGCCTTGTCCGAGATTATCTCAGAAGTGTCTCGTGAAATGATATTGTTTGGTGGTGATTTTAATCTGCCGTACTTGTGTTGGAAGGATGATTATTGGGACATTGTTGCTCGTTGTGCTGTGAACTCTGAAATCAAAAAGGTTGCAGACACATATGGTCTAGTACAAAACGTATGAGAACCAACACGTTCAGGTAATATCCTAGATTTGTTGTTTTCAAGCACACCTAATGTATTAATCTCTATTGCAGTCGTGCCAGGAATTAGCGACCATTTGGCTGTTGTTGCGACCATCAAAACCAAAATTGAACGATTCAGTTTTTTGAAAATAGAAACATATTCTTTTACGATAAAGGGAATTATGAAGGTATCAACCAAAAACTGCTTGAATACCTACCAACGTTTGAATGCTTAGCGGACGACTGTAACAATCAAGAACTGTGGAATACGTTTAAAGTAAAATCGGGTGAGCTTGTGAAGGAACATATACCACACGTACATTTTTCAAAGCTTAAAAACGAAAAAAAACCTTGTGTAACATCATCTATTATATGGAATATACAAAAAATTAAAACGAATTTTTACGAAGTATAAGAAAACGAAGAGCAATGCTCATTATGAGAGATTGGCACAGATAACGCTTGATTGCAAGCTCACTACTAAGATCGCCAAGGAAAACTATTTCAAGAGACTCAATGAAAGGTTGCAAACCAATCCTAAGGCATTTGGGAAGTATTTAGGGGGGTGCAGATCAAGTGATCTGGGCATTGCAGAAATCATTTGCAATAACCAAATCGAAACGAACGACTAAGCAAAGCCAACATATCTAAATGACTTGTTTCATTCAGTATTTATTCCAGCAGAATCCTACACTATAAGGGCAGCTGCTAGCAATGTGTCGCATATGACGCAGGTGGAACTCGGCGTGTCTGGTATCAAATGTCATTGGAGCAATTGGACGAAACCAAGGCAGTTGGCCCTGACGGTATTTCACATTGCGTGTTAGAGCACTGCGCTGCGACAATCTCCTTTTATCTTTTCGTTATCTTTACGCAGTCGCTTCGTGCTAGGGAATTGCCTTACGACTGAAAGATAGCCCACGTCGTGCCAATTCATAAAGGGGGCTCGAAAAAAAGATGCGAAAAATTATAGGCCCGTCTCCCTGACATGGATTGTATGCAAATTAATGGAGCATATAATTTACTCAGCCATCATGAGTCACCTGACCGAGAACAATATCCTAATTAAAGTACAGCATGCTTTGCGCAAGGGCTTGTCTTGCACTACACAACTTGTAGAATTTTATGACAATTTAGGGAGTGAAATTGATGCTGAGGGCCAGATAGATTGTTCGTTTTAGATTTTCGAAAAGCTTTTGACACGGTTACGCATTCGCTTCTTATTTACAAACTACAGCAAATGGGTATACATAGAGATGTTGTCGAATGGATTGAAAATTTCTTATCGGAGCGCAGGCAGCGTGTTGTTATTAATGGCAAAAAAATAGAGTTACGCAAACGTCACCTCAGGAGTCCCTCAGGGTTCTGTATTGGGACCTATATTATTTTTAATATACATAAATGATATAAATTTAGGTATTACGTCCTCCTTTCGACTGTTCGCAGATGGCTGCGTGGTGTGCCGAAGTATATCTTATGATGAAGATGCGACAGGGTTACA
This sequence comes from Rhipicephalus microplus, assembly GCF_013339725.1. Taxonomy (NCBI): domain Eukaryota; kingdom Metazoa; phylum Arthropoda; class Arachnida; order Ixodida; family Ixodidae; genus Rhipicephalus; species Rhipicephalus microplus. The sequence goes on from NC_051165.1 coordinate 137,732,895, forward strand.
GGGAGACTTGAGCAGAACATATGATTGGTGTAAACAGTTAAACTTGTGTTTAAACGCAAAAACGTGCATCCGTATGTGTTTTACTAGAAAGAAAAAACCAATAATAAATAAATATACTCTAACTAAGGAGGTTCTTACCACAGTTATTGTCTCTAAGTACCTAGTCGTGTTTTCTGCGGCCTGCTCATAAAATGAGAACATCAATGAGACAGTTGGTAAGGCTGGACGAGCGCTGAACTTTGTTCAACGAAACCTAAGATGTCGCGAAGTTGCATTAAAACGTAGTGCATTTACTACATGTGTTAGAACTATATTAGAGTACGCCTGCCAACTATGGGATCCATCAGAAGCTAGTCACATTTCTCAAATAGAAGGTATCCAAAACAGAGCAGCCAGGTACGTACTAGGCAGGTAACGTAGAATGGACAGTGTCACAATGACAAAAAAGAATTGAATTGGGAATCGTCGCCTTCACGACGGCGGAAGTTCAGGCTAAAACTGTTTTCTAAAACATAAAACAACGAGGTAGGCATAAACAAAGATTATTATTTAAATACATCTTTATATGTTTCTATGCGTAATGATTACAAACACAAAATTCATTAATACCGGCCCAGGACGTGCATGTTTGCGAATTCTTTTTTTCGAAGTGTGTAGCCGAATGGAACAAGCTCTCTGAAGAACAAGTCTGTTGTGTAAATGAAGATCTATTTATCTCTGTTGTAACCCCCCCCCCCCCCCCCCGCTGTAACGCCCAAGGGCGATGCGGTGTAACTCTTGAATAAATAAAAAAAGTAGTGGTCGTGTTTAGGCCTTGGACGCCCATATTTTCACTTCTCAGTCCGCTTCCAACTTGGACTAACAGTAATTAAACTAATTTGTTTCTGCTTCCTCACGCGAAACGCCTTTTTCCGTCGCTTGTTGGAGAAACACCTTAGGCTCTTTATCGGTGGTTTAGCACTCGTATCTTCTGAATGCGAAGAATTTCTCAGCGAACTTCGGCGAACTTGAGCGTATCTATCTATCTATCTATCTATCTATCTATCTATCTATCTATCTATCTATCTATCTATCTATCTATCTATCTATCTATCTATCTATCTATCTATCTATCTATCTATCTATCTATCTATCTATCTATCTATCTATCTATCTATCTATCTATCTATCTATCTATCTATCTATCTATCTATCTATCTAGCCGCCTACGACTTTTAGCTCTCCTGGTCGTTTCGATAATGGTATCGATACCAAACTTGGTATAGCATAACATGACTGTATGAAAACTTGACTACCCATAACATGAAAAACATGACATGTATGTCATGAATGACATGATTTACATTTCTTGGTCGTAAGTGGAGGGCTCCAGAAATTTCGACCACGTAGGGTTCTTAAACGTACACCAAAATTTGAGCACACGGGCCTACAAAATTCCAGCCTCCATAAGAAATGCAGCCGCCGCCGCCGAGATTCGATCCCGCGATCTGCTGATCAGCAGCCGAGTACCTTAGTCAGTAGACCACCGCGGTGGGGCTCGCATGGCATGTTGCAAAACTGATATGGTATGGCATGATTGCATGGCGAACACAAATGACAGACCTTAACATAAAAATCATAACACTCGTGTCATGTAACAACATGACTTCATGCCACGCTCATGATGCGCTCGCGGGCATTTCGCTAGCTTCACTTATACCAAATTTGCTACTACGCGATGTGAATGGGTGATGAAGGTATGACACTGGTGCAAAGACGATCAACATGAGATGCGTGTCATGTCACAACATGACAACACGCTGTGCTCATGATGCGCTCGTGGCCGTATCGCTAGCTTCACATTACCAAACGCGGTATTACGCGACGTGAACGGACGACATAGGTAAATGACACATCGAAACATGATAATCACGACATGCTTGTTATGTAACAACATGACTACATGTATCACTGATGATGCGCTGGCAGCCGTTTCCCTAGCTTCAAATATGCCAAACTTGGTATTACATGACGACAATGGATGACGAAGGTATGTGACTGGTGCAAACATGATAATCATGAGATGCTTGTCGTCTGAGAACATGGCTACATGCCAAATGCATTTCGACGTGACGCGGTGCGCGTGCTCACCGGCATTCGTTTCGTCGCGTCACGCCGGTGTTGCTACGCCAGGCACTGCTCCTGCCATATACTCGCAGGTGCGCGCCGCTCTGCTTTGCTTCGACGCATGCGCGTGTCAGCGCGTCCACCGTCCCTCTGTCACGAAAAGAGGGAGCCACAGTGTTGTCTAGGCAACGCATCGGCGCGAAATACAGGAAGTCGCATTTCGCGCCGGTTGCCATCGGGCCGCGCTGACGGACGCTTGTCGCGCTTGGCGTCAGACTCTAGAGTGCTCGCTATTAAATGCGAAGCATTTCTCAGCTAACTTCGGCGACCTTGAGCGTAGCTATGTATCTATCTAGCCACCTACGACTTCTAGCTCTCCTGGGCATTTCGCTAATGGTATTCATACCAAACTTAGTATGACATAACATGACTGTATGAAGAACAAATTTGACTACTCATAACATAAAATCATAACAAGTATGTCATAAATGTCATGATTTACGTTTCATGCTCTTGCAGCTTTTGCGATGGTTTAGTTCACATGGCATGTTGCAAAACTGGTATGGTATAGCATGATTGCATAGCAAACACAACAGATAGACCATAACATAAAAATCATGACATGCGTGTCATGTACCAACATGACTACATGCCACGTTCATAATGTGCTCGTGCCTGTTTCGCAAGCTTCACTTATACCAAATTTGGTATTATAGTAAGTGAATGGACTACAAATGTATGTGACCGATTCAAACGTGATAATCATGAGATGCGTGTCACGTAACTACATGAACATATGCCACGCTCTCGATGCGCTGGCGGCCGTTTTGCTAGCTTCACTTATACCAACTTTGGTATTACGGGACGCGAATTGATGACGAAGGTATGATACTGGTGCAAAATAGAAACATGAGATACATGTCATTTAACAACATGACTACATGCCACGCTCATGATGCGCTCGTGGCCGTTTCGCTTGCTTCACATGTACCAAGCTCGGTATTACGTGACGCGAACGGGCGACATATGTAAATGACACAGCAAAACATTTTAATCACGACATGTCATGTAAAAACATTACTACATTCCACACTGATGATGCGCTCGTGGCCATTTCTCAAGCTTTACATATACCAAATTTGGTACTACGTGACGCCAGTGGATGACGAAGGTACGTGACTGGTGCACACATGATAATCATGAGATGCGTGTCATGTGAGAACATGGCTACATGCCACTGTCATGGCGCCAATACATTTCGACGTGACGCGGTGCACGTGCTCGCCAGTGTTCATTTCGTGACGTCACACCGGGGTTGCCATGCCAGGCGCCGGTCCTGCCATATACTCGCAGGCGCGCGCCACGCTGCCTTGCTTTGATGCATGCGCGTTTTAGCGTGTCCGGCGTCCTTCCGTCACGAAAGGTGGGAGACGCAGTCATAGAGAAAGAAAAAGTCAAGAGAGGACACTCCGCGAAACTTGGCCTCAGGAAGTGCGTCACGACTACGTAACGAACTAGTGCTCTCACCAAACGTCAGAGGACGCAAGCGCAAAAAAAAAAACAGTTATAATCAATGCAACAGAATTGTTTTTACAAAATAATAATTATACGGCCCAATCTGGTATGTTCTTTATACATAAAAACAATTTATTCAACACACCTTACGCGATAATTTTTCTTCAGCCGTACTGTCATAAACACCATCCACCCAGCGACAAGCCCATGCATGACTGACAGCGGGAAGCTTTCGTCACTTTCGTCAACGTCGCCTGCGTCGGTGTTTCCGTGCATGAGATAACAGGTGAGGCACGTTTTCAAGCGAAGCTTGTTGAATGACATGTTCTTGGGCTTGTTGGGTCATTTTTTCAGAAAACGGTTACACCTGCGCGAATAAGACACCATGCAACAAACATAGAAAGATGCACACACACACGTTGCGCTTCGTGTGTGCGAGTTTGTTTCTTACGTGGCGTATCATTCACGCAGTTGTAACCTTTTTCTGACGCTTGTAAGGACGGGGAGGTTCGCTAAAAAGAAAGTTTGCGGCTCTATGCGGTGGCTAGACGAGAACATTGTGCAACGTATGCAGTATAGCAAAGGCGGCACGGCGTCAAGCCGAGGCGACGCGTGCTGCGTCTGCCACGGACGCGAGCGTCTGTGCGCTGAGCATAGCTGGGCAGCTAGGTCATAGGCTCGGTGGCTCGGTGCAAAATATTGAGAAGCGTTCCCTGGGCCTCGCATGCTTCACGACGCGCTTCCCGAAGGCTGGGAACACAAATAATTCTTGGTGTGCCGGAGGCAAATCTGGACTAGCCAAGTGGCCATCATCTTCGTTTCTTCGCTAGCCTTCTGCCACTAGTGCAAGCTGCCCACAAATTTTTTGACGTTTCCAATATAATTTTACCGCACAAATTTCAACTACGATTTTTCTTCCCAATGTACTTCTGATACTGCGTACGCACGAAGGTGTTCTAAAGTTCCCAGGTCACGATACCATTGCATTACAAGGGATAGCGGCCTGGAAACTTCTGAAGATCTTTGTACGTGGTCTTGACGTCTATCTTTGTAAGTCAGAATTTTATGGGTCAGAGTTGTATCACTGGTTTTGTATTGTGCATCGATTAGCTAATAATTCAAAGGGGTTTGCTGGTACATTTATGCGTGCGCATATCTTTTTCATAATTTGACAGCGAAGCATCCACTTACTAGCATTTTCAGACCACGCTGATGCCATGCCGTCCGACGGTCCAAGCTACGGCAGCTACTGCTGTGTATCGTGATGCTTCAACAATGGTAGAACCCACAAGAAGCCTGGGACGAGTTTCTTCCGCATACCACGGGACGGCAGGTGTGTTAAAGCTTTTGTATGGTTTGCATGTCTTTAGTCTTACTGTTCGTACTTGCTCAGTGAGGGTAACAATAAAAAATCACTATTCAAGCACTTTCTTTTTCAGCTGATAGTTCATTGCCAATGCAGGATGAAAGCATGGATGCAGTATGCTGGACGTGATGATCTCCTGAGTAAGCCGGCCAGCCTATTGTACGCAACGTACAGGGTTTGTAGTGACCATTTTACTGCTCAAAGTTTCATGGACCCTGGGCACACAAGGCTTACAAGAATGGCTGTTCCCAGTGTGCAACCAGCTGCACCATGTAAGTGATTGACTGAAACTCAAATATGTGCAATAGCAGCCACTTGTATTGAATCAGTGGCGACACTTAACCGCGAAGATCTTTGTAGCCGATAGAGAAACCTCTCTATAGAAGTAACACTTGGAAAGTCTTAAATTTTGTGAATTGTGGGTTATTACCTTCCTAACAGCAGCTTTACATTTCTGTCGTTTTTTGATGCTCTTGACCTGCGCAACTTGTTTTGAAAGACTTTAAAGGGCTATTTCACGTTATCTTCAAGCCTGAGCGCACATGCACATATACCTTTATCAGTGAAAGCTGGCACTGTTGATAATTCCAAAAATCACAAATTACTTGTTTCCTGGTTGGTGCCTTCTCTTTTCTTCCACGTTTGACCAATTTATGCGTTTGAAAGAGCTGTTTAAGTTTCTCCCTGCTACAAGCTTTGTAACTTGTACCAACTGCACATATATGCAGGTTCTCTTAGCGTCGCTTCAAATAGTGACTGTGACATGACTGCAGAAGCTGCACTGCAAGGTGCGGATGAGCTTCAGTTTGTGTTATTTTAAGCCTCTTACTGAAACATTGTCGTAATTTCATTTCTTCAGGACCTGAGGTAGAGGCTTCAAAAAGCGGCTCCCACACATTGAGGTGCCCCGATGAGCAGGGTGCGCTCAGTGTCGCGATTTCTTTTTTTTTTATCACAAATTGAGTGTTGACCAAACCTCTGCAGGTGGCAGCTCCCTTGTAGCTGGTGAAAGAATTTCTGCTGACTTCGTCTTGCCGGAGAAAACCTTAACCATTCGTTCAGCTGTCACAAAAGGAACTTGTGTGACCGGTAAGTTGTATGTTCATTTCAACACCAGAGTGGATTGATATAGAGACTTCCGCCGGCCGCTCGCAAGATTGTTCCGACAGCCCTGTCCGAGGCACTGAACAAGCTTCACAAGACCCTCCAGAAGACGTCTCCGTCAACAGCTCCACGCATGAGTGCCCTAGAGAAAATGGTGACTATGCTTTTATTGCAGCAGTTTTTAATGTGCTATTTTTTGTTTAGGACATTCTGAGGAAACTATCCTCAAAAGGACACTACGTGTGCACTTACAAAATGTAAGGGTGGGCTCTCAGTGATTTTCACTTTTTTTGTGCATTGTCAACATTGTGAATGGTTTGTTTTTAGGTAGTGGAATCGAAAACTTTGCACCACAGAAAGTTGTGCGCCTTGGGTCTGAAAGAGCGAGGAAAGTGCTCGTATGGAATTAGTTGTTCTTCGCTTTTACATCCATTTTTTGTTTATTGCAGTGCGTTCCTGTGTGCCAGACACAATGTCTCCATCAATGAAGTACAAGCAAACCATTAAACATCTGCAAGCCAAAGTAGCAGCACAGCGGAAAACTATCAAAAGATTGCGGAGACAGCCTCACCAAGCAACGTCATTGACTTCAAAGGCCCTTGGAGTTACCCGACCGCACGTCTCCGAGGAGGTTTTTAAACTTCTTTCTGCACATGTTCGCTTGACGCCCAAACGCAAGGGCAAGTGGTTTCCCGTGTGGTTCAAGAAATTCGCTCTTCACTTAAACTTCCGAGGTCCGCGAGCATACCGACCTCTGGCTCCATATTTTTCTTTGCCCTCCCGGCGTTCATTTAGGAGGTGGCTAGCTAATGTAAAGATGACTCCAGGCATAATTCCAGGAATACTTTCTCCCATTGCAACAAATACTCAAGCTTGAAATGAACGGGACCGAGTGTGCGCTTTAGTTTTCGACGAAATAGCACTCAAAAATAATTTGTACTATGATGCTGCAAGAGACGTTGTCCAGGATTTTACAGATGATGGCACTCATCGCACTTCAACCATTGCTGATCGAGCACTGGTTTTTCTTCTTGTTGGTGTTTCGGGAAAGTGGGTTCAACCGGTTGCTTTTACTATAGGGCACACATCAACACCATCATCTGTTATGCATAACTTGCTGGTGTCACTCATTTTGGAGCTTAGGAGCATTATTATTGGAGTGAAAGCAGTCATTTGTGGCCAGGGCTGTTCAAATGTAAGTCTCGCTAACCAACTAAGAGTGACTGTAGCAAATCCTTTTTTTGAAGTTAATGGTGAGCGGGTGTATTACATTTTTGATGTTCCGTATTTAATCAAAACAACGCGCAATAATGTCCAAGCACACAAGTTATACATTGGGGATGACATCGTTAACTGGTCGCACATTGTAAGCCTTTACCGATCCTCACATGAGTTGCGGTTGCGATTGGCTTCAAAGTTGACTGAACGGCACGTTCATCAGAAACCTCTTTCTAATATGAAGGTCAGCAGAGCAACTCAGGTCCTCAGTGCATCAGTTTCGATTGCTATCACGGCAATGGTGTATGCGAAGGTGCTGCCTGCCTCGGCCATCACTACAGCTCAATTTTGTGATCGTATGGACAGGATTTTCGATGCCTTGAACAGCTCGAGTAAAAAAAGAACTCCGCAAAAGCTGCGGCATGCAACCATGAAAAATGATTCAGAGCTGATTGACTTCCTCCGAGGCCAGCTTCCCTGAATTGCATCATGGCAGTTTGTGGCAGACGTCAACCACAAACCATCGTAGGTTGGCAAATTACAATTCAGGCTATTTGACAACAATGGGACGACCTCTCCAAAAATTACAACTTTGAATACCTGTTCACACGCAGGCTTCAACAGGATCCTCTGGAGAACATATTTGGCCACATTAGGCAAAAACAGGGTTGTAACACCAACACCAATGTAGCACAATTTATTTGTGGCCTGAAGCACATCTGCATAAGAAAAATCTTCAAGCTGTCAGAATACGAAAATGTCGAGGATGATGAATGTGACCTCCTCCAGGAGCAGCTGTCGCCATTCTCCCTCACCAGTGCGTCTCTTGTAGATAATGAGGAGTGTGCACAGCCACAGCCTGATGATTTTCCCGCTCTAGACGATCTCTCTGAACTTGCGACCAACATTCACTCCCATATTATCGATGACTCCGCTGCATATTATGTAGCTGGTTTTCTCATCAAACACTTCCTTCGGAATGCATGTGGCGGTTGCAGTTGCCCACAGTTACTTAAAGACGGCAGTGAGATGCTTAAGGGTACCCACCAGTATTTCACAATGCTCAAAGCATACCACGTCCCCAGCAAACTTTTTGGGAATCTCACTGTGCCATCAGAAGCAGCTTTTGCATACGTACAACTTGAATCACACTTTCTTGCCATGATTGAGGCCACTGCACATCACCTGAAAGTGTGCGATGTTTTGTATCACCATCTGTCATGTGTTGGCGATTTTCATTTCTGCTCTGCTGGGTGTCGCGCGAAGTTTCTGAAAATGTTTTGCCGGGTTCGTTTATGTTGGCATGTGCGTTTTGTGAACCGAAACTTAGATAGGGTTAGGTTCCAGTCTTCAATCTCAGGCATACAGCTTGACAAGTTCAAAGGTTAGCAATTAGCGGCGGGTTTACACTAAATAAAGTATTCGAGTTGAGCCAAATCCTGCAATAGCTTTGTTATGTTATTACTTCATTACAGCAGACTTCATTATGGTCTTATATGCTTATATTCAGTTCAACTGGACTAACCACTTCTTCGTTGCATACATTGTTTTGGTTACCCGCTATGAGGAGTAGGGACACTGTGTATTCGCTCGAAGTGATTTGCATAACCTTAAAAAGAATGTTGGGTATCCTGTCTGTATTTTTGTAGCAAATGCGGGCGAACTGTACACTTTATTGTGGGTCGCTTGGTCACTGTGTATGCTTTATCTCTCCAGCTGTAGTTATATATCGATAACAAAACCGCTTGTTGACATGTCTTCGAGCGGGTAAGGAACAAAGTGTGAAGTGGGCACGGTTCACGTTATCACGCTTTTCGTATTTTAGCTTCCAATTAACCTCCTCATCTCAACCGTCAAAATTTTCAAAAGAATACCCAAACTTGTAGCGTTTGATGGGGCTGCGGACGCTGCCATTTTATTTTTATATAGCTTGTGAGTGATAACGTACGATGTAGAGCCTTTGTGAAAAATAATGAGCCAAAGTAGTTTCCTTCTGCTATTTATTAGCCCTGTAATACCGCTCTCGTAGCACCAATTAGGGTCCACAATTCTGGATAAGTGATGACTACAATATATTTTAGCTCGCAAGCGTCACAGCAACACCCAGACGCAAATCACTTGGGATCTTAAGTTTTTGATGAAGGCGACGCATAAGAAGAGCCACAAGACCTGCCAGTGTTGTAGCATTAAGTTTGTCTTTCACGTAGTGAACAAGCTGCAAAGCCCTACCTTTCTGAGGACAAGCAGACATCAAGTCTGCTTTCTTTTTTTTCATTTTGGTCTAGCTGTTCTTAAGCACAGCCAGCACACTGCACCTTTGCCTTTCTGCTATATTGTGTCGTGTGGTTTCTGTGCGCTCTTTTTTTTCTATGCATTATTTCGGTTAACCCCAGGCGTGATTCGCGACTTCATTGCTGTGTATATGTCACTTCTTCCTTCTTCATCAGCATTGTGCGTTGTGTTTTTGACATAGATCCTTACTTACCCACTGGCCCGGTGTGTCATACTTCGCCAGCTTCTCGGCTTCTGCCAACTCTAGCGATGTGTGCGTTGTCTGTGTTCTCTCTGTATTTGTTACAATATTTGTTATAATTTATTTCTAAGGCGAGATGCATTTGTTGTCCACCTTTGTCATACTGTGCTTTTTATATTCTCAGACTCTACCTTGCCTTTGAATAAAACATTGCAGATACTCTGTCTCTTTGACTGATATATACATTGATCACTTGTTCCAAAAGAAAAACACAAGCGCGATGAATAAAACCGTAGTGAATTATCATTACCTGCATCTCTTTTTATTATAACTTAATCGAAATAAAAATTACGTCACGACCAATTCGCATGAACCTCTGAACAAAACAGAACAAGGAATCGCTAAATCAAAACGACCTACAAAAACTATCCATTTGGACGATGAAAAGTGGTCTGAAATCATGAACTTTCGTCATAGCCAAACGTTGGTTACGCAAAGTAATTCAAAATTTGCGCCAGTGAAACCGAAACAGGAAGCGCACGCCACTTGCTGTCATCAACCACCAGGTGTGCTAGGGTCGATTGGGCCGCTGGGGTCTATTGGAGTGTCCACTCTTGACCTTTTTTTTTATTTCTTTATGAGGCAGTGTTGTCTGGGTAACACATCGGCGCGAAATGCAGCAAGTCCGATTTCGCACCGGTTTTCCTCGGGCCGCGTCGACGGACGCTGATCAGGCCTTGCGTCAGACCATAGAGTGCTCGCGTTTTGCTAATGTAGCGTCGCTGTGCCCAGTGTGCGCGGGCGTCATCGCTACATTGGAGTATATGTAGTCCTCAATATTGTGCTCGCGGCCATTTTGCTAGCTCCACATATACGAAATTTGGTGTTACGTACTGTCAAAGGATGACAAAATTTATGACTGGTGCAAACATGATAATCCTGACAATCTCATGTAAGAACATGAAAACATACCAAGCTCATAGCGTGCTCGCGTCCGTTTCGCTAGCTCCACACATACTTACTTTGGTTTCACGTGACATGAATAGATGACGAAGGTAAACGACAAACCCAAACCTAATAATCATGACACGGATGTTATGTACGGCAACAATTACCTCCACCTCGTAACGTTGTGCTGATTTTATAGTTACATATCAACATTTATCATTCGTGCTTCGCATATCATCGGTTCCCTTTGTACGTGGGATCTGCCATTTTTTATACGCATGTCCACCTTTTTTATATATTCAATGATGACGTGCGCGCTTGTGAAATGGAAGGTCATACCGGAACCTAAATGCGATAAGCCGAACTAAAAGAAAGGCACAACGCAGGTCGTGTCCGTCATGGGTGTTCACTGTTCGGGAAAAGAAAACGATGTCGAGTGTTTTTGGCACGTACAGGATGAACTAAGTTGTCCCAATATCTCAATAAAATAAACGCAGCAAACTAAGGAATTAGGTGCAGTGCCATAGATGTGAAGTGCGCGGGTGGTTTATCGATGACATTTAGTAGAATATCTTGCTGAGCGTTTCTTTTAATTGTGCCACAAATGTATCTTTCGTGGGCACGTGAAACAGTTATAAAGAAAAAAAGCATGTGTAGTTGTACATTTAACTTTTAGATGTTGTGTATGACCGAAAAGATAGGAATTACCATCCATCATTTGCGCAAATAAAGCCCACTTCGCACCTGTTTCGCGTTCATTCCTGCAGCCTTCAACGGCATCAAAGAACGTATTCATGTATATGGGGAAGAAGGCATAAAAAATTCCCAAGCATTTCCCCGAGGGTGAACATGGTTAAGCGTGAATGCACGGGGTGATGCTATGAGGGGGAGTAAAGTTAAAATCCGTTGGCATTCGCCAGTGAGTTAACGTAAACTACCCCCTGTGATCACATTGCGATTCCCAGGAACCATTAGACCCTCTCCGGAAATTTTGGTGAGTTTACGCGTAGATGTGAGAGTAAATTCGAATTACAGTGATGTTTATGTCCGGGGCCTGCTTCGCCCGCTTGCACTCGGCATCACGGGCTCTTCGCCGCGCTGCCTTGTCTTCAACAGGCGCGACATCTTCAACGACGCGTGCAATGCTCGCATTTGATTGCGTTGTACTCGTTGTTGGACGTATCGCAGGCGACGTTGATGCCTGCGATGGATCCCTACCTGCGCAGCGCGCGCAGCCACGGAGCGGAGGGCGGAGCGCGCGCAATCACGTGTTGTTTGACGTCGCTGCGCCGTTGCTACAGACGCTCTTCACCGCTCCTCGCGCTGTGCTAGGGGAGAGGAGGAGGCGCACTGTGGACGGCGGATTCAGGGTCACTTATAAAGTGCATTCGCACTTATTATGCGAAAGGCGGCATTATTCACGAGAGTAGTAATATGCTTTTGATGGCATGAGAAGCTTATACACTTATGCTTCTGACAGCGTTTTGTGCAAATGTTCTGCTCTTAAAACTGGAGGAACAACTTTTTTCCTGCGTCAATTTATTATCGGGCCCTAAATAGTGTCATTTGAACGAAATGTCACAAACTTTGCAAACTGCGCGTAAAAAATTAAAAAGACCTTAGCTGAAACATACTAATGTGTGTGATGAATTTTCCTTTTCATTCTGAAAATGTCAATGTGTTTTCTTTTCTTCGTATCACCTCGAGAACCAATCTATATAATTCAGATATTTTTACGCAGTAAACATGGTACGATATTTTTCTTTCTTAGAAATGTTTACGTACGGGCGCGAAAGTTGAGCTTGCGAATACTTCATGCGTATGTGAGAACAAGCTAATAGTATTTTTGCTATAATGACAGCATTTAAAAGTAAAAGTAAACTTATTATTCTACCTTTCGTTTTTCTTCAAGTAATCGCGTCCTGTTCAGAGTGGCTGGTTCTGCCACTGTGATCACGTCAGTGTACCAGAAAGAAATGACGTTGGATGTAACGTTTGGTCAGTTGAAGATGATTATATCTGCGCCCACTCAAATGGGAACATGATGAGTAGTTCATCCGGGGTACAATAATAATAATTGGTTCCAAATCTGCATGTTTCAGTGCAATCGTCGTCGAAAGACGCTAGTCTTGCGTCTGGAGGGAGTGAACAAATCGTTTATTGGATGTTCTGCGCAAGAAAATTGGGGAATGGTATTCTGGAGGCGCTGCGTTAGAGTGCCTCGAGCGTGTAGCGAAGGCGAAGGAGCGCATCGAGACACTTTAGACACAAGCGCCATCTGGCTGTTATCTTCGAAAACGAAGGCGCACGGCCCGTGGAGACATAATCGACGTATGTAACTGCGCGGTAGTAAACCGCGCAGTTACTACCGCGCAGTTACATACGTCGATCATGAATCACCAACTCGCCCAATCGTCCACCGTGGAGACAGATGCGCGCCAGTCTCGGAGGTAATAAGGTTAAGAACGCAAAGCGACGGGCAGGTGCCACCACCGTGACGTCATAAAAAAGCGTTGGAAACACTTTTATGAGCATCGCGTTGCACTGTCGGCGCAGCGCGATAAACGCAACATTCCTTAGAGTTACTTGCGTGTGCCTCTTCTAGTATAAAGGCAGAGATACAAAACGTGAAAGCGTTGTTGTGGTGCCTCAGATGTGCGCAATAATTGCTTTTAAATTGAGAATCGCACAGCTATGAACGCTAAACCTTGCGCACTATTGGTGGGCGGTGCGGATGGGGTTGGCCGTTTGGTGCCGTTTGACGTATCGTTAGGACGAACTACCAGACAAAAGTACAGACAGACAGACAGAGACAGACAAAAAATTTTTCGTCGCAGGCCTCTTTATCGTCTTTAAAAGTCAAGGAACAATGCGCCACTGATTCCCGCAGTGCAGCTTGCGCGAATGATCCATGAAAGCGCTTCGATGGACTGCAGTGCCCCTTTCGCATGCATAAGCGCCACGAACACGGCCTTGCAAGGGGACGGCGCGGAGACGGCAGACTATCCAGTATTTTCAGGGACCATACCTCGGCTGCCTTTATAGTTGCGGCGGCTGCGCAATAAAGCCGGGCAACGTTGTGCACGGCAACCGGGACGTGAGACGTTCCGTTGAGGTGGTCATTTGAAGTCCGCTAAACCAATGCAGACCACTAAAACGCAATTTTGATTCATAATAAGCCCTTTCTTAGCACAAAAGTAACACTGTGAGATTTCTAAAAGGCTGTTTCAACAATAAAAATTGATTTATTAGTTGCCTTTGTGTCCCCTTATAAACAAAAATTTAGGAACTGTCAAGTAAAAATTTTACAAATACACTTAGAACAGTCACCTTAGAACTTTTAGAACGCCTTCTAAAAACACGTAGTCATGTTGTGGACGAAGGGAGCAGGTTGTATGTCTGAGTTGGAAGTACTCAATGGGCTGAACTTGTGGCCGGTAAACGGAGAGACAGATTACACCGACGCACACTGGCGCTGACGGGGGTGATCTGAGCGTCCACCGCCGATCAAATAACAAGTGGGGATGAGCGTCGGTATTAAAGAATGTGTCGTCGAATAGTCCAGCGTTATGGCTGGCGGCCACGTAAGCTAAAAAAAAATCTGTATTGTTCGTGTCTTGCGCGCTATCTTAACAAAAATGACCAACTTCAGCCCTGAAGCTCCTCGAACACTGCAGCTATGGTTTGCATTCATCTTTATTTAATCTTCGTAGGCGATAACCAAATACTGCCGAAGTGAAAAAATTGGCAGATATCACGTACAGTGGAAGCAGATGACATGCGAAGCACGAATGAAAAAATGTTGATATGTCATTTTAATAACACCACAACGTTACAAGGTGAAGGTAAATGATGCCATACAAGACTTCCGTGTCATGATTATGATCTTTGAATGTGTCGTTTACGTTCTTCATCTATTCAAGTTACGTGATACCAAATTTAGTTTATTTGGAGCTAGCGATACGACCGCGAGCACGTTATAAGCGTGGTATGTTGTCATGTTCTTACATGACACGTGTGTCAGAATTATCATGTTTGCACCAGTCACATACTTTCGTCTTCCACTTGACACCACTTAAAAATAAATATGTTATATGCGGAGCTAGCAAAACGGCCGCTAGCGCATCATGAAGAGCGCAATATATTTATATTTTATTTATTTATTCATACTGTCAGCCTAAAGTCGAAGACAGGAGTTGGGGTTATATATCTGGCATGTACATAGAACAAATGTGGAAACAAGTTTCACACTGTACGCTCAAGACGGACACTATATGGAAATAACAACACAAAAACGCAAAACTATATCAGAATACATCCCGCATAGGTTACAGATAAGAGAAACATGTTCGAATACATCTCGCACACGTCACCAAAAATAGAACAAAGAAATGAAGTGATATAGTGCACATTGAACATATTGATATAGTACATTGAACATATTCAACCAACAGAGATCAAGCAATTTGGTTACAAATATTCTGACAAAGCATATTCGAACGTTTGTAAATCGCAATGTTCGACTATGTGTTGAGGCAATTGATTCCAGTCATCGATGCTCCGAACCAAAAACGAATACTTGAATAAATCTGTTCTGTAGCAAAGTGGTGTGATATGTTTCTAGTGTTTTGTTCTGGGTGTGGTAAATGGCTGTAGTCCGATGTGTTCTTTAGGTGAACCTAGTAGTCTCCATTGAGTATGTGAAATGAGAATATCAGCCGGTTATGTTGCATTTTTCGTTTCACTGCCATTAAACCGGCTCCGTCTCTAAGCTCACTAATAGACTGAGTTCTGGAATAGGAGTTGAAGATGAACCGTAAGGCTTTGTTTTGTATACGCTGACATTTTAGTGCATTTGTTTTGGTGTATGGTTCCCATAGATGACTTGCGTAGGTCAGTACTGCAACAATCGTCATATTATACGCCATTGTTTTAGCTTCTGGGGTGGCATCGTGAAGTTTTCGTCGTAATGAGCAAAGTTTACGCATGGCTTTATTGCAAATACTGTCAACATGCATGGACCAGTTCAAGTCATATGTAAGGGGAACACCTAGATACTTAACATTCTTTACTTAAGTTAGCACTGTGCCTTTAATGCTGTAAAAAATGATAACGTGTCTTTTTTGCATGTTATGTGCACGAAGAGAGTTTTTGATGCATTCAGTACCATTTGCCATTTGTCGCACCAAAGACTATTTTTTTGTAAATGGTCATCAAGCTCCAGCTGATTGTCAGTGGAGCTTATCTTCGCATACACAACGGTGTCATCTGCATAATGTTCTTTAGCTATTTGCTGAGAAAAATCGGCACCCATGTCACTGATATAGATAGAGAAAAGTAAAGGGTCTATTACGGACCCTTGCGGCACGCTTGATCTGACTGTTTTATTGGAGCTGGAGACATTATTTATTTCAACAAATTGTTGTCTATTTGACAAGTATGCCTCTATCCATTTTAATAGCTGACTGTCACCAGTCAAACAAGACAACTTTTTAAGCAACTTTCTGTGAGATATTTTATCAGATGCTTTTAGGAAATGGACGCGCGCACACGCAGCGTTGACGCGCGTGCACAATAGGAAAAGCGACGCTACGTTATCGCAACTCGAGCACTCTGATGTCTGACGACAGAAGCGACCAGCGTCCGTTGACACGGCTTGACGGCCACAGGTGCGAAATGCGACATGCTGCATTTGGCGCCGATGCGTTACTCAGACAACACTGCCTCTCCCTCTTTTCATGATGGAGGTACGCCAGGTGCGCTGAAACGCGCCCGTGTCAAAGCAACGCAGCGCGGCGCGTGCCTGCGAGTATATGGCAAGACCGGCGCCTGACGTCGCAACGCCGGCGTGATGCGTCGAAATGAACGCCGGCGAGCACGCACACCGTGTCACGTTGAAATATATTGGCGCCTTAACTGTGGCATGTAGTCATCTTCTCCCATGACCCACGGCTCTTGATTGTCATGTTTGCACCAGTCACATACCATCGTCATCCATTGGCATCCCGTAATACCAAATTTAGCATGTGTGAAGCAAGAGAAACAGCCGTGAGCGCATCATGAGCTTGGCATGTAATCATGTTGTTACATGACACGCATAAACAAATTATATTAGAATCTGTCGCTTGTGTTCACCATGCAATCATGTCATACTATACCAGTTGTGCAACATGCCATGTGAAAGAAACCACCGCTAAAGCTCCAGGACCATGAAATGTAAATCATGACATCCATGACATGATTTTCATGTTATGACTAGACAAATGTGTTCATCATACAGTCATGTTATGCTATACCAAGTTTGGTATTGATACCATTATCGGAATGGCCAGGACAGCTAAATGTCGTAGGTGGCTGGATAGATAGATAGATAGATAGATAGATAGATAGATAGATAGATAGATAGATAGATAGATAGATAGATAGATAGATAGATAGATAGATAGGTAGGTAGGTAGGTATGCTTAATGTCGCCGAAGTTCGTTAAGAAATGCTTCGCATTTAATAACACCTATGCAGATGCTTGCGGCGCCGCTATTGGTTGAAAGTGGTACCGTGATCTAAACAAGCTTCCGCTCTTTTTTGTTTCTTTTGTAGCAAGGTGGCGGTGCCCACAGACTGTATATTTGCAAAGCTGGTTGAAGCCGTACGCCTTAAGAATTCGGGTTTTTCGTGGATATGTGTTGCGCATGGTTGTGGAGATTGTTTTACGATGGATGACGTAGTGTTTAATATTAATCTGGGAGTGGTTAGTGCATGCCCCTTCGGCGTGCGATTATGTGTTAGACAATTGAGTGAGCAAACTTTATTTAACCAGCGGATTGAGGCGTGGGCCTAAGCCGCGCCAGGGGCGGTGGAGAGACCCTGTCTCTCAGCCGCCTCCCGTGCTCGCTGGATGGCCCATATTTGATCTGTCCGATCTGAGCTGACCAGCGCGGCTCTCCACCGCGCCCCAAGCTGTTCTAGGGAGACTGCATTGGCGTCCTGTATCTGTGTGCATTCCCATAACAAATGCTCGAGTGTGGCGCGGCTCATGCTACATAGTTTACACGAGTCATCTGGGTATAGTTCGGGGTAGATGCGATTTAGGTTCTTCGGGTTGGGAAATGCTCTAGTTTGAAGTCGCCTCCAGTCAAACTCCTGAGATCTGTCTAATGTGGAGCTAGGTGGTGGAAATCTGCGCCTCGACTTTTGGTAGAATTGGATAATGTAGCAGAACCTAAACATTCTGACAAGACGCAAAAACTTTCGTTTGCGCTTTCGCGTGAATCCATCTTCCGTGCAGCTTGAGTCGTCCATGCGCCGCAGACATGACGGACGCTGGAATGTTCGAACTTTTTGCTGCGAAATCATTTCGCGGCTGCTGGCAATGTATACGCGGATCGTTTCACAATGGACGACGCGGTGAATGCGCAGATTGTGTTGTGACAGGCGAAGTGGTGCCCAACGTGAATCCGGGAGTGTGTGCATCCCCCTTTCGCGTGATATTTGTCTTGAAGTCGTGTGTTTCCCATGACGCGAGAAACCCTAGGACTTGATTTTACTCGCCTATGGGTGCAGTTTTATTCAACTACG
This sequence comes from Rhipicephalus microplus, assembly GCF_013339725.1. Taxonomy (NCBI): domain Eukaryota; kingdom Metazoa; phylum Arthropoda; class Arachnida; order Ixodida; family Ixodidae; genus Rhipicephalus; species Rhipicephalus microplus. The sequence goes on from NC_051165.1 coordinate 137,751,200, forward strand.
GAGAAAAAAAAAGATGGAAGCCGATTTCTGAATTCATCAGAACTATATGGAAAAAATTTATTTCAGAAATGGCGTGATTATAAACTTGCAAGCCGCTTCTGGTAAGTGTAGCTCGTTTCGCAAAAGGCAGGGAGCACTCATCTCTCAGTCTTTCATGTGAACTAATTTATTTCATCCGCCACAGTGAATGAAGCATGCATAACTAAAGAGAGCAGAAAAGGAGGTAATAAAATTAATCTGCAGAAAATGAAAATAATGTACAACAACGTCGGAAGACAACAGCGCTTCGAGATAAGTAATAGTGCACTTGAAGTTGTGAAAGACTATGTCTATTTAGGATAGGTAATAACTGCGGAGCCGAACCACGAGACTAAAGTAACTAGAATAACAAGAATAGGGTGGAGCACATTTGGCAAGCACTCTGAAATCATGACAGGTAGATTGCCACTATCCCTCAAGAGGAAGGTGTATAACAGCTGCATATCGCCGGTACTTATTTACGGAGCAGAAACCTGGAGACTTACAAAGAGGGCTCAGCTTAAATTTAGGACGGCGCAGCGAGCAATGCATAAGAACGTGGTAGATGTAACCTTGAAAGAAAAGAAGAGAGCAGAGTCGATTAGGGAACAAACCGGGATTAAGAATATCATAGTTGAAATTAAAAAGAAAAAATGGGCACGGGCCGGGCATGTAGCACGTAGATAGGATAACCACTGGTCATTAAGGGTAACTAACTGGATTTCCAGAGAAGGCAAGCGGGTTAGGGGGAGACAGAAGGTTAAGTGGGCAGATGAGATTATAAAGTTAGCGGGTATAAATTGGCAGTAGCGAGCACGGGACCGAGTTGACTGGCAGAACATGCAAGAGGCCTTTGTCCTGCAGTGTACGTAGTTAGGCTGCTGATGATGATGATGAACCAAGTAATAACTTTTACTGATTGTCCATTAGGATCATTGTGTAGAAAAAAGGAAAAAAGTACATTTAAGGACGGATTATGTATGCTGGACACAACTATAGAAGATATAACAGGCCATCATGCCAATCAGCATGATGGCCTGTTAGATCTCATTAATATTGTATTTAATAAAAAGCGAGTCCTTCATTGCACTTCTTTCCATAACTCATAGTGATGGTCTCGTTCTGTCAGACTTGGTGCCTTCAGGTAGTACGAGGGATTATTAGCTCACAGACTACGCAACGTCAAATAGTCACAAAAAAGTGTTCCACGCTCACCGCCATGGCTACTGGTGGCGCTGGCTGACGCTCCCACGTTTAATACACATGTATACTTCATAAAGTATACATGTGTATTAAAGGAGTGGGCATGGCGGCAACGCCATGATACGGACTTCAAACCCGATCATGTTTTTCGTACAGGTTCTGCTTGGATTGCTGTTTGTCCCAGCGTGGCTATCACCGATGAACAACGCCCCTTCATCGCCAGCTATGTTCTCGGTAACCGATCAAGAAAAGCCGATGCCCGTGGTCTTTCATCGGCTAAACATCGTTCCCGGAGGAGCACAGATGACGTCATCGGATCCACCAGGGGCGTTAACGGACGCATTCGTCAACGGGACTATAAAACGGCTCTTCACCGCGGCACCTGACAGTGGGCATGGCGGCAACGCCATGATACGGACTTCAAACCCGATCATGTTTTTCGTACAGGTTCTGCTTGGATTGCTGTTTGTCCCAGCGTGGCTATCACCGATGAACAACGCCCCTTCATCGCCAGCTATGTTCTCGGTAACCGATCAAGAAAAGCCGATGCCCGTGGTCTTTCAGCGGCTAAACATCGTTCCCGGAGGAGCACAGATGACGTCATCGGATCCACCAGGGGCGTTAACGGACGCATTCGTCAACGGGACTATAAAACGGCTCTTCACCGCGGCACCTGACAGTGGGCATGGCGGCAACGCCATGATACGGACTTCAAACCCGATCATGTTTTTCGTACAGGTGAGCAAACGATACGGAAAGTGTCACCGTAGCAATAACGTTTGCTTATTCTTGCTGCCATGCCCATGGTCAATGTGCGAAATGCTTACTAACGTGACTGATTCTCTTCGCTACCTGTTGTTACTTAGTGGCGACGTAGAAACTAATCCAGGGCCTACAGAGGGCGATTGGTCAAAGCAACTAAAGGCAATCGCAGACGACATAAAGGAAATCAAGAAAGAAAAATCCGTCACAAATCAGAAACTAACTGCAATCGATAGAAACTTGAAAAAATTAGTGGACTGGAAAAGCAGGTTTCTGATTGCGTAAAGCGAATAGTGGAACTAGAAAATAACATCAAAGGCATGAATAGGAAAATCGAAGAACTAGAGAACAGAAGTCGGAGGTCCAACATGATTGTGTACGGAGTTGAGGAACAACAAAACGAGTCCTTTCAAGAGCTTCATAACCTCGTATCAAAGGAAATATTTGAAGATATACTAGACGTAAAGAGTGCAGGCATTGAACGTATCCACCGACTTGGTAGAACTAGAGAAGGCGATCCGAAAAACAGGCCAATAATTCTCAAGTTGCTCGATTATCGCGACAAAGTTAAAATACTCCAGTCCTGTTCCAAACTGAAAGGGAGCGGTTACTCAATAAGCGAGGATTACTCGTTTGGCGTGCGTGAAACTAGAAGAAACCTGTGGAAAATCACGAAATAAAACCGCGATAGAGGGGAAAGGGTAAGGCTTATTTTTGACAAAGTTCAGATAAACGGTCGTCTTTTTACTTGGGACGAAGACAGTAAAAATATCGCACAAGTAAATAAAAAAAACGAAGAGCAACTACCAACGGCGCAGTCTTCTCGACGACAACGCCCATAACCCTTCTAAATGTAAACGCGCGAAGTCTTGTGAACAAGGCAGAACAATTTGAAGCTGTTTTATTGGCCCAAAAACCTGATATTGTTACTGTGAGTGAGACGTGGCTACATTCAAATATATATGACCATGAAATTGTGCCACCGAGCTACACAATTGTCCGCAAAGATAGGGACACTAGAGGCGGAGGAGTAGCAATTGTTTTACGGCAGGGAATCGCTTACACGGTCATGCCAGAGGTGAACAGTGTCGAAGCGGTTTGGTGTAAGCTTCTCCTGAAAGACGGCTACGTGTATGTTGGCGCCGTTTATAGGCCCCCGAACGCCGATGCGTCGTACCTAAACCCCCTTCTGGATTATATGAATTTACATATGCTCGGTGGCAGGATTATCATGGCAGGTGACTTCAACCTACCTGATGTAAATTGGTCCTCATTAAGTCCAGGTCCCCTGTCGAATAATATAGTCATCGACTTCTTATTTGCTTTTAACCTAACTCAGCTTGTTGTTGAAAATACACGAACACAAGGACAGTCGCACTCAGTGTTAGACCTTGTATTTGCAAGTGATCACTTTTCCACCGACAGTGCAAGTGTTGAAACAATTAATGGCATATCGGATCATAAAATAGTTTTGTGTACTTTGCCTTTAGCAACTCCAATACGGCAATCTGGCCCAGTGCAATATGTGCCCTCCTTCAATAAAGCTAATGATGCGGCGATAATGAGTTACCTGTCGCACGAGTATCCCGAGTTTTCTGAGCTATGTGCAGATAACACGAGCATAGATGAAGTGTGGGCACAGTTTAAGCATCATATCATGCATTGTATTTCTAACTTTATTCCCAAACGAAAACTGGTTACAAGAAAGCACAACCCATGGGTTACCCGCGACATAATTCACCTTAAGCGCAAAATCAAGCGTGTAAGGAAGGCAAAAAAAACGCTAGGAAGTGGTAGCTCACAAATAGCAACGCTGACATCGACCTTAAAAGGAAAGATACGAGACGCAAAACGGCATTTTTATGGACACACCCTACAAAAGTTTATTAAAAGTGCACCCGATAAATTCTGGCGCTACATAAGCGTACAACGGTCGACATTATCGGTGTTTCCAGCTGAAGAGGGCAAAAAAAAGGCGAATAATTTCAATTCTTACTTTCACTCTGTTTTTAGCACTGATAACCTCCGAAAGATTACACCGGGTTCCCGTCACGATGACCAAGGCAGATCACTTCCGTCGTTAAATATGACAGTACCTGGCATTCTTTCACTGCTATTAGACCTTGATGAAAAGAAAAGTAGTGGCCCAGACGAAATACCAAACACCTTCCTTAAACGCTATGCTGAACCCATTAGCAAGTACCTCCATCTCATATTTACAAAGTCAATTAGCGATTGCCGTCTTCCGGCGGAGTGGAAAATCGCGAAAGTTGTGCCAGTGCACAAATCTGGTGATACTTCTATCCCAACGAACTACCGGCCAATTTCTTTAACTTGCACTAGTTGCAAAATTCTCGAGCACATTATCTTAAAGTTATTAACCAAGCATGTAGAAGAAAACAACCTCATCTCTCTTTCTCAGCATGGGTTCAGAAGTGGGCTATCTACTGTCACTCAACTTGCAGAGGCTATACATGACTTCGGGCTGGCAATAAATGAACAATCACAAATCGATGTAATTTTTTTAGATTTCTCTAAGGCCTTCGACCGCGTGTCCCACTCTAAACTCATCACTAAACTCATAGACAAACTAGGCAATGGTCCAATAGTTGAATGGATTAGTGATTACCTTTCAGACCGCTACCAGTTTGTGCACTATAATGGACAAAATTCTGACACTGTTAAAGTTCTTTCGGGCGTTCCGCAGGGATCCGTTCTCGCTCCGCTCTTGTTCCTGTTATTCATAGATGACATTGTTGAATCAGTAAACGTTAAAATTAGACTGTTTGCAGATGACTGCATGATTTACAATGAAATCAAACACATTGACGATCAGGTTGCCCTTAACGATTCCCTAAACAACGTAGCCCAGTGGTGCCATGATTGGCAGATGGTTATTAATTCCGAAAAAACGGTCGTGATGAACATAAGCAGAAAGAAAAACAAACTATTATTTCCATACTCACTTAATGGTGTCACCCTTCGCACAGCAACTCAGTATAAATATTTAGGGCTTCTAATATCATCTGACCTCAAATGGACTGCGCATATACATCAGGTGACGAAAAAGGCAATAAACAAGTTGATTTTTCTAAAACGGACCCTACGCTACGCTACCACAGATACCAAGCGCTTATCTTACATTTCCTTTATAAGACCTATGCTAGAATATGCGAATATAGTTTGGTTTCCTTCAACAAATACTGACATAGCTTTGCTCGAGAGCGTACAGCGCAAGGCGGCAAGATTTATCTTTAACCGCTATAGGCGAACTGATTCCCCTTCCGAGCTTCTGCTCCGAGCAGAGCTACCTACGCTTCGCGATAGAGCAAAAATACATCGGTTGAAGTTCTTTTATCAACTGTTGCACGGCCACTTTAAAACTAATGCCTCCGTCTTCACTACTATAAAGAAAAAGGGAAAGTGCGCCAAAAACACGACCTCATCTTCAAAGAATATTTCTGCAGTAACAATACCTTCAGGTTTTCATTTTTCCCTCGCGTAATAAGAGAATGGAATGCGCTTGATCCAGATACTGTAGCACAGCCAACACTTCAAAAATTTTTAGAAAGCGTTGAAAAACTCATGTCTGTGCTCCCAAGTTCCAGGTGTTAACCTAATTGCGTTCGGGAGAAAGCATCCACACTCTAACATTTTATTTTATTTTCTTCATCATTTGGTTCAAGGCAACTATGCCTGTATGATGTATACATTACTTATTATCATGATCGCGCGTTTCTTATGTACTCTTCTTGTATTGCCACTATATTGCCTTGCTTGTATAATGTTTGTATCCTTTCCACTCCTGTAATAACCCTCAAGGAGGGTTGACAGTATTTTGTAAATAAAATAAATAAATAAAAAAATAATAAAGTGAACAGGGAGATGGCCGCCTTGGTAGCTTTGTTCGTAGAGCATCGAATGGGTTATTCGAAGGGTATTCGGTTCCTGCGCACGGTGAGTTCTCCATTTGTCCACATTTATTTTTCACATTTACATTACAAAAGCAATACTGGGCATATTATGAAACGAAGAACTTTCAGCAAGCTTATCAACGGGGTCAGAAAAAAAAACTGAGTGCCTGGGGATCAATTGGTAGTCGTCGGTCCACGACATGATGTGCCTGAAGTCTTGCAATGCTGAATGCGATACACGATGGTGGAAACACGTTTGCTGTAAGCAGTGTCTAAATATGCACCTCTCCTACAACCCTACAACTAATCCCCAAATCTCCTGGATCTACAAAGATGAATCATGCACGTACTATGTGGACTATCATTGCTGAACAAATCACATATCGTGGTATAACAGCACAGGCTCTTCCTAATTATTGCAATGTGCAAGGTTCACTAGTGACAATAATAAAACAATGCAAACTGTTATGTCCTCCCAAAGAAGCGATTGTTTTTCCTTTACGCCCGTATAACAGAAAAGTACACTATTCATTCAGAGGTTTACGTCATTACTCGCCTAACATATGATATTTCTTAACCAGAAACAAAAGACAACACATGCCCTCCTTAACGCGAAACCAACACCACCTGGAGCCTTTCTGACATGTAGACTTTCTGCTATTTTCCTCCATATTAGATATCCTATTCAAGTGCATATTGTGTCTACTTTTTCAACAGGCTAGCTTATTAGACCACCAAGTAGATTGCTAGCACAATATTGTTTCCTAAAGTCTCAATACTTCATTATGGATTCGCTGTTTTATTTATAAAAGTATAACGCGTAACGGCTTCTCGATGCAGACCGAAATATTATTGAAGGTGCTTCAGTATACTATTACTATCTCTTATTACGAAAAAAGCACCTGTTTCAAAAATAGGTAATAAGTTATATAGACGCTACAGTAACTTTTCTAGAAAAATGTTGACAGATCTTGAACAAAATGAACCAGGATGATTAACAGGTCAGGTAAGCTCTCCATTGAACGAATATGACGCATTAGGCATTACTTGGCACTAACCAGTATAGTTAAGAAACATGTGTATATGAGGGGAAGTCAAATAATGCCTTACTGATGTTGTCACAGAACGAGCGCTCAAAAAGGGCGCGCCGCCAAATTCTCGCGACGAAACGCCGGAGTGACGCCGCGAGGTCAACGATAAAAGAACAAAAAAGAAGAAACAAACATCCAAGGCTCCCCGGGCACGCGACTCTCTCCCCTCAGAAGCGTGGCTTCGCCGACGAACCTCCTCACCCCACATCGGCGGCCGAGCAAGCACTCGAAATTTCTAGAAGGAAAGGGGCGTGTTATGCCGGGTTTAGTCATCTGTCGGGGACAGCCCTCGTACAGTCTCGCGCCTTCCCCCAGCCTCCACTGCGCATCACGCCGACCAAATGATGAGAACTTTCTGGAATGTCGTGCGGAGGGTATTGTTTTGAGATTTGAGATTTCTTTTCTGTACGTGCAACAGAAAAAACGAAGCAAAAGCAAAAGGCTACATAGCCTGACGGAGGCTTTTGCTCCGAAATACAGTCTGGCAAAATAAAATAAAATAAAAACTAAAAATAACATGTCATACACAACTTAGCCGCAATTAGAGAACATCATTCTATACAGATACAATTTCCAAATTCTGATCACACATGTAACCATCACAAATATAAAGAAAGAACAGGACAGTAAATAGTAATGAAATACCTAAAAACATCGCAATATATACAATAGGTGAGGTAAGGAAAGCATCTGGAGACACATACATTCCTAAGCACCTTGAACAAACAATAAGCAAAAAACAACAACAAAAGGACACAAATAGTGTACTCTAAGCAATTGGGACACAAAGAGTAATAGATAATCCAAATTTCTGTATTAAGTTATTCAATACAATTATAAAGGAGAAATTCCTTGAACTTATTTTTGGAAGTTTTCTTATTTAGGTCAAGTACGTCACCCAGTTTGTTGAGGAGACTCGGTTTTTGATAATCAATATGTTGTTGACCATAGGTTGTTCTAGTTTTCGGTGTTCTTATACTATGTGTACGAAGATAGTACTCAGCACATCGAGAAGAATCGTATACATGGGGTATAGTTTATTATTTTGGATATACAATAATAACTTATAATATTATATTTGCTTTGCTTGTAATATGAGATATTTAGGGAATAACGGACGTGCGCTAAGACCTTGTGGCATACCGTAATATCCCTCGAATAGTCTTAGTACCTTTTTTTGTAGTGTAAGTAATGTTTTATAGTTTTGAGCCGTCGTTGTTCCCCAACATAAGACACAATAACTTAGCCTGGAATATATCAGTGTATAATATAACGCTTTCTTTAGCCAAAGTGGTAATAACGGACATAGTTTGTACATACATCCAACGCTTCTACTTAGATCTGCTGCCAATTTATTTATATGTTCATTCCAGGAAAGGTCTTCCTGGAACCACACACCCAAGAATTTATGTACCTTGACTTGTTCTAAAGTCTGACCCTCAAAGGAGACATTTAGACTTATATTCCGTGGCTTATTAATGGGTGCAAACAATATATATTTAGTTTTACTCGCGTTTAGCCGCAACTTGTTTAGTTTAATCCAGGAAGACAACTTATTTAGATATGTGTTTACAGACTTTTCAAGTTGAGAGATTGATGAACCAGCAAAAAATATATTGGTGTCGTCAGCCTACATGATTAACTTAGGAGAATCCGGAATGCTACACAAGTTATTTACATAAACTATAAATAACAGAGGACCAAGTATCGATCCTTGTGGGACACCTTTGTTGACCCTCGCACGGGGAGATGTCTCTTGATTAATAGCGACATACTGATAGCGGTCTGTTAAGTAATTTTGAATTAACCTATTGGCAACGCCACGGACACCGTAGTTATTAAGTTTTTCTAAAATAACACTGTGGTGCACGGTGTCGAATGCTTTGTGGAAGTCAACAAAAAGACCAAGAGTATATAGCTTTTTCTCAAAATTGGTTAGTATCTCGTTTTTAATATTGAGTAATGCAAGCTCGGTGGATTTACATTTATGAAAGCCAAATTGGGCATCACTTATTCCTTTTACTTCGCTAAAAATTTTTGTAATCTAATATTATTAGCGCTTTCAAAAACTTTTGACAAAATCGGAAGTACCGATATCGGTCGGTAGTTTCCAATCTCTTGGTGATTACCACCCTTGAAAACCGGACATACGTGAGCTATTTTTAATTCATCGGGAAATACGCCGGTAACAAGAGTTAAATTAATAATATGTGACAACGCAGGTGATATAACATCAGCGACGTATTTTATTGGTATAGCTTTAATATTATCGTAACCTGCTGCACAATTGTTTTTTATCTTTGTTATTAATTCTTCGGTTTCATGACATGAGATAGTGTGCAGAACTATAGAGTTAGATAAGCGACGGTCATTTACAGGCAGTTTTGTATCCTCGTCATACCCCGCATCATCGAAATCACAACTTTTTATGAAGTAGTTATTCATTGCCGTTGCCACCTCTCGGTTACCAAGGCCACTAGAGTTTTCCAAAACCCTAGGAATGTGGCTTTGTTTTATTTGACCAAAAAGATTTCTAACCTCGCTCTAAATTTTGCTCGGATTATCACTTATTCTACTAAATATATTTTCATAATACCTGAATTTAGCGCGCCTTATTTCACCATTTAGATGGTTTCTGTATTTTTTGAACTCGCTGAGTAATATGATATCTCGTGTCTTTATATACGCATGGTACATGTTGTTCTTCTTTGTAATTTTTTTAAATAGCGCATTACTTATCCAAGGTTTTCTAATTTTCTGGCGTTTTGCGTTCTTCACAGACACCGGAAAAGCTTCATCATAACATTTTATGAGTTTATTAATGAATAGCTTGTATGCCAAGTTAGCATCCCTTTCTTGTAACACGTGGTTCCAGTCTGTTTCAATAACACGATACCGGAAGATTCCAAGCGTGTCAGCGTTGATCTGACGAGACCGTACTTTTTTATTGCTTTTGCAAGTACCATTGGAAGAAGGAATGGTGCAAAAGATCGGTAGATGATCGCTTATATCTACTGCCAGCGATCCAGCAACGCAAGACGTTGGGAGTGTGTTCGTCAAACATATATCAAGTAGTGTCGCAGTCTCTGCATTTAGGCGGGTTGCCTTAGAAATTACGTTATTACAGGCAAAGGAATTTGCCAGCGCTATTAACTGCCGTGAAGTTGCATCCTGAGAGAGCATATCGATGTTTACATCGCCCATTATCACAAATGGAAAGCCAGTAGGACACAAGTACTCAAAAACGTCTTCATTGAATGAAATGAACTTTGTTTTACACGCCGAGGGTAATCTGTAAACGATCACAGTGAATGCTTTTTCTAAGCGAACCATGAGGCACTCTACAACTTCATTAACCAGGGAAAATTGGGGGACAACTTCATGCTTTAAGGATTGTTTGACGTAAATAGCCACTCCACCACCTCTGCCAACGGGACGCACTATGCCATTGTAAGTGTAGTTCTCAAAATATGGTGGATCTTCGCCTACAGTTAGCCAGGTTTCAGAGAACAGCAACAAGTCAAAGCTAAATGTAAGGAAGCTAAATATACTGAGGATCTTATCTGTCTTGTGGCGTATGCTGCGTGTGTTTAAATGAAAAACCTTTATGCACCTGCGCGCAGCCCCAAGAAGACCATTCGCAGAACTGCTATCATGATAGTCATCACTAGGTATTGCTGTATCGGTGCTCATCTTAAACGAACGTATATCAGTTTGTGCATGTTCAAAAAAAAAAATGTTCACTCTGTGGCAGTTCCGCCCCCTTCCACGGTCATCTTGGCAAGATCATCTGCGTTTCTTATCTTTAGTATAGGCGAGGTTTCGTTTCTACGAGCAAATATCTTGCCCCCCCCCCCCCCCCCCGATGTCCAGACAAATTTCCAACGCATTTCCTTCTTTCTCTGAATAGCTGATCCAAGAAGCTGTTTTCCGTGTTTCGTCAAGTGCTCATTGACATATACTGCAGAAGACGTCTGGCTGCCCAGGTCCTTGCTGTCAATTCTAACTTTCTTTGACTTGCTTAGAATGGCAAGCTTCTTTGTCCTGCGCACAAATCGGACTACTATATTAGTTTGGTCATGACGAGCAGTCGGTACTCTGTGACAGATATCGACGTCATCTGAAGTTATTTTCTCTTGAATGGCACCACAGATTTTCTTAACCGCATCAAGGGGTTCAACTTCAGATGGGACACCCTTAATTTCCAGATTATTTGAGCGCTGGTAAGTTTCGACCTCTTCTATTCTACGATGTAGTCTGTCATTCTCAGCTTTGAGCTCTTGGTTTTCTTTTATTACAGATTGAATATCTGCTCTGAGTTCTTTCACTTCGTTCAAAGCATCTTTTATATCTCGAAGTTCCTTTCTTAGTTCTCGTCGTAAGTCTTCGATTGCTTTAGCAGTATCGCGCGCATCCTTCGACATGGTTAGCCAACACAAATGCGTTCACTTGCAAACGATGACACAGGAACAGCACGTCCGGCAGCAGTGCACAAATCGCAAAAAAATAAATGCTGTTGAATACAACAGACAAATTCTCACCTGAAACAGGCGTAGATTTAGTAAGCGATGCCAATGTGCACTGCTGCCGGACTGTAGGCGACAACTTTCTTGCAGCGTCTTTTGTAGCAGCGGTGAACCGTCGCCCTCTGGTGATGCGCTGCTTTCGTCGTCGACAAGCAAACACGCCCCGCTTCGCCTGGGCCAGAGTATCAGGCTGCGTCAACGATGCATCGGTCGTAGGCGTATCTGTGCACAGTGAGGGAAACCCGCGAACTGTCGTGTTGGTGCACAGCTAACTGCGTAACGGCATTCAAGAGAACTACGCAGCGTCGAATGGTGAATTGAGAGCCTTGACGTACAGCTCTTGGGCGCGCGTATACGGTTCGACGACATGCAAGAGTACTTCGGAAGTACCGTTGGTACAGTGGCTAGAATACCGTTGGTTCCATTATTCTAGTACACTATAGTTCTATGTTGAAAAGCACGACTGGCAATCGTCGGCTGAAAACACGGAGGCAATCGAGGAATTTAATCGAGCAGCCGAGATGAGAGAGCAGGAGAAGACGGAAGATAGCGCCAGAGCGCGTAGGGATTCCGCCGTGTAGTCGGCGAAGGTTTTGTCCGTAGAAACAAAGCAGGAGAAGATGATTTCCACCTGAGGGGTGACGACTCGAGCTACAGGCAAGAGTGTGTGTTTACCGCTATCGAGCGAAGACGCGTGGCAACAGCTGCGTGTGTGAAGCCGACGTGTTTCCGGCGAAGACGTTTGAAGCTTGGAGAGTGGCCAATAGAAGACGCGAGGTTTTCTGGAAGAGAAACTTCGGCGAGTTTTCCTGGAAGAGAAACTTCAGGGGCAGCGGAACGACAACAATGCTGGACTTTGAGTGAGTGATTCTCGGAAGAGTATCATCCAGACTTTTGTTCCAAGAACTTTGGACTGAATAGGTTTTCTATCTCTTTAGTCTTTAAGTGTCTTGGTTGTTCAATGCATGCGACTGCATTGTAGTGCGTATTGTTGTCTGTGTCCGTTGTTTCGAGTGTGGCTGATTGTACTTTGTAGTACGTAATTTGATTGGTGACAGATTGTCCTCATCTATTGTGGAGTGTGCATTTTTGTGTATGGTTCTCGATCTGCCATTATTGAGAATATAATTGTGTTTTGTTTATCAACTCTCGGCTCTGACTTGTTCTTTGGGCCACAGCCGGCGTCCGCTAGCGCGCCAGAAAGGACCACTTCTAAATTGTCCATGCTTTCGTGGTGCGGTTCGGGGGGCCGATACTTCGGCCCTTGAAATTAGCCCGGCGATTGCCTCCCTAATTAACGGGACCTGTGACAATTAATCTGGCGTCTGCGACAGGACCTTTGGTGCACAGTGTGCCCAAAGTTGTGAGAAAGAGCCTTGAGTTGTTGATAGCGTTATCGGAACGATTTTGTGTGTTGCTCAGTATTCTCGTTAACGAGTGCAGGGGAGTGTTCCGATAGACTGATTTAGGCAGATACTTTTTACACGTGGCAAGACTTTCTTTGCGACACACCATAGATCTCAAAAAGTTAGTTGCGCTTGGTGAGAAGATGGGTCTTTCCGGCGCCGAACTACGGAAGTGGGTCACGCAGAAGGAAAAAGAAGAAAAAGAGAGGGTCAAAGAGGAAAAGGCAAATGAGCTGGAAAAGGAAAGGCTGGCGGTCGAAAGAACCAAAGCGGAAAAAGAAGCTGAGTTGGAGAAAGAAAGGTTGGCAGCTGAGAGGGCCAAGGAAGAAAAAGCAGCTGAGTTGGAGAGAGAAAGGCTGGCCGCTGAAAGGGCCAGAGAAGAAAGAGAAGCAAAGGAGCGACAGCTGAAAGAAGAAAGAGAGGCAAAAGAGCGACAGCTGAAGGAAGAAAGAGAGCAGCAATTGAAGTTGGAGCTGGAGAGAGAAAAGTTAGCAGCCGAAAGGGCGAGAGAAGAAAGAGAAGCGGAGATGGCTGAAAGGGAACGGCAGCGGCAGCACGAGATGGAACTCGAGCGGCTCCGTTTGCAACAGCGAAGCGAAACTCCCGTCCAAGCTAGAGTTGAAAGCAGCGAACGGGAAGATCATGGCTTCCGCCTGAACACAAGAAAGCTGCTCGTCGCGTTTGATGAAAGAAAGGACGACCTTGACGCGTACCTTCGCAAGGAGCCAGAATTGGCCGGAACATCAATGGGCAACTGCTTTGAGTACTTGCTTGAGTGGTGAAGCGCTCAGTGTGTACGGTAGGCTGACGCCGACCGATGCAGCCAACTTCGCAAAGGTGAAAACTGCTTTGCTGAAGCGATTAATATTTACTGTGGAAGGTTTCCGGGACAGATTTCGGACAGGAAAGCCAGCTGATGGTGAGACGGCTACGCAGTATGCCGCCCGACTTTGCCATTATTTCGCGAGATGAACTGAACTTTCAGGGACAGCGCAGGAGTACGATGAGCTTAGAGAGCTCCTAATTAGAGAACAATTTCTTACTAGTTGCCACCCAAGCCTGTTGCTGTACTTGAAAGAAAGGAAGGCTGAGTCACTTGAAGGAATGCTTGAATTGGCTGATCAATTCTTGGAAGCGCAAGGTGGAACTAATTTGGCTAAGGTCAAGAAGGAGTGTCCCGAAGATTCGTAAAATTCGGCACCCGAACAAAAGAATTGTGCACCGGAGAGTGTTCCGCGATGTTTTCTGTGTAACCGAGTGGGTCATCGCGCGAGCAACTGTCGTACTAACTTTACGAGCCCTACGGTAGTAAAATGTTTTAAGTGTGGTCAGACTGGGCACAAAGCAGACGCATGTCGTAACGGAGCGAGTCAAACTCACCAGGTATCCTGTGTGCTAGCAGCACCGAAATCCGATGATAATGCCATCACCGACGGATTCGTAGAGTTCGAAAATGGGGAGAAAATTCCTATTGTGGGTGCTGTAATGTCAAAACGGCCAACCGGTGTTACGAAGGGAATGCCAATGCTGCCTGGAAAAGTTGCGGCAAGAAGGTTACGGTGTTAAGAGATACCGGTAGCTCCACGGTTATCGTGCGGAGAAATTTGGTACGGGAAAGTGAGTTAACGGGCAAAACGAAACCAGTTTGCCTAATTGACCGTACGGTTCGGATGCTTCCCGAAGCAGAGATTGAGGTGGAAACCCCGTACTTCAGCGGGAAGGTTACCACTCTATGTATGACGACCCCCCTTTACGACCTTGTCATCGGAAACATCAACGGGGTGCGACGACCGAGTGATCCGGAATGTTTGGAAGAAGACCCTAAGATAGAGTCCTCGCCAACCCAGCGACCGCGAGATACAGTGGAGGAGCATCCCGTGACGGATCTCACTAGAGCCCAAGGTGAAGCCGCGGCGCAAGAGACAGCGAATGAGAAGATGATCGAGTTGAATGAGTTCACGTGCTGGGCAGCTGGACGTACGTCGGCACGACTTCAACCGACAAACAGTGTAAAGGTGACGGAGTCGGCCAGCCAGGCCAAATGTCGGGACATGAACAAGCGGGTGAATAACCAGACAGGATCGGTTGAGCGTCATGACCCACTAGCAGTGTCGGAAGTGACAACGATGGCTGGGACGCCGCCTCAGATACCATCGTTGGAAAGGGCTCGCCGAAAAAGAACGTGGAAACACAAGAAGAGATCGAGCGAGCACCACAAGAAAGGGCGCAAGCGTCGCTCAAAGTACACAGAATAAGTGCTGAGGTCGAATCATAATGTGTTGGGCAGTGCTGAGTGCCATATGTTGTGTTAATGTTGTGTTATCCTGTGTCACAAGTGTCGAAGTGTTTGTGCTGTGAAGTGATGTATAGTATTGTACAATTGTTGTAATGAGAGAACTTTGTACATTTGTATTATTGGGAATGTGTGGTGGAGTGTTGTACTCATGTGCCTGTGGTTATGTTTCTTGTGTTGTGTAATTGAATTACAATGTACAATTGTATTAAGTGATCGATTGTGAATGTGAAGTGTCATGAGCGACGGTCTATGTTACAGTCTCTGAGAGTGTGGGGACTGTTCGCGCTCGTTTCTGTGGTTTTGAATATTATGAGATAATATTCTTAAAGTGGGGGCAGTGTCACAGAACAAGCGCTCAAAAAGGGCGCGCCGCCAAATTCTCGCGACGAAAGGCCGGAGTGACGCCGCGAGGTCAACGATAAAAGAACTAAAAAGAAGAAACAAACATCCAAGGCTCCCCGGGCGCGCGACTCTCTCCCCTCGGAAGCGTGGCTTCGCCGACGAACCTCCTCACCCCACATCGGCGGCCGAGCAAGCACTCGAATTTTCTAGAAGGAAAGGGGCGTGTTATGCCGGGTTGAGTCATCTGTCGGGGACGGCCCTCGTACAGTCTCGCGCCTTCCCCCAGCCTCCGCTGCGCATCGCGCCGATGAAATGATGAGAACTTTCTGGAATGTCGTGCGGAGGGTATTTAATCGAGCAGCCGAGATGAGAGAGCAGGAGAAGACGGAAGATAGCGCCAGAGCGCTTAGGGATTCCGCCATGTAGTCGGCGAAGGTTTTGTCCGTAGAGACAAAGCAGGAGAAGATGATTTACACCTGAGGGGTGACGACTCGAGCTACAGGCAAGAGTGTGTGTTTACCGCTATCGAGCGAAGACGCGTGGCAACAGCTGCGTGTGTGAAGCCGACGTGTTTCCGGCGAAGAAGTTTGAAGCTTGGAGAGTGGCCAATTGAAGACGCGAGGTTTCCTGGAAGAGAAACTTCGGCGAGGTTTCCTGGAAGAGAAACTTCGGCGAGGTTTCCTGGAAGAGAAACTTCGGCGAGGTTTCCTGGAAGAGAAACTTCAGGGGCAGCGGAACGACAACAACGCTGGACTTTGAGTGAGTGATTCTCGGAAGAGTATCATCCAGACTTTTGTTCCAAGAACTTTGGACTGAATAGGTTTTCTATCTCTTTAGTCTTTAAGTGTCTTGGTTGTTCAATGCATGCGACTGCATTGTAGTGCGTATTGTTGTCTGTGTCCGTTGTTTCGAGTGTGGCTGTTTGTATTGTGTAGTACGTTGTTTGATTGGTGACATATTGTCCTCATCTATTGTGGAGTGTGCATTCTTGCGTATGGTTTTCGATCTGCCATTATTGAGAATATAATTGTGTTTTGTTTATCAACTCTCGGCTCGGACTTGTTCTTTGGGCTACAGCCGGCGTCCGCTGGCGTGCCAGAAAGGACCACTTCTAAAAATTCCACGCTTTCGTGGTGGGGTTCGGGGGGCCGATACTTCGGCCCTTGGAATTAGCCCGGCGATTGCCTCCCTAATTAACGGGACCATTGACAGATGTCTTGTCTTATAAAAGGAATTTCCATCTTTTATCACATATAACAGGGTGCCCTATATTTGTCATGACATGACGAAAAATCACTACACATTAAGACTGCTTCCAGATTTTATGTATTTGGCTTACCTGTAATCAATATGATGAAAGATAATATAGAAGAGAGAAGTCGGCATGAGCACTACAATAAAAGAGCTGAGCGACTTTGCTTGTATTCCTGTTAAGATATGGGGCATGAAAACCTCAACACCAGAGAGAAATGTAGGTGCCACAAATTTCAACTAATAACTGAAAACTTTACAGAAGCAGAATAGGAAGCAGACATGCAAACTTGCCTGCACATATCTCATGTGTCAATGTTTGTATGTCTCATACTTTAACTGTGCTTGTGATAACTACAAACTAGTGGTAAAGAGTGTAACCTATATATTTCCAGTTCAATTGAAGCAGTTTGTCGTATCTCTATTGCTTCAGTGCTAAAATGCTGCTCAAATCTTTTTTTCCAAAAACTATAAAACATGAAAGCATTTTCTGTAAATAATTTAGAGAACTTGAAAGTGATTATTAACTTCTTATCTTTTTTGAGAGCCATTAGCAGGTTAAATGCTTAGCATTAAGCTAAGCACATTTCAATAAAGAAACAAAGCTTTCATAGGTCAAACTAATACTGCTAGATTCACATACATACATATATTTAATAAAAAAATTGTGTTTCTAATTTGTCCTATGTCTCAATAGATATTGTCAATAATTGCTGCATGCTTCAACCGACCAAACTTGTTTTTCAATGACTCTAAGTCAGTTACTGTATCTTAACGTGCAGTGTTCTGTAATTTGTCTTTTTTGTAAACTCCATGCTCTAATAAAAAGTGTATCTGCTGTGGTTACTAAATAACTATGGCATTTTATGGGTAGGACCAGCTAATCTCGCAGTATTGTAGTTGTGAATAATGGTGGGTGTTGCAAAGCAACATAACTGAGTCCTGAAAAAGCTATATTTTGAGCAAGTTTATTTGCTGTAGGTACAAAAGAACTGCATTTCATTCATTACAACGGAACCTGTTGTGTTTGACACCAACAATTACTGCAATAGGGGAAACAGCGTAAAAAACAAAAAAAAAACTCGGGGCGCGGGGGAAGGGGGTTCCTTGGTGTCACATCACGGTAGGTTCTGCAGTCTAATGTAAATAGAATTTACAGTGGAGTCTGCTGGCTCTATTCTGAAAGTGAAAATAGTTGCGTGCAAGACATATGCAATTAAAATAAAACCGCAGACTACAGGGTCTTTCTAAGCTTTCACAGCAACAAAAACATTGTAAGGTATTTCTCTTTAAGCATCTTTACACAAAAGCAAAATTATACTTTCGCATCACTGCTTGCAGAAACTTCCTCTCCTTCCAAGCTAAATATAATATTTTTTCTTCTGACCTATTTTTAATAACAAGTAATTCCGTTCTAGCAAAGTGGCACACATCATAACTTGTAGCTTGAAAAAAATTGTGAGGCAACACCCACAGCAGGGATTATACTAGTGTGAACAATAAATACCAGACTATTCATCATTAATCAATCTGTAAATGCAACTGTAAAATGAGACTTTAATGTTATGAATATGCGTTCTCTTTGACTCTGTAATTTTTTCATAGTAAACTAGTACACTACAGTCATACACGGCACACTTCAGGTTGGCTCAAAAGACAGCAGCAGGTTTGACCTAACTGTGCATTCAGATCAGAGATAACGGCAGGAAGTTAGCTATGGTAACCTCAGCCACATCTAAGCTCTTGAAACGTTTCTTTCAATCAGTAGTTTTTGTTGACTTGACAAAATGTCAAAAGGTATTTGAAGAATAATTACCATGAAAACAAGATCACTTGCACAAAAAAGTAGGCTAAAGATTTCAGGCCTGGGTGGAAGAAGTAGTAAAATCACAACATGAGCTGGAGGAGTGGCCTTCCATAGAGCTGCCAGTAAACTCATGCGGTGCCTAATGCAGGTACACTAGCTAGGTAACTACTACACCAATCGACATAATTTGGCATATTAACAAAGCACCTGTGCGTCTGTAAGGTGTTTACGCAGCTTGAACACTTTATTGATGCTGCCGCCGATGATGATGAGGATGGGGCATCATGGTTCGGTCCTTCGGAACCAGGGGGAAACTTTCAACCATCCACTAATTAAGTCGTTCACATGAAGTAATGTCTTATGCAAATCTACTCTGCTTCCAAAACAATTAACGTGATTCGTCACCTAACATGCTCCCTGAAAGAAGGGTGTATTCGCAAAGAATATTCAAGCACTTTTACGACTTTATGGCAGGATTAACGATCGCTATCTTTATTCTGGTTTGGGTTGCTCAAACACAAAGCTTTCTTCCTTACTAAGGATTACCGCTGCAATTGACTCTGGTGGCAATGTCAGACAATACTTCCACTTAAACTGGCTATTGTGAGCTCATAACTTACACTGCGAGAAGTTTTCTTTATGTATAGTTTCACACAGATGGAAGTCATATGGCCCTACCCCTGAACAACAGCTGTGTCATACGATTGTATGCTTATCATTTAAGAAATCGCACACTTGGCCAGTTATTACAGCACAATTTCCAGCAAAAGCACATAATCTTGAACCGAGTTATTCATTTGCCTGAACCAAGTTAGGCGCTGGGGCCATTTTTCAACTTGTGTACTGTTAAACAATAATAAGCCCCACATTGTACGCTATGACCTTCATGCACGATTAAAAATTGACAATTTTTTCCCATAGGTCGGCGAACTCACTTATTAGTCGAGGCACTCAAACTGTGAGTGAGTAATGTTTTTGCGAGTGTGAATCCAAGTGAGTCTTGGACTCACAGAGTTTTGTGATGTCAGTGAGCGTCCCAGTGAGTCCGACTCAGGTAAACTTTGGTGAGACTGAGTCCGAGTGAATAATCTTGAGTGTGTCATAGCGAACTCCACTTATGTTTGCCGACTTATGACATTATATACTTATCTTAACCACTACTATGCGCCTTAGCTATATTCATGTTTAAACTCACGTCTACTCACGAGCGATCTAAAATAGTATCGTTCTTAAACCATTTCAATATTTATATTTTAGATATGCGAATTACGTAGGAATGCACCCTGTACTTTCCCTACACCAACTATTCCGGGGAAGTTCTTGATAAATATATCTTATGTCGTCATCTCTTTCAATAAAAATGTCCTTGCTTGTTTACAACTACTCGCAGCTCGTATTCGCCCGTACAATATCAAAAAGTGCCAAGAAGAGCACTGGTACACGAGTTATTGGAGTCCAATAGCATTGAAACTATGGTATGATCAAAAAAGCTAATTCTAGGCTTACTGACTCATAAGTAGACTCACTCAGACTCGGATCGAGTCGTGAGTCGGTGTATGGTTGAAGAAAATATTTGTGAGTGGTAGTCTGAGGGAATCCGGCTCAGAGAAATTTTGGTGAGTCTAAGTGCGAGTGAGTCCTGAGCGCAAAATATACTTCAAGAGTTAGCCTGAGTGAGCTCCACAATTTTTGCCGGCCTATGCTTCCGCGTGACGAAGAGAGAGCAACAGTCGTTTAGAAAAGAAGTTTAACGACTTCGAGTACTTCGTACTCAACGATGGGAGAGCACTGAGCCGTCTTTAGAGGCTTGCTAGAGGACTAGGAGAATCTTATAAAAATTTACAGATTTAGAGCTGGCTTCTTTCTGTGCAATCATGCACAATACAGGCACAACACTTTTTCCATGGCTCGTGATGGGCACATGTCGGTTTCAGTTCAGATAAGCTGGATACTCTCTTCAATTGGGATGCATTCTTTAAACTATGGAGTTCTTTTATTTATGAATTCCTAAAATTATAAATTATACTAAAAATATGAAGTCCTAACTTTTCGAAAACCTTGGGTGAGGACCATCGCTTGGATGTTCCCTTGAATCTCCCACCATCTTGAATCATGCCCTCTGATCGCTCTCTCAATATACAAGAAAACCATGACTAGGGGGCACTTCTGCTTGACAAAAAGTGTTTCAGAGTGTCCTTCAGTAGTCGCACATGGCGCTTTATCTGCACTATGTTTACATGGTAACCTTGTGACTGGCTGCACGCTAGCTGTCTC
Source organism: Rhipicephalus microplus (assembly GCF_013339725.1). Lineage (NCBI taxonomy): Eukaryota > Metazoa > Arthropoda > Arachnida > Ixodida > Ixodidae > Rhipicephalus > Rhipicephalus microplus. The sequence continues at coordinate 137,772,090 of NC_051165.1, forward strand.
ATGGTAGCCTTGTGACTGGCTGCACGCTAGCTGTCTCTTCCACGTTTTTTTGTTCCTCATGACATGTCACTAAGCATGCACAATCCCAAGTCGCTTGTATGCTGCGTTTCACTTCCTTTGCAGTGCCCTGAGCAATATCGATAGTGCTTTTCCTTTGCTTGCTTGTGCCGCTTGTCCAAGATAGGCTAGCCTTTACTGTTGCTGAGAATCCGTGCTGACCTCATTCTGCACTGCTTGTCTGCTGTATTTAATGTTGAATTGTCAATTAAAACGACTGCAAGTCTATGTTATGCTGAGCATCAATAACCAGACCTTTTGCAACTTTGAGCTGAAGGTATGCAGCAAATGTGAGCAAAATATTGCTAGAAACATCTACCTTCAGGATAAACAGTTGCTTGATGTCTGATGAAACAGAACTATCTTACCTTTTTATGATCACCTGGTATCAGTCTTCACACCCGATAACTCACGCACCTCTGAGTTGGTGAATTTGAAACCTTGATTGGAAAACTAGTGAAACAGGAATGTCTAACCATTCCAATCATGTGAGAGAAAATCCACTTGATCATGTGAAAAACCTTACTTGTGCCTTTTTATAGAGGTATGCAACTGTCTGCATACCTTCTACATTTTAGTCTTTGAAAGTAGCGCTATGAATTTCAGTGCGCATGCTATGTTAAAATCACATAGTGACACGTGTTCCGTATATACAAGTGCCCTGTACGTTGACCCTGGATGTTCGTGAAGCTGCTGAGGCAGCTTTTTTTGCCCAGGTGTCGCTCCAGCATTTTTTTCTTGTAAACGAAATTGAAATTGAATAGGTACCATTTAATAGTCGGAAATTACGTGTTTCACTGCAAGTTCACCATCTATTAAGCTGGAAATCAAAGGTAGGTCCAAGATATCAGAAACATGCCTGTGGACCCGTGCTGTTGTGCTTGTTTTCCACGTTGAGATATGAAAAAGTCTGGCTTGTTAAATAAAAGTAGTTCGCAACTGTTTTCCTCCCTTTTGCTGACGATCAAATTATCACACTCTATTGCAGTAAAGTTGACGTCACCAAGTACTATCTTCACCAAAGCTAGCATTTTCTTGAGGATGTAGTTGTACAGTTCTATAAGGAAAGTTTTGGATGGCCCAGGCCATCTGTATGCTCCACCTTTTTGTGAAGGTATACCTTCAAGTGTGACAGTGCACCAAAGAGTCATGGTTAGGTACACCTTGCCCCTCTTGAAACGCTACACCATTCTTTATAGCGATGACATCCCCGCCTCTACAGTTATCACTATTGTTGCGGTTTAGGCTTCAGCTTTTAGGGGCGAAGCTCCTTATGGCGTGGCTTGGGCGTCCCTCGTACGTAACCACCAGTGGCACATACCTGAAATAGGTATAACATTTAACCTCCAAGGTGGTGCCGGTGAGAAATTTCTTCTGTGCGTTGAATAACAATAAAATATAGTGCTCAATGTACATGCCAATGGCTGCTAATGGGGAATGAGAGACAGCAGCATTAGGCTTTTAGTCAACGCACACGCTGCAATCCCCATTAGCAGCCATTGGCTGTACATTGGGCACCATCGGACAAGAAAGGGTTGCTACCTTATACTCGCTGGGTGTAACCTCCTTAGTTTTAGAAAGGTTTAGCGAGCATTGGGCCGCACTGCCATGAATACAGTAAACTAGTATATACCATGAACTCAAGGTGGTTGAAGGTAGGAAGTAGACCCAAAGCGCAAGCCGTAAGAAAGTGTGCGTGTGCCACCTCTCGTTTAGTCCTTGGAATGTCCACTGAATGGCGGTGCTTCTATATGGGGAATATATGATAAAAAGATGCGAGATGGTGGCACTTGGAGTGTTGAATAGATGGACGAACGGACACACAGACAGATGCCTGGATGGACGCATGAACGGACGCAGGGGCGATGCATGAACGAACGCAGGGACGGGCGCACGAACAGACGCGTGGATGGTCACACAGACGGACGCATGGACGGACGAATGCTTCGCCCCACTCTCCATCATTCACTGCGTGGATATGCTGCCATTTTTTGGAATCAATTCCGAATCGTGTACACCGCAATAAAGTCACGCCTAAGTCATTAAGATATCAAGTGTATAAGCCAATGAAATCGCCTTTAGTCGATCCTTCTTGTTCGCTAATACTTTGGCTTTAAAAGATCATAAAGAGAACAATGGCGCATTTTCTTGACGTCATGCGTTTCCATTACAGCTCTTGTGACCAGACATCTTAAAACGAGCCGTTTCAGAGCTATTTTCTTTTCCACATGCTCATCCTATGTGAACATCATGTTTTCATTTTTAGATCATTTTAAGAAAGTGAGACCTTATAATGATAATAATATAATAGTAATAATAATAATAACATTAATAATAATAATAATAAGGTGCTACGTCACAAAAACACGATATGATTATGAGGGAGCCATAGTATGGGGCTTAGAAAATCTAAACATATGGCGTGCTTTACCCTGCACTGACATGGCACAATAGATGTGCCTCTACCGATTCGCATCCCCTTAAATGTGACCACCGTAGCTGAGATCTAATTCACAAACTGTAGCCAAGCATTGTAGCCACTGATCAAACGTGGTGGACAACCTTGTGACAGCTTTCTTGGGTTGCGTTTTGAGGACTACCACAATATCCTGCACAATTCACGAACTTTGAATGAAAAATCCTTTGATAGTGAAACGCTCCTGGCTTTGAGCAGCTACGAAGAACCATTTTCTTTTTGCAAAAGCATCTGACCGCAGTACGACGGGTCAGTCGTGCCTAGTTCTTTCTTTCAACGAGATAGACACATTCCACGGTAATCACTTTTGTTTTAAACAAATATCTAAATCTGTTCTTCCCAACGTAGCAATTTTCTGGGGCACCAAATATCACAATTTTGTTACGATAACTTCTGTCTTTCAGGTCGTCCATGTGTGTTTTAATTTTGCAACTCGTTCTTGAACCATATTACAATTGCGTTACACTTTTCACACTTTTCTTCACAGTCTTTAGGCGAAGCAAGTATATTCTTGATGAGATACAGGTGTGATTGGACACAGTGAATTCTAAATCAAAGTTCAGATTTTGTGTAAAGCCTTAATTTCTGTGACAGTATTCAAAATATTCTGCGGAAAATTACTAATGGGCCCTGGGCTTCCTTCTACATCACCCTTTATGAATAACATTATGAGAATTATGCAATATACACCCATACAACATGACCACAACAAGGCAGGGCTCGGCGAAACCTCGAAGCATGCACAGCTAGACTTAAAACACCTTGCATAATGGTATTTTGCACCAACGTCTGCACAGAAAAGCACGAAATTTAGCGTAGTGTGTCTAGCAGTGCCATCAAGCCCACTGAAGGGCTTACTCATTATGATGAGTAAGTATTGTAGAAATTTTGGCTCTTTAGTATTGATTCATCTGGGTCAAACTGAGTGTTGAGGCGGGATACTAAAAATGAAGTTTGACGAACAAGTGCAGAGTTACAAGTTTTAGTGAGATACCATTCGGTTAGATGAAGACTGATTGCATTAACTACAGAAAGAAATATGCGTATCTAATTAAAATGTGTCTCATTGATCAGTAATTTTAGAACATTGTAGATTCCTATTACTTGTAACTTTTGTCGGATTTATGCAGGTCGATGAAATTTAATTTATTACACTATGGCGCGAATATATAAAAAAAGCCAGCCACTGCAGTGGCCAGCAGATTTTGTGTCGCTTCTCTGGCATCAGTGCAAGTTAGAAGAAACCTGCCTAAATATAACGCAAAGCCCAGCTTCTCATTCTAACGAATTTCATGTTGTATATAGATAGAATATGCAATATATGAATTCCTTATTACACAATCAAATGGCTAGTTTTTTCTTATAGTAAATGTAATATTCGTGAAAAATTTATGCATATGGAAGAATCAGGGAAAGCCGTACTGAGTAGCAAATGAAATGTGTATCGCAAGGAAATGTCCAGAAGCCTGATGTCAAGATAGAGAAATATGTATTTCTAAACATGATAGTTTTGACATGTAAGTCATGTACGGTAATGTTTACGTCCGCCTCGTAATGTTGTCTCGATTTTAAAGCAACTTATCAACCTTCCTTATTTGTGCTTCATGTATCATCGATTCCCTCTGTACGTGGGATCTGCAAATGTTTTGCATTGCTCCCTTCCCAACAAACGATGTTGGTTTAATACTCCCTTTTCAATTTTCGCTTTATTGCAACCAACCGATTTCTGTAGAACTTGAAGCTTTTCCGGTAGTACGTGTTGCTACTGTTGTTTTTACATTTATTGTAGTACAGTGAAATTGGACGACGACGTGAACTGTTGGCCTGTGTGGCGTCCTGTAGCTTGTGTGGCATGTCTCATTATGTTTGAGTAAATTATTCTTTTAATGCAAAGTCTCGTGAGCTTCAGAAACGCCCACGAAGACAACATTTCAGAAGCGAGGTAGTAATCAAGTCGCCATCGAATGAGTGGACCAGAGTTTGATCAATGCTCCGAACTAGTTAGGCTTAAGTGGAACGCACCGACGAACTAGTCAACCGAAGGGGTAGTGGAGACGTGGACTCCAACTACGGTGACAAGATCACAGCTCGTGAACTAATACAAGCTACAGAGGAAAAGGATTGACTACCAGCATCCCTGCTGGAACGACTGGTCTTGGCCGGCGCAGCAAAGCCTCAACCAACGCAAACATTCCAGGTGATCACCGAGTTTAGCCGCATCATCAGTCCTTTCGACGGCTCTAAAGACGTTCTTTCAGCGCACGACTAGACTTAGAATGTACGCGAAACGTTGGATCTCCATGGGTAGCCTGCTGCGTACACGCTAAAAACTGCCAAGGACCGACTGGTTGGAGCTGCCGATGACTGTTACCATTATAGAAGCTCCTAAATCACATCGTGGGACAATTTAGAGTAACGTTTCGGTCGTAACTTTGTCTGCCATGGCTCCATAGTTTACGTGACAGGCCATCGTCTGCTCTCGACCGGACAACATCGCGAAAACAGGCAGTGCCCCCGGTGTACAGAAACCAGAAGTCGCACCTGCTGTAACCCCCAAAGGACACGTGAACATACAAGCATAGCCACATGTCGAGAGCTTCGGAGATTCTAGAGCACTGAGAACGAAGGAGGGCGAAGATTCGAAGGCCAATATGTCTGTCGAAGCAATAGGAAAGCCAAAAGACAAAGGCGAAGCTGAAGCTGAGAGTCAAGGAAAGCCAAAAGACAAGGACTAAAGCAAACTCCAGGCCAAAGAAAAGCAATCAAACTCCCAACCCGGTGCTGCGAGAACAGACAACGAGGCGGATAGAGTGAATGAAAAACCAGGAACTGCGAAACATACATCAGGAAAAGGCGGCGAAAAGGGAAAGAACAACGAGGAAGACGAAGAGACATCCCTGGTACAAAAGGGGACTTATGAGAATAAACAGGAGGAGGTCGAGGTTACAGAATACAAAAAGCCAGAAGACCAGCCAAGCCAAGGTGACGAAACGGAAGGCGAGGGCTCGGGAAGAGTTGAAAAAAAAATTGCAGGAGAGCAGACAAAAAGAAAGGAGAACAAGCACAAGCAGCCCCGTAGCAAGCCGAATGAATATAACGAGCTGAAGCGAACAGGTGCAGATGACATCGAGGACACGGGTATAATGAACTAGAACTAACATCCTAGTGGTACGAAAGGGAGGGTTCGGGCATGGCCTCCCAGATTGCGGGCGCACGGCGGGGTTCTCTTCGGCTGTTCCCATTGCCACGCTCCCCAGCAAAACCAGCGAATCTCGCCTCACGCACCCGGCTGCCGTAAAAAGGCGCGTTTAGTGTGGGTTCCTCGAGCAGCGAAGACCACGGCATAAAGCAGAGCACGCAGGATTTCAGCGTGCGTATTTTTTTTTTTCTCGCGTGCGAGCAAAAATCACCGAAAATTATTCTGGATGCAGTGAAGGTAAGTATTTTTTTCCGTTACTGCTATTATTTTGGTCCCATTGGCGAATAAAACCAAGCAACTGCTGAATTTTTCTCTTTATAGATCATTGCAAGAAGGTATTATTTCGACTGCGACAGAAGCATTCCAGCACTCCCCCTTTCTGGAAACGCGTACATGGGTGAAAACTGGGCTAACTATCATCACTGAATTCCATGGTCCTCCTAGCGTTAGAGATTGTATTGCTGTTTTATCGCGTACCAATATTTACCAGATCGCCACTTACGCTCCAGATAATTAGGTGCCATGATCGTGCCACCTATAATTGTGATAAGTAATTTTGCGGGAACATTGTGAAAAGCTACGATTAGCCGACCTACGTTTACTCCCCACGTCGTTCACAGTGAATCTGTTCGAGGAATCATCGTCTCCCTTTTTTGTCATCTGTCTTCATTATCATTCGGTAGCAGAATGGCAATATCACTTTCGTGTTCATTTATAGTACTCTCGACTGCATCGAAATTAAAGGGTCACACATGCTGCCGAACGGCGTCTTTTTTAAAAGCAAGTATTCGTCGAGGTAGACTACTGGAGAATAAAAAAGTGTGGATTGTCACTGCTATGTAACGCGCATTGTGTCATACCGGATACACAGAACTCTGAACGCGTGCGGCGTTCTTCTGTAACAAGCAAAATATTTCAATGTTTGTTCTTACATTCCCAACGTATCCACCGAACACCGTAAAGCTGACTGTGCGAATTCGCGACCATAAGTGACCAAAGCGCACCTGTAACCAGCCTGTAGTCGTCGCAGAGCCGGCGACGTTCAGTCGAGACCTCCTCTCTGTCTCCTGCTTCGGCGGCGCGACGGGAGGTAGTTGGAAAAACAAACTGGAGAAGCCTCACGGGCGAATGTGACGCAGCTTTCGCACCAGGCTTGACGGCGTCGGCACATGGCGAGGCGAGAGCAAGACAGTTACTGATGCTGAGCGCCGAGTTTGGTCGGCTCAGCGACCGTTATTTTAAATGCGAAGCATTTCTTAGCGTACTTCGGCGACTTTGAGCGTATCTGTCTATCCATTTATCTATCTGTCTAGCCGCCTACGACTTTTGGCACTCCTGGCCGTTTCGATAATGGCACCAATACCAAACGTGGTATGGCATAACATGACTGTATGAAGACCCTATTTGACTGGTCATAGCATGAAATCATTACATGTCATGTATCATGAATGTCATGATTTACACTCCATGGTCCTGCAGCTCTTGCGGTAGTTTCGTTCACATTACATGTTTCAAAACTGGTATGGTATGACATGATTGCATGACGAACACAAGCGACAGGCCCTAACATGAAAATGATCCCATTCGTGTCATGTAACAACATGGCTATATACCACGCCCATGATGCGCTCGCGGCCGTTCCGCTAGCGTCACATATACCAAAATTGGTATTACGGTACGTGAATAGATGACAAAGGTATGTGACTGGTGCAAACATGATAATCATGAGATGCGTGTCATGTAACAACATGACTACATTCTTCGCTCATGATGCGCTCGCGGCCGTTTTGCTAGCTTCACATGTACCAAACTCGCTATCACACGACGTAAACAGACGAGATAGGTAAATGACACATGGAAACATGATAATCACGACATCCCAGCCATATAACAACATCACTACATGCCACACTCATGATGCGCTCGCGGCCGTTTCGCTAGCTTCACATATGCCAAATTTGGTATTACGTGTTGCCAATGGATGACGCAGGTATGTGGCTGGTGCAAACATGATAATCATGGGATGCGTGTCATGTAAGAACATGGCTACATGCCACAGTCAAGGCCCCAATACATTTCGACGTAACGGGGTGTGCGTGCTCGCCGGCGTTCATATCGTCGCGTCACGCCAGCGTTGCCACGCCAGGCGCCGGTCCTGCCATATACTCGCAGGCACGCACCGCGCTGCGTTGCTTTGACGCATGCGTGTTTCAGCATGTGTGGCCTCCCTCCGTCACGAAAAGAGGGAGGCGTAGTGTTGTCTGGGATAACGCATCGGTGCGAAATGCAGCATGTCGGATTTCGCACTGGTTGCCGTCGGGCCGTGCCGACGGACGCTGGTCGCACCTAGCGTCAAACTATTGAGCGCTCGCGTTTTGCTAACGTAGCGTCGCTGTGCCCAGTGTGCGCGCGCGTCAACAGTACACTGTAAACAAAAATAAGCCCATAAGAGCGTTTTAAGCAGGTTATAAGCGCCTTTTCCACCCATCGCGAAATACGAACTCCCTTGAAAAGGCATAAAATGGGCTGATACTATTGTTTTACCATAATCATCAAAATGGGAAACTATGAGAGTTAAACCAGTCTGAATTGGGAGTGACTGAAAAATAAAACGAAAAAGAAATTGGCGTGGTTCAGAAGGGTGTATCTAAATACGCCCAATTGGAGAAGAAAAAACAAGCAAGAAGGGTCGTTCTAAACCTCAGCGTCAACTTCGTAAAAGTTATTTCAGTAGGCAAGTTTGAAATAGCCATCGCCGCGCCGACGCTCTTCAAAAAGTTCGTAACCCACGCCTTACGAACTGGCGTATGAACGACACGCACGCCCGGCGGAGAAAGTGGTCCGGACTATGCCCACTTGTGTATTTCGAGCGTGGGAAAGTGCGTCGCTTCAGAACTATTTTCTGTTCGACGAGGCAGCCAGCGGCGGCCGGGACGAAGTCGTCGGTGTTGTCTAATTTTCAAGCCGAGGACACATGGTAAGTAAATCCGAATGAACTTTGTGCGTTATTTGTTCGTATGTGTGTGCACTACGGCAACCCAATCAGTTGTTAGAAGGCTCGTGCTGGGTTCTTATTCGACATTTGTTCTCTCCGGAATGAAAGCAACAAAACGCACCAGGAATTCACTCGCTTCACCGCCTAACTCGACGGAAACCTACGCCGTCAAGGCGGAACGAAGATATCGGTCCGATTTTTCCGTAACGCGAAAGCGGACCCTCTTTCCGATCCACGACCGACTATCTAAAAACGATGCGATCTGAATAGCTGGCCGCAGATGCAACATGGCGGTGAAAGCGTCGACGGTGGCAAGCAACGGCTATAATTGCAAACTACTCGTGCAGCTCGACGAAGCTTGACGGCTTCAACGAGGATGCATTCATCGAGATCCTGGTCTGCATTACGATCGCCGAGAACACTGGAAGTAGACGGTGCAGCCATGGTGCAGCTGCAGCGAGTTGGCATGCCCGAACGTGTCTCGTTTTCTTGCACGGCTGGCTGAGTCTGGTGCCGCAGCCGGTGCATTAGCTCGTGCCGTTTTTGCTGGGGTATATTTCCCCAAACAAAGTTTCAAAAAGTGCGAGCTGTGTCTTTAGAGTACATTGCGTGAAAACTGGAATTCGGCACAGAACATAGCGCTCAGAAAGCAGGCAAACTGGAATTATTTCGCGAAAGCTGCGGTGGCCGCATCATTCCCCGGGCCCATAACAAATGTGAACATTTCCGACGCGTGCGGACGTGGTTTTCCGGCCGCTCTGGTGTTTTCGTTTCACTTCTCAACAGCGGCGTAGCAAGGGGGGGGGGGGGGCGTACACACCGTGTCCCCCCTCTCAAATTTTTGTTCGTTGACATATAGAGCAGAAAATAGCCATTTTAAAAGGGGTGCCTCCCCCCCCCCCCCCGAGAAAAAATTCTTGCTAGGCACCTATTTCTCATGTTTCTCATGTGTGATTGCGGCATGTGTGTTGCAAACCTGTACTCTTATTAGCGTCAATTGAGGGGAAAGTAAATTAGAAATTTTCATACATTCAAAGAGTATTTGACGCAAATGTGCAGTTCTGTTGCCAAGGCCACCATAGGGTAGTCATAACGCCACTTGAGATGATCAAAAACCTCGCATTGCTTTGCTGCGTTTTTATTTATTGCTGTTAACGCTCGGTGTTTCGAGCCACGACGTGTAGCATTCGGCGAGAAAGTTCTTCCATGCAGAGCGAACTTGAGTTTCTGCAGCGTGCGATCACTCAGAATGCGTGCGTTTAATAATATTCATCAGATTGAAATGAACCCTGAGCAATATGTTTTTCGCAAGTACAAGTTTAGTTTTTTGTTTTCTTTTTGTAAAATGGATGTAGTAAGAGAGGCTGATCCATAGCTACGATTTGAAACCTGCGTTGTAGGAGCATAGTGGCCGAAAGGTTGAGACGTCGCTTCATCTGTTTTTCCTCAACACATGTGAACCATTTGTGTCAACAGTCAACACATGTGTGACCTAAATAAGCCTATATAGTATCCAGTCAGTAAGCAGTAGTCGGCCTCTTTCTGGGCTTTTCTTCTCTGGCTCATGGGAAACTCGACTTGGATTATTCGACCGTGATTGGGTTTGCCTTATCGGGGCTAATTATGCTTGGTTAAATGAAGTGATACCATTATCAATTATGCCTAATATATTTGGATATACTTAACTTGACTCACCTCCACTCATACAAGCGTTACATGGATTAACATGAAAACAGCAAATGACATTGCCTAATTAAAATTAGCCTAATTTAATCGGCTTATGCTTGGCTGTATTATTATATTAGGTTATACAGGTTATATACAGGTTATAATATGCTACATATACAGGTTATAATAATATGCTATATACAGGTTATAATAATAATACAGGTTATATTATGCTACACTATGCTTGAGTAGTTTTTCGTACAGTTTGGCGCCACAAGGCAAGTTAAACTTGGCTTAATGTGACAAGGGCAAGCTTGGCTGAAGAAATTTAATTTTTTTATACTTGAATTCATTTTGTTATATGGTGCTAGTTATGCTTAGTTAGGCTAATTGGTGAAAAAAAAGCTATGCGCCCAGCACTTCAATTTGGCGCTACCTAAGCTGCAGCATGGAAGAACGGCAAAGATTTGATGGAGCAAAGGAAAGCAACACTCGGTTGTTGTTTCGGCTATGAGGGCCATAACTCCGTGAAACAAAGTGCTGTGCAAGGACATCTGATTACAACTGAACAGGCATGCACACTGCAGCAGGCAGTGTGCATAGATGGCCTGTCGATCTCTCCTGCCACGCAACCCCGTGGTCAGCACACTTTTGCTTATGCCTGTATGTTTAAGACACGTTGCAAGCTGTACTAGGCTGGTGCTGTATTCAATAATGTTTTTATCAACGTGTGAGCTCATCATAGCAGCCTAAGCATTGCAATAAGCACTTGCAGCTGAATGCTGCATGTTCTGTGTTTGTTAAGTCATAATTCATAATTTTTGTCGTGTTTTTCAAAGTGTAGGGTAGCCAAGTGTAGCCCAAGTGTAGGGTAGCCAACCGAGCCAAGCTTAGTGAACCTCCCTGCCTATACTATCTATTTATCTCTCTCTCTCTCTCTTGCAGTGGCTTGAGATTTTGTCAGGGTAAAAGTCAATGCAGAAAAGCAGATTTCGAAGGCCCTGCATTTTCGGGCTTAACGTAATGGCAGTTTTTAGCCGAGTACTCATTGAATGACTACCACAACCAAACTGCAAGCCAAGCCACGCCACACTCAGAATCGGCTTGTTGATCACTCGAATTGGCCACACGTATGCAGCAAACAAAGAAACACAAGTGTTACTGCATGAACTAGCTTTATGCAACTTAGTTTCTTTTGGCATTTGAGAGTTTTCTTGTCAACTATTTCTGTGGTGAAGCGTGTTTTGTGTCTCGCTCTCTTGTTTGCTGAAGGGCTGCTAAAAAGTCTCCAACGCTACCGATTCCATTTGTGTCGTTGGCACTAACAAGAGAATTCAGAATTTACTAGTCATAGGTGGCCTTGAAAGAAGCTGTAATAATTTGCAAGATCAAAGTAGGGAGACTTCAATCTGATGCTGCTTAGGAGTTTGAGTCGGGCATGGATAGGTGAACAGTGGCTTATGATGACTCCCCTGAAGTGTCGCCCACACAAATGTTATGCATATTTAGCACATACCTTAACAGTGCTATGACCTACAGTTATAGCCTAAGACTAGCTAAAATACAGGCAGACATAGTCGCCCGTAATTGTGCTTGTGCCCAGACATGCACTATTTTTTCTGGCTCCTGGCCCAATAAGGGTGCTTTTTTTCTGACGAGTCCTTTCTTTCGGATTCTCGATTACTCAGATTTTTCTAGGTTCTTGCCTAATGTGGACAAGCGGTCAGCGACTTATAAATGCCATAGCCACATAACATTGCATATGCAGCAAAATATATTGCATACGAATACAGAGATAGTTAAAAATAAAGTGAAAGCACAAATTGAAAATTAACAGCTTTAAAAATGTATAGAAGTAACAATGATACAAAGCTTTCTCTTTTTTATGTGGCCAGCTTCAGTGCAAGCAACATATTTACCCTTGCTTCTGCCAAAAGTCAGCGTCTCACAAAATCATAAGGCACAGCTGCAGCAGTATAGTTCAGATGAGCAACATGATGTCCTCCTATTCCAATATCATTTAAGCATTGTGCATATTCCTTAAGTTGCTCAGCTTGCTTCATACAAACAAAGCCATGGAGATATATATCATCAGTGCTAACCACTCCCTTGGGTTGACATGTGACAGAATGAAAGTAAGGCGCCACAATTGGCCAGACAGTTCAGTCACACATCATTCACTTGATTATTTTTAAAATCACGGCTTCGGTAACCATCGTTAGGAACAGTTTAGTGCAGCTTGCAGCCGAAATATGATATAATATCTGACTGTTCAGCTGATCAGGCAGCCGGAGTCGGGAAATTCTGAACGGCGCACCGTGAGGCATCTCTATTCTTGGTCAAGAGTTTGCAATGCTTCGATGGCATAAGTGGCGGTGTCACAGAGAAGTCCGAATTGATGGGCATGTTTCAATTTTCAGCGTCCAAAAAGAACTGTGGGTGAATGTAATAAATGACATAATTGCCTTAGCTATGGTTCAGTGCGAGCTTGTGGGTTTGCTTGTTGGTACTGCAGTTGTGTTTGGACATTGTGAAAACTTAGTATTTATGATTACCAGGCTTTTGGGGCACATTGACTGTACATGTTGCAAAAAGAACAAAGTTGTTTCGGCCAGTGCTGGTCTCTTTTATTCTTTGGGGGGTCTGCCTGGCTTGCATTCATGACTTCTTCATAAAAAGTATGTGCTTTATGACAGACAATTATAAGTATATATAGACAGAGTGTGTATGTGTGTATAATAAGTCTAAGAAAAAACATTTTTCTGGCATAATTACACCGCAGGCACACTTGCCACGTGCACACACTGTGGTGGCAGATGTAACCTCCCTGACATGCCAAATGTCAGTCATCTCAGTGTTTTGTAAGGCTAGATAAAGTTTTAGTGGACTCGTGTTGAGAGACTGTGCCAGTGCATAATGCAGCAACCGAATAAACAGCAACATGACTGAGCATCAATATTTGAGTTCGCCTCCCAATACATGACCACCTGGCCTAAATGAAGTCTCAACGATTCCCCGATTCCCTTACTGCATTTACTTTGCACCAGCAGACTCTTTCCTGTTTCCCACAGTGAAATCTATCTGCAATGCACATCACCATGCCACTTCAAAGAAACCTGCGCGCCTGCCCTTTAAACACTCCTGACAGCAAAAGATTTGTTTGCAACTTTTTACAAAAATTTGTAGCTTTGCTTGTGGTAATACCGATATTGAAACATAAGTACTCTAACAGATTGTATAATCAATACTAGTGAATTAATTGCAATATTGTGTCGATTGAAAACACCCTCCTAAGTATTCTAAGAGACAAGCACCACACAGTGTGAAACTGCCCGAGTCGGCATGCGCAGAAGTATCGGTCTCCCGATCGATGCTTCAGCGCATGCAGTCTCAAAAATCAGCAGACCTGCAGGTGGTGAAGAATGAATAAACAATGGGAGGCCTTTGATCATATCCCCCTGAGATAAAAAGAGGACAACTACGGCCGTAAGCAGCCAAAACCACTGGGAGAGCAGCCCGGCAACAAAGTGAAAGTGGAGAGGGGTGATGTGGCAGTCCTCACCGGGTGCCAGTTAGGGTATAGGGCGCACCCCACAAGTGTTTTCTGTTCTCGACAATGCTCCCCTTACTCATAGAACGTCACGTGTGACCTGTTTGCATCAAATCAGAGATGTCTATTGGTGCTAATGATTCGGATGACCACTCACTCTTACTTTAAAACCAAATTAAAAAGCATTTATAGCAGCGCTCTTCAATAATAATTGGTCATAAGCGCCTCCATATGCTGGACTGTCGGACAACACAAGCATTTTGAATTTCTAAATTTGGTGTCAATTTTTGTTTAAAAAGCTTGCAGAATTAATCTACAAGGATGCATTTTAGTAATGAAAAAGCCATTGGCAAAACTGTGTTGGTGCGCAATACTTCAAAGGCTTTAGAATGACTTAGCAGCGTCTTGGATAAACCTGTTTTTCCAAAACCTCTTCTTATACAAAAGGCTTATCAAAGTAAGCTTTAATATTCAGGGAAAGAACACACAGACACACAGAAGTACAGGTTGCAAGAAATATATGGCTACACGGTCCATGTATGTGCTAAGAGTGTTAACACTGCTTGTAGTCCTGACAACGAGTATGGAACACTTTTCCCGCCTGCTGGAATGCTAAAGCACGTAATATTTTATGAGTTGGAAGCTGACTAATAATCTTTGCATACTACCTCAGGGCATCCAGCCTGACAGAATGACACCTTCACTATGAATGAACAGAATAAGGGGAACTTTAAGGGCTTCTAAACCGGCGTTAGGTACATTTGTTAGAACTAATGACAAAACAAGTTGGTAGAGCATCGGACGTATTCCATGTTGGCAGGTTTGGTCTCTGCCAAAGAAAAACTATCTTTTCGTGCAGCTTTCTTGCAATTACACTATAATTACTTGAAATAACTACCCCTATATTTTTATTGGTTTTCTTATTATTATCAACATTTTGTTAAGATTGGAAAATGAGCTCTTAGCATTTCCCAATCTTTCGTTCATTCCATACTATGAAGGGATTCGGTGATGATGAGCACTCTGCGTAAAACAAAGGTCTAGCATGCATCTTCTCACAGGCACTCATGTTTCACCTCCCGAATTAAGGCATGAATATTAGGAGGGGTTGAGGAAACAGTGAGTCCATTCACCTCTGTCTGCCGTATCTTCAAATTCTGCGACGTTATAGTAAGGCAATACTTCCAACGTTTTTTTGGGCGCTTTGACAACAAGCTTCGATTTTTTTGAGAAACTTGTTTTTGTTTTCAAAACTTGGCTTGTACCGTACCTTACATCACCACAGTCATTTGAATTAGCACCCATAGTCAGTAATGAACCAATTAAAAAATTCTTTCAGTACACCTCCATTCGTATGCCGGTTCTTTTAAAACTCTGCTGTGCCCTATCTTATGCCATTTCGGCTCACCAAGCACTGGACATGTTCTTCATGCAAAACAGATATTATGGAGTCTTGGTTTGGAAGACCTTGATTAGGTTCGAGGAACCAGCCGTCGACAGCTGAGATGAACGAACCAAGATGATGATGCTCCATGACAACGATGAGGATGCATGAGCAACACCTGATAATCATGATAATGTACAGATGAAGAGGATTGGTATACTAAATGCCCACAGTATAATTGTCCGTGATGCCACCAAAATAAGACATTATTGTGAAACATGCCTTGTTAACTTAAGTTGGACATACCATGCGTGGTTAAAGAACATTTTTCTATTGGTTCAACAGCATCGACACTGAATGTTACAAATTTGCTCAGTTTTGTTTAGTGCTGCAATAGTGTTGCGCTTGTGCTAGTCCGTTCCTATCTGATATTTGTCATGTCTCGTTGCGCTATCGACTGGCTTTCATGTCCAAATACAAAGTAGTCCAATCATCAACTCTTTTTTACAGTGTCCCTTTCTTTCTTCTATGGCAGGACCGAGCTCAGTTTCGACCTTACCTGGTGCAGAAAAACATATTGTCCCTGCGCTTCACTATGATAGACAGCTTGTTTTTCAAGGGTAATCACCATTTTCAGGAATAGCCTACCTTATTGTGCCTCATGTGGAATACACTTGAAGAAGCACACAGAGAGTTGTTCACGGAGCTTGCAATATTCAACTTTTATAGAAAAAGCTGCATTGCAATGTCTTCGCATGAATAAAAAAATTAGTAGTGACTATTTTGACCTGCTGCTGTTTTTTTTTCTCACAAAAGTGCTTCTCTTCTGGTGCTATAATGAAAAGTTTGATTGCAATTAATGGTAACATTTTCATTGACATTACCTTTGCCTTAAGAGTGGTGGCAGGGTGTTTAAACTAACACATATGTGTTGTATAAATGATGACTCAACATGATTTTGTTATCGAGTCATGGTTCCTGAATACTCTACTGTTTTTGTGACTGAGCGCAGATAGGTCATTGACCCGTGCATATATATTTAGTATGTTGTGCCTTGTAAACCAGTGCAACAATGCTCAATGCGAAATTTTGGTAAATGGAACAGGTTGGTTGGCGTTACATTCAGTGCAGCATTGATTTTTCACCCGCCATGATCTCTGTAATCGACACCATACTTAATACACTATAGTATATAATTACTGTCCCCAATGTTTTTTCTAGCCTATTTGTCAATTTAATTACTCTTGTGTCTAACAAAAAATAAGCCCCTCAAAAATGCTCCCATTTTTTGTTAATTTGCACTCAGTTAGCACGTTATACCTGGTTAATGACACGCCAAGTGAACAAGCGGTTTTCAGAGGATCACAAATATGGCCAAAAAAATTTCACATTTCTCAAAGAACTTGTCCTGGTTGTTTATTTTGGTTGCCAAAAGTTTTCGTGCCTATTGTAAGTCTTTAGTTCTGTGCCGACTGAGCTATAGGTCGTCAAAAACCTTTTTCATAAAATGTTTTGTAATGAAGCAATGTAACTGTAAAAATAATTACTCATATATGTATATCAATTCTGCGAGGGCTTCCCACACCAGAAAAACTGAATAGTTGCCAAATTCGTTTTTTTTTCAGGAAATAAGGCAAGCTGAAAGGGCACAAATAGATTATGTGTAGCTGGCCTGTTTGACATGCTGAAGAATGGAAATAATTTATGTGCTGAAAGTATAGCAGATCATCTGAGAAAAAAACTCGATTTCCCCTTTTTTGAGGAGGAAAGGCTTTGTATTCAGCATCTAAAGGCACCTTGGTGCTTGAGCAGAAAATATTCATGATATCTCACGTGAAAAAATTATGTATTAGCTGAAAATAAATGCAGTTAATAGAGAGTATTAATTTTCAAACTAAAAAGTTGTTTTTAATTTTTCTTTCACAGCTTTTGACCAACGTAACTATGCAGCATGATGAACTTGCAAGGCAATCTTCAGCCCAAGCTTACTGATAAACATGTAGACGGCAATCTTGGTGCCATCTATAAAGCAACCGTAAAGGACATGGAGTTATCATCTGTGTTCTACTGCCAACACAGGTGCACTACAAGGAATGTCGCTAGAGTGTGGTGACAGGTAGTATAGCAAAAATATTTTGTGTGTAGGGTTGTGTGAAGAGAAAAGTGTCAGCCACACGATATGCACATTCGTGTGTGCATTTGTATCTGTACAGAAATATATGCTTATGAATAACTGAAACTGAAAAATATCTGAACAGCAAGAGGGGAGGAGGTAGTCGAGCATCTCTCTCTTTTCCTAGTGATGACTCGGAGATGAGCTATGAAGCTGTTACAAAAAGTTCTCAACACGCAATAACACTACATAACACCCACAACGCAAGCGAGAGAAGAAAGTAGGCTAGCCTTCAAGTTCTTAATATAAAGCTTTTCATTTGTGCAGTCATATCACAGGGTTTGGGTCTCAATGAGCAAGATAGTCTCCTGAAAGCTGGAAAAAAATGAATTTTTATTGAGACTGCGTTCATCAGTGTATTTCGTGAATGGTACTTGCGTACTGAATAAGAACGAACTTTTTTATTAAGTGTGTAAAACATGCCTTCTGCTTTTGCAGACGTTCATTGGAAAGTAGCATTTGTGACTGTAAATCTCTTATGCTAAATGGTTCATCTGAAGTCACCACATTGACCACATTCACTGTTATGCATTATTGTTAGCAACAGAATAGGGATGATGAATCCATTTCCTTGTAGATAGCACGAAGTTTGCCATCTGCATCCTAGGCCTGTCGGTTTGAGTTGAGGATTGCTTTTGTGAACGCATCATGCTGCTTGAGTTGCATAGGTAAAAAGCTGTAAGGAGTTGTCAACTTCAAAAAAGTATTTCTGAAGTTAAAAAATAATACTGTCTAGTAACTGCATATATGTTTAGCTCATATATAACTCTTGCGAATGAGATATCGTGCATATTTTTAGTCCAACACCAAGGTAATTTTTTGCTGCTGTACACAGATTCTCGAAAAAAAAGTGAAATTTGCTTATTTTTTTAGATGAACTGCTACACCTTGAGCACCTAAAATACTTTTAATTTGTAGCATGTCAAACAGACTGATGGCATATATTCTATGTGTGCTCTTTGAGCTAGCTAGTATTCTGGAAAAAATATGCTTCAACAAATTCATGCATTTTGCTCGTGTGAAAAGCCCTAAAATTTATATACACAAATAAATTATTTTTGCAGTAGGATAAATTCATTACTTTGCTGTAAATACCATTATATTGAGTGCTTTCCACAAATATATTTTGAGAAAAAAAATTGTTTTTTAGCGCCCTCTATCTCAGTCGGCGAAAAACTACACACTCTTATAAAAATGCAGGAAAGTTTTCGGCAATGGAAATAAACGAGCAGGATAAGTTTCGAGCTCCTAGAAACACATAGAAATTATTTCAGCTATACTAGGGGTGGTCAGAGAAATGCTGAATGATTTGAAGTGGCGTGACCCAATCGCGTGCAAGTATGCTAAGCTGACGTCAGTGACGATTTATTAGTGTGTAGTGTAAGTTTTGGTGTCGTAATGCTGCAATTTTATATGTGGTGTGTGTGTGTGCTGGTTTGCCCCATTGCCATTTTAAATACAATATGCTAGAAAAGTAGAAGCTTAGACAATTTTGAGTGCATTCATCACAAAGCATTAGTAGAGCATACATCGGAAAGTGAGACAGAAAAAGCTGTCTGCTTGTTCTGTCTAGTTTTCCAAAGGTATATGTTTTTCAGTACTTTTAATGCAGTATGGTTCTATGGAATGTGCGTTTCTTTATATGTAATGAATGTCTTCTTTGAGCTAGATCAATATGGTCGCTAATAGTACTGAAGTGAAAAATATATTGTCGTACACTCTTCAAACCCACTTGTACTGTTGTGATTTGAAGCTGGTTGGGGTAGTCAGGGGGAAATGGCTTTGCTGTAACTTGAAAGCTGATCCTATGGTGCCTTCAGGTTTTTTTTATTTTCTTAGAGAAAAATATAGGTGCATTCATCTAATCCTTTGAGGATTGCCCATTTATTCTATATGTTATATGTGTGCCATGGGAAAAATGTCCGGAAATCTATAAGAAAACTTTAGTCACTGGTGTAGCACCTAATTCAAACAAGTGCCTTAAGTGGAACTCTTGAACATTATAATTAAGTTCTATATATATGTTATTGGGCATAGTCATCTACAGTACCAGAGCTGCAGAAATGCACTTTTTATAAATTAGGTGAACTTTTAATTGAAGTTTAGCAGATTTCTAGTGAGATCCTCTAATGTGATTGGCAAAGTGTGTTTGAATTTTCGTATTTCATTTGATTTTTTACTTTCAACTGTATGACACAAAAGTGTGAAAAATTGTCTTTGCAGTGTTTGTACTTTCAGCGTCTCATGTGGTGGTAATTGTGCTCGTGCTGTACAAATACTGTGGTCGATAAACATGCTCACTCCTGGGAAATGACCACAAGAGTTGTACTTTGTGTGAAATTTAACTTCCATAATAAATATTCTGTAAGTCTTCAGTCAATGTACTCTCATAGTGCATAAACAGGATTTCTGAAAGGATCCGTATTTTCTTTGGTGTTTGGGCTGTAGGTAAGCTTTTGTTCGTGTATAATTTTTTTTAGAATGCAGCCTCCAGTTTTGCAAGAATGCTTGCTCATAGGGAGTTCCGACTGCTGTTGTTACTCCCATTCAATACCAAAAGAACTCCCAAGAGAGGCGAGCTAAAACGCCCTCGATTCCACCTATTCACACCGAAATAGATTTAAAAATACAAAAAACAGCTTGGTGACGTCACTAAAATACTCCCGCTCTGCTCCTTCAAAACGTTCAGAAGTGAGTAAAATATTGCCTCAATTACACCGAAAAAACTCCCAAGTAAGAACCATAAAACTCCGGGTCCGTTTTCACTGAACCACAAAGGGAGTAAAGTTTTTGCCCAGTCTACGCCTTTTGTATGCCCTACCAGATGAGTGTTTTTGTTACTCCCATTTTGAGGGCGTAAAAACATGTACATATGGGAGTGATCTAGAGGACAAGCCAAAAACTCTCATTTGTTTTTTTTTTGTTTACAGTGTACATACTGGGCCCTTCATGATGAGTTCGCGGCCTTTTGCTAGCTCTACATGTACCAAATTTGGTGTTACGTGACGTCAATGGATTGTTGCGAACATGATAATCCTAACACGCGTGTCATGTCAGAACATGAGAACATACAACGCTCATAGCATGCTCGCGGCCGTTTCGCTAGCTCTACATATACTAAATTCGGTATCACATGACGTGAAGAGATGAAGGTAAACGACACATAAAAACATTAAAATTTTGACACGGAAATCATGTACGGCGTCATTTACCTCCATCTCGTAACGTTTTGCTGATTTTAAAGTGACATATCAATATTTATCATACGTGTTTTGCATATCATCGATTCCCACTGTACGTGAGATCTACCAATTTTCTTCGTAACGCGCCCATGCTGCGGCGTTCATATGGTTACCTTGCGTGTATGCATGCGTCGCTGGAATTCCGCAGAGAAAAAGAAAAATTTTAAAGTGGAAGTCAAAATAAATGTTTGATTGAAATGTAGCGGTTTAATAATTAAGTTGCCGACTGGTTACGGTTTATACAATTGATGATATATGTCAATGGTGTAGTTTTTTTCTGTTAGAGAAAGTGCGTGAAGTCTTGTTTCGTTTAATTTCAGGAATATGTCAACCTCATTCGAGTCCTTCTGCAGATTAGAAAAAAAAAACTAGGAAACTATCAAGACGCCTGCGAGCGTGCGCAGTGGTGGTGTCAATGGCACCGCCGACGCCTGATTTGCGTGTAAGTGCGAATGTACAACGCTCCACATTTCATAAAAAGAGACAGTCCAATCCAAGGGCGGCATCAGAATTCCTCTGCGCTCACGGGCTACACGCAAATGAATGGGCCACTTCCTTGTTCCTTTTGGAGAACTACCCGTGATTATAATTGGACACTGTTTAGAGAATCATTATAGGTGCGCTGACGCACCGCTGCGATGCGTAGCGCAACGTGGTTTTATTGCTTTTATTGCGCGACTTGGTTTTATTGCATCACTTGGTCGGTAGTCCTTCTATCCAGCGTAGCCAACATATTGACAGAGTGAATGATATGATGAGTGGGGCGAAACGTAGACCCCTCCGATGCGTGCTGTAGTGTGATAGGAGTCCACGGACGCAATGGACGAACGAATGCACCGACGGATAGATGGATGGAAGGACCCCACTAATCATTCACTCTGCGCAAATGCAGTAATTTTGTTTATTTATCACTCGCACTCCAAACAGCGCTTTGCTTGCGGTAACAAGTCCCGCTGAACATGCCTCATATATAGAGAATACCACTTGTGGCGAGCACTGATGGATGGCAGGCCTGCCAGCCTAAGAATCAAAGAACGCTTCTACGAAGCAATAAAATGACGTCGTGGTGCAGCTGTGATCCCAGTAGGGCGTCTGCAAGAATTCTCGAAATAGCATTACAATGAGAAGCAGCGCTGATTGAACGACAACAAGAAGAATTTATTCAGTTTAGTATAAAAAGTAATCCATGGACGTAGATCATTGCAGTCGTCTGACCTCGCTTGTGGATGGGGCTGCCATTTTTCTTTCTTCTTTTCCGGTGCCACCGCTTCCCCCCTTTTTCTATACACCCCGCGAACTTCGACGTATAGTTTCGAGCAAATGCGGATCTCTTGCAGAGGCATTGCGATTTGAACTAATCTAATATCAGTGGCGTCAATCTGCAGCAAGAAAAAAAAACTTTTGAAAATAAAACGCCCCAGCATTGAATTCGCCCTCGTACTCCTTGACGTGACATTTCTAATGAACACAAAGTTATATAGAAGCACAAAACAATTTTTTTGCCACATGGAAGCTTCGCCAAAAGCGCGGCAACTTTTTTGACCGAAAGAAAGAGCGCCGCGGTGCGGAAACAAGAGCGAGCCACGCTCACCTCTGGAACCACGCGCTCTACGTGTGATTAGGACGGCCGGAGAGAAACCCGCAGTGCGCCCGCAATCTCGAAGGTCATGGTTCGGGAACGACCGGCTGAATCAGGCACGCTTGGCGGTGTTTCTCCAGGCGTTCAATTTGGTCGGAGAAGACGTAATTTCAAAACGGAGCGGGGCTGCTTCGTTCGCCGTGCTGCGGCGCGCGCCTACTACCCCTTTTAAAGACGATAATCTTTCTCAGGGACCTTCGACGCAAAAATTTTGGTCTGTCTGTCTGTCTGTCTGTCTGTCTGTCTGTCTGTCTGTCTGTACATTTGTCTGTTTGTCCACTCTTAACAGCATCGGGTACTTGAAATGGTCCACCCCATCCACAGTGCCCACCATTGTTGCCCAAGATTCAGCGTTCATACTTGTGCAATTGTCGATTAAAAAACAAATATTGCGCATGTCTGGGGCACCGCAACAATACGTATATACTCTGCATGTGCATTTTTACTAGAAAAGGCATACATAGGTAATTTTAAGGGCCGTAGCGCTTATCACGCTCGCTGACCATGCAAGGCTTGCACGAGCAGGCGAGTGCTTCCAACGCTTTGCTAAAACGAGACAATGGTGGCACCTACCCGTCGCCTCGCGTTCTACACATTATTACCTCTGAGACGGGCACGCACGCCTGTCTCAGAGCCATGCGCTTAATTTTCCAAGAAAACTGCCAGATGGCACTCATGTCTCACGTGTGACGTGACTTGATGCGGTCATTTGTCTCCGCTGCACGCTCGAGGCACTCTAATAGCGCCTCCAGAATACCATTCCCCAACTTTCTTGCGCAGAAGATCAAATGAATGTTTTTTTCACTCTCTCCACACACAAGACTGTCGTCTTTCGATGACATTTGCAGATTAAATGCAGATACGGCGCCAATTATTTTGCTTTGCTCTCAATGCGGGAGGGTTTTCGGAGCTCGACGATGCCGTTTTATAGAAACCGCAGACCACGGGTCAGCTGTGCACCTCATCTTTCCTCGCCCCCCAACAGCTGCAAATAAAATAAATAGAATAATTGATGGCCAATGGCGCTAAATACTTTCTTCGTGCCGCAGCTCCTGTCATGATGATAGTGACCGAAGCGAACTCATTCGTGAGTCAGTTTTCATGAAACTTGTGGTTCCCTCCCGTGCAGCGCATGAGTAAAAAATGGCAGCATATCCACCGAGTGAATGATGGAGAGGGGGGCGAAGCATTCGTCCGTCTATTCGTTCTTGCTTCCATCCGTCCGTGTGTGCGTCTGCTCGTGCGTCCGTCCCGGCGTTCGTCCATACATCCGCGGCACTGCGTCCATTCATGCGTCCATCTATGCATCTGTCTGTGTGTCTGTTCGTCCATCTGTTCGATACTCCAAGTACCACCATATCACACCTTTTTATCTTATATTCCCCATATAGAAGCACTGCCATCCAGCGGACATTCCAAGGACTAAACGAGAGATGGCACACGCGCACTTTCTTACGGCTTTCACTTCGGGTCTACTTCCCACCTTTAACCACCTCGAGTTCATGGTATAGACTAGTTCACTCTATTCATGGCACTGTGGCCCTACGCTCTCTAAACCTTTCGAAAACCAAGGAGGTTATGCCCAGCGAGTATATCGTAGCAACCTTTTCCTGTCAGATAGTGCTCACTGTACATGCCAATGGCTGCTAATGGGAAATAAGAGACAGTAGAATAGGGCTTTTACTTTCTTAGGCTTGCGCTGCGTATCTACTTCCCACCTTTAACCACCTCGAGTTCATTCATGGTATATACTAGTTCATTCTAATCATGGCACTGCGGCTAAATGCCCGCTAAACCATTCTAAAACTAAGGAGGGGACACCCAGCGAGTATATCGTAGCAACCTTTTTCTGTCAGATAGTGCTCATTGTACATGCCAATGGCTGTTAATGGGAATCGCAGCGTGCGCGTTAACTAAAAGCCGAATGCTCCTGTCTCTCTTTCTCCCTTAGCAGTTATTGGCATGTACATTGAGCACTATCTTTTATTGTTCAACAATGCACAAAATAAATCTCTCACTGGCACCACCTTGGAGGTCAAAATGTTATACTCGTTACACACTACAACGGCTACGAGGGACAAAAAGAGTTGCCAGGTTCCGGAAACTCTCAAGTTCAAGTGCTCACCTGAAGGGGGCGAAAAAATCAACCGCGGCGCGTTTCTGCTTCAAGCACCCAGAGTGCATCTACTAACCCCTTTCGCCACTCGCACTATTGCACTTTCTTGTAGAGGCGCTTTCGTCGAGGCCAAGTTTTATTTTGAAATGATCAAACACTACATGTTTGCGTACCGCTACACATAAAAAAATGTTCTCCTAGCAAGTAGTTTTTCTTAAACATGTGCTGCGTCTTCAACTTTTTTAATAGTTATTGCTCCAGCTGACTCAATGTCAGTAGCAGCCTATCAACATCATTATCCTCATTTCAAAGTTTGCGGCGGCCAACGGTTGCGACGGCAGGTAACGGCTCGCGGTACGTTCGGAAGTGTCTCGGACTGTTTCGTCTCGCTGTAAATATTTCGCGCCTCTGACAACCAGCACATTCTATCTCATTCTGTTTATTTGACTCGTTCAAATGCTTTCGCGAAGGGATTTCGAGTGACTTTCGGGGAACGAAGCGACCGTTGAAGCTTTCATTGGATGAGCACCCGTTGCAAGCCCGGGCCAGTGAGTAGAAACCACTTCAGCTTTTTAAGGATGGTTGCTTGTGGGGCTAATTGGTTCATTTGAACATACGTAGTTTTTTTTGCCAATGACTGCGTAGGAGTCACATGGTGGCAGCGAATTGCAGTATTAAATTTTAAAATTGTCGAACGTCTCAATCTGTGACCGGAAAAACGCGCGTTACTTGCGGCGTGCATGGCTTCACTTGGAACGAGTCGCTAACTCAATATTTAATTCTGAAATTCTATCACCAGGTAACACCAACCAGGCCGTTGCGATAAAAGAAGGCAAATAAATCACTGTTGCCTCGCATGTGTCTTCTTAGCTAGCCCATATATGAGTGCAAAAAACCTACTAGTTAATTAATCACTGCAGTCACGTTTGAGAAACATCACATAATTATGGGTCTGGTTTTGCTATAGTGTGACAAAAGAAGCGTCACATAAATGAGAAATACTTCTTTTTCTGCCACAGCCTCCTGGCCCACCTGACATGGAAGCAAATGTGTACAATGGGCAAGGAACCTGCTACGTGACGTGCCTTGTGAAGAAGCAGCCCTGCGTGATATACGTGTTATGAGGTACCACTACATATATGTATTAAATACTGCTGTTTACTAATTACCTGAGTTTATTTGTTTACATTGGAAAACTTTATGCAATGATTATGCATTGATTTCATGCATTAATATCTGGTGATGTTACTTGTTTTTCCAGACTGCCATGCAATGACAGGATGACTACCCCCGAATGTCCACTCTGCAAGCACGTTGAAACGTCTGAATGTCCACTACAACAGGTCATCTCTAACCTCACACATGTATTGCTGTATTTGTGAATGTTTTACCGGGCATATTGTGGAGAGGTGCTTTAGATTGGCTACAAGCATTGCCTGCGTACCGTGGCATGGAATCTACACTTCAATATTGTTGAAACTGTAACACTGTTAGTTAGATTGTGTGGCGCTGCTGAGCTCAACAACACAATGTTTGATCTCAGCCACTGTAGCCATATTTTGATGGGCGGGAAACGCTAAGATGCTTTTGTGCTTAAGGGTTTGTTCGATTCGCCTGCACCACATGATCCATTTTACAAAGTGGTGCAGCAGTGGCATTTTCAGTGGCGCAGCAATGACATCTTCTAAATCTTGCAATTCATTTCAAAAAGCGCAGGAGGGGTGCAGCACCAAAACTATTTGATGACTTTCCGGTACCTTCTGCTCTGACGGCGCTGGTTTGGTGCAGCCACTCGCACAGCTTAACAAACAACATAGCAATATACGTAGGTGCTGTACCCACCCCTATAAATACGGCGTGTTTTGCCAAGATGTTTGCACCTCATTAAATTAAGCGAACAAAAATAAGGATTCCACCTTGTCGGCACCTTGTCATTCACTTGTGATGCCGCACCGCTGAACTCCTGCCGCACGAGTTCTGAACTTCTCGTGCACAGCTGTGAACCAGTTCGGATTGGTGCAGGTGAACTAAACTGACCCTTAAAAGATGGAGGCTGGAAAATATCTAAAATATGTTAACATAAGGGGTCAAAGCAAATGTTTCGACAAGCAGTCTTGTCTCCTGTGAGCCTACAATGTCATTTGTTTGAACCCCTGGAAGCCAGAATCAACCTAATTGACCCACTACTGTACGACTCACGATTACTTCATAGTTAGCATGTGAATTGTCGGAAATTAATAATTGCACTACATAATGAACATACCCACAGTGATGGGCATTAACAGGCTTTCCGACATTTAGTTGTGCCTTGTGACAGTTTACCAACAGCACCCAGAACTGTTTTGTGTTATTTAACTGTGTTTAGCTCATACAAGTTTGCAAAAAGATGCACAAAAGCTCATAAGACTGCACTCAATTGCTTCAGCTTTGCACATATGTTCAATGGGCTCCTAAAATAATAAATCATAAAGGTGATGAGCAGTTGCAGCACAGCTTCCTCAAAGACGTGAATGCTGTCATGAGGAGCAAGATTGTGTTCATTGCATGTGATACTGTTTTTTTTTGCCAGAAAAACGTTCCAGATTTCTTTGTGTACATCTGCTTCTGTTTAAATTAGGTTGTCATAACTATTGTGTCTACCACTACGAAGTGAAATTCTGTGCACTATGGTCATGAAACGAAAATCTAGGAAGTCGCACAGGTAGTTGAAACATACTTGATCTTCACTTATCTACAGCCACACTTCAAGATAGTACACATTTCAAGTCCTAACCTCTAAAAGTAGCAGGGAGAAAACAACTTCATTTTCAACCTCAAGTATACTGAAAAAGTAAACACAATAACAAGTGTGTAATAAATGCGCCCTTTATTCATCCAGTATTCGGACAGATTCACATCATGTACCACCAATTGATTTCAGGAGTGCTTGCTTGTAAGAGAGTACTGAAGTTCTATGGATTTGTCTATCCAAAAATGAGATTGTGCTCAGGGCTGTGCAGATAGTGTGATGTAAGAGTACCAACAAAGATGTACAGATAACAAAATTGTACAGTGCATACCTGAAGCTTATTATCTTAGAATCGGGCCTTTGCGATCTGTAAGTACACACATCATAAGTGTCCCTTTAGGAAACATGCTTGCTGCATACTCAGCAGACTGGTATTACCTGTGACGAGAAATCGTAGCTGTGGTAACTGTGTAACTTAACTCTATCAATAATTGTAGCAAGCCCGACATATTTTTAGGCCCATCCCCTAAATACATAATACCTATGATATGGGCTCACGACTGGGTATTAAAGCTTGTGCCTACGCTCTCGACACGACGCGACATTGCAGAATTGTGAAGTACTCAATGTAGCATTGCAGAGCGAGAAAGATTTAGAAATGCACGCATACGCAATTGCTTATTTAACAAATTTAGCAAAACTAAATTGCTCAGTATGAGCAGCGGACTTCCCTTTGACGAGGGCTTCAAAGTTGCTGCCGACAACTTTTTCAGTTCCCTCGACCTCATTGAAGAACTCACCAGTAGAGGTATCCAGTACGTGGGTACGCTCCGCCAAAACAGACTGAAGGATTGCCAGATCATAGAGGAAAAAGCCCTAAAGAAATTCGGACAAGGCTCCCATGACTACCGTGTTGACAACAAGAACGGTCTCGCTGTTGTACGGTGGTTTGATCGAAAAGCAGTCACACTAGTTTCAAGCTTTGCTTCTGTGGAGCCTATGGAGACGGTCAAACGCTACGACCGCAAAGTCAAGAAGCACAGTGACGTACCACGCCCATGTGTCGTGGGCGCGTACAACAGCTTCATGGGGGGGATTGATCGACACAACTACCAAGTTTACCTGTATATATACACGATCAGGTCGAGGCGGTGGTACATGTATTTACTGTACCACAGCATTTTCATCTGTGCAGTAAATGCATGGAATCGGCACAGGCGCCAATCTGCCCAACTGTGCTCCAACCCAATAAAGCTGCGTGTTTTATCACTGCGCTGTCAGAGCGCCTAATGCTGTCTGGAAAGACAAAAAGGGACGCCCATCTAGCTTGCCATGCATCACCTGCTCCAAAAAAAAAAAGAGTTCCACTAAGCGAGCCCAATGTTGACGTCAGGAAAGATGGTGTTTGGCATTTCGCACTAGTTACGAACCAGCGGCTGCGCTGCAAGAACTGTGTGGCAAGTGAGAACAAGTTCAGTTCCATCATTTGTTCCAAATGTGACATCACACTTTGCCTCAACAAGGAAAGAAATTGTTTTTTTTTATTATCATAGGTGCTGAAGCATGACGCTGGCGTGCCTTTCGGAAAAGCCCACTGTATCAAATATGATACGAATTGTATTTTTGATATGTAACATCTTTAGCACTTCAACTTGTTCTGAATATGTTCACTTGTATCCCAAGAGCAAACAAACGAGATATCTGATTTTTTCTATGGCAATTGCTCTAGGCGGGCTCGAGCGCCGCAACACAATGAGAGCGACGTTCATTCAGCGATTTCGATGTTCAGTTATATGCATATGCTTGTTAGCTTTCAAGAGTGTTTACACATGGATTGAAAGCTTTCGATATGTATGAGTGACTTGTTTTGTTCGGACCCGACCGTATACATTGATTGTACCGGCTTGGACACTCGCAATAAACGATGCAAACCTTACTTGATGTTGATTTTGCCAGTCGAGGCCAGCTGGGTCCCCTGGCGATAATTACAGACCCGAAACGTGATTGTGTAACGAAAAAAAAAACAGAAGAAGCGAGCAGCGCGAACCAGCCGCGGACCCCCCACCTGGAGCAAAAAAAAAATACGCGTCTGTTTATTGATGATGATAGTACTGATAGCGCCATCTCGCCTCGCAGTATTGCAGTTCAGTACGCCACCGCTACGTATTTGCATGTTATTTTGATACAACAGCCCAAAGGTACAGTTTCCGTTTTCTAAATGTTGTAGGCCCGTGTGCTCAGATTTGGGTGCACGTTAAAGAACCCCAGGTGGTCAAAATTTCCGGAGCCCTCCACTACGGCGTCTCTCATAATCATATCGTGGTTTTGGGACGTTAAACCCCACAAATCAATCAATCAATCAATCAATCCGTTTTCTAAACTGGCAGGTGTTCTTTGGTGCCACTATAAGAAGCTATGCCCCTAAAAGTACGCTGAAGAGCGAACTCATCCAATTGGTTTACATACTTTCTGGTTGTTGACCGCTTCCAAAAGAGAGAAATGATCTGAAGGATAGCTAAGCTGCATCGTGGAGCTTGGTGGAGATACCTTGAGGTACTGAGGCCTTTATGGCGCAAGCTTATTTGCTTTACTCGCTGAAAACATTTTTCAGATATGAAGGGAAAGCTACAGGAGCGGAGCTTCCTGCAAATGCACTCCACGCGAAGTAGTCTGGTTTGGCGCGCGCCTCGTAAGTCTGTGGAAAGTGATGGCTGAGCGCAACCAGCCTTAATTTGCATACAAACACAGATGCAGCTTAGCGTTTCAGGCACACGTAGAAGGCGTTTTTTAACGCGTGGAAAATACATTGATACAATATCAAATGAAATAAATACAACTATAAGACTGGTGATTGCTACTTGCCGTCTAAAAAGATACAAGTAAAATATAAAGAGTATTTTAGATGAAAAGCAACTTAAGGTAAGGCATTGTTCATCACTCTCGTGGCGTCCACATTCCTTCTGCGCATGCGAAACCGTTGGTCCAAGCACTTCTAAAACGCGCTGGCGCGTTCGAGCCTGTCTGAATGGCTAGGTAAGACGCTGTGGCCTCTCCCCTTACCCTTTGTGTAGGTGGTGGTGGTGGTGGTGAAAACGTATTTATTTATTTATTTACAAGAAATTTTCTGCGGAGAAGCTCCGAGTAATCGGAGATGCTTGGCATGCGGTGGGGGGGGGGGGGGGGGGGGGGGGGGGGGAGAGGGGCTTAGTCCAGGGCTTCGCTTGCAGCAGCCGCTCTGCAGGCCCGGTTGACCAGACTAAACTGATCTTCCAAGTTCTCGCTGGCCAGCAGCTCCTCCCATCGCACCGCTGTTGGATTTTGTACTGGTTGTAAGGCTGTAATGGCCTGACACTCCCACGTGACGTGGTACAGTGTGGCTTTAGCTGAACACCATGGGCAGTGAGGAGAGTATGCCGAGGGGTGCATTTTACTCAGGATGCGCAAATTTAGAAACGTTCCGGTTTGAATTTGCATCCAGCTGACCGATTCCTCTTTATTTAGTGTTCGGTGTGGAAGCGAATAAGCTTTCCTAAGTCCTCTGTAATGGTTTAGGTTAGCCGAATAGTCACAAAGGACCGAAACGAGTTCCTCAAGAGCGGAGTTGGAAGGTGTACGGCTCGCATACCCTCGAGCTACCCTATCCGTGTCATGATATGCGCGGTAGGTTCATCTGGTGCGCGATGTTTGTGAGTTTGTGCTGTGCCGTACGCCGACGAAGATGACGATGAGACAGGGAAAAGGCGGAATCGTGTCGTCAAAGTCAAGCCAAGCCATGGGGAGAGAGGAGAAGAAGACGACGACGGGGCGTTCGAGAAGAAGGATCCGAACGAAACAGTGGCAGGCTGAAGCGCTCGTCGGGTCGTGGTCCCGAAGCCTACCTGTGCCTGTGTTCCGCACGAGCCTGGCTCCCTTCTACCGTGTGATCCAGCAGCCGGCGCCGGTCCGTTGTACTCGGATCCGGGCGTTTTCCAGACCTGGGCCTACTACTGGCTGTCCGGGACGTGCTTGCCACACATCGACTCTGCCTCACGCTCCGCTCCGACCATGCCTGAGTCATCGCTGATGTCGGCGTAAGACGCAACGCAACGCATCGACTCATCTGCCTTCGACGTCACACGGTGAAGTGTTTCAAACCTTGTGTATTGCAGTGGGGGACTACGCTAAGCGTCAGACCTTGTCTTTCGAGAACGTGTGTCGTGCTCGTACCTAAGGCAGTTCTTCGCTGTTGCCATGTAACACGCCAAGCTTCATTATCGTTTTTTTTTGTGGCATTAAAGCCTTATAACTCAAGTTGCAAATGTCTTCGTCAGTCTCGACAACGATTATTTAAGTTGCCGAGATTACTCGAACCTTATCCCTCGCAATTGGCGTCCGCGCGACAGGACGAAGCCGTTTGCACTGGGTTGAAATCTGTAGGGAAGATGAGTGAGCAAGAGCTTATAACGCTAGCGGAACGCATGGGGCTTCAAGGAGCCGAGCTAAAGACGTGGGTAGACGCGCGGTTAGAGCGGGCTCGTGAGGAATCTGTGCAAGCGCGTGAAGAGCGTTCCGCGGAAAGGCAGGCGGCGAAGGAACGTTTGGAGATAGAAGAGAGAACTCTTCAACTGCGAATTCGACTAGCTGAGGTTGAAGGTAGCCGAGAGCCAACAGCGCGGGACCGCGAACCTGAGAGGAGTCAAAGCCGCCCGTGCTTGATCAATCCTCACAACCTGATTCCAGTGTTTGACGAGGGGCGTGACGATCTCGATGCGTATCTCAAGAGGTTCGAACGCATAGCAGTTGGTCAAGAGTGGCCTGAGGAGAAGTGGGCGACAGCGCTTAGTTTATGCCTCAGTGGGGAAGCATTGAAAGTCTTCGGTCGTCTGTCGCCAGAAGACTCAATGGATTACCAGAGTACGAAAATGGCCTTGCTCCAGAGGTTTCGTTTCACAGCCGAAGGCTATCGCGAAAAGTTTCGGCAAAGCAAGCCTGAAGACGGCGAAACTGGTAAACAGTACGCCACGAGATTACAGAGTTACTTCGATAGATGGCTGGAAATGTCGGAAACGGACGAGGACTTTGCATCCGTGCGCAACCTCATTGTAGCTGAGCAGTTTCTGAATAACTGCCACGATCGCCTGGCACTTTTTCTAAGGGAGAAGAAATGCAGGACGGTAAAAAAAATGGCAGAAGCAGCTGATACCTTCTTGGAAGCCCAGCGGCAAACAAACTTGTTGGTATTTCGTACCAAGTCTGCAAACAACATTCCCAAGGAGCAAGAAGGATTTACTTATACCCAGCCTCCTCTTAGATGTTTCGTCTGTGATCGACCTGGCCACAGAGCATCTGATTGCCGCACGAAACCCCAACGAGTCTTCTGTGGGCACTGTCGGAAGCCCGGCCACGATGCAAGAGCATGCCCAAGCAACGGCGGGTCAAAGAAAATGACATCTTGCATCGTGGCTACTGACCAGAAGTCCGAGACGCCCCGATGTGCCGATGATTCATCACAAGATGAATATGTTGCTAGTGCACTCCGAACGCGCACCGCAACGGCTACACGAAACTTGCCGGTGTTACAGGGAGAAGTGTTTGGACATACTGTATCAGTCTTGAGGGATACTGGAAGCAACACCCTGGTCGTGCGACGTTCCCTCGTTCCCGATGATGCGCTGACGGGTACTACCGCCACTATTTTATTGGCCGATGGTAGTTGCATCGAGGTACCGGAAGCAGAAGTACGGATTCTATCGCCCTATTTCACCGGAAATGCGATAGTCAAATGCATGACGTCGCCACTTTACGATGTCATCGTAGGAAATGTTCCCGGCGCCCGTGACGCTAATGACCCCGACTCAACGTGGAAGGAGTCAGCGAGCCTGAAGTCGGAAACTAATCAGGCATTGAATTCTGAAGAGAAATCCAGGGATGGATGCGGGACGAATAGCACAGTCATGGTTGGTGTTTCAAGCAAAGGACATCGCCGGAAGCTCACGACTGCTAAATTTGGAAACTTAGAGGTGACACAGGAGTCATTTCGCCAAAAACAAGAGGAAGACCGGTCGCTGGATGTTTGTAGGGCGAAAGTCGACACCCTCATCCGCGGTAAAGGAGCCACATACCACTCATTTATGTTCGAGAAAGGAATCTTGTACCGCGTTTACCACTTGACTCCGGGTAAATCAGTTCAACAAGCGGTGGTTCCAAAGGCGTTGCGTGTCCATGTGTTGCACTTGGCACATGAATCACCGATATCTGGTCACCAGGGTATCAAGAAGACGAAGGACCGAGTTTTGGAGTCGTTTTATTGGCCCGGTGTACAGGAGGAGGTACGAAGATTCGTAAAATCATGCGACGCATGCCAAAGGACATATCCCAAAGGCAAAGTAGGCAAGGTGCCTCTTGGACGAATGCCTTTGATTGACACGCCATTCGAACGTGTGGCCGTTGATATCATTGGACCTCTGACGCCGATTTCAAAGAAGGGTAATCGGTACATTCTTACCCTTGTGGATTTCGCCACTCGGTACCCGGACGCGGTGGCTTTGCCCGCAATTGATTCGGCAACAGTAGCAGATGGACTACTGGAGATGTTCTCTCGAATAGGATTTCCACGGGAGATCCTCTGTGATCAAGCATCCTGCTTCACGTCAGGCCTGATGGAAGAGGTGAATGCTCTGCTTGCTATTCGACATTTGAGCTCGACGCCTTACCACCCGATATGCAATGGCTTGGTCGAAAGGTTCAACGGCACTTTGAAACAGATGTTGCGCAAGTTGTGTCAAGAGAAGCCGAAGTCATGGGACCGATTTCTTGCGCCTCTGTTATTCGCCTATCGAGAAGTACCTCAGGCAAGTATGGGCTTCTCGCCGTTTGAACTGATCTACGGCCGACACGTCCGAGGACCCCTGGATATATTGAAGGAACTCTGGACAGGGGAAGACCTAGAGGAAGATATCAAGACTACTTACGGATACGTGCTTGATCTGAGAGAACGTCTTGAACGCACCTTGAAGCTGGCTCAAGAGAATCTCTCCCGAGCTCAACACTCGCAAAAGAAATATTATGACCGAACCTCCAGAACCCGACAGCTCAAAGTTGGTGACCGGGCTCTTATATTGCTCCCAACCAGGGAAAACAAGCTTCTTATGCACTGGAAGGGGCCATTTCCGGTTACAGAAAAAAAGAATGACCACGACTATTGGTTGGACCTTGGGCACACCACGAAAATGTTTCACATAAACATGCTCAAGCGCTACGAAGAACGTCAACCAGAAGTCACTAGTCAAGCTTCATCGTTCGTTGTAGTCGAAGAAGGAGAGTCGGATTCACCCCTCCCTACATTTAAAGTAAATGAAGGGAAAGGTATTGAGTCGGTCACACTCGGAAGTAATTTAGACGAAGCACAACGCGATGATATGTGCAATCTCTTGGAGGAATTCCGAGACATATTTTCCGAAGTTCCTAGGAAGACGAACCTCCTAGAGTGCCGGCTAGAGCTTACTACAACAAAACCAATCAGCACGTCACAGTATCCGTTGCCGTTTGCAATGAAGGAAATAGTAGAGAAGGAGGTTCAAGATATGCTGAAGTTGGGAGTTATTGAACGATCCCATTCGCCGTATAACTCACCCTTGGTCCTGGTTAAGAAACCGGACAACAGCTTTCGCGCGTGCATTGACTTCCGTCACATTAATGAGGTTCTGGTGTCCGATTCTGAACCCATACCCAGAACTGACATTATGTTTGCTGAAGTCGGCACGAAGTCGGTTTTCTCAAAGTTAGATCTTACAAAGGGCTATTGGCAAATACCCTTAGAGGAAAGTTCTCGTCCGAAAACAGCTTTTTCAACGCAATCTGGACACTACCATTTTCTCTATATGCCTTTTGGGATTAAGACAGCCTCGGCCATATTCACACGATTGATGAGGACATTACTGCACGGCATTCCAAACACAGTGCATTACATAGACGATGTTCTAATTGCCACAGCTACGTGGGAGGAGCATCTAGTGACATTGAAACAGTTGTTTCAGAGGATCCGAGAAGCAGGCCTACGGATCAAACCTCAAAAATGTGAGATCGGAATGACTTCTGTCATCTTCCTTGGGCATCACCTCGGCGATGGTACAATCCGCCCAGTAGAAAGCACGATAGCGAAGATCGCTAAAGCTCCAAGACCGGAAACGAAGAAGCAGCTTCGCTCTTTTCTCGGCTTGGCGGGATATTACCGAGACCTCATACCTCACTATGCCCAGAAAGCGAAACCACTGACTGAAATGACAAGAAAGATGGAAAAGAACAAGTTAGCGTGGAATACCGAAAGAGAAGAGGCATTTGAAACCCTCAAACAAGCTCTAGCATCTATGCCAGTAGTCAAGGCTGCTGACATAAAGAAACCCTTCGTATTACGTACAGATGCATCTGATAGGTGTATAGGCGCTGTGCTTATGCAGGAACACGAGGGTCTTCTTCACCCGGTGTCATATGCCAGCCGCCAACTTATGCCCCGGGAAGAGAGATACTCTGCAATTGAAAGAGAGTGTTTAGCGTTAGTTTGGGCGATCGCGAAATTTCATATCTTCCTTTATGGAACCTCCTTCGTCGTTCAGACTGACCATCAACCGCTACGATACCTCTCTCAAGCCAAGCATTTGAACAGCCGGATCTTGCGCTGGAGTCTCGCATTGCAAGAGTACACCTTTCGCGTTGAGCATATCAAAGGATCAGAGAACGTAGGTTCTGATTATATGAGCAGGCTACAGGTGTAGGTGCTAGCTATACAACATTAATGTAATAATGTACCATATGCCTAGGGACTCTCACATACAGACTATTCTCTTGGTGCAACAGTTCGGTACATTTGTTTGTCGTAAGTCTTGTCTCCCGCGCACTTTGGACTGTTTTTAAAAAAAAAAGAAAAAAAACTTTTGAAAGGGGGGACTTTTGTCATGATATGCGCGGTAGGTTCATCTGGTGCGCGATGTTTGTGAGTTTGTGCTGTGCCGTACGCCGACGAAGATGACGATGAGACAGGGAAAAGGCGGAATCGTGTCGTCAAAGTCAAGCCAAGCCATGGGGAGAGAGGAAAAGAAGACGACGACGGGGCGTTCGAGAAGAAGGATCCGAACGAAACAGTGGCAGGCTGAAGCGCTCGTCGGGTCGTGGTCCCGAAGCCTACCTGTGCCTGTGTTCCGCACGAGCCTGGCTCCCTTCTACCGTGTGATCCAGCAGCCGGCGCCGGTCCGTTGTACTCGGATCCGGGCGTTTTCCAGACCTGGGCCTACTACTGGCTGTCCGGGACGTGCTTGCCACACATCGACTCTGCCTCACGCTCCGCTCCGACCATGCCTGAGTCATCGCTGATGTCGGCGTAAGACGCAACGCAACGCATCGACTCATCTGCCTTCGACGTCACACGGTGAAGTGTTTCAAACCTTGTGTATTGCAGTGGGGGACTACGCTAAGCGTCAGACCTTGTCTTTCGAGAACGTGTGTCGTGCTCGTACCTAAGGCAGTTCTTCGCTGTTGCCATGTAACACGCCAAGCTTCATTATCGTTTTTTTTGTGGCATTAAAGCCTTATAACTCAAGTTGCAAATGTCTTCGTCAGTCTCGACAACGATTATTTAAGTTGCCGAGATTACTCGAACCTTATCCCTCACAATCCGCTGCCTGATTCCCCTCCAGTCCCATGTGGCCCGGAGTCCATATAATCCGATGCCAAATTCTGATTGAATGTGTAATGGAATGCTCGCCAGTGTTTGTAGTGCTCAGGATGACGTTGAGAGGGGGTTGGCTGATGCGCCCCTGTAGGTAGTTGTGGCAAGCTGCTTGAGAGTCCGTGAGAACTGTCAGCGACCTTCGTTGTCTGTAGCCGAGGGCGAGAGCCAGCGTGATGGCAGTTTCTTCAGCCCCGTTGATGTTGTGGCACCGCTCGGAAGCGCTGGTGCGTTCTGTGAGTGTGTGGTTCACGACTGTGGCTACAGTCTTATTGTTTGCATGGTCGTAGTTCGAGGCGTCAACATAGTACGTAGTGTTCTTGTGTGCATACGTTCGCTCGAGAACTTCCACTCTGGCTTCCAGCCGGCCGTGATGTAGTCGGGGATCCATATTGCGGGAGATGTGAGCGACCTTATAAGTGGCACGAAGTTGGTCCGGAATGGGCTTGCGACGAGCTGCGTCGTGAAACTGGCTGTTGTATTCAAGACGTAGGAGCAGGTCTCGACCTGTAGGTGTTTGCGTGAGCCGCTGCAGTTGTGTGGCAAGTTGCGCTTCACAAAGTTCTTCAAAGGTGTGTAGGCCTAATGCGACCAGCTTGCTAAAAGGAGTGCCCAGTGGTAGCTTGAGTGCCGCTTTGTACGCCTTGCGGAGCATTGCGTCTACTTGGCCCTGTTCGCTTTCGGTGAGGCGTTGGTAGGGCAAACTGTATGTCACCCTAGTGACCACGAGGCCACGTATGAGTTTCAGGGTGTCCTCCTCGCGCATGCCATGGCGACGAGTGGCTACCCGAGATATTATTGGGGCCACTTGTAGTGTAGTGGTGCAGAGAAGGAAAGTGTGTGATTCACATGGCGGTTCAACTGTACCCACATGCCTAATATTCGAATGGTGGATTTCTGTAATTTTCGTTTGCCAGCAAGGACGACCTGGAGGCGGGAGCCTTGGTTGTTCTGTGCCGATGGTGGGAGCTTGCGTCGACAAATTCGTAGAAGCTCAAATTCCTCGTGCCTACGCGCATTGTTCGACGCATGTGGCTGCCTTCTGCAGGTTCTATTCTTTTTCTCCTAGGGACCCACGTGTGGCCCAGACGGTGATATCGTCCGCATACATTGCGTGATGGATGCCATCGATGCGGTGGAGTTCATGTGCCAGGCCAACCATAGCTACATTAAAGAGTAGCAAAGAAATCACAGCCCTGTGGGGTGCTCTTGTTCGGAACCCTGATAACATGTGATCGGATGGAGCCGAGACCGACTGTGACAGTGCGGTCCAACAAAAAGGCCTGAACATAACTGCAGACGCGCTGCCCACAATGAAGAGCCTCGAGGCCCTCAAGTATGGCCTGGTGGATAACGTTATCAAATGTGCCCTTAATGTCTGAAGTCAAGATAATGTTTTCTTCTTGCTGGGGGGCGTTATCAATGATTTCTTTTAATTGTAGCAGTACATCCTGCGTTGAAAGATGTGCCCGGAACCCGTACATGGAGTGCGGGAAAAGGTCATTGTTCTCGAGATGATCTTGCACGCAATTAGTGTTGACGCGCTCGAAGAGTTTACGAAGGCAGGAAGTGAGGGATATTGGTCGGAGGTTTTCGATCTGAAGTTATTTGCCCGGCTTCGGTATCATTATGACCTCCGCGTGCTTCCATTCAGGAGCAAACGTGCCACGTTGCCAATGATCATTGAAAAACGCCGTGATTTCTCGTACGGCGCTGTCGTTGAGGCCTCTGATAAAGGAGTACGTGATTCCGTCTGCCCAAGCAGCTGTGTTACGGTTGCTGCTGCGAATGGCTGCGTAAACTCGTAAACTTCGTCCACCGTTATTTGTCGGTCGTGAGTGTAATTGGCACGTCCACGATACGCAGCCTGGGATGCGGGGAGTATGAATCGCCAAAGCATTTTTGCCGGGCTTGATCCAGCAGCTCATCCTCTGTACCCTCAAAGGCGTGTATGAGGCGCATGACCGACTTATTCGTCTCATTTTTTGTTCGAATGGGGTCCATCAAAACGCGCAAAATGTGCCACGTGCGGGCCGTGCCTAATGAGCCTCAAAGACAGTCGCTAAACTGGGCCCAATCGAGTCGCGCCAGTTCTGTAGCGTACTGCTCTGCCTGAGTAGTGAGTGCGGCAATCCTTAGCTTGAGGCGTTGGTTATGTTTTTGCGTCCTCCATCTGTGGATGAGACTCTTTCGGGCTTCCCACAGATGTAGCAGATGGCCGTCCATTTCCGGCAGTGCAGGTGTTCTGTTAAAGATGGTGGTCTAACGCTCTCAAATTTTTTTAGGTTGGGTGCACCAGTCGGTGAGGTTTGTGAGGCTGTCGAATGAATGTTCGCTCTCACGATGAAAGGCGTCCCAGTTTGTGATGCGTGCTTCTCCAATAGACCAACGTACTGCGCTCTGTGTAACTTTTGTGCGGAGAATGAAGTGGTCGCTGCCTAAGGATTCCTGCAGGTTGTCCCAGTTATAGTAGTCATGGCCACGGGCGAAGGTGACATCGGGGCAAGTGTCCCTGCACACACTGTTGCCGATTCGGGTAGGGAACGCGGGATCCGTAAGGAGTTCAAGCTGAAATTTTTCATGGCAGCTGCAAGCTGTTTGCCTTTGACATACGAACGGTTGTAACCCCAGCATTCGTTGGGAGCGTTGAAGTCGCCGAGCAGTAAGAGTTCTTTTCCCTGGGCCAATCTGCAGGCGCCCAGGACGAGGGCATGGAAATCAGTGGCTTTTTGCTTTGTGGCGCTATATACGTTGAAAATGATGACACTTCGCTTTTCTCCTTTCTTTTTTTGCCTGACAACTAGCTCCTCAATCACATGTTCTATGTTGGTGTCTGGGATGTTGTCTAGACCAACTGCGGTTAGCGCTTTGTCAATCAGGATAACCGCTTTGCCCTCTGTTTGACTATTATAGGACTCATAACCTGAAAATATGAGTGGCGTTCCGGGCTCCTGAAGGGCTATGACTTCTGGCCGAGCAAGGTTTGTGTTAATGTACTGTTGGAGGAGGCTCCACTTTCTGCGGACGCCGCGGCAGTTCCATTGCCAGACTTCTAAATGTTCGCCAATGAGTGGGGCTGTGCTGCCCATGGTTAATTCGTTTAGTGGAAAAGCGTGGGTATTGGAATCTCGACTTGGGACGCCGATGTTGGAGTGAGGGTGAGGTCGCTGGGTGTTGATGCGGGGGTAGCGAGAATTTCAGATGCATGTGATTCCAATCCTAGTATATGGTAACCTTGATCTGTCGTGGCGTGCGAGCTACGAGTGGCCCTCTTCCTGTCTGTATTTTTGCCTGTTTCAGCAATTAGCGCCTCGAAGCGTGTTTCGAGTGAGTCGAGGCGTTCTCAGAACTGTGTGAATACGGCACTGAATTGTTGCGATAACTGCTGCGTGAGCGTTGAGAGCATTTCACGTAACTCTTTGCGTGTGACTGTGGTGCCCGACGCAGCAGGAATCGATAGCGCCGTTTTAGGGATTTCTGTCTCTCAGAAGAGGTTGGGGGGGTTTTTTCGGGGGACTCAGGCGGTGATCCAAGACGTGCCATTAGGGCGTAAAGTTGAGAACTGTCCTTGGCTTGACGTGCCCTGATGGCCGCCAGCTCCTGTTTATGTTTTATGTTTTCCGTGAGAAGGTGTTCGTATGCGGTGGACAGGGTATTGAGTGGAGCGATGGGAGAATCTACATTTGCTAACCAGCTCACCTTATTGTCGGCACCGGCTGATGGAGTAATATTGAGCTTCTCAGTATGTTTGCTGGAGGCGTTCTGGGACTGTTGATGGGCGGGTTGCTGCTGCTGCTGCTGCCCCTTGGTCATCTGGTTCTTCGGATGTTGCCGCTGCTGCTGCTGTCGCTGCTGTCGCTGCTGTGGCTGCTGCTGTTGACCAGGTTCCACAGAAGGGAGGGGCGGGAAGGACTGTGACCTCGAGCGTGAGCAGAAGCGGCTGCATGAGGTCTCGTTTTCCTTGCTGAACCACCTGCATTTGGGAGTAGGTGGGTTACGATGGGGGTTGCGGCCCCTGGCTGGTGCTGCTGGTTGAGGAGGTGGCCGTGGGCGCGGGGCCTTCAGTCTCTGAGAGCACTCCTTGGCGCCCGTTAAGTGGGCATCTCCAGACAAGTGACATCTGAAAGCACAGGGGTGACCTTCAACGGGGTCGAGGATATCACACTGCCGACACACGGGAGCGTTTGGCGTGGGGCATACGTCTGAGCGGTGCCCCGGTTATAAGCAGACTTGGCTGGCTTGTCGCGTCGGCTTGTACGGGCGGCAGGCCACCTCCACACCGTAATAAAGTACATATCGGGGCAGAAGGGGGCCCTCAAAAGTGATCACGGCAGATTTAGTAGCACAAAGCATCCGTGCACTGTGCACTGTCACTCCCTGCGTGCGCACGCGGAGGTTGGCGGTGAGTTCTTCCGGAGTTGTGCCGGGGTCTATCCCATGAATAACTCCCCGCAAGGTGCCCTCGGGGGCCGCCACATATTTAATTCGTAGGTCTTCCTCTCAAGCGTGAGGGTAGTGCTCCGACGGAGAATTTCGGCCGTGTCAACATGTGGCGTGCTGGCAATAATGATGTTGACCCGGGGTAAATACGTATAATGATATGATCACCAGTACAATGTTGTCTAGAATTGCCCGCCACTGCTACGGCTCGGGAGATTTGATGCGTAGTGAAGTTCCGAATGGCCAGGCCTTTTTTCGGGTGCATGATGATCTTTATGTCCGTGCGTGGAAGCGGCGGTGGCTTCCGTCGTAGCTGGCGCGGCTTCGTTACGGGTGGTGGTGTTCGCGCCGGTGCGACGCCGGCCCCGTCTGCCTGCGCAGCAGGAGCGCTCGCAGCCGCGGCAGCCCCGGTGTTGACGTGGCTGGGCGGAGTGCTTGCAGGACCGGCCGGCTGCATGAATTCCCTTCGAGCTTTGTCGAATTTTTTCTGGCGTTGACGCTGGTGACGGGAAATCGCCAGTTTCCAGTTGGCGTCGGTGTCGCTCGCTGGTCCCAGCGATGCAGACGATGTGGGATGGTGCACGGCAACTTCATCTTCGCTTGCCAAAGTGAGCTCGTCCAGGTCGAGAGAGTCCGTGTTAACATGGGTGTCGTTGCGGCTGAATGCAGGTTGAACGCATCTGGTAGTAGTCACGTCAGTAGTTGGCGTAGTGCTAGCGTCCATATTGTTGTGGAAGGTGAGCTGGGTTGACGCTTAGGCCCAGTGGCCCAGCACTCACACGGGTTCTTTTGAAGGCGATAGAGAAAAATGGAGATGCTCTACAGCCTCAGGGAGGGTG
This sequence comes from Rhipicephalus microplus, assembly GCF_013339725.1. Lineage (NCBI taxonomy): Eukaryota > Metazoa > Arthropoda > Arachnida > Ixodida > Ixodidae > Rhipicephalus > Rhipicephalus microplus. The sequence goes on from NC_051165.1 coordinate 137,814,296, forward strand.
TGTGGTTCCCCGGACAGTTAAAACTTGATGATCCGACAAGGTGCCGGTGACGATATCGGAGTAATTCGGTCAAGGAGAGCACACGTTCAGCGGAGCGCATGCGACGCGCATCCGCTCGCTCCGGCGTCTCTCGCGTCTCCTATCCTCTGTGTAATCATCTGATGGCGTTGGGGAACGAGATTCTGCAGACGCGCGATGAAGCCACGTGCTGCTGCGTGGTGCGGTGCCGCGATTAACCTGCGTAAAGACCTCCAACGAAAGTTTGGGTGGAGTAACAGCAACTACAGTGGATTCATGATGTGTTCCACTTGCAAAGATTCGTTAACATCGGGACAGGTGCCCATGATGAATGGAACTTTAGGTCAACCCATATGCTGCTTCGCATGGTTCCCTTTGCGGGAGATGTGTGTAATTTGTTTCTATCTCAGGTTGCCAATGCGGGCACAATTTTGAAGTGAAGCCGTTTGGCAGTAGGATACATGCCATTTGGCTATGTAACTTTGGCTTCATTGCCAAGAAAGGTTTTCCGTGAGTATAGGCAGCATGTCACATAATCATCGACTAACACAATCTTTTTTTTTGCGTGTCCTTATACCGTGAAACGATTGGCGTAAATCTTGGGGAGTCAGGTGGCTCTGCAATCTCCTTGTGTTTCAGCTGAGATGGGGGGGGGGGGGATATTTTTCAAGTGTTCTGCCTTAGGATTTTGGCTTAAACATCAATAATTTGAATGACAGAGTTATCCCATTCAACTTTTTTTGAAGACTGACTAGTTTTTTTTGCGTACTGAGATTCAGTATAACCCCAGCTATGCGACATTGTAAAAATCGCAAAAACCATTCAACGGATTCAACAAAAACTGCATAGAGCAATGCAATTACGCGAGTTAAGAACAGATGCTTGTTTTTAATGGTGATTTATTTCTTACATAAGTAAGTATACAACTCGCATATATGGAAAACAAAATGGCCGCCGTTAGTGTGACGTGTCCCCCTCCATAAGAAAGGAAACTCCAGCAATCACCTCATTTGAAAAGAGTTGAACTGCTCTCCTAACATGCATCTTAACGAAGTTGCTAGGTTCCACGTGCTTTTGGGTCAGAAAGCAAACAGGTTTGACAACTTCGTTCTTCTGAAGCTGATAAAGTTTTATTCGGAGGCTACAGTCTGTCATGCCACCTTCAAGAAACAGGTTCCGCACATTTTTTATAGCCTTGCAGTGATCGAATGAGAAAAACAATTGCCTGTCTGCGTTGTATGAATGCCTCACAACTGAATTCAGTGATCCATTTCCAAAATGTCTCATCATAGTCACATTAATTTTGTAGTTGTCTGTAACAACTCGTATCACTTGAAGACCACATTCTTCAACTTCGTCAATTACATGGTTTGTTAAGGGGTAAAGCACCTTTCAACTTAACCGATTTGTGAAAAAGAAACCACAAGGTATCCTGTATGACATCGAAAGCCCTGACACCACAAAGCAGAAAACTTGGTTAGCAAGCACAATATTGCTTGCAGTTTCTTTACCGATCGTGCCCGACTTTGTTGTTGCTTGTCCGAAAAAACAGTGTATTTTACGGTCATACACATATTTTGAGCTTATGGCCATTTCAGTATTTATTAGTTAGCACATAATTGCTCGCTGTTTCAAATCTTTCACTTTCTGCGCTATACGTTCTTTCAACAACGGAGTGACGCCGCTTTTACTGCATGACTTACAGACATACATAAGCAAAGTAGCTTTTAAATGCGAAGCATTTCTTAGCAAACTTCGCTGACCTTGAGCGTATCTATCTATCTATCTATCTATCTATCTATCTATCTATCTATCTATCTATCTATCTAGCTGCCTACGACTTCTAGGTATCCTGACCGTTTCAATAATGATATCGATACGAAACTTCCTAAGGCTTAACATGACTGTATGAGGAGCATATCTGACCAGCCGAAGCATGAAAACATGATATTCATGTCAAAAATGTTATGATCTACATTACATGGTCCTCCAGCTCCTGCGGTGGTGTCGTTCATATGACATGTTGCAAAAGTGGTATGGTATGGTATAATTGCATGGCGAACACAAGCGACAGAGCCTAACATAAAAATCATCACATCCGTGTCGTGTGAAAACACGACTACATGATACGCTCATGATGCGCTCACGGCTGTTTCGCTTGCGTCACATATACCGAATTTGGTATTACGGGACGTGAATTAATGACGAAGGCATGTGACTGGTGCAACCATGATAATCATGAGATACGTGTCATGTAACAACATGACTACATGCTAACACATGGTGCGCTGGTGGGTGGCCGTTTCACTAGCTTCACATGTACCAAAGTCGGTTATATGTGATGCGAAATGACAACAGAGGTAAATAATACATCCAAACATGACAATCACGGCATGCGTGTCATGTAACAACTAGACTTTATGCCACACAGATGATGCGCTCGCGGCCGTTTCGCTAGCTTCACATATGCCAAGTTTGGTATTACGCGACGCCTATGGATGACGAAGGTATGTGACTGGTGCAAACATGATAACCGTGAGATGCGTGTAATGTGAGAACATGACTACATGCCACAGTCAAGACGCTAATACATTTTGACATGACGCGGTGCACGTGCTCGCTAGCGTTCAGTTCGTCGTGTCACGCCAGGTGCTGTCCTGCCATATAATCGCAGGCACGCGCCGCGCTGCGTTGCTTTGATGCATGCGCATTTTAGTGCGTCTGGCGTCCCTCCGTCAGGAAAAGAGGGAGACGCAGTGCTGTCTAGGTAACGCGTCGGTACGAAATGGCATGTTGCGTTTGGCGCCGGTTGCCGTCGGGCCACGCTGACGGATGCTAGTCGCGCCTGGCATCAGACTATAGAGTGTTCGTGTTTTCTAAGGTAGCGTTGCTGTGCACAGCGTGCGCGCGCGTCAACGCTACATTGGAGCATATTGCGCCCTTCAATATGCGCTCGCCGCTGTTTTGTGAGCTGCACACATTCCAAATTTGGTGATACGTGATGACAATGAATGACGAAATATATGTCTGGTGCAAACGTGATAATCCTGTCGTGGGCGCCATGTAAGAACATGACAACATACCACGCTCATAGCGTGCTCGCAGCCTTTTTGCTGGCTCTATATATACTAAATTTGTTATGACGTGACGTGAATAGATAGAGAAGGTAACCGAGACATTCAGACATAATAATCATGGCACGGAAGACGTGCACAGCATCATTTACCTCCACGTCGTAACGTTGTGCTGATTTTAAAGTGACATATTAGCATTTATCGATCGTGCTTCACATATGATCAATTCCCACTGTACGTGGGATCGGCCTATTATTGCAGGTAACTTCAGCCGGCCTTCGTTACTGATGTAACGATTGGTCTTAGGTGGCAAGTAGTACAGGACGGCACACTTTTTTACAAAGTCTCAAGCCCAAATAGGGCGCTGTCTTGGTGCATTACCAAGCTGTTCAATTATAAAGTCTTGCAGACGAAATTCACAGTACCCACCTTTTTCAAGCATTTGCTCAGTGAAAAAAAAGAGCATATTTGACTTATAGCCAATGAGCTTTTTCTTCAAGGTTTCATTTTCCTTTCCAAGTCTTCGCTTTGCGTAATTTTTTATGAAGAGCTGTACACGGAGGTGCTTTCTTTCCCTCACATCACAAAGCCGACGTGGAACGATTTCTGCTTTAGTTTGAGTACCACATCCTGTTTATTTGACTGTAGTCTTATTTTCTGCATTTGGTGGGCTAGCCTGTGTGTCGTTAGTCATTTCAGTCTGCAGAAAGTTTTCAGAACCCGTAATATGGCCGGACTCGGGCGTTCATGCCAGCTGGTGGTTGCCTTCACAAACACTTGTTGCGCGATCTTCGATGCCGTCACTGTTTACTACGCGAAGGACACCCTTCATTATAACAAGTGCACATGGTGGTTGCTCCCGTTCGAACTTTCATCGTCTTTTTGGTATTTCCGGCTGCATATAAATCAGGTAACCATGAAACACACTGGAAACAAAAGTATTTTTCAGATGCCGCGCTTTGGATGATATAGAAGAGTATAATCATCGCACAAGAAATGCAACGAGCAGACAATGCTGCTGGCGGACCTGTCATCTGGAATGAAATCTTTCCTAGATATGGCTTTCAGCCACTTTTCTTGTGGAGCTTCATCCGCTGAGAATTCATGGAAGCCGAGACTAAGCTTTTTCTGTGTGCTTGAATTGGAGTACGGCACGCAGCAGTATGGCATGTTCCTGAAAAAAAAAAAGAATCTCAACACATAAAAAAGGCAGCAGATCCACGGAGTGAATGATGGAGATTGGGGCGAAGCGTTCGTCCGTCTATGCGTCCGTCTGTGTGACCGTCCATGCTTCCATCCTCCCGTCCGTGCGTGCGTCTGTTCGTGCGTCCGTCCCTGCGTTCGTTCATCCGTCCGCCCCTGCGTCCGTTCATGCATCCATCCCAGTCTGTATGTCTGTTCCTCCATCTATTCAACACTTCAAGTACCACCATCTCGCATCTTTTCACCTTATATTCCCCATATAGAAGCACCGCCACCCAGCGAACATTCAAATTACTAAACGAGAGGTGGCACACGCAAACCTTCTTACGGCTTGCGCTTCGGGTCTACTTCCCACCTTTAACCACCTCGAGTTCATGGCATATACTAGTTCATTGTAGTCATGGCACTGCGGCTCAACGCTCGCTAAACCTTTCTAAAACTAAGGAGGTTACACCCAGCGAGTATAACGTAGCAACCCTTTCTTGTCAGATGGTGCTCAATGTACATGCCAATAGCTGCTAATGGGGATCGCTGCGTGCGCGTTAATTAAAAACCGAATGCTCCTGTCTCTCATTCTCCCTTAGCAGCCATTGGCATGTACATTGAGCACTATCTTTTATTGTTCAACAATGCACAGAAGAAATCTATCACTGGCACAACCTTAGAGGCCAAGCTGTTATACTTGTTACACACTACAATGGCTACGAGGGACAAACGGGCACCGCTATAAAAAGCTTCGCCCCTAAAACATGCATGCTATGACACTGGCTAATACTGGGGAACTTTTAAACTAAGCCTGCAAGAGTTAAACGCGACAGCGGCCTAGGCGCGCGCGCACGCACACACGCACACGCACACACACACACACACACACACACACACACAAGCACACACACACACATACACACACATACATACACACACACACGCACACACACACGTGCACCCACACACACCCACAAACACACATGCACCCCCCACACACGCACACACACACACACACGCGCGCGCGAGCACGTTCAACACATCCACCGGCACCTCTGCACAAACGAACACACACACTCGCAAACAGACAGACGAGCGTGCTCTCATACACACACACACATTCGCGCACACTCATGCACTGAAGAACGCACACACACAGTGCGTACGTACTAGACCACAAACAAAAGCGCACGCGCACACACACGTGCCCACACACATACGCACGCTCTCACGCAAGGAAGAACACACACACATGCATTGGCCTTCCCAATCGATAGCACGAAGCACTCACTTCTCAGCGGAGACCTGCTGTTTACCCTAAAGGCTGGTGCACACCGGCGACTAGCAGCGGTCGCGCGACCATTTGCGACTGGTCGCAAACAGTCGCGAACAGTCGCGAACTGTCGCGAACGGTCGCAAATGGTCGCAAAGTGACTGCTTTGGCTATTCGCTCCCTGACCGATTTTTCAGTCGCGCGACTGTAGTCGCAAAGCTGTTGGAGCCAATCAGCGATGCTCAATTTTTATTCGTTTGTTTTTCGTTGCGCTGGCTTCCTGCCATCAGATACAAATTAGTGCGTTCCTCTTGGTCTGTGGCACCATGGCCACCACGGAATACTTGGCTTGGAGATGGCGGGGCGCAGCAGCTCGAGCAAAGTGTCGACTTTACGTGGCAGTATTCGCAAGAAATTAACACCGTCAGAGTAAGGAGACAATAAATTGTGCACTATCTTTTCCCAGTATTCAGAACTGTTTCATTGTCTTGAACCTGATTTGTCACCGCCTTCAAATCAGCGCGCTTGGAACGCGTTTGTGCTTGATGCCTTGGCAACGACTCAAGACACCGCGTTCAAGACGCGTTTGTGCTGTATTGTAAGCTGTGGCAAGTCAATTTAAATTTAAGGACTGTTTCTGAATACATACGAATCTCGGAAATACTCCTCGTCGTCTCAGCGTAGCTCGGGAGGCAGGTGGCTTGCATGGCCGGCCAACTCCCGCGATTGAAAGGACGGTCACACCCACTACTGGCTTTTTTAGCGGCGAAAATGAGAAGTTTATTGTACACTTAATTTGTACGTACACAAACGAAACATCGAAAACAAGTAAAGACAGTGTATACATCTTACAAATGTGCACCAAAATCTAATTGATCACAGAGTATTCAAATGTTACAAGTGAAAGGAAAATTAAAAAGAATCAAGTTAATCACATTTAACAGGATAACAATTATGCATGCGTACTAGAGTGGGCGCATGTCTAGTACGGGAAAACTGGAAACTTCAGCTGTCCCTCTCTTCTTCTACGGTCGTTCACCCTATTGACACCGGTCAACAAGCACCGCTAAGACAGCGCCCGTACCATGTGTCATCTGCTGAACGCCGCGTCATCGAGGAACACGTTCACGACATGTTGAAACGTGGCATCATCGAGCCCTCCAACAGTCCTTGGGCTTCACCGGTTGTTCTCGCTAAGAAAAAAGACGGATCCATCCGCTTCTGTGTTGGCTACCGCCGACTCAACAAGATAACGCGCAAAGACGTATACCCTCTGCCGCGCATCGATGATGCTTTGGACTGCCTACAAGGAGCAGAGTTCTTTGCTTCGTTAGATTTACGCTCTGGCTACTGGCAGGTGCCCATGGCAGAGGGTGACCGCCCGAAGACTGGCTTTGTAACACCGGATGAACTATATGAATTCACCGTTATGCCCTTTGGCCTCTGCAATGCGCCTGCCACTTTCGAAAGGATGATGGATAACATCTTGCGAGGTCTGAAATAGAAAACGTGCCTTTGTTATTTGGACGACAATGTCGTATTTTCAAGCGACTTTGCGACCCACCTCAGCCGCATCGAGCAAGTTCTTACGTGCCTTTCCATGGCGGGACTTCAACTTAACTTAAAGAAATGCCACTTCGGTGCTCGCAAGCTTGTAATTCTTGGCCTTGTGGTTCCTAAGGACGGCATTCTCCCGGACCCTACAAAACTTAATGCAGTCGCGGCGTTCCCGAAGCCTACCCCCTCAAAGAGCTTCGAAGCTTCATCGGCCTATGTTCGTACTTCCGGCGCTACGTCCGTAATTTCGCCTCCATTATCGCCCCCTTGACCAATCTTCTTGCCAGGAGTTCTGATTTGTTAGCGTGGTCAAAGGCGTGCGATGATGCATTTCAGGAACTCCGACGGCTCCTCATCATGCCTCCCGTACTCCGACATTTCGATCCGTCAGCTCCAACGGAGCTTCATACGGACGCTAGTGGTGTCGGGCTAGGGGCCATACTGGCCCAACGCAAGGATGGCTTTGACGAGTACGTCATTGCCTATGCCAGCCGCACCCAGTAAAGCCGAGAAGAATTACAGTGTAACTGAAAAAGAGTGCCTCGCCATTATTTGGGCACTCTGAAAATTTTGGCCTAATGTATATGGACGTTCGTTTGATATTGTAACAGACCACCATGCGCTTTGTTGGTTATCTTCACTAAAAGATCCTAATGGTCGTCTCGCTCGTTGGGCATTGCGGTTACAGAAGTTCGATATCCGTGTTATCTACCGTTCTGGCCGGAAGCATTCCGACGCCGATGCCCTGTCACGCTCACCATTGGCCTCAGAGCCTGTCGGATCGCCTATCTCCACCAGTGATGCCTTGGCCATCAGCATTTCGGACATGCCTTCCGAGCAACGCAAAGATGCTTGGATTTCTTCTCTTTTGGACTTTCTGTCAAACCGGACGCCCACTCCAGTTTCCAGGACGCTTCGCCATCAAGCAGGGCACTTCGCTATTCGGGATAACCTGCTTTACCGCCGAAACACCAGCTCGATGGGCTGTAAGTGGTTGATCGTCACTCCCCGACATCTGCGCCCTGACATCTGTGCCACGTTCCACGATGATCCGCAATGTGGCCACGCTGGTGTGTTAAAACATACACTCGCTTGCAGCTGCGGTACTATTGGGGCGGTATGTACCGTTTCGTTCGCCGTTACGTAAAGTCTTTCCTTACGTGCCAGTGACGCAAATTGCCCACTCAACATGCCACAGGTCCCTTGCAGCCATTGCCATGTGCAGCACAACCCAAGCAGCACAGAACATTGACCCAATGTTGGGGATAGATCGGCAGTTTATGGCCTAAGAATGACCCAGAATTGACAATGTACCGCCGATAATGGCTGAGCCAGCCGAATAGAACGGCGATGTTGGACCAGCATTGACAAGGTACCGCCGATAATGACTGTGCCAGCCAAAAGGAACGGTGATGTTGGAGCAGCATTCAGAACTTCCCGTTATTATTGGCCGTGCCAGCGTATTAGAACGGCCACATTGGACCGGGTTGTACAACCAACAGCCAATATGGGCGGAGCCATGCAATTAGGCTGGCATTATTGGCCCGTCGTTCGAACGCTATTGCCGGCGTTATGAACTGATATCTGCATCTGCTGCTTTTGGCGCTGTTCTGGTCCCACTCACGTTCGATTTTTCAAGTTCGAGAAAGTAATATGCCGGGCGCATGAGTGATATACTTTTTGTCATTAAATCACGCACACCTAGTTGATATGCATGATTGTTGATTGAAGTTGCGCGAGGTAGACTATTTTACTGACAAACATTTATCGAGTTTGTCGCCTGTTAGACGTCCGATGCGGTGCTTTTGCAGATAAAAATTGTGCAGATCTGTGCGATGAAGCAACCGCGGATGCCACTGCCGTACGTGACCCACTTCGACGGGACCCGGCGGCGTTCGTTTCATCGCATCACGCCGGCGATGCCACGCCAAGCGCTTTCAATTTCGTGGATATCGGACGAAAAGCGTATTGTATCGTGTGTCCTGCTATGCTATCGCCATGACTGATTTGGTTTTTTCACGTTCACAGTGCTGTACCAGTTAACGGCACACAAGTTCTTGAAGTGTGGGAACTGGAGTGATCAGTTGCGTTACGGTGATTGAATCGTACAACACACGCATTTGCCGTAATCTGACACATGCACCGACGCTCGCATCCAGTATCGTAACGACCACAGGAATTACCTACAACATTACAGCGAGCGGTTGGTAAAGTGTGGTGGAGTGCGTGGGCGTCGCGCGTTACAATTTAGTTGTGGAACGTTTTTTGTTGATTATTTTTGATGATATATATACATTGCCCTACTTTAGCCAAAACATCAGCTAGCTTACGCAGTACGACACGCAAAAAAACATTTCAGTGAGTTCATATGGGCTGATACATAGAACACATAACACGTAGGCTAAATCGTTTATAAACAAGAAACACGCACGATTATGGCGTCGTGTTGTTTTATCAAATGCAGAACCACAGACCCCTTTCCGCCTCCTCCTTCCCGCTTTTCTTTTTTAAGTCTGTGAAAAGAAGAAAGTGCTCTGCACAGATATGGCAAGCTGGTTCCTGTACAGTAGAGAGTTTTCTTTCACACTCGCTGTCCTTTATTAATTTTCCGTTTAGTGGGGTGGCTAAGGCTAGCTGGCCGTCTTTCGAGAAATCAATGGACGTACACGTTACAAACCGGAAAATGTGTCAAAATTGCTGTAATCTCCAGAACATGAGGAGGATTAATTGAGAGCTGGTATCAGTACTGGTCTTCACAACTGAAAGGCAATATCTATCAATAAATTTTAAGCTATGGGTGAGTGACTGCAGTACTGAAGACTGTTGCCTGTGTTGTCAGCATCTGTGCATTTTTTATATTTGGCATGTGAGATATTGCAATTTTTTTCTCACAGTGTTTTCTCAATCTAGCTCAGTCATATTTTTATAGTTTCCTTTCTCCAGGCTCGGTGCAGAACAACATACAAGATTGTTGTGATCAGCGAATAACTAGTTCATTTGTCTTGATTATCACATACTCTGTGTGCAATTGGGTGGTGTATGTGTCTTCAGGACGTCTTATAATCAGTGGGACAGTCAAACAGAACTAAAAGCAAGAAACAGCTCAGTTGGCCAGAGTAGCTGGTCCATAGCATTCTTCCCGTATTTTATATCTTTGTGACTTATACTGGTCTACACACATGAAGTTCTCATTGGATTTCATATTCATGTGGTATATGAGTATGTTTTCTCAAGGCTTTTTAAGCTGAAACAACCCCTTTCACTTTTAGTTTGACATTCAGATCAAAATATTTAGCTTATCTGTATTATTAACGGCTGAAATGGTTACGTCCACCAGAGAGGCAGTTTAATGGATGAGCCACTGAAGGTACTAAAGTGCAAGATGGGTGCTTCATAGTTAATGCAGTGGTGTAGCCAAGAAATGGGACACTGGGCAAATGACCCACCCTTGAAACTTTCAGCAATGGGATACCGAGAACTAAATAACACATACTCGACTTGCCTGCACTGAAGACCAAGGATGTCATCCCCCTATCCCTCCACCACACAAAGTTCCGCCTATGTTATAAGTCCATGGCCCATGTTCAAGCATTTTGTCGAGGTTTATTCGACCTTATGTTTTCAAATGGAAACATTTTCTAAGAGAAACAAATATAACCGTTTAGCATCAGTGGCGAGATTCGTGTATGCAATTTGTTTATGTTAGCTGCGTCAACTTGAGGCCAGAATAGAGTAAAATACACAGTTCGTTAGATGAACTGAACCTTCTCCCTAATCAGTATGTCCTGACTTGACCTCAGTCTAGTGCGCACAACCAAAGCTGATCACTCTAGTGAAGGAACTGTTATCTTTGATGGGTCGTTCAAATCGTGTTCTAAAACCATCGTCAAGTGTTGCTTTTCTTCTCCCGAAATCAGTGCAATCAAAAAACTAATTACACACACATCAAAAGCTTTTTGATTTCATTCTTTTTATATGAAAACTAAATATGACTTATCAGAATGATGAGGTATTTATTTTCATAGAAATCGTAATGGCTTTCTGAAGCTCATACAAAAGAACACATTTTTCTCCTTGGAATTTAATATTGAGAGCCTTGCGATTGTGCTATCGGAATTTGCTACATTTGTTGACAGTGCATTATATTTCACACCTGAAGGGTCTATATTCTTAGCAAGTGTTAATAGTACTCTTCACACGTGATTTGCAGCTAACTAAAAAAGAGGCTTTGCCTGTCAAGCTAGTAATACATACTCAGGACTTCACCACTGCAAAGATACACCAGCCGCAACCAAGAAAGGGCACCCCTGCAGTGATTAGTCCACATTTTTCATGTTTTCTGCTGTGACAATAAGGCTGGCTGAATGAGCACTGCATCCAGTACCAGGAGGCTGTAGCGACAAAGTCCTACTTACAAAACACTCACCATCTGAGAGGAGAAGTACTGACGTGCCAACCATCCAAAACAGAATGCCGGAGAAAAGGGCAGCGATTACTTTCAGAGTTCATAAAAACATGCTAAGAGTTTGAAGATGTAATGTTGTTGATCTTCCAGCCAAGTAAAATAAGAATACACTGAGAAAAGATACTGAAGATACGCCATCTGAAAATGACAGAACAAGAACCGACGTAGGTTCGTCTTCATCACTTGAACAACCTTCAACTGATAAGGCGAGTAAGTAACTGACAAACAATGATTGCGCGAGGGAGAGCGGTCACACGAGGTCGTCAGCAGTCGAATGACACAGGCTGGAATCGGGGGTGTTGCCGGGGTTGGCTCAGGGAGGCTGGACTGGAGGCCCACCCCCTCCCCCAATTTTTGCCTGACCCCTGTGTTTTGTTAGGACCATGTGTTTTTTTTATTGTAACTTTCACATCCATGTAACAAAAAACTTCGCAAACACTTGCTTGGTCCCATAGCCTAAATGGCTAGTAGAGGGACCAATTGTGTGACATACCTACATACTTGCGCAAGCGGTTACACAGCGACAAAGGACATCAACCTGGATATAATGTTTAAAACAGAAAAAAGCAAAAAAACATCTGATTGAACTATTCAAAGGAACATAGCGCAGAACATAGCTACTTATAGCACAGAATAATAATAGCACTAGAATAATACTAATCATAATAATAATGATGAAAATACTAAACGACTATGCAGACGTATTATTTAGAAAGTTCGCATGAAGTGCATGCTTCATGGCCAATGGAAAACTTCTAGCCTCTTTCACATCAGTCGGTATCGCATTCCATATGAGAGCGCCGTGAAATTCTATGAGCCTTCGACCGTAGGCATTTCTGGCTACTGGTAAATTAAAATAGTGATTCGCTGCAGCTCTTGTACAGCGTGCGGGTAACGTAAAGGTGCTTGATGGGAATGGGTCATCACGTTTTATTAACCCATGCACTATATCAGCAACACTAGACACGTGAACAGAGTCCAGTGGAAGTACACGCATCATTTGAAACAGTGGCTTTGCAGTATCCATTCTGTTTGAGTATGTAATAATCCGGACTGCCCTCTTTTGCAGGCGGCTAATACATTTCAAATGAGTTTTATATGTACTGCCCCACGATGCTATACAGTAGATGAAGTGACTCTGCACGAATGCAAAATATAGGATGCGCAAAATTGATGCGCCAAAACATTCACGGGCTTTTAGTAGCGTGTGACACCCATATGCTAGCTTGGAGCATGTCTTTTCTATATGCAATTTCCAGTTCATGTCCGAGTCAAACATGACCCCTAAGTACTTAAACGAAGCTACTGGCTGTAGCAGTGCCGTATCTAAAACCAAGGTGAAACCTGCAAAGTCGAGTTCTTTTTTCCTAGAGTGAAAGACCATGTATTTAGTTTTCTCTGTGTTGATATTAAGGTGGTTTCGTATAAACCATACTTGTACTCTCTGTAACTCTTCGTTAATTTTATCTTCGATGTCTCTTAAGCTGTCACCAACAAAAATTAGTGCCGTATCGTCTGCGTACATTAAAGCTTCTGAATTTAGTAGGATGGAGGGAAAATCGTTAACGTACAGGGAAGAAAGAGTGGGTCCAAGAACTGAGCCTTGTGGTACCCCGGAGACTATTGATTGAGTAGAGGACTCGACGCCATTCATCACTACTCGTTGCTGGTGGTCGGATAGGTATGATTTGAGAAGCTGGTGAATTTTGCCCCGAAAACCGTAGTCATGAAGCTTACTTAACATGATGTTGTGGTTGATGGAATCGAAAGATTTTCTTATGTCTAAAAAAACTACGACGGCTATCTTATTGTTATTCAAGGCTTTGTTAACTTTTTGGGTTAATACCAAAACTGCAGTAGATGCATATCTGTGTGCTCGAAAACCATGCTGGTTTGAGCAAACTATATTATGTTTGGATGCAAATGATGTTATCTGCACTGATAGGATTTTTTCAAAAATTGTATTTAATACACTTAACACAGATATTGGTCTGTAATTAGATGCACTTGATCGGTCTCCATCTTTGTATACAGGGACAACTTTGCCCAACTTAAGCTCATTTGGGTATATACCACAGTCCTGCCAGTGTTGAAACATGTGCAGCAAATGGTCTGCCAGAATGTCTATGTTATTTTTTATTAATTTAACTGTAATAGCGTCGAGCCCAGCCGCTTTATTGGCGTCTAGTTTTTTTACTATTGACATAATATCGAACATTTCTATCTCAAATATGGCAAAACTATCAGAAACTGGTCTAATGTGACGCGTGTGGTCTGTAGTGTCAGGAAAATTAGCAGCCAAAGCACGCCCGACGTCTGCAAAATACTTGTTAAAGCGATCCACCGTGTCTTGAGTTATACCGTCAGGCAGTACGCGTTCATCTGAGTCAAGACCAACTGCGGATTTTGCTATTTCCCGAATTCGCTTAGTGTTGCCTCCAGCCTCTTCGATAAGCTTAGCATAGTATTCTATTAGGGTGACTGACTTATTCCTATAGCATTTGAATTGATTTAAGTAGTAGGCATTGGTTCTCTGCTGCTTCCACTTGTGATACCAATGGTCTTTTTGTTTCAGTATTTCTAGAATACTATGTGTTATCCAAGGGCAGAGTGGCTTGGCGTACTTACTACTAGTTGTGGTGGTACTTAGTGACACAGCATTTTTGAGAGAGCATATGAAATTACTGTATTCTATATTTACATCCTCGTCATACATAGCGCAGTAGTCGATTTGACTTATTTGGTCACGTAGTAACTTATAGTCAATCTTTGTGGTTAATTTTCCCCTAGAAGGTTTCGTATTGAGAGGCTCATTTGTAAGGGTATCAAAAATAGGCAAGTGATTGGCAATCGGAACAGGAAGCACACCAGCATGCACATCATCGCCAACATTGCAAAGGGCGTGATCAATAAGAGTACATGACGTGTCAGTGATACGCGTTGGCTCATTTATGACATTACACAAGTTAAAGGATTTTAAAAGGAGTGTGTACTCATTCGAGGTATGGGATGACAGGTCAATATTAAAGTCTCCAACAACTACAATATTATTGTAGTGCATGCAGAAAACTCTCATAAGCACAGACTCAAATTCCTTCAGGAACGCTTTGATCGAAGAACCGGGCGGGCGGTATACAACGCCAATAACTGGCCCTCTTTCCATTTTGATAAACATAGTTTCTATAGTTGCGTTGGTAACAGATGCATCAAGCAAGACATTGCACGCATTATTGTCTCGTATAAACAATGCAACACCACCTCCTCGCGCACGCGAGTTGCGTGGCTGCGATAGTAGCCTGAATCCCTGCATGCTGAATGTTTCATCAGCCATCAACCATGTTTCATTCAAAGCAATAATATCGAAACCAAAGTCTAACCGTGCTATATAAGTGACCAGATTGTTAAAATTTCTGCGTAAACTTCGAACATTGCAGTGAAAAACGGAGAACTTATTACATTTCTGTTTTTTCATATACGAAGGATTAAGCATATTTATACATACAGAACTTAACTGAAGACGAGCACCTACGAAATCCTGGCAAGGTCACCTTCAGATTGAATATGTTCAACCGCCGAGTTCTCAGCTTTTCTCATTAGAATCCGGCCCTGAGATACCCATACAAACTTCCACTTTTTTTCTGCTTTCACCTGTGGAGCTTTCCTGAACAAAATCTTATTTTCTAGGCAGAGATGCTCATTGACATAGATGGGATCATTATGCTCTAAAGAAAGGTGACTCGTATTCAGCTTCGTCTTCCTAGCTGCAGTCAGAAATTTGTCTCGGGATGTCCTGGTTGCAAATCTTACCATAACATTCGCTTTATCTTTATCTCTTGATGGGACATGATGTGCGACATCAGTGTCTCCATCGGACATCTCGATTCCCAAACAGGTGGCCATTTTACACACTGTCGCCTTTTGATTTTCATCTGCGGTACGTGGAAGCCGTATGATTTCCACGTTCATGTTCCTTCCGTGCTGCTTAAGTTCAATAATCTCCTTTTTGCCGTCAGTCAGTTGTCTAGCCATCTCTTGGTTTTGTTTCACAATATCTTTGTTTTGAGTCCTCACCTCTGTAGTTCCCTTCGAAGGTTCGCAACATATTTCTTAAGCACCTCAAAGGCCGTATTCATGAATTCGACAGATTCACGCATTTTCCCGACCTCGACTTTCATTTCTGAGTTTGAGTCTTCAATCTTACTAATCTGAGCTATGATATGAACTGAGAAGGCGTCAAGCTTAGTGGCTAAATCACTGATGACTTTGATGACCTCTTTGATACTAGTAGGAGCCTTCTAAGAAAGCGCCTTCGCTACGTCATTATTACGACCATTAGGTGCGCCTGCCATATAGCTAAGAGAGCCGAGCTACAGCTCTGTAGCAAGTTACCCCAAAACAATGCAACACTTCACAAAAGACACCACACAATCACCTATGGCAGCGGCAGCATCGGCACTGGACGGTGGGCAACAAAAGGTGCACGCCAACCTGAAAAACAGACGAGCGCTGTTAGCCTGCGTCCGTGAGCCGCCGCCGCCGCTGCCAAAGTGAGCAGCTTCACGCCAACCAACCGCCGAAGATAAGATTTGGGAGCTGCGTCCGCTGTTCACAGATGGCGGGAGCAGCACTGACGTCCGTGCGCAGGAAGGACTATGCTTTGACTTCCAGAAATGGGCCGTGTCGCGCCAAAGGACGTCGTCAGACCGTCGATGCACGCCAGCCGGTTATTGCAGTCAGGCCCGGGATCCAAGGCAGCTCGACAAGTCCTTCCTTCGAACGTTCAAATGCCGGTCGCCAACTGAAAAACAGACGAGCGCTGTTAGCCTGCGTTCGTGAGCCGCCGCCGCCGCTGCCAAAGTGAGCAGCTTCACGCCCACCAACCGCCGAAGATAAGATTTGGGAGCTGCGTCCGCTGTTCACAGATGGCGGGAGCAGCACTGACGTCCGTGCGCAGGAAGGACTATGCTTTGACTTCCAGAAATGGGCCGTGTCGCACCAAAGGACGTCGTCAGACCGTCGATGCACGCCAGCCAGTAATTGCAGTCGGGCCCGGGATCCAAGGCAGCACAAGTCCTTCCTTGAAACGTTGAAATGCCAGTCGCCAACTGAAAAACAGACGAGCGCTGTTAGCCTGCGTCCGTGAGCCGCCACCGCCGCTGCCAAAGTGTTACGACTATGTTCCCAAGAGGAAACATAGTCATAACACAATGGCCAAGTTTGCCGCCTCTCTGCTCCTCCTGAAGGACCTCGCTTATCATGGGTGCACCCCCGGTATAGACCAATCCTGGCACCGACCTTGCCTAAAATACAATAAGAATAACAGAAAACTCAAAGCGAATGTTACCACCATACTTTGACTTCTTGCTTTGTGTGCAAATGAATCTAGCGAGAAGTATGTGGAACACCAAAGAAAAGCACCATAGTCAACGCCTACTACTACCTGCTTTCATAATAGTACAAAATACTGAAGAAGCATGCAAAGAGCATTTCTATGAAGCAAAATATTATAAAGCAACGAGAGGCTGTATGGCCCTGACTGAGATAACACGACAACAAAAAGAAAAACCTTGCAGGCATGTCAGCAGTTCATGCACAGCACTGAAAAGTCATGAAAACCTAGCTTCGATGCCTTTCTTGCACCAGAACAATAAAAGGCATATACACTAATGTAGAAGAAAGCCATTACTCAAA
This sequence comes from Rhipicephalus microplus, assembly GCF_013339725.1. Lineage (NCBI taxonomy): Eukaryota > Metazoa > Arthropoda > Arachnida > Ixodida > Ixodidae > Rhipicephalus > Rhipicephalus microplus. Next base: position 137,831,562 of record NC_051165.1, read on the forward strand.
TCCGGCTCTTATGCACTAATGGGATACTTGGACCCGGATTCCTAACAATGGCTTCAGTACAGCTCTTGAACATACCCTCAAATGTGCTGACCTGCAAGTGGACGAGACATGAAGGCAGACTACAATGCGACACAATGAACACGTCAACCACCAACCATGAACTTTAACTTATGCTAGAGTGGATGTTGCAAGAAATCTTGAACACTGGGAACACTCAACGTTCCCAACCGAAATGTCGACCTCGCAAACACGATAAGAATGTTCCGATGACCTGCTGCCCATCATTATGATGTGAAACAGGGGCATATACACACACACAACTCATCTTTACGTGATTAAAATACTCTTGCTTCCAGGTTTATAGAAACCGTCTCATTAAATTTTTCTCTAATAAGCTCACCCCCTTCATCGTTGCTGGGAGTGTGTTCAAATTAAAGGAAACAGAGGGCACTGGTGGGGCTGCATGCAGATGGTGTTCTTCGAATAAATGAGCAATGGCCTGCATCGTCTTCTTTGACCATCTTTCAAGCCTGAGTCGTTTGTTATATTCGCGTGGACATGTTAGTGTTGTAGTTGTGCCTAATGAAAGGCACGAAAGACATAAATATCAGTAAAAGAGGCATGTAAGCTTTGAGATGTCTTTTAATTATTGCAAATTTGAACTGTGTTGGAAATAAAAAAACCAAATTGTTGCTCTAATGACGCTGTGCATATTATAGGGAAATATTTTACGGTGTTTCTACTATTTTTCTACATCCAATGAGTAGATAAAGCCAGGCTGGCTTAAGCTATAGTGAGGCTTGGAAGCTGATCAGATAATGACAATAACGTGCTTTCTTGTATAGCCCCTGTCAGGCTCGGCTTTCATGTTCATTATTATTAATATTATTAAACGTATATAGATAGGACTCACATTTTCTTCAATTTATATGGCCTTTCTTAAAATCCAATGCTGTGCTTTGCTCCAAACAACTTTTTCAATATGAAAAATGCCATCACTAGCTGTCCTCTTACTTGATTTTCCTTGAATGTGTGTTTCATTCAGTGAACTGCAGAAAAATTTGCTGCATTGACTTACCGTCAGCAAAAAATTCAGTTCATTGCAATAAAGCTGCCGGGAGTCTGAATAGTAGCATTATTTCAGTGTGCTAGAGTTGACGAAAAAATTAACTACTCAGGCAGAAGATACACAACAATTATGACAACAGAGGAGTCGAAAAGAGCTCATACTAGTGAATTTTCACATAAACAAGTAGGGGAAGAACTACTATAACTGATCTTGAGATCCAGTATGCTTTCTGGTTTTTTTAGATTGGCACGACAAAGAAGGAAAAAAGACTTTTGAGTAACGTGCGCGAGCACAGGCTTCCTGAGTTGTCCTGTGATGATGTTTTGGAAAAAAAGGAACTAATTGAGAACGTACAGTCAAAATAAAAAACAATCATGCATCAGCTTTCTCTCCATTATACTGCAGGGTAAAGAAATCGTTCACATTTGTGCACAACTTGTTTTTTTATTTTTTGTATTGCTGGTCAATTTAGCGTATTGTCATGTGGATGTATATATCTGTTCTGTAATTTTGAGTAAACTTCAGTCGCAAATCGGCACTTGTGTTGCTGTGGCTCATTTGTTTTTAATCTTCTTCGATGTACTGTTCTATTATCATGAATCCATGCCAACTTAATCTGTCAGTCCTATTCAAGCTTTCTGGCTCCTATAGTTGTATTACCAAACAATGTCAGAGTTATGACCAAGCACACCTCTCAAAATGTTTGGAGGACCGTTTGATGTACGACAGGTTTCACAGCATTCAACACATTGGTTACGTGAATATTGATTTTTGCTCTTCAGGGGCACATGCACGATCCTAATCTTTAATTTTTGTAAATGTGGCTTTACAAGCTTCATTGCTTTTATGATGTGAATAAGTTAGAAAAGACAATTAAGCATGACTTACGACCGCGAGCATGTTAATCTACAAAAAAAAAACAAAGCTTAAGACGCAAGACCACACCATCTTTTATTCCAACTGATTGAAAGTTCAGGTATTTAGAATATGCCGACACCTTTTTTGAAGTGAGGTCTGGTTGCAGGAGTCAAGCTCACAGCAAACATGAAGTTACACTTTATTTTTCATAGCACCTGAGCATAAGTACCAGGCAATGAAAAATTGAAATTACATTCTCACTTTTTAATTGTGGCACTCTAGAACTAGCACATTTGTAAACCCATGCAAAACATAAATTTACTGAATCATATTATAACATTACAGCTGTTATTCAATAATTTTTGTAGTCATCATAACTCAGGTATCACAAATTCAATGGGGCATTTTTTTCGCACATAAATTAATAATTCAGATATAACAAATGCATAAAACACAGAAAGAATATTTTCGCTTTGCCTGAATAAATGACGCTGGTAAAGGCTTTATTAGCTAGATTGACTTGACAATTAGTTAACATGCAAATTCATTCATGGCATTATGAGGAATGTTTATTGATGTTATGTAAGTGGAATATTTTTGCTGTTTCAGGCCATTTGTGCACTGATGATGACTTCTTCATAGGAAGTGAATCATCTGTCTTGTTTTCATAAAACTTCAGTAAAAGTTACTTGATAGAAAGGTTTTTTTAAAGTTGGCAGCATGACACCAATGAGTGATGGTTAGCCCATATCATTTCATTATGCATGCGCGTACAAGAGCCTAGTTCACTGCTACCATATGTGCCTTCCAATGCGCTGTCACACAGCTATAGGTAGAAGCTTCTTTATGATGTAACATAGACGAATTGTGTAGTCACAGGCAGAAAGTTGGGCTTCGTGTAGATCAGAGCAAAAGAACATGGTCACTGGGTAGACCTACAGTCACGCCTAAAGCAAGTTTTATAGTGTTGCAGCAAATGTCTGCCTAGAGTGTCATGCATATACGTTTCATTAATTCTATTGCTCATTGGGAGGTAGGGCTTGGTGAAATACTGTCGGTCCATATTGGCTCTCTCTATTTGTTGGGACCAAGGATGACATGAGTAATGCAGCCAGCAGCTACAAAAGCAGGAACAACAGTGCGTGACCTAGAAATGTCTGGAGTAAGAATATATTCCACCCAACCCTGAACCATGCAATCAACACAAGCCTACAAGTTTGTATTTTGCAAGGCAGCAGTATAGTCAATGGCACAATAAAATCCTCAGAAACGTCGCTCAATCAAGTGGTTGTACCTGCAAACATATCCAGCAATGTCTCAATGTGATTGAATCTTGAAGTGCTGCAAAGCATTCAACACAGGTCGTACGTAAACCCACGTGATGCCAAACACCTTACTTTATCTGCCAGGGGAAGCCTTTGGATTTCCCGTGTGTTTGGGCATGAAATACAGTCCAGTAATATGCCTAATTGTGCTTACAAGTGGGCATAAATGGTCAGTTCTTGGGTCACAGAATGTGTTGAAGCTAATATGTCTCCTGTTACTGGCCAACGACCCTGCACCACTGAAAGTCTAGCACCGTCGAAGCTTATATTTCTTGCAGATGGCAGAATTTGTTGTCATGTCAACCAGTCGTCACTTTTTTAAGGTGTATATTTCTCTGGGACAGGTCAACATGTTCTTTGGGCTATGTGACAGGGCATCAATGATAATGTTGAGAGCTCCTATGATATGTTTCGAATATGTTTGACATCTGCTGCAGTTCATGGGAATGTGGATGCAACGATTGTAACTGAGGGAGTGTAACATGTACCGATAAGAGGTGTACTCATGTTTTCTATGACAAAGAAATCACGTAATTTCTTCCATGTAATATTGTAATGATATAAGCACTTACCATTTAGGCCCACTTGTAAGCACGATTAGGTATATCCCAATTAGAGTCTTTCACATACACCCAAGTACACAGGAGATCCAAAGACTTTCCCAGGCAAATAACATAAGGTGTAGTACAGCATCAGGCGGGAGTACGTACCACCTGAGTAGATTGCTTCAAGATTCAGTCGCATTGTCACATTGCTGGATATGATTACAGGGCCAACCACATAATACAGCGACATTTTGAGGATCTTTTGGATTCAGTCTCCACAAAAAATGCTGTGATGCTGCTCAGATAGTGGGAATAAGTTTTCAGGACATGCCAGGAAACTGATTGGCCGCCATATGTACTCCTTTGACGAGTCGGTGATCTAGCACAAATTGCATTCAAGATGTCGTACGATGATGTATAGTGGAACTCTCATTTGATATTCAGGGAGTAGCATATACTGTCGCGCAAGCATTTGTTGATCCCCAAAAGTTTTTGTGGGAGTTCGTGGTCTAAGGAAGCTCAATATAGTAGCATTTCTGTGTATCAATAGCCCGAAGTGGAGGGAATATGTATAATAGCCTGGCGCCATGGTAAAAAATGTTAGTATAGTACGTAGTTCACAAAAATAAGATGAAGGAGCTTGTAGGTCTTATCAGCATCTAGTATTCGGAGATGGGAAGCTCTAAACACCTATAAATCTGCCTCGGTAGAGCTGGATACTGGATGCTGAGAACACGAGGATAGGACAAGTGAGATTTTGGACATCAAACGCACACCTGCTTATGCTGACAAATATGCCTTGTTCAGATGTTGTATTACCGAATTCAAATGTGAACTGTGCTCATCTGATGAACTCGCGATGAGTAGGTTGTTGAAGCAAGCATGACGGAATTCAAGGCTGGAGAAAATGCTGAAATATATGTCTGGAATTTGTCATTCCGCATGGCATATATAGAGGATCAGACACGATGAACGGTGTCACTACCAGTATGTTATTTGAAATGTACACACCTTCTTAAAGAATTTTGTGGTTCAACCACATGAGGCCACTTTCGGAGGAAATTTCTGCATCATATATATCATCATCATCATCATCATCATCATCATCATCAGCCTGACTACGTCCACTGCAGGACAAAGGCCTCTCCCATGTTCCGCCAGTTAACCCGGTCATCATATATATCTGTCACATCATATACGAATGTGAGGCGCTGGGATGAAACAGCTAGGCTAAGTTGACTGTAGGTGCTATGCCGTCAGCATCCTGATTTAGACTTCAGCACCATTCGCAGAACACAGTAACACCAACAGACAGCACACATTGGGCTGAGTGAAGTCGGCAAAATCTGTAAATATATGCGTAATTTGGTATGGCTGCCTCAAAAATTCTTTTCAATTGCAGCCCAATTGAGATAGTGCTTCTAATATAATTTATGCAGTACATCAATTTCATGGTTGAGTTGCCATATGTAGAATTATTTCTTCTTTATTTCTCTGTCACCAGAGCCCTGAGACTAGAGCTCTTTCTCAAAGAACCATCCCATACTGTTGTGGTGGCTCCGCAGTTTAATATATGCGCAGTTTAATATATGAAACAGTGATAATGCAGTGTGCTATAATATCGTTGCAACGAAAAGGAGCAGGTACAATTGCTGTGCCTTAAAACACGAGTAATAATCTGACATATCTCTTCACACCGATGCAGAGCTTTCCTTAGCGGTTAAGCTGTAAAAATGCTGAAAAGTAGCGCTTGTTTTGTGCACACTCTTCCATAGTCCTCATTATTTTTGCGATGTTTTGCTTATACGCTCGCTGGTAGCATAATCAGGTACTTTTCCAGAGTAATTTTACGACTAAGTTAATAGTGGACAGGCTTAGGTGGACTGTTATGGCTTTGCACATTTCTTACTAATGAAGCATGCACGTGTATACGCTTAGTTATTGTATTTTACGAGCTGTCATATTGTGTTCACGCGGTCTGGCGTATGTCGCTATCAGAGCGAGGTGTATCCGAGATTAAAACTACACACACGTGTGACCATGCGGGGTCACGTATCAAAGGCGTAGCCAGTGTTTATTTCTGGGTGAAGCGTCGAACCCATGGTGTGGCTGAACCTGTATTATTGTATTGAATTTTATAGTTTGAACCCAACCTTGTGGCAACCTCTAGAATCTAATACTACCACCTAATTTAATTAGGACGAACATTGTGCGCTTCTTCGCCTCTATACGGCCGTCATTCTCGCTTGGTATTTACGCGTCATTCTCGCACGTACAACCGTGGCTTTTCACGCATGTCGAGTTCAATACTACTGCAGCTGCATACCATCCAGAACTGCGGCATGATGAAATGAAATATAGGCTGCAATCGGATCAGCTGATGGAGGTTTTCGCGGTTTTTCGAGGATCGCCTGATTTGTCTTGCTGATTATTTGTAACGGTGTCTTTTGATAGTGATCAGACCCCTCAGGCTGTGTTTGGCGCAGAATTACGCAAACTTTTGGTGAAGAGGTTAGCTAAATTGCAGCCTGAGAGTCGGAAATTGCGATGCGCAGATCGCGACTGTCTTATTCCCTCCGCTATAATAGGTGTCCGTGTGACACGCAACGCAAGCTTAGCACAGTCGTAAGAAGTAGTACGCTTGTTTTGTTGGCTATAAAGACAGCTGGTGCTGTTTAAAAGCTATCAATTGCATGCGACTTCAATAAAAAAATGCGTTTCACAGTCTTTTGCGCCAACCACGACCTCGGCCGTGATACCAGCTCGCCAAGCTGAGCGACAGTAGATTTTGACGCTTGCTGGCTCACTACACCATTGCTGCCTTTCCGAGTGCTAAATATCAGTTTTGTTAAAGAGGCTTGAAATCATTTTTAGTTTTGTTGTGAATAAATACTTCCCTGGCCACATTTCAGGGGGTTTTGTCCGATTTCATCGACGCTCCGATACCAAGATCTGGGAACACTGATTTTGTCAACCGGATTCTGGGCAGAAAACAGAAAATTTCAGCTGCCTAAGCAACGCCAGCTACGAGCCAGATTACATTTGTGAATATAAGTTACTGTTCTTCTGTACGAGTGCTTTGGTGTTCATACCTGTCACGTGCATCTTAATCAACCGCTCGCCGTAGTGTGCGAGTATTCGGCGAGTAAGTAGGACGAACAGCCGCGACTAGTCGCGTACGTGCGACCCGAGTCATCGATCTTTTTTCTTTTGATTCGAGGGTGCATAGTAAAACACAGGTAATATTTTAATGTGCAACTTGTGTAAGCTTACCGCAACATGACGGGAGCCTATGTCGTCTGCTTATGTCTCGGGTATCTTTTAGAAAAGTGCCTTCCTGTCACCAATGCTATTTTTATGTGCCTAGGTGTCAAAGTTTTGCAGTGTATCGGCAGTGTGAGCTAAATGGTGCCTACACGTAGCACATGTCGCACCATTTCGCATAACTGAGTCTTAACGATGCACCTAAAACAAGGCCAACTGCTGCAGTCTGCCGTGGGTTCAGCGTGGCCATTATGTGGAGTGTGGCCCCTTGCAACTAGAGGAAGTTCTCTACGCTAGACAAGGCTTGTGTAACTTGCTAGCTACATTAGATATAATGAGCAGCGACGTTTAAAAGCTTCGTGACATCAATACGAGTAAATAAAAGTGGCATCAACATTTATGTCAGTTACTTCGCAGCAAAGAAAGTTGTGGTGGTGATTATGTTGCTACTAGCGGGGTTAGCTTGGCAGACAACGAAAGAAGGTCTGACTTACTTTTTCGTTTTTTCTTACTTTGCAAGCCAAACAATACCTTTCAGTTCGTTTTGAAAATTCACTCGTAGCGAGTCAGAAAGAAAATATCAAATTTCAAGTAATAATTCATATGAATTTCTATGTTTTCCTGGTCTCTTGGACTCGTGTGGTTTTAATAATGTAAAAGCCTGCCGTTCCCCATCTAGTGATGCTGCTTCTGCCCACAAATTTGCCAAAATAAGTTTCCTGCACCATCCTAATAAAACCAATGTAGATTATGCCATGCTGCACCAGAGTCCCATGTTTGACAGTGTTTATCAGTGGAAATAGCATTGCTGGTCTAAACATTTGCCGCTTGATTTAGAGGCCACTAATCTCACAGCCATGCACCAAGGATTATTTTAATACCGGAAGAGTGCTGGTGCTGGCACGCAATATGTGCTATACTGCATGCAGCCAGAAACGAGATGCAATATTTAACCACCCTGAGGTGGAAATTCATTTGTGGTGAAGAAGTTGTGCGCAAGTCCACAACAACCATAAAGCTGTTAAAATTTTTAAAACGGTGCTGTAATAGCGAAGTTAAATGTGTTTGATTATCTAAGCACAGTAATCACTCCTTTCATTCTTCTTTTCACTACCCTCTGTTGGTACCTCTCCCAAAGCCGCTTTGCCCTCTTGCCATGCACCTCTCCCAATCTTGCGCAGCATGCATCATCGATGACATATTGCTCCAAACACTGTCTTGTTACGGTTGCCGTGACTCCGCCCTCTGTCAACTTTGTGCTTGTTGGCGAATCGCTGTTGCTGTGCCAGCCGGTGCTCATACGAATAGTGTTGGTATGAACCCTGTCCTACGGACCACAGTACCTGATTTGCAAGCACGTGCATGCAAGCGGGCATCACGACAAACGACGAGTGGCGTGGGCAGCTTCTTGCAGGCTAACAGGAAGTCATAGGTGCTTGCTTGACCAATTGCAGCATATTTAATCTGCACGTCAGATTCAACTTGTTGATGTCACGTGCTAGCTCGAAAGGCATGGGGGATTGTTTCTTTGAATTTGTGGACCACTGGTGGCTTGTTGCGCTGCCACGTGGAGAATCACAGATCATGCAGCATTTTGCATATGGTGCACGTGTTTACTTCAAACGTTTGAAAAAAAAATGCAGGGTGTAGTTCAGGGGCCATTTCAATGAACTGGAGCACTGGCCGGTTTTTAAAATAGGGATTGCTTTAGTTATTTGCTATTCATGAGGAAAAATGCAGGATGGCTAAGAAGAGGCTATAGCGAGACACAGGTGGGGGCTAAGGAAGCTGTGTTACATCATTGCAAAGCGTAATTTACTAGAAAGTGCCTATGTCGACATGGGGGTTCATTTGTAAGTGTTTTATTTAAAATGGGAGGAGATAGAATGAAAGAACAAGAGGGATCAAAAAGCTTGTAGGCGAGCTAAGAGAATTCGAAAATGCTTTCAACACATGTAAAAATATAAAATGAAGACAGCACATCATCAATATTGGCACGTGTTGTTTTTCAAAGCTTGAGATTGCAGAGTGGGATGACTTCAGCCATTATTTTGTGTCTTGAGTAGATGCTAGGTGGTGTTGCAATTCGGAGGAGTCATTTTGTTGTGATTTTCGCAACAGGATTACGGCAAGTGGGGTGCGAAACAGGCTAATTCGATTCTTTTGACTCAAGTGCTTCATTTCAATCGAATCTATGTTGTTCGAATGACATTTTGGCTCCATTTTATTGACGCAATGCGGTCTCCACCCGTTCTATGCACCTTCCATGGCTATTCTCATGTCTAGACTGAGAATAGCCTTGACCAATCTAGTGTGACTCCATTTCATTCTTTTGTTTCATGTCTGCCCTGTTCTAGATAGAATACTTACAAAGTAGCCCTTCCAATTTATCGCACATCTAACTTAAAATGAAACTTTTTACTCTTTGTTTATATTTCAAATAAATAATGCTTTGCTGCTGTAGTCAACAACGTACGCTATATATAGCATTAACACAGAAGCAAAAGTTTTTAAACTTTAAGTCCTCTGTGCGGGAAACAGAAAAATGAAAGGCGTATCCATTAAGTAGGTGCTGATTAGCTGGTATTTCATTGAATACCCTTTTGGAGGGGGGCGTGTGCTCGTAAACAGCACAATAGGTGTAAAATATTTGGGTTCACGTCATCACTTAAGGGGCTTATTTGCACCTTACACTTTCACGCCGTTTGCAGCAGGGCAGTTGTGTATCGCCTACTGAACATTTGTGAAACCACCATTGTGCATAAACCGTGAGAGCACACCCACAGTTAAGGTGCCAGAACAGATTTGCCAGAACAGCATTTTTTTCAGTTTTGAACAGTGTTGACACACTTGAGACATTTATTAACATTTTACGGCACACAAAGGTGGATACAAGATTTTTTATGGAGGAGGATCATTTGGAATAACATATGTACTCTTCTTGGGGTTTAACAAGTAATAATAACAGCCGGAGGGTCACAGCATTCCGTCTGCTCTTATGAAATTGGCCGCCCCCTCTGAAAGAGCACATGGAATGCTTGAAAAAGTACACATAGTGAAGCAATACGCGTGCAAACCACACCACCAAATGTTACATTATTAAACTCCACAATAAACAAGTAACTATACGCAACAAGTTCGAGCACAACCATTCCAATAGATGAGAATCGAAGACTTGCAGAAGCTACGTGGCTAGTATGTAATTGTTATCGCAATGTAATCGACAAAGTAATGCTGTAAACAGCAGCAGAGGCAAGCATGAGTAGCCGTGGTGCAACTTTGAAGCTCGTGCAGAAGGCCGGTTTGTCTGTGCCTGCATTCACATGGTGCAAAAACTGTTTCAGTCTGGCATGGCATGAAAGAGTGTGCTGTGATGAGTGCCTATGCTGTCCCACATCTGGATAGAACGGAGAACATAAACAGGCATTTAATTGTAAGCAGCAAAGTGAGCAACAGATCTTGCCCTTCGCGTCAGCCACGAGGAAGTCAAATAACATTGAGGGGAATCTCCTGCAAATATTTTTTAGCATCCCAGTTTCTTCAGTCTGAGCAACATGGCACACGAAAATTTGTTGGCATTGCTGCCCCTATCTGCCACCACACCTTAATATGGACATTCCATGCCTGCACAGGTGGAGCGCGCCGAGCCTTCAACATTGCAGAGATGCTCTCGGTGTCTGCTAGATGGCAGCAGATTTTACACAAGGTGTGTACAACGTAGTCGGGTGTTTCAAAAACACATCAGTTTTCCAATTATTTCTTTTTTTTAGCCTAGCAAGTGTTGTCGTCCTGCCATAATAACAAAGAATTCATTTTTACTCATGCTGTTGACCTACGGGTTGCATTCCAAGGCTTGTTTAGGGCAGAGTGTTGGCTATCGCTTCGACACCAGTGTACAGAGTGGCAAGTTTCAAAATGTCTTGTAAGTACTTTCTATTCATAGAAACCAGAAAAGCTGAAGTCTCAAAGTGACACTTTCATTAAGGGCTGAGCTCCTGGTAGTCACTTGCTCTTTAATGTAGAGCATTTTTTTAGCGAACTAAAAGCACCTTGACCATATCTGTCTGTCAGTTGCTCTGTGCAGTATCTATCTGATCGATCGATTTAATCTAGCCTATTAGGTTTGGGCGCTCTGTGATCGTCTCCTTAACTTGACACCTTAGGCCAGCAACTCACTTATGAGTTGACTTAGTCGAGACTCGCTCATACTCAAATAAGCCATGTGCTTGAGTGAGTAAGGGTAAGTAATATTTTAGCGAGCTTGAGGCTGAGCGAGTTTGGTTTAAGAAAACTTTGGTGGGTTAGAATGAGCCCCAGGCGCGAAGTATGTATAAGTGAGTTTGAGTGAGCTCTAACTTTTTGCCAACTAATGTTTGACATGAACCAAAACTTGCATGACAGGAAAGAGTATGTTACAGAAGGGTTTGATTCAGCAATTTACTGACATTTGGTATTTATAATATACAAGATGTTTTTTACACTACTTACAAATGCGTTAGAGAGCCAAGAATCTATGGTTAACCGTTTTCGAAAAGTCTCTTGTCACTGTCTTTTCGACCACTGATTCACCTTGCACCGAACACTTGTCTTCCTCTATTGCTTGCTGCACCGTTCAGTGTACCAAGGGTCGGTCATGCAGTTTCCCTAACATATTGGGCGTGAGGCCCACCACCGGTGGCGCGAGTGCTGCAATCGCTGTGACGTGCAGGATTGGATCACGTGATTTCGCCTCGCATTGGCAAAGGAAAGCTGGTGGTTGCATGTGTGATTCTACTGTGACTTTGCAGTGTCTTCATTTTCAAACAGCGTTGTTTTGCTCTGGCTTCATGTGTGTGGACTTCTGCAGACTACACAATCCGGAAAGACAGCAAACGTTACCGGCGGCATGCCACAGTGCGATACATGCGTGAGGGTACTCTCACGGCGGCTTGCAGTGCAACTGTCTCCTCTCTCTTTTTGTATTGTGGTTGTTATTCAACTATGGGGTTAACATGAGCACCGACCATGAATGCTCGCATAAAAGCGGAACATTTAGGTTTTCGCACGGGAGCCCTGTCACAACTAATAATGAATGTGCGAACAGTCCTATTATATATATTTCAATATAGGATGTTGGTGTGTATATCTGGGGGAAGTTGCTGTCATTGTCATTACACTCAAAAGTGTGCCCCGTTGTTGTCCGAATTGTGAGAGAGTCTAGATACAGCCAGGAAGTCCAATTCTTTTCCTTTTATTTTGGTACTTTCACCTTATTTCAGTTTATTTCGTTGCCAGTTGCTTCTGTGTGTTCGGCCAGCCCGTTGGATGAAACCTTCTTTCTTAAATCATACATGTGCCGCTCCAGTTAGAGCTACTTCTCTCGCCAAGGTAACCTAACAGTATCGTGTGCCACTCCCACCCTTTTCCCCGCCTCTCCTTCTCTATGTGTGTACTCGACCACACTGGTTTCTGTCCACCAGTAGCGTAGCCAGGGGGTAGCACACCAGGCCCGTGCCTCTGCCCTCCCAATATTTTCCTATGGTATATTGGGGAGCAGAAAATAACGGTCTACCACATCTACTTGCCTAGCTGGGACCCATTCTAATCAAGGTGACGCCCCTTCGAAAAAAATTAATTTCGGCAAAGTCTCTGCCATCTGTGGCCTCAGCTCACAGGGTTCTTTGCTTATGATTACGTCTGTAGGATGGGCCCATAGCCACTTTCACTTTCTCTCAATGCTGTTTTGATCTACAGGCGAAATCTTGGTAAGCTTCGAAAACTGATTCATCTTCTAAGAGTTGCCGTGAAGTATCGCACAGTTCGTGAATCAAGCTTAAGAGAAAAAAACTGGACACTCCCTATTTCATTGAAAACTTTGAGCCCCCCCCCCCCCTTTGTTTTGTCTTGAAGTTGCGTCGTCCCGGCCACGGTCCTGGCGATGGACATCTGTGGTACTGTCGCTAGGTCAACAGGTGCACGCCGTTGTTACTTTACCTGAACGAACAGGCCTTCGAGGGAGAGCCGAAGCGATACCTAACCCTACGGTGGGGAAAAAAGGTGGGAAGTTGGGGAAGGGGAGGTGTAGTGGTTCGAAAATTTCTTGGCTAGGAATTCTAACCCGTGCAAGGAATCCTGAATAGGCCACCTTTGCCATTTTACACCGGTGCTTTATAGAAAAGCGTATTGAGATTTGGAAGGGGCTGTTATTCCTAGTCACGGGACACTGCACATAATGTTCACTTACTTATGCGTTTGTACGCTGCCTAATGATGAGTATCAGTGTAATCACTGATGTCTAATTATGCTACTGGAAATAATTTGGAGCAGTGTATGACATTTCTGCTTCTCTAAAAAACATGATTGTGCACCAGTTTTTTTTCTTTCACCACCTCTGCTCTTTGGTTTCAGGAATCTCCCAAATTTTATGGTCGCAAGCTTAGCCGATCCATATTTAAATTCGCAGAGTCTATCAAATGATTTTACAGGCACAGCAAATGCTAATATGGACTTTATCACTGCTGGCTCAGTGGGATGGTTCAAAATACCACTTTCGTCGAAACAGCAGTACTCATGTTTACACTGCATAGTTTAGGTGAGGTTGAATGGTGTATACATATTTTGTTTCTAAATGTGCGCTTTCTTATTTATACTGCTCAAAATTTGGTTCCTAGTGATGAAAATTGAGCATCTTTTTCCTTCTAACCGGTTCCAAATTAACATTTTAGTGCTTCAAAAGTAATATTTTTCTGCTCCCTAACTTGCTCAAAGTTGTATTTCGGCTGTCACCCCTGATCATGTTACACAGTAGCTTTCAGTGACGTTGTGTTCAATAAGCAAACAAGTTTGATATTCGGACATTCTTTTCGCCTTTCTTTTGGTGCCCCCATAATCTAACATGCACCTACAAGTCTGACCAATACAACTGTTAGCGCATGACTGAGGAATCTTGTACACTACTCCTGTAACGCAAGGAATGGAGGAGCTTCGGTGTTTCTGACCACATTCACTTTTATTTTTGGTTATGCCTTTGGCCCCGAGCTTAACAAGTGTGCAAGTGCTGCCCAGCTTCTTAAGAGCCGTACATACCACTGCCACAGCATATCTGGATGCGACACTCTTAATTCTTAATTGTGCGCCATCTTCTGAACAATTCTAACAAGTGTTGTATATTTTCATGTACTAATAAGAGCTTGTATCAATAAAGAACTTGAAGGTAGGCCAGCAGGCTAAAGTGGCTTTCATTATTTTTCTCACAGACTTCGCTTTTGCTGAAATGTTTGATCCATCTCACCACCTTTCCGCAGTATCTAGTGACCGCATAATCTGGAAACCCTGCTGCTGGAAACCTCTGCATCTGAGCATAAACCCTGCTCATTACCTTGTGCACACATGATTTGCACACAGCCTCCTGTACCAAAGATGGAGCCAATCCATCTTCGATCACTTTGGAAAAAACTAATGTGTAAGGCAAAGGAGGCTGTTGCCACCTGGGCTTGTACTGCCAACACACATGCATTGGTAAGGAGTGAGACAGCTGCTCAAATTGCGAATTTTTCATACATTTCTGTTTTTTTTTGCGCCAAGCTGCTCTAAAAGCATAGTAATCAAGAAAATTGCACCGAACTGCTCCGAAACAGCCTCGAAAGCTAGAATTTTGATGCCGACCTCAGCTTCAGTGGGAAAAAAAATGACGAGTTTGACTAATATATGCACCCAATTGTGTTTTTTTTTCTTTCCACATTTCTGGTGACAAAGGCTCTAATGGTGCCGCCATAATCTTTAAACTTTAGCAAATATGCGTGCCTCTCAAAAACGTGCTGCCGTGCATCGAGCTAGCATCTTCTACTAGCTAAGCTGTGTGTTCCAGCGCCACTGTCTGCTAGCGAAAACCACCGAGTTTGGTGGCAAGCATAGCGGGGTTGACTCTCCGTTTCTCTGACGTGCAAGCGCATTCCAGGCAATGTGGCTTTCATGTTGACACTGCTGCATGTGGTCACCTACGAGTACGTGTTTGCTCAGAGCGAGTAACTGTAAACGTGGAGTTATTTTTTCGCTGCATCCAACGCGTCTCTCGGATGCTCTGGCACGTGCACATGGGTTCTCAAAATGTGTTCCGTGAGCGGCAGAATGTGTGCAACCTATTTCCGGTTTAGACCCATTAAATACTAATTTATTTAGACAGGCAAGAGTTCTCATCGCATTTTATATTTAAAAAAGCCATCGCAAGTGAAATCCGCACATCAATGTTTGCAGGTAGAGAGAAGCACTTGGTTACATGCGAAGCCGCGGTGACAATACGAGTGTTCAAACCATTGTAAACTATGTTAACGGGCACCTTGGTTCCTTATTCGTGACTCCTTACACATCGGCAATCACTTGACACAGTTTTCAATATTGGAAATTTGCCACTGCTTCGTTTTGTAATAGAAACTCGCAACAAGTGCTTAAAGAGGTGTCGCTGCATGCCTGCTGGCGGGCTACACGAGCTTTTGGCTTATCTCAATCAATGTTTCAATCGGTGGCAGTGCGACTTCGTTTTCTTTCTTTCTTCTTTTCTTTTTGAAATAAAACCCGCCTCTCTACAATCAGCGTTTTGTTTGCATGGACAGGGATTTTTTCACCTGTGGCGCGCGAGCACTTTACGCGAGTCACGGAGCGGCGCGGGCAGCAATCGCAAGCGGATCTATTGTTGGGAGTTCCTCATCGACGATGATGACCCATAGATATTAAAAAAATATCAACACTGGCCAACTTGTGCTATAATATTAGCGCGTGGTTGCTCATGTGGAGAGGTGTTATCAGTATCACTCGCTTATCGCTTAGTGCCATATGCGCATGCTTTACGAGATAGTCTACGCGGCAAGGTTTCTTGGATCTCGCACTGCACTCTTGGAGTTGGTCCTGCATGAGGTGACCGCGAACGGCAGTGCAGCATGCTTTTGTTTGTTATAAGCTCTTGACGCTATCATGTGAGGCTTTTTTTTGAGCGAATGACCACTCTTACGTCCCTAAGATTCTTATGCAATCACAATTATTTAATTTCTTTTCGAGTGTGATGTGTTCTTTTTTAATGTCTCCGCAGAACCTAGCTTTCAACAAAACCTTTTTTAGATATTATTTTACGTATTACGAGGGCTAGATAAGTCACGTGTGTGGTATGTAAAAAAAAAGTAGTGCAGTTCATACCTAGCGATCGTCTGTTCAAAAACGTCCTTCAAAATCTGTTTCAGTGTAATGTGTATTATAAGCAAATTAAAGTATGCACTGGTGCCCCCACGTTGCTAAACATGGGTATTTTTAAGCTCCCAAGACAACTTAGTAAAGGCTGCTAACTGCTCCAAAATTGAAATTTCGCTGCTCCAGAAACTGCTCCCAATTTAGCTTCAGCTGTCTCACCCCAGTTTGACTAAAGCGTTAGCCTTAGGTTTAAAAACTGAAGGTTTAATTCCTGCGGCCGTTTTGTCGTAAAGTGAAGTACGCTTCCATTCTCTCAAGAGACACTAAAGAGCAAAACAAATTTTTCATATTAGTACTCCTAATTTCGCTATCTGACAAACACTTCTCTTGCGGCGACATAATGCTCGGCGACGGAGAAAACATGCAAGAAGAAAATTTGGGTGGACATTCCACTGAGATTGCCGTGGCAAACACAGTGACGCACGAAATAGTGAAGGTGTCTACAGGGGGTCCCACTTAGCTTCTACTCATTAAAAATGAAGTACATTGTGTTTAGTGGGTGCTAGACCTAGCATACTATGGTTGGAAAATTTCATTGAGCCAATGTCATGAAAATACAAAAAAGACATTTTGCAATTTGCTACGTGATGGTCAAATGCAGGTGTGCAACTGCTGCGCTGACTGCGTCAATTTGATGAAATTCCTCATTTGTGCGCCGAGCTGTGCCAAAGCCATAAAACTTGCCGAAATTGCGCCACGCTGCGCCAAAATGCCCGACCAGCCTCAAAATTTTCTCATTTGCCCTAATTTGAGCGAGAAATTGAGACAACTTTAGCCACTTGTAGTTTGAATCATCAATCTATGCGGGCAGGCCCTAACCATAAACCGCAGTGCAAGACAGCTGCTTATTAGTTCAAGACACTCGCGAAACTTTATCAACCAGATGAAGCTACAACGCCGCGTGCCTGTCGGTCTGCTGACCGCAGCAGATATATTTACCAGCGGGACGATGCAACTACAACACAAAAGATGTGTTGCCGTAGCCAGCAACACTTTGTTGGAAATATGAATTTTCTAGTCAGCAAGTGCTGCCATGGCATGTTAGGGACCATTAGGAACTGAAGCTGGAAGTGTACAAACTCTCAGCACATCGAGCTTGTACACTACCAGCTTTAGTTCATGCCGCGACGTCAGTTGCCATGGCAACACCACATGCGATAGATATCCGGTGCCATTGCGAGGCCAACTGGCGGGTTGGTCTCGCAATGGTTTGACCAGATTACTTTATCTGGTCAAACGCGCCTTGCAAGCAAGCCAAAAAGTTGTGCCCTAAACCTAACTCCTTCATGAAAAAAAAATGAAGGGGGGGGGGGTTGTGGTTGGAAACTTTCTTGGTCTTGTTCTAACCTGTGCGGAAACACTGCTTAAGCCACCTTCGCCATATATGACATGCGGAAAAGCGTTATAATATTTAGAAGGGGCTTATTGTTGTTGTCTCTGGACACTGCACAGTTTGTTCAATGTCTGATGTAAGTATATGCCACATATTTGTGAGTAGGAAAAGTTACTGGCAAAATTATTTGGAGTACAATATGACATCTCTACAGCTGTAAAAAATCAGTTTTTTTCCAGTTTTAGGAACCTCATGGTCACCGTCTCGGGAAATACGCATTTGAATTCTCAAACGATTTCACAGGCCTGGTGACTTCTAATGAGGACCTCATGATTGTTTGCTGAGTGGTGTGACTAAAAAAATACTACTTTGTTGAAATAGGAGTGCTCATATTCACTGTGCATGATTTAGGCAATGTCAAATGGCTTGCACACACACACACACACACACACACATATATATATATATATATATATATTATATATATATATATATATATATATATATATATATATATATATATATATATATATATATATATATATATATATATATTTATTTATTTATCTAAGCCTTCTTTCTCAAGCTGCTCGAAATTCGGCCTTTCGTGGTAAGAAAATAAATGTTTTTTCGCTTGTGACCTTGCTCCCAATTTGAGTTTTAAAGCTCCAAAAGTAACATTTTGCTGCTTTGAAAATTGCTCCAAAGTCTAGTTCAGCTGTCGCACCCTGGCAAATGTTTAAGCACGAAATTTACTATTGAAATTTTGACCTTGATTTTTATTCATTAATAATGAAATGATGACAGTGCAACTTGTAGCATTAGAGTTCTCAGACCACAGTTTGTTCATCTAAGTCAAGCAATTGTTTCTCTTTATTGTCCCAACTGTATCTACCTTCTACCTGCAGCCGGTCTGGAGGCGCACGCTCGCTTTCTTTGCGGCCTGTGTAAAGGAAGGAGGTTGTGCTTCTACCTATTGCCGCAATCTTCTTCCAAACTAACTCGCCGCCGTTTATTGGAAAAAAAGGCTAGCGCACTCAAATAATGCTCAGGTTCATTTCTACTGTTGCAATTCGTGGTGGTACCAACGCAATGAAAACATGGTAGGAAGCATATATGACACCTCTTTCTGATACTTCAAAACAGGAGTAAATTGATAAATATTCCATTCTGCACGCATGTACCATTGTGCGTCGGGTTCAGAAGGCTCGGCCACGAGATCCGTCACAAACTGGCAGAAGAAATGACAGACAACATAATCTTTTTTTTTTTCTGAGAAGAGTAGTTTTGGAAACGTTTACTTCGAATTCATATGCCGGCAGCCAGCGCCCATGATAATGATAAATTTTGCACATGCTTGTTCAAGGTATCACATTTCGTGCATATTGAAAAAAGTACTTCAAAAAGGTGAAAGTAAAAGCATAAGAGGGATGGTCACTAGTTTCACAAGTAGGTCTGAATAGCACTTGCAATAGCAAGAGTAATAGCAGTAGTAATAAGAATGTCAATGAAAATAATAATTGTTCAAAATAAAAACCCAAATTTTAGAGACATGAAAGAGCATGTAGTGATGCAGTTTTGGAAAGTCAATTTAGTAAAGAAAAAAAACCCAAGCCCGCACAATCCCAGATGCAATCAATCTTCAGTGCCGATCGAAAAATGTGAAACATTTTTATTTGCAATAAGGCTCGCCAGACACGCACGGGAACAATATAATTTTAGAGAATCAGAAAATGTCCTCATTAGTACTAATATATTTTCATTGCGCCTGAATAAAAAAAAAAGCACTGTTGGCAAAAAATTTGTTGTGATGCTTTTTAGGTGAAATAGTGAGATTGTTTCTAACCAGAAATGCTTTTGTGTGCGCTTGTAAACAAAGCGAGACGGCATGTCATGTCGATCCGTTAACATTTTTATGCAAATAACTAGAAATGAATTGAATTGAATTGAATTGTTTATTCACAACAACAAAGTTGCGAGGATGACCAGGCAAAAAAGCTGCATTGAGCAGCTTGAGGGTAACCTGGCTACCTCATACACTGGGCAGCTTCACAGCGGTCACACAAAAACATGGTATACATCATGAATTGACTAACTTAAAAACACAAAAACAGTAAACATCCACGGTCGGAATAAATAAACAAGGTCATTATAGAAACATTTGAAGAAAAGGGGAAAAAATAAGCGAAGTGCTAAAGACAGAAAAAAGGACAAACAAATAAGCCATTAGCAGCACAAGCAATCACATGAATACGTCGCGTAGCTTTTTTAGCGACAGAGTTGATACACTGAGACCATTTTCTTTGTGTAGTTGATTTAGCACAGTAGGTAAACATGATTGTAGCATTTGGTCACCGTATGTAGTTCTGTTTTTGTTCACAATCCAAGGCTCGGAATGACGAAACTTATAAAAAGAAGTATGTTGCTGTAAGGAGGCCAATTTTGTTAAAGGGTTATCATTCTTATTTTTTTTTCATTCTATACATGCGACATAGCCTATATGTGTACAATCTGGAGAAGAATCTGGAGAAACGTTTCAGAAGTAATTAGCGCCGACGCTTTTGCGTGACTTTAGTCCACACTTTGCGAACAGGCCAGCAGCAGTGAATCTTCAATGTATTGCTCAAGAATCAACTGTTATTGCCAAGGATTTTTATTCGAGGAAGTTAGTTCACTGATATGTGTATGAAAGACGCCATAGTGGAACGCTCTGGGAATTTTGACCATGTGGAGTTTTTTAACGTGCACTTCAATGATAAATCCAACCAAACGAGCCTCAAGCATTTTCGGTTTCAGTGAATAGAATGTGTTCGAGCCTTAAAAAATATTTTGTGTTGTTGCGTGTGCGTATTCATTACTCAATACATGCGTGCCAAAAAATGCAGGCTGTACAACACACACCTCTACTACCCTCACTGCTTCCTACAAATAGAAAAGTAATTGGCTCGAGAAAGTGACCGGGGACAGCTGATTTACACAGCAGTGCGTATGTGGCAAAATGCATTTTGAAGAGTTGGCTCTCGACGCCCTCATGCGGAGTGCGCTGACACTGTATAAAACAACTATATTTTACTCCCGGCGGCTGCTTAGGCCATAAAAGCACGAAGCGAGAGAGCGCCTATAGACCGGCTGTGATCTACTATCCATTCGTTATATTGTTTTCTTCACAATTGATCAGGTAATCGTGCATGTACTGAAATACATACTGCCAAACCATTTCATATTGCTGTCCCGATTCATTTTGTTGGCGTCACTTAAAGGAGTACTGAGACCAATATTCAATATTTAGGAATTGTTGTTCTATAGAAAACGATTGGTTTCAAGAAGATAGTTTGTGTTGCGTGGGAAAGCATCACATATGTTTTTAATACCTCTACATTTAAAAGACACTATCAATTTTGATATCAAGTGGGTGGCTTTTCTGTGATACGGCAAGGCAGTGTGACGTTGCAGGAACTTGGAAATTCGCTACGTACTAATGGCAGCAAAGCGATCTGCTCATGGTACATATAAACCATGAGTGCATTGTCCCTATTGACCATGACAGTGATTTCTGTGATTCAGGCTGCATGGAAATTCCGTTTGCAAACTCGAAGGAACCTTCTTCACTCGTCACTATAATGTCCACTCCATTGCTTGCCAATATTCTGGAACAAATAATTTAAAATCAAAGTAACTATCTCATGCACGCTGGCTGACTATTGTGTGGCAAGTGGTAATACTACTTGCATACCGAGGAAACTAAAGATGTCCCTTTTGCGATGTCTCAAAATTGTCTCGGTACACCTTTTGAAGACACTAAAACCAAAAACATTTTTTGCGTATTAGTCAAGTAAAATTTATCAATCCAGGAAATACCACCCTTACCGCGAAACGACGCTTGGTAAGTGAGATAACGCGCGAAAAATAAAATGTGGGTGGAGATGCTGACTTGATCTTCTCGCACGAAACCAGGTGACATCACAAAATTCAAACACGTGTACTGGGTCTTATGTAAATATTAATTCATCAAAATTAAGCACACTTATCTGTCGGTGTGATGCACCTAAGATACGAAGTTTTAGAAATATTCATCAAGCCAATGTTGCAAAAATACAATTCATTTTCAAAATTTGAGCATCACAAAAATAAAAAATAACCTTCATCTCTAATTTTCTTCGCTGATAATGAACTTGTGGCATGAGAGGTCTTGGTGTGCAGCGTGTCAGTCTAAACTGAGACATTGGTTCTCTTTAGTGTACTTTTAAGAAAATATTGCCAACTGCTCGTGCAACACGAGTCACTGCAAACACTGCTTTGAAGCAATATTTGATTTTATTTAAGTAAAACATCAGACGTTCACTGGCATTTTAGTCCTATCACTTCATTAAACTCGGCCTTGTCGTTGACCTTGTGTTCGAGAGACCTAACAGCAGTCATGAGTTCTTTTTGGGGCATGGCATAGCATTGTTATGATCCCTTTCTTGTGCCCAATTCAGGGGCTATTGTGATATTTCTGCGACAGAATGATCCGAAGACATGCAGTGAATTTAGCTTAGATGTCGAAGACCTGTTTTACCATGAAATTGGGTTACTTTGTGACAGATTTTTCATGTTTTTTCCTTGCTGGAGAATCGTCAATATAAAGGCGAATGAAGAATGGCAGAACTTTTATAAAACATTTCCTCGCACTACGGAGTGTTCTACTGATCCCGATTTTCAATACAAATGGCTCTATTGAGGTGGGGAGGTAAGGTGGGGCAAATGACTCTACATCGTGTGGGCAGCTTTGTGACAACGTTGTTTTTGGCAGAATATGATTGAGAAAGAAAAGGCGAGCACAAAGTTACGCAATGAAAAGTTCATTTGAATTATCTACAACTGGTTTCTGTTAAAGCAACCTCACAGTTGTATGAGAATGTATTCAGAGATGTACCTCCTCAATCAAGATGTTTTACCTCAAAGATACCTTGTTTGCCAAGTGGATTCAATTGAGTACAAAACTTCGTCATCACAATCCGGTCATTTCCAGTTATTTAGGGTTCTCCGCATAGTGCTAATGATGTGCCTATCAGGTTTGACTTCTGTCGCTCATCGCAAGTTTTCTATGTCGAAGTTATCCTTCTCGAATGTTTTTTCTCCGAAACCCGCACCATCGAATCCTAATTTTTGCTAGTACAGAGAACCAGCGCTGGAGTTTCCACGGCCACACTGGCGGTGAGAGCGCGCACTTCTCAGCTGCTCCGGCAGAGGAGAGTGGCGGCTGGCAGAGATGATGCGTGCGCGCATCACCGTAACAAAACCAAAGAATTGGCTACTTGGGCTGGTTGATATTGCCTTTCTTGAGAGAAATATACCTCCTTAGTGCGCAGAGAATGTTTCAGAGGGAAGATATAGTAGAGAGATAGGACAGAGCGCACACTTACAGCTAATTTTATTGCACAGATGGCGGGAATACATATACGGTCAAGAAGGCGAGGAGATAACACACAGAAAAAGGACAAATGATGGCGCATGCGCCAGACCACCTTATTCCAATCGTAAAATGACAACTTAACTGAAACGATACCTGTCAATCTGTCGAATAGTGAATACAGGTATCTTCTTCAGTTAAGTTGTCATTTTAAGACTGGAATAAGGTTGTCTTGTGCATGCGCCATGATTTGTACTTTCTTCTGTGTGAAATCTCCTCGCCCTCTTGACCGTATATATATTCCCGCCATCTGTGCAATAAAAGTGGCTGTAAGTGCACGCTCTGTCCTATCTCTCTGCTATATCTTCCTTCTGAAACGTTTCCTGTGCATTAAAGAAATATATTTCTCTAAAAAAAAAAAACCAAAGGGCACTGGCGGTACTGCTGCGTATTCAAGTGCAACAGTATGCAAAAAGGAGGACGTATAGAGGAAAGGGAGAACGTAGAAAGAGGAGGCAGCGTTGCATGCAAGCGGTCAGCTGAGCGAAATTATGCTCTTACTCTCCTTTCTAGTGGTGTCGGGCTCGTTTCTAAACCGGATTGCATGTGCCTGCTATATTTATTCGATAGTGAAGACAGTCACCAGTGGACGCCGGGGCGAAACAGTCCAGTTTAAATGGTGTTTCGCAGGAAATGAAACGAGCATAATATGCAACAAACGGCATCGTAAACATTTTGTTTTTTCTGGCCGCCTGAGCGTTGAGCAGTGAACTTCAAGACTAACAAAGTTTCCATGCGTCCGTCCATTTGACCATCACCACCAAACTTTATCTGGTGCCACTGCGTGTAGTGAATGAAACGATAGGCAGGTAGTCTTTTTTTTTTGTAAACAGTTGCGTGTAAAGGAAAGGGGCATTGCCCACAACACTTGTGCAGGGCCCCAATCATATGCCTCTGGGCTGTTTAAAAGATACTCTCGCGGTGAAAACTCGATGCCGAAGTGCTTCTGCTTATCTTAATTTGTGCAAAAGACTGGGTTCTTGTTACAAACAAAGAAGCAGATTACATAAAACATAGCTTTACGGAGCCAGCCAATTCAGTAAGCGTTTTTCTCACTTGCTGCCGTGGCTAAGTAACATCGGAATTTGTGGTATGCAAGAGAAGTATCAAATGTCTTCGATGTTTACTTGTTGTTTAGTTCAGTTAACACGCAGTTTCAGTTTATTCCGCTTGCCTGTGTCAGCCTAAAATGAACAAGTCTGTTCAACATCGATAATTGCTAGGCTTTAATGTGGCAACAAGATGTCATTCTTATGTACGCTGTAGTGTGCGTACCAAGATTGTGACCGTTTGGGGTTCTCCAATGAGCAGATATCTTTTGGTTCACGGGTGTTCTTTTTATATTTCGTCCCCATCTAAATGCAGCCATTATGGTCGGAAATCCATCCCGCGCTATCAAGCATACGACCGTGACACCGCCCGTGCTATGCTGTCACAGTTGTTTGCCTGATCAACGTCAACGTACATGCATACCGCAGACAGGGTGTACATATGCCGCCAGAAAAAGTGATGCCGCAGCGACTACGTATTTGTTTTTTTTTCTACTACAGAAGGGCGCAGTGCAGTATTGTCGCCGCACGGGCATATAAGCAAGTACTACCATAGCACAAAATTCCAACCAGAAAATGATCCCGAGGAAGTTTGCCATCACTGCACAACACTGATGATATGTGGGGTTTAACGTCCCAAAACCACCATATGATTATGAGAGACGCCGTAGTGGAGGGCTCCGGAAATTTCGACCACCTGGGGTTCTTTAACGTGCACCCAAATCTGAGCACACGGGCCTACAACATTTCCGCCTCCATCAGAAATGCAGCCGCCGCAGCCGGGATTCGAACCCGCGCCCTGCGGGTCAGCAGCCGAGTACCTTAGCCACTAGACCACCACGGCGGGGCGACTGCACAACACTGTCCCTTCGATGCCACATGCATAGATGCAGTCCGCTTTGCAGAACTTCTCTCTGTTTTCAAGTGCTATTTATGTGAGAGTAGCTTTCAGACAGTTTTTTTAAACCACAGTACAGTATTACTGGCGCAATGGCTTTTAGAGCTGTTCGTTCCAAAATGAAGCACGGCAGCGCCACAAGTACGTGCTTTCCCTGCAGCCGGTCCGCAAAAGGCTGAATTGTGTGGCGAGTTTCTGTCAAGTACTGCTTTTTGGTGAGCAACCTATCCAGTCCTGGTCTCCTATAAAACGAAGACTTCGGATCAATGCAAGTCTTCAAAAGCACATGAAATTTCAGAGGTTTATTTAATGCGAAAAGAACAACATAAGAAACCACATCAACACATCTTTCATAGCCTTTGGAGATACCATTTTAAAATTGATACAGGAGCCTTGCAATAATCCACAAGGGTAATTGCTGAAATGGGGTTAGCATAGATTTTTTCATCCTATGTTGTCTATCTGGTGGTCTGTCACCCTCTTGTACAGTATTAGCTGACATGTGCTGAAGAACAATCCAGAGTTGAAAGTTTGTGCGGTGGTGTGTCTTGTTGTCCTGTTATAAAATTATACAGCCATAGGCTATAGCTGCAGACTAGTTCACCTGGCTTGCAATCCTTTAGGGGATGTGCAGAAATCATAAAAGACCTGGTGTTTATTTGTAAATTAGTCAATCAAGCTTGTTTTAATCAACTTTAATTGAAACCTATTCCTGCATATTTTGGTCTGTTGCAGATTTTTTTGCACAGTGACTGTTGAAGTATTTGTTCATTTCTTTTCATAATGGCCACATGGCATTTGATCTGGATAGTACATTATATTGTCTGCTGTCATTGTTTTTAATTTTTTCTGCTTGCATATATGTTATACTGCAGTGCTTAGAACTTATTTTGAGGTGTTTATTTCTATTTACGTATGCAGGTGTCTGAAAAAGCTCAGCGATTCATCAAAACGTGGCTGTCAAAGTTTGTTGGCCTCGATGGAGGTTAGGAAAAGCACTTCATTGATGTGTTCATAGATTTGCAGCCCGGTCGCCGCTGCCTCTCGGAGCAGGGATCTGCGACAGCCTGTGATAGTTGGTTTCCTGCAAAATCGCTGCTTGCAGGACCCTGGGCAGCCCACTGTCATTGCCTAATCTCCTGCTGCAGCCTCTGAATCATCGCCCAACCTCTGCTGCCCTGGCCAGTCCCATGCCGATAGAGCCTTGCTGAACTCGTCTCCCAGTTTGGGCCGCATTACTGAACTGCAGTAACTCGAAAAGCCAAACTGAAAAATCAATGTTTTGACTTGGTATACTTAGAAATAAAGTTACAAAATTGTGTTCTGGTATTGTTATTTATAGATTGCTTGTGTGCGGAATATTTGCACGCAGCAGTTACTTTAGTTAGCGTTTTTTAGCTAATACTTGATAGAACAGCCTATGTTACAATTTCTCGCAAAACTGAGAAAGAATGTATGAAGAAAACTAGACAGTAATTAGACTTGTGAAGTCTTATGCTCTATATGTGGGGAGGGTAATGGGCTATGCAAGAAAAAAGGCTAAAATGGACGATTTAGTGGAATCGTGTAGTGCTTCTACACATGTCATCCAGTCGCGTTGAAGTATACAACACCGCGAAGCTCGTACAGGGCTGCTATAAGCTGCTAGAGGAAGTTCTGAGGGCGTAATGTAAATTCCCCCGGCTAAAAAAATGCCAGTAGTAAAAAGCCCATATTAATAACGGTGGAAAATTGGCAAGTCAATGGTAGCCAATATTCGTCGTAAAGCGAATGCTGGCGTAATAACGGCATTTCATTGGCTACAAAGTGGCCCGAGAATGGTCCTATGCTGGATGTATGTTGGTAACTACGTCGGTGAAAGGACGGGCCTTCATTGGCATGTGTAGAGTGGGCCGGCGTCAGCTGGATATCGGCGAATGCAACAGCAGAACGTCGGCCCCAGGTTGGCTTGAACATCGATACTACATCGAAAGAAGTTGCACTTTGCCGATCTGCCGACCTTGGACCAATATTGCAGCCGACGTTAGCCAATACCGGTCCAAGATCGGTCCAACGCCGGTGTGCTGCCTGGGTCTTCCAAGTAGACCTATAGTGGGTACGGCAAGTAGATTCTTAACAGGGGCAAACAGCAAGAGGCTAGTTTGAACGATGGAAAACCTTAAAGTGAAGGAACTCAGCGAAATTTGTGAGCAACTCGGCATTACTTTGGGCCGTGAGAAACAAAAGCAAGCGATCCTTGAGATCATGAAGGATGAAGGAGTGTCGTCGGCTGAGGAAGTCGACGAGGCCAGCGTGGATATCAAAAGCACGCCGCGAAGAATCTGAAAGAAGCAAACGTCGCGAGCATGAGGAGGCCGAGAGACCAGAGCGCGTCGAGTTGAAACAAATAGCATTGTCCTACAGTGTTCGCAAGTGCCTAGCGTAGCTTCTCCGACAGTTCAGGTCAGCGGTTATAGAATGCGGAACCAACTGCCACCGTTCGTAGAAGGTGAGGACATGGCGAAGTATCTCGTCAAATTGGAACTCGTCTGTGAGCGAAATGCTTTGGAGTGGTCTCTTTGGGCGCAGAACCTGTTAGCTCTTCTTACCGACGAAGTGTCCGACGTGATAACGTGCTTGTCGAGGGAAGCGTTTGAGAGGTATGACGAGGTTAAGGAAGTACTCTTGAGACGTTATAAGTTGTCACCCGAGGCTTTCAGGCAAAGTTTCCGGTATGCTAAAAAGTGGAATGAGTCAGACGTTGACTTCGCGTTTCGTCTTAAAGCCGATTTAATTCAATGGCTCGAGGGCGAAGGTGTTTATGACAATCGCGATAAAGTCGTAGAATGCATTGCATTCAAGCAATTCTTCCGCTTCATCGAGGAGGATGTCAAGCTTTGGCTGCAGGACAGAATTGGTGAAGTACCGCTAAACAAGGCAGCAGAGTTAGCTGAGGAGTATTATACTCGACGAAAGTTGCATAGCAGGGCAGTGTGCATTGAAAAGGATGAAAGGAAAGAGGGCTTTTCAAAGAAACCTGATCAACGAAAGCCCGCTCCGCACTGTTTTCACAAAAAACCCGTCTCTTACGAGGGACACTCTAGGGGAAGGGCAAACGTAAGTGGAGAAATCAAGTGCGGTTTCTAAACAACGCACTGATACCACACGGGCGTTTGAATCAACAGAACCCGCAAATCTGCTACAACTGCAAAAAGGAAGGACACATCGCGATAAACTGTAAGCAAAAGTTTGCTTTCGAAACAATCCGAGAATCGGAAAAGAACATGCGGTTGTTAGAGCTGTATTTCCAAGAAATTAGTGTCAATGTGAAAACGTGTCGAGCACTTTGAGACTCACAGCAACCATTGACGTTGTCCATTCTTCGTTGGCGTCTCCAGATGACTTCACAGGAGAATGCTTGTGGGTCAGGCAAGTCGCCGAGAAGCAGAGTGCTTGCTTACCAATCGCTACGGTTGTATTTGAAGGCCCGTTTGGTAATCTTTCCACCGAAGCGGCTGTTTCTGCCGCGCTTCTCGATCATTTTACTCATATTTTCTCTAATAACTCAGGGCAGCTTCTCAAAGAGCAGGGTAAATCGTTCTTCTTCAACTTGGCGTACATTGCCCTCACGCGATCGCAAGCGCAGAAGCTTTCGCAGGAGCTTGATCTTTTTCATTGTGGTGAAGCATCAAGTTCAAAAGCTACTTCTCTGTGTGACCTTGGCAGCGTGCCGAAGGAACCTCCGACAGAAAATTCTTCATGTGAGTCATTTGAGCAATCACTCGGGTGGCCCGTCGCCGAAGTGACTTGCGCGGTCTCCGTAGGCGGAGGAGACGACATGGTGCCATTGAGTCAGAGTGAGAGGGGGGCAACGCTCTCGCCTGTAGAGGAAAGTTGGAGTGAGCTGTCGAGAGTTGATTCAGAAACTCTCATTCGAGATAAGCGAGAGGACCTCTCGATTGAAGTGCTAATGAAAAGCATAAACTTGGAAAAAAGGAAAAAAGATTGCTTCCTTTTTTGAGAAAGCAGGGCTCTTGTATGGAAGCTACACAAATGCGCAAGGTCGCAAGTATGAGAACCTCTTGGTGCCACAAAAGTATCATCGCCAACTTTTGGGACTGGCGCATGAAAATGCGCCAGTCCCAGTGGCGCATGAAAATGCGTGGGCCGGGAATCGGCATAAAAAGACAAAGGCTAGAGTTTCCCTTGAGTTTTGTTGGCCGAAATGTTGGAAGAATATCGAAGACTTTGTACGCTCATGCGACAACCGTCAGAGAGCGGAGAATTCCACGGACAAGTGGAAGGCACCAATGAAGCTTGTGCCAGTTATCACAGAACCTTTTCGGCGCCTAGTAATTGATAACGTCGGGTCATTTCCAGAGTAAGGCAAGGTTGTCGGTACATCCCGAGGGCCCTCTGTGTAGCCAACAAATTTCCGGAAGCGATACCACCTAAAGAGCTCAATTCCCCTCATGTCGTGGATGCACTGCTATCTATATTTGAACGGCCTGGATTTCCTTCTGAAATTCAATGCGACAATGGTAGTGTCTTCACCAGCTGCCTCACTTCCACCTTTACGGATAAATGTGGAATATAAGTAGTGCACAGCTCGACCCATCACCGGCAATCTAATTCTGCAGAGCGTATGCATTCCGTTCTGAAACAGATACTGAGAGGTCTTTGTTACGAGCACAAATGCGATTGGGAAGCGTGTATTCCTCCCGCTATGTTCGCTTTGAGATCAACTCCTCATGAGAGCACTGCTCTTAGCCTTGCAGAGCTTGTGTATGGCAGGAGTTTGAAAACACCATTGCGAATGCTACGCAAGTCCTGGGAGGGATTTGTTGAGGACCCTAATGTAGTTGCGTATGTTCTAAACCTCCTTCAGAGGCTTGGAAAAACGAAAGATCTTGTGGAAAGCCACATGAAGGCTGCACAAGTGTTTTCAAGGGAGTACTAAGACAAATCGTTGAAGGAGCGCGCTTTTGAAGTAGGTATTCAGGTAATGCTGCGGCGGCAGTCCAAAAAGAACAAGCTTGAGGTTCATTGGGAAGGGCCCGCCAAAGTAATATCGAAGCTTTCTGATACCAATTATGAAATGAAGTTAGAAAAGCAGCCAAACAAAATTTACCACAGTAACTTGATAAAACCATACGTTCAACGTCAAGCGGTCGTAAATCTGATGTTGAATGCTTCACCGGAAGAGGGAGCATAAATTTTTAGTTCTCGTGATGTAATCGAAAGGGTATCGGAGGTAATAATAGGGGAGTTGAACTTAGAGTCTAGGTTATGTGAAGTCCAAGAGGAGGACCTGAGAAGGATATTTTCCGAGTTTGAAGACGTGTTTTCGGACCGTCCCGGAAACACGACGGTGATTGAACGCCATATCAAGCTAACTTATGAGAAATAAATCCGTAGCAAGCCGTATCGTTGTTCCCCTGTGCAAAAGCAGATCATGAAAGCGGAGATCGCTAAAATGCTGGAGTTGGGAGCCATAGTACCGAGCAAGAGTGCCTATATATGCCCTCTAATAATGGTTCAAGTACCGGGAAAATATCCGAGGTCATACATCGATAATCGGCGTCTTAACGCCATAACTCGAGACCAAATTTACCCGACACCAAACCTAGAGAAGAGGGTTGAAACTGTGTGACAGTCCAGCTATATTTCCACGTTAGACCTCGTGCGAGGGTATTGGCAACTCCCCCATACGGAGCGTGCTAACCGCTATGCCGCATTCGTTTCTCCATTTGGAAAGTATCGTCCACTTAAGCTGAGCTTTGGATTGAAAAATGTGTGCTTTTGTTTTTCAGGCCTAATATACCGCTTTTTTAAATGCCTCTCTGAGCTTGCTTTGCCGTATCTAGACGATGTCGCCATCTTCTCAACCAACTGGGAAGAAGATGTCGACCATTTATGCGTCGTGCTTAGCAGGTTGAAAGAGGCTGGTCTTACCGTGAAACCTACTAAATGTCATCTAGGGTGCGGCGAGGTGTCTTACCTGGGACACGTTGTGGGGCATGGCCGGCGTAGACTTTCAGAAATTAAGGTAGCCACCGTCGTGAACTCTCCATGACCAACCACAAAATCTGAGATAAGGGCATCTTGGGCCTAGCTGGATACTAGCAGAGTTACGTGCAAAACTACTCTAGGAATGCCAGCCCTCTAACTGACGCACTTCGAAAGTCCGAGCCGGTAAAAGTAGTATGGGACTCAGAAAAGGAAAATGAGTTTTGTCAGCTGATACAGGCCCTAAGCGAAAAGCCGGTTCTCATGGCACCCGTTTTCTCTGAGTAATTTGTGATTCAATGCGACGTGAGTGATCGCGGCATGGGAGCTATATTGTGTGAGAAAGACAGTGCTGCTAACGAAAGTCCAGTTTTGTGTTTAAGTCGAAAACTCAGCTGCAGGGAAGAGGCATACGTTACCTCTCAAAAGGAATGCTCAAAAGGAACGTGGGCCGTTGTCAAGAATGACAAGATGAAGAAAAGAAGAAAAAGAAGTTGTCTTGAATAGGTAATTTAAACGCTAGAATAAGGGAGAAGAAGACGAGAAAAAGAGCGCGCGGGGACGCGTGTTTGGAACAAGAGGAGCGGGGCGAGTGAGGAACGCAAGAGCCGGGACGTGGCGTTCGAGAGGCCAAGGGCTGCGGAAGTTCGGACTTGGTGTCTCCCCAGGCTCCCGCCCGAGCACCTGTCTCGGCGATCAGTGCAAGGAGGTACCGCTGTCTCGGGACGGCAATGGTTTTCGCCTGATCACCTGACTCGGTGAGCAGCTCACGCAGCAACCGCCGATTCTGGACTGCAGTTTTCCGCCCGAGCACCGACCTCGGCGAGCAGCCCCGGAACCACCGATGACCCTGGTCTGCATTGTATCCCACCCGAGAACCTGCGTCTGCGAGAAACCACTGAAACTGATGCTGTAGTGGTTCTTCATACGACGCCACCATTGAGCATCGATATGGCGTGTCATCACGCTTGAGAGGGACTTCCAGGGGACCGGAGGCCATGCCGCAACTGTAAACGCGAGAACTAAAAAACGTAAGCGGCATCGGACGTTGAAACGCGAGTCATTAATACATTTCCTTTTCTTTGTGTTTCAATGTGTGCATGTTTTTGTTGTTGTTTTGTTTTGTGATTTTTATGGTAATGAAGTGGGAGTTTCATTTGGTAGCATCTGCCTCTATGGCTCATTTCGCAACGCCCAACGAGCGAACCAGGCATCAGCATATACGCCTGACAATGGTGAGCATGCCAGGATTCGTGTAACTTTGGCACACGCCTAGGTCTCTCGGGAGCCGTAAAATGGATCTAGAACGCTTGATGGCAGCCGGTAGTGCTGCGGGATTGTTGGCTGATGCTATAATGACGATCTAATATGAGGAACAGAAAATATTACATGAAGAGCGTCCAGAGGCACGAGAGGCCGCGAAGGAAGATGAGGAGCGAGCGAAAGCCACTGAAGAGAAAGTGAAAGCCGCAGACGAGCGAACTTATAGAAAATGCTGGAAAACGAGCTCACTGAAAAAAATTGCAGTTACGCGCAAGTACTAGTGTGGAAGTACTAGATAGGTCCGAAATGGTACCCCAGCCACCAAAAGTGAGTCTGCTTAAGTTAATCGCAGCTTTTGACGAAAGGCGAGATGACCTCGACGCTTATATACAGTGGTTCGAGCGAATAGCGATAGGACAAGGCTGGCAGAGGAGTTATTGGGTGACTGGATTGAGCATGTGCCTTACGGGAGAGACATTGGCTGTTTTCAGCCGGATGCCAGCAGCGGATGCACTAGATTACGACAAGGTCAAAAGGGCTCTGCTCCAGCGCTTCAGATTAACTGCCGAGGGCTTCCGAGAGAAATTCCGGAGCTCGAAACCACAGCAAAATGCGACAGGCCAGCAGTTTGCTGCTCGAATCTTCAATTACTTCAATCGGTGGTAGGAGATTGCTAACATAGAGAGATCATTCGAGGATCTAATAGATAGCATGATCGCAGAACAATTCCTGGCATCGTGTCACAAGAAAGTGGCAATATTCCTCAAGGAGCGGAACTTGAAGACGGTGACTGAGCTGTCCGAACACGCTGACTGTTATTTGGAAGCTCAAGGTTAAAGGAATCTAGGGAAAACCCAAGATGAGAAAGGTTTGGAGAAGAAAGAGCAAACCGGAATGCTCTCAAGTGCTACCTCTGTGACAAGACTGGGCATAGAGCAGCAAATTGTGCCGCGGGTCGCACTCACAATTCATCGTCGAAATGCAACCGGTGCAGTAAGCGTGGGCCCACAACAGAAACCTGTCTTGATCGGTCACGAAATAAAAGGGCTTGCATGGTTGCAGATGAAAGCTCTGCTTATGCTGACAGGGAAAAGCAACGTGACCAAGAGGACAAGGATAAGACAAGCGCTGTTACGACATCTGTCAAGGCGGGGGAAGCCGAAGATGCTATGCCAGTGGTCGTGGGGATGTTGCACGGACGTAAAGTGTCGGTACTTCGAGACACAGGCTCCAACATTGTACTTGTAAGAGAATCCATGGTGCCAGAAACGGATATCTCGGGTACAGAAAAGCCGGTTCGTTTGGCTGATAGAACAGTACGGCGGAGGCCAGTTGCTAGGGTACTGATTTTTTCGCCATATTATTGCGGTTAGATATAAGCCCGATGTGTCAAACACCCTCTTTATGACGTGATTCTCGATAATAAGCCAAGGGTCAGAGAAGTTGACGATCTGGATCCCCTCTGGAGATTGCCTACTGCAACGCGCGCTGAGGGTACGGAGTTCCAAACTCATAAGGTTATGGATAAACGTGACGAGAGATGTGTCGATCAGCATAGCAGAGCAGATTCAGCCTATGCCGTGGAGAGAGCTACGAGGAACAAGAGTGAAAAGGAAAAGGAGGACATCAAGGAGAACAACACAGTGGTAGCCATGGACATAACGGCAGCAGAAATGGAGAGAATGCAGGAAGCTGACAGTACGCTGCGACGGTGCTTTAAGATTCAGAAAAAATAAATCTATTGTAAGAGGACTCGGGTCATGCATAAGTTTGAGAAGCTTTCAGGGCTGCTGTACAGAATAGTCAAGACCCATGAGGGAGGGGAAAAAGACAGTTAGCAGTGCCGATGAGTTTACGAAGGGCTGTCCTAGACTTTGCACATGCCACTATAATGGCTGGCCATCTGGGAGTAAGAAAGACAACTAGCAGAGTCGCTGAAGAGTTTTTTGGCCGTGCATGCACAGCGACATTAAAAGGTTTGTGCAATTTCGTGGCACATGTCAGAGCACCACACCGAAAGGTTTGGTCTCGAAGGTAGCTTTGAGGGCTATGCCTATTATTGAGCAACCTTTTCAAAGAGTTGCAGTGGACATTGTAGGACCTATAAAACCAGTATCCCACAGAGGAAATAAGTACATACTTACAATGGTGGATGTGGCTACTCGGTACCCGGATGCACTTCCGATGAAAACCACGGATACGGTAACAATACCGGAGGCCTTGGTGGAAATGTTTACGAGGTATGGGGTTCCGAGAGAGATGCTAACGGATAGAGAAACCTATTTCACATCGGAATTGATGAGGGAGATTTGTAGACTGCTGTCTATGCGACACACTTGATGACACCATATCACCCCATGTGTAACGGCTTGGTTGAAATGTTCAATGGCATGCTCAAGAATATGTTGCGCAAGGTGTGCCAGGAAAAACCCAAGGAATGGGATCGATACCTATCGGCACTCTTGTTTGCATATAGGGAAGTGCCACAGGCTAGCACCGGCTTTTCGCCATTCGAGTTGATTTATGGAAGAGCGATTAGAGGACCACAATTGGTTCTGAGGAAAGTCTGGTCGAACACTGAATTGAAAGAAGAGCGAAAGTCCTCGTATATGTATTTATTAGAACTTCGGGAAAAGCGTGAAGAAACTTGTCGCATCGCACGGGAGAGCCTCGCCGAGGCCGAGGCATCATACAAGAAGTATTATGATAGAAGAAGCCGAAAAAGGTCTTGCAGGTTGGGGACAAGGCATTGGTACTCCTACCAAGTGACAACAACAAGCTCACAATGAGTTGGAAGGGACCTTTTGAGGTGAAGAAGAAAGTGACTGATGTCGGCTATGAGCTTGAAATTGGAGAAAGGCGAAATGTACTGCATATCAACATGCTGAAAAGATACGGGGACAAGCAACCCAACAAAGCAGAGGACGTCGATGGCATGGTTGTTACGGAGACGGAGTTAGGAGATCCAAACGAAGAAGAAATACTCGCGTACAGCATAACCAAAACAATGGGTCGAGAGAAGGTGGTTATAAACTCCGATCTCAAGGAGGTGCAGCGGAAAGAAGAGGAAAATGTGTTACAAGAGTTCGACGAAATCTTCTCAGACCTCCCAGGCAAGACGACGTTGCTCAAGTGCAGTATGCGATTAACCACGCAGAGGCCAGTTCATGCGAAACAGTATCCTCTGCCACTAGCTGTACAGAAAGACATAGACATGGAAATCAAACAGATGTTGGACCTGGGGATAATCGAGCGTTCCACATCTGTGTACAACACACCTCTTGTGGTGGTAAAGAAGTCTGACGAGTCTAACAGAGTCTGGGTGGATTTTCGGCATCTAAATAAGGTACTGGTTGAGGACTCAGAGCCCATACCACGAGTTGACGCAGTATTTGCAAAGGTCGCGCGAAGAACGTATTTTTCAAAGCAGGATCTAACTAAAGGGTACTGGCAGATACCCTTGGATAAAGCATCAAAGAAGAACACGACCTTTTCACATGCACGAGGGTTATTTTATTCAGATTCATGCCCTTTAGACTGAAAAGTGCAGCGCAGGCTTTCACTAAACTCATGCAAATAGTGCTGCATGGACTCCAAAACGTGGAGCATTATATCGACGATATCCTAGTGGCAACAAATTCTTGGCAGGAACATGTGAAGACATTACAGCGGTCTGTGAGTGTGACTCACGAAGATGGATGTGCGCGTTAATGTAGGCAAGTTTAGTGGTGAAACAGTGAATTTAAGTGTGCCGTGTAGTGACGTGATGTGCCGTGAAGTGAAGTGCTCTGTCGTGCAGGGTAGTGTTGTGCGATACAGTGAAGTGTATGGTGCTAGTGGAGACGACAGTTTTCGTTGAGCGAAAACTAAAAAAATTGAGAGCTATTGCCAAGAATGACAATATGAAGAAAAAAAGAAGAGAAAGAAGTTGTCTTGAATGGGTAATTTAAACGCTGGAATGAGGGAGAAGAAGACGAAAAAAAGAGCGCGCGGGGAAGCGTGTTTGAAACAAGAGGGGCGGGGCGAGTGAGGAACGTGAGAGCCGGGACATGGTGTTCGAGAGGCCAAGGACTGCGGAAGTTCGGACTGGGTCTCGTCCCAGGCTCCTGCCCGAGCACCTGACTTGGTGAGCAGCGCAAGGAAGTACCGCTGTCTCTGGACGGCAATGGTTCTCGCCCGAGCACCTGACTCGGCAAGCAGCTCACAGAGCAATCGCTGATCGTGGGCTGCAGTTTCCCACCCGAGCACCAACCTCGGCGAGCAGCCCCGGAACCACCGCCGATCCTGGGCTGCAGTTTCCCGCCCGAGCACCGACCTCGACGAGCCGCCCTAGAGTCACCGCCGATCCTGGGCTGCAGTTTCCCGCCCGAGTACCAACCTCGGCGATCAGCCCCGGAATGACCGCCGACCCTGATCTGCAGTGTATCCCGCCCGAGCACCTGCTTCAGCGAGAAACCACTGGAGCTACCGCTGTAGTGATTCTTCAACATCGTCGCCACCTATGAGTATCGATATGACGTGTCATCTCGCTTGAGAGTGACTGCCAGCGGGCAGGAGGCCACTCCACAACTGTAAGCGCCAGAACCAGAAAACGCAAACGGTATCGGACGTTGAAAAGCGCGTCATTAGGACATTTCCCTTTCTTTTTTTAATGTGTGCGTTTTTTAGTTGTTGTTTTGTTTTTTGATTTTTATGGTAATGAAGTGGCAATTTCGTTTGGTACCATCAGCCTCTATGGTTCATTTCTCAACGCCCAACCAGCGAACCAGGCATCAGAATATACGCGTGACAGCCGTTCAAACGCTAGCCTGTCATGTCTCCGGTTCGAGGTTTGTGGTCGAAACAGACCACTGTCTTTTAACTTGGTTAAATATCATGTCGCCTAAAAGTGGCTGGTTACTGAGGTGGAGCATGATACTTCAACAGCACAGCTTTGGCGTTCGCTACAAAAAAAAAGAAAAGCAAAACGCTAATACAGACACATTAAGCCGTGCGTTTGAGCTAGTACCTTACCCACCCTTTGGTTTCTCGCTGGCTATTCAGGGCAAAAGTTTGGCCTATGTGATGTGTGGTGCGCGTTCAAAGTGCGCGCCTTCGAAAAGTGCGCGTCACGGAAAAAAAAAAAACAAAAGGAGAAATACCAGAGTGCACGTGCGGTGCTGCTTAAACAAGAATGACGACGTTAAAGAGCGTCAAGCACGAGGATGCGTGGCAGGACGTGAAGTAAACAAAAGGTAAAACATCCAATGGGCAGCGAACACGGAGATTTCAAGGCCCAATGGCTTGACACCACGAAACAGTAGTATCTCCAATGAGAACGAGACAAGTGGGCCAGAGCTGAAGCAGGAGCCTGGGGAGACCAGAGCAAGGGGAATTCGAGGCAGGCAGTGCAAGCGGAAGGTCGTCACCGGACCGGGCGCTGAAGATGGGCCGTTGGGTTCCGGACCCGAGCCTACAGGACTTCCACCGGCCGGGGCCTCCTGCTGTCGGGTTCCCGCTCCAAAGGACCGTGGCCATCCGGTCCTGAACTCCTTTCCAGGGCCTGCGGACTTTGGTTCCGGCAGGCGAGCTACAGCCGTCGGGCTCCGGGCCCGAGCTGTGCGCCCAGCTGCTTGACTAGGTCGACCCTAGTTCCCGGACGCGTCGCCACCAGCCTGCGTTCTCCCGTCTCCGACGTGTCCACGCTCCTCAAGCCGAAACCATCACGATTTGGTAGGGCTTTTCGACGTGTCGCCAGCAGCCAGCGTTCCCTCGTCCTCGTCCAGCCCACGCACTGACGCAGGAGTCACGGTGTTCCGGTTTCTCATCACCGCCGAAAACCAACTTGTGGGTGAGACTGCACCGATACTCTTGCGCTACTCCCATCACTCAGCCCCTTTCGAACGTTAGGTTTAGTTACTGACTTTGAACGTTTTTGTTGGGTGTTTACAGATGTGTTTCGTCATGTCCAGTCAACTGTTTATTAAGTGTTTTGTTTTGTGAGGAATCTTTGCCTTTTTCTTTTCAATTAAACTTTTGTGTGTTTCTTGGAAACCGAACGGCTTTGTCCTTATTAACAAAACTCTCTGAGGCTCAGCCCGGGAGAAAAACAAATCAGCAACAAGAACCCTGCATCACAAATTGGCGTCCGCTGCGACAGGACAAAGTCGTTGTTTTTCCAGTAGATTTTTTGACGCGGTTAACACGATGACGAACACGTGGGAGTTAATTGAGTTGGCGGATAAAATGGGACTGACGGGAGCGGAGTTTAGAGTATGGTACGAGGAGCGGATGGAGAGGGAGCGTGAGCAACGGGCTGCAGAACGAAAGGCGGCGAAGGAAAAGCTTGAATTGGTGCTTAGAGCTAAGAAGGAGGAGCTAGAGCGCGTAACGCGTGAAAATAAAGTGTTGCTAGAGCGTCAGACACGCATACTGAAGCAGCGGCTCCAATTAGAGAGGGTGGACTTCGAGCGGCGACTCGAGCTTGCGATGGCGAAAAGGGGGCAGCTGGCGATGCAGAAGGTCGAGCAAGCGGTGAATGTTTGCTCCGATAGCAGCGTTTGCTGGAGGGAAGTCGATTCCTGCAAGGTTGGCCTCGAGCCTCGCGACAGCCTTACTTCGGAGCGAGAAGCTCAGATAGAGGAAGGCAGAGAGGTGGACAGCCAAGAAGGCAGGAGTCATGAGGAGTTTGTTGAAGCGACGGAAAGCTTCTCTGGCTGGGAACATATTACTTCCGTTAGCTGCTTGGGGACCTCTGAGAGGCCAAGCACCTATGAAGAAGAGCGCCTGGATATGGGCGACCTAGAAGCTGTGGAAAATGTTGTGGAGCAAAGCTTCGATAGCAGGGAACGAGAAGCTCCATTCAGAATGAGGTGTGTATCAGAACGTCTCAGAGGCCGAGCACATTTCGGGAAGGGGTAGGGCTACCTCTCAATAGCTCCATGGAAGGAGCGCTAGAACGTCATTGGGAAGATGGCAGCGAATGCCATGAAGGCTCTGATATAGTGGCCACTGATTGTTTTGTACCGACAGAGGTAGCAGCAGGCACCACGTCAATGGTCCTAGACCATACGTATATCTCACTCAGAGAGAGAGGGGATTCTAGTTCACAGGATAGCGTAACTGCTATTTGTCCGAGAAAACACGATGGGAGGGCTGAAGCACTCTTCAAAATAAACAGTATCGAATCGGAGGTGGGCTCGATAGTAGGTATGGAGAATGCCAGACAGGGTCTTGAACCTGAGAACGTGATTGGTTTTGAACCTATAATTAAGTCCACTCAAGATGAGCTGTATAATGACCGAGCACAACGGCATCCCTTCTCAAGAATCCAGGAACCTCACACGCTTGTCGGAGCGTTTGGGCTTGCTGAGGGCACCCCGAGCTTGTGTTCATTAGATGGTGAATTAAAAGAAAGCATTTGTGTGAGAGATTGTGGCATTTGGACATTCGTGTCTCAGTGCGTTTCGTGTCGACGCCGACGGCTCGAGACCGCGCCCTGTTCCTCTGTGACCGGTAAGCGTTCATGTGGCCGGCGGGGGCGCAGACACGCGTTTCAGCGAAAGTGCATAAAAGCATGTTGGCCACAGTTACTTTCGAAACGTGCGAGAAGGGCAGTGCGTCTGGTTTGGGACGCGATAACCTGAGTGTAGGGTTAGAAAACCGGTAGCTCTTTCTGGACTTCGACTTTTAGATGCGGACACAAGTAGCTTTGTCCATAGTCGATTTTGTAGTAAAAAGGTTTATTCCGGGTTTCAGAACTTTTAAATGCAATTGGGTGAATCTAAAGTTTAAGTGTGGACATTTGGACGATGTAGCGAACTGTAGCCCGGTGATGTGTTGAACTGCGTGGTGCAAATATGTGGTTTAATTGTGACGTAGTGCAGAACGCGCACTCATCGGCAGTTTTTTTTTCTAAAAAAAAAAAAAACTTGAATAAAAGGGGGGCGTATGTGATGTGTGGTGCGCGTTCAAAGTGCGCGCCTTCGAAAAGTGCGCGTCACGGAAAAAAAAAAAAACAAAAGGAGAAATACCAGAGTGCACGTGCGGTGCTGCTTAAACAAGAATGACGACGTTAAAGAGCGTCAAGCACGAGGATGCGTGGCAGGACGTGAAGTAAACAAAAGGTAAAACATCCAATGGGCAGCGAACACGGAGATTTCAAGGCCCAATGGCTTGACACCACGAAACAGTAGTATCTCCAATGAGAACGAGACAAGTGGGCCAGAGCTGAAGCAGGAGCCTGGGGAGACCAGAGCAAGGGGAATTCGAGGCAGGCAGTGCAAGCGGAAGGTCGTCACCGGACCGGGCGCTGAAGATGGGCCGTTGGGTTCCGGACCCGAGCCTACAGGACTTCCACCGGCCGGGGCCTCCTGCTGTCGGGTTCCCGCTCCAAAGGACCGTGGCCATCCGGTCCTGAACTCCTTTCCAGGGCCTGCGGACTTTGGTTCCGGCAGGCGAGCTACAGCCGTCGGGCTCCGGGCCCGAGCTGTGCGCCCAGCTGCTTGACTAGGTCGACCCTAGTTCCCGGACG
Organism: Rhipicephalus microplus; assembly: GCF_013339725.1. Lineage (NCBI taxonomy): Eukaryota > Metazoa > Arthropoda > Arachnida > Ixodida > Ixodidae > Rhipicephalus > Rhipicephalus microplus. The sequence continues at coordinate 137,872,334 of NC_051165.1, forward strand.
CGTCGCCACCAGCCTGCGTTCTCCCGTCTCCGACGTGTCCACGCTCCTCAAGCCGAAACCATCACGATTTGGTAGGGCTTTTCGACGTGTCGCCAGCAGCCAGCGTTCCCTCGTCCTCGTCCAGCCCACGCACTGACGCAGGAGTCACGGCGTTCCGGTTTCTCATCACCGCCGAAAACCAACTTGTGGGTGAGACTGCACCGATACTCTTGCGCTACTCCCATCACTCAGCCCCTTTCGAACGTTAGGTTTAGTTACTGACTTTGAACGTTTTTGTTGGGTGTTTACAGATGTGTTTCGTCATGTCCAGTCAACTGTTTATTAAGTGTTTTGTTTTGTGAGGAATCTTTGCCTTTTTTCTTTTCAATTAAACTTTTTGTGTGTTTCTTGGAAACCGAACGGCTTTGTCCTTATTAACAAAACTCTCTGAGGCTCAGCCCGGGAGAAAAACAAATCAGCAACAAGAACCCTGCATCACAGCCTAATCACGTCCTTAGCTGAGCGCTCTCATCCACAGTGATCTCAACGGGCCAACATTATGTTGTATTCTACTTCGTTACGATGTTGTACGTGTAAAAATTCGGGTTCTCATTTTAAGAGTCGTGTCCCACATCTGTTTCTTGATGTAGAGGGAACGAAATTCTGATAGACACCTAGCTAGGTGTACGTTGTACTATACTTTGTCTGGTGTTCTGTCGGGTGATGGAGAGCACTCGCTTGTGTCCTGTGTTATCTGTTGCCGAACCGCTCTTGACAAGTTGGAACCATCGACAAGTGCTGAGACCGAAAATCGTCAGAAGAGACAAGAGACGCTGGCCGGCAAGTGGTGGCCACAAGCTAGTGGAGCTGGGATCTGTCCTCAATAATGGGATGTGTACACGGAACGGAGTCTGGAGCTCCGTTCTTCCCATGGCCCTGGAGGTGAACCTGGAGGGACCTGGCGGACGAGCTTGCCCGACATCCGAGCCACGTGGAAACAGCTCGTCTTTCCGGCACATTGTCTTGAGGTAGAGGTGCTGTTATGCCTGCTAGTCGACACCGAACGTCAATGCCTCTGCAAAAGGCATTCTGTGTCAAGGCCAGCAATAGAGCCCACCTGACGCGACCAACTCAACGACGTCATCAAGCGGTGGCACTGGTCTGCCACGCAACGCACCGCGAGCTGCCTCAGCCCATGAGCCCGTTGCAGCTATCGGCACCTTCCAGTCTGGCGAGTCCTACGCAATGCGTGGGAACGTCACTCGTCCTTGGCTGCAACCACGTGCAGTAATCGGCGCCTTCGAGTCTGGCGAGTCTTACGCAATGCGTGGCAACATACCTCGTCCTTGGTGCATTCACGCGCAGCGGCGAGCCCCACTTGAGGATTCCGACATCACGGCCAGTGGCACTTCTGGTTGGACATTTGATTACTCAAAGCATCACCCCATTGCCTATTAAAAAAGCCCTGCGGCGCGTCGCCAGCAGTAGACCTATGTGTCAGAGAAGCCTCTCCTTGCTTCGAGCCCCTTCGCAGTCGGTGCGGCCAGTGGTTTTGGCAGCGGCGAGTTCCGTGGCGCCCATCGTAACCTCGTCAGCGGTGTGTCTCGCAACAGCGTGCGATGGAAGACATCTCGGCTCTTCGAGCTCCTAAGCTCTCGGCCCCAGCGCTTAATTTGTAATGCCTCTACTTCTATGCTCTACATAAACCTTACCTTAACTCACCGTTGTCTCATCCGCTGGTCTATCTGCTCTGCGCAGAAGCAATCGCGAGTTGAGTAACACACGCTACCAAACAGCCGGTGACCGTATTGGTGGAGTTTGGAGCAAAGGCGCCTTTGAGACCGTGTTGGCGTCGCCGTCTTCGTAAAAATATGTAGACATATCTTTTTGTAACAACTCTTGTGTGTCGGTGTATTTTGTGTTCCGTGTACATATGTAAACATATCTTTTTGTAATGACTTTTGATGTGTCTGTGGATGTTGTGTTCTGTCGGGATGTTCTGTTGGATTGTAGTTGATGTTCACTGTTATTGAGAATAAATTTCTCCAAACATGTGTAATCTTCGAATATCAACGTTAACTACAAGAGATTTCAAAAAGTCAGCATGATAACTAGGTGAAACGGCACCGAAATTAGCGTGAAAATATTCCCATGAGTTTCAGGGAGTGTTTCTTGCTTCATCTTCACGGTGCTCGAAAAGGCGTCACCAGGAAAGATAGCACCGCCATTATTACACAAGTGGATTTCCGCTGATAACAAAAGATGGCGTCAACATTTATACCTACAAAAATTTTAAAAAGGTTTTCAAATAACATCACAAACATTATAAACGAGCAGCGATAATTAGATAACTATGAGCAAAGCAAATTTTATTTCGTTGCTTCCTAAAAAACAAAAAAATCTCAGTGGCGTCTTGACGTTTTGTCTTTGCAGGTACCTTGTTTCGGCCAGTCCGTTGTTTTGTCTACGCCGTTACACTCACATGCACCCAACCCTGGACATCCATAAAAGCTTCCATTTGGTCTTAGCCAGCATGTCTAGAAAAACAAAATCAGATGTAACACAGGCAAAGATTCTCACAAATGTGCGATAACAAGTCGTTGGAGACTTCAAGACATCGGCAGTTCGTCCATTATGTTACAAGAGAGTAAATTATATCAGATAAATCAGGGTCACTGGCAAAGTCTGAAGATGATCTAACGTTTCGGAACAGCTTCGTGAACAAGAAACCTGTATTTGTACCTGTGAGTTCGTTTCATGCGTCATCTGTGTGTCAGAAACACGCGGCACGTCTCGATCTCCTTTCCAGTCTTTGCGTGACCTTCCAGTTTGTTGCTATTGCGTTAAATGCTTCGTCATTGTGGCAAAGCTGCGACCTTTTTATTGACGAAGCGTCCCAAAACTGCGGCCTGGGCTGTGGTGTGGTGAAACTATCGGATGAAGTCTTCTAGGCTTCCGTCCGCACAAGAAGGTGTCCTAATGTTCCTGTATGGCGGCGCGCGCAGAAAATATTTCCAAAGAGCTGTCTCGCTTCTAGGGGGAACCGCGTAGTGTCACCAGAAGAATGAATGGGCGTTTGAAGTGAATACTATTTTTTCTGAGAATAGGACTTCAAGAGCTATTGGTTTTGCATGGAAGGTTTCCAATGAGCTCTCTTGCTTTTAAGGGGCATCGCATAGTGTCCCCAGAAGAAGGAACGGGCCTTTAGGGTGAATACTTCTTTGTTCTGAGAATCAGTCCTAAGTGGCAATGGCGTTGGCCTTTCTCGATAACAGTAGGTCTACATTGTACAGCAACCCGAGATTGCTGGTCCAAGCATTTGCCAATGAAACAATATCTGATTCAGCCTGGCGAATTCTTCGGCCTAAAGGCATCAAGTCGTGCACACTCGTTTGGTTCCCAGCTCGTATGGGACGCACTGAAGGAGTCCCGCCCTATCTTAACGAGTCAGCCCACATAGCTGTGTGAGGACTAGTAAACCACGTAGCTATCTGTTGGTGTGGCACTGATGTTTCGAAAAACCGTGACCCTCGAGTCTCGTGTAATGAGCTGATGATACATTTTTCCTGTTGTGAAGACAATACCCTCCACCACAAAAAAAATCTAAGCAGGCCTCAGACTCTGGTACTCATGCTTTTTCAGGTCTGGGCGTACGCAAACTCCGTGCTGTTGAACAAAATTTATCCTAAATTACAGCCAACTAATGCATGTTATTTCCGCGATGATATAAATTACTTAGAACATGTGCTCTAGTGCGATCCCGCGTTAACTTTGGGAAAGTCATCATGCCGTCGAAATAGAGGGTGCCATTACAAGCTCCGGACTGGAACAATAGTTATTGGCAGTCAACCAGGCTCGCGAAGCTGCCGAGAGTCTTGGTCTTTCTGTTCCGTTGTGAGAGCGGCCCGCAACGTACTAAAGCACGTTCCGAAGAACCAAATGAAGTTCGCGAATCCAATCCGTCTTCATGGGCTATTGTGTATGTGGTGGCTGTTAGACATGTCGTGTTTACAACCATTCATCGGTTAGTAAAATAGATAGGATTGAATGACAGCAGTATACTGAAAAGGGTAGTCATACTGAAGGATATTTTCAATTGTGAAGTCCTCGTTGCAACTTTAGTGCTGCGAAATCTTGAAATATGATGATTATTCTGAATACTTCACAGTTATTTAGTTGCTGCAAGTGGGCGTGTACTTTCAGTTATGCCTCTTCCAAGGGTGTTAAATACGTGCATGAGGTGTGACTCGCGTTCACGTTCCGGCTTTAGTTTAATTATTCTTTCTAAGTGTATGACTGACAATTTGCCAAATGAATGACTGGAAAGATCAAAATGTTTCCATAGAAGTAGATTTGGGGCTGATTTCGCATGGGCGCTGTGAATATTAAAACGTATCGAAAAGGATATATTTCTGTTTGTTCGGTGTATCACAGGCTACACAAAGAAAATTCAAGTAGATATACCAGATTAGAAAAATCGTATGTTAAACTTCCTAGTATGTTTACTGAAAACTTGAATTGTGTACTGGATGCCTTGTTTGTACCTCGCATCGCTTTACATACAAGACATTGAGGCTTTAGACAAGGTCGGCATGAAATGTCGGAAGTCGAAGTAATGATTTGGGAGTTTGCAAGTGTGTTTTTGAGGTAGTGCGTTCATCGGTAAATGACGCCAGGAGCCGATGCAAATGCGCGTTTCAGACGTTCACCTTGTTCCAGTAAGTTGTAATTTTGTTTATGGATTCCGTTATTGTTGGGGAAGTTCGCGCTCTAAGTTAAACACGGGTTTTCTGATGCAGGTGGTGTTTTGTTAGGCGATTCATAGGAAGGTCGTCACACTTCAGAGTTCTTGCGTTTTAAATGGCGTCATCAATTACAAGCGGAGGATATTTCTGTTCATCGAGCTTAAGTTTTAGCCCTCGTAAGCTCATCTGGAAGTCAGTGTCTTTTGCGTAATTTCGCCTAAAACGATGAGCCTGGCCGTGGGAAATTTTGTTTAAACAATGGCGTTGATAATCACTTTGGTGATGAAGGTACCGTGGTTGATCTTCTCGTTTGCAGTAGAGGTTTGTGGAACCTTTCTTTTCTTCTATTCTTATGGTAACGTCAAGAAATTGTACACTTAGTTGTGAGTAGGTGTGTGCAAAGTGTACGTTCGGGTGCACCGTGTTTCTAAGTCTCTATGAAGCTTAGCGGTTCATCATCACTGTGAGTCCTAAGAGGAAAAATGTCTTCAATGTACCTCTTGTATAGCACTGGTTTCAAGGGAGTTTGGGACAGAAATTAAGATTCTAGTTTTCACATGAAAATGTTAGCGTAATTTGGTGAGAGTTTGCCAATTTGTTGATAGTGCTTTTGGTTGAACTCAAATGAGTTCGATTTCAAAACCAGCCACGTAAAGCTTGCGATGGGAGAGATATCTGGGTTGTCAGGTTGTCTATGGTGTATGATTTTAATGGTGCTATGCCATCACCGTGGGGAATATTTTTTTATACAATGAAGACACATCAAAAGTAACTAGTACGAATCTTTCGGAACGCACAAATATGCAATATCTCGAATAAAAAGACTAGCGTCTTTTACATACGACGCGAGAGTGAAAGGAGTGTAGGTTATAATTTGTCTGCGTGCATTAATAAGGGTTCGGTTACTGTACTCATATCTGACAGAATTTATCGGCCTGGGGTACCGCGCTTGTGTATTTTTGGGACTATGTAGAAGCGACCTGGTTGATGGTGGACCAGCCGCATTACTTTCTGCTCATGGCGTGTCATTCTTCTTTTGTCTAACAGCTTCTTCGTTTCTGTTGTTACGATACACGCATATTTGGAAGCCAAGATAAGGCAACCAATTGAGCAGTAGGCGACAAAAAAGAATGAATACTTTCAGAACACAGATGCGAAGTTCTGAATATTTTGTAAAACCAACCATCACTACATGGGCACTACAAAGTAGTCGATGAAAATAGCACTCAGAAAACGTAACAGAAACAAAATCACAGTTAGCGTCATTTTAAAATGCAGTAGTCCGCCGAATCTCACTGTATATCCATGTTAAGTATTAAACTTCTTGCGCCTTAAGTAAACTTTTTTTAATGCAGTCAACTATACTCTGGCTATGACGTTCATGAAAGTAATATAGATATCAGTAAAGTAAAAACTTACTCCCATACACATAGGACTAGTTCCAACGTTATGGTTCGAAGCGCTTCCAAAGTTCTCACATCTGGAAAAATATTATGAAAAATTGTATTCTTTGCACCGAGCAAGATGCTGGTTATGAACAACTATACACTTAAGTAAAAATAAATACTAATATGCAACAGAAACACAGGTCACCGGTCATAGCGTTACTATTGTGATTAAACGAGTATGAGCCCAGGACCCGTATGTAGTGGCACGGCATTCGGGTGGTGTCTGCTAGCAACACAAACTATAATACATTAGGCGATAAGTTTGACGCTTTACGAACAATACCGCATGTGCTAATAACTAGAGGTCGGATTTTCAGACACTATACTTAGTGGGTTTTAGGTGCCAAAAGTAGACAAACAAAACACAATTTTAGGTCTCCAGAGCTATAATATAGGGCACAATAAAATTTTACGAAAGTTCAAATAATTTCAAACAATGACGTGCGCGGCCTGTGTCCAGGACAGCAGGCGAGAAATGTTATTGTTATTCATAGCACAAGGGGGCCCATGGTGGAAAAATGACATTATTTGCCGCAAGGTTTACGGATTACAGTCTTCTCTTATTGTGTCTACCAGGGTGAACGAAGTGTTCACCGTCTAATAACAACAATTTTGGGTTTCTATCTTGTCGAAACGTTATGTGAATGTGTCTATAGAGTAGGAAGTCTGACCAACAGGCTGTGGGTTCAATCCGTGCCATGTTTCGGTGCAGGCAAATAATGGTCGAAACTAAAGTATTGTGTGGTGTCATTAGGGCACCAGATTGTGAGATTTCCTCAACCTTCCACTACGGCTTCTTTCAAAATCCACTTGTTTTTTGGGGTTGTCAAACCCCAAAATTACTTTAATATGGGTTTCTTTTTTTTGGCCGTGGCTGAAAGGGGTAGCACAGGAGAAGATAGCAAGAGCGCTAAATGAGAAGAAGTAGGAGGTGCCTCGTATTTGCTGGGCCTAATTAAGCAGTGTGAATGTATTTCCTCTCGGTGAATACTTTAAAAGGTCCTCACCATGTTTCCAAAATTGGAGCTCGCAAATGAAATGACTGTACTGGGCTCTCACGTTCACGTTCGCCAATATTTGGAATGCTATGCGTGGTAGAAGTACTTAAAATATCAAACTGATTGCCACTGGTAAAATATGTCAATTAGTAAACTATGTTATGCAATACATAGCATATACAAATACAAAGAATAGTAAACTATGCTATGTAATTAGTAAACTATGCTAACTAACAAAACTATGCAAATTAACGCGACGTTAATCATGATCACGCTGTAAAGCCTTGATGATTGGCCTTTACTAATACGATCACAGTTAGTATCCTGCTAATCACGATTACGTTTAATAGCTTCATACTGATCATGGCATTGTTAGTTGTGCTCCGGATAATTGCCCTTTAATTGAAGCCTTATCTATGAAGACAAGACAGCTCAGTGTATTGATCGTCAAGCCTCAGTCAGTACAGTCAAAATTAAGGCAGAGCAGATGCGGTCTTTTGTTTGAAGCCGAGTTCTCACATAAATAGAGGGTCAATTTAAAAAGCTGCAATAAGCTAGGTTATCACAAGCTCCTCTATGGCCCCAACCTTGCACAAGTAGTGTAAGCTCGCCCAATTATTTTATATGCAAAGAAGCTGCCACTTAGCGTTCACTGCATCAAACGCGTGACAGTCACACCGGTGCCATCACCGTCACGAGCTCAACTTGAGCCCTCTCGAAATCAAAGAGTTTGTATCTCAGTTCACACGCCAATCAGTTTGATTGAAAGACGCCCGCGGCGAAGGTCGGGTACACCCACCACCCTTGCTCTTGCCGAGGAGCAATACTCAAATCGAGCGGCACGATTATTCTATCAGCATAATAGCACAGACTAATCACGCACGCACACAGAAGTAAAAGTGATATCACCACGCGGGTAAGATATCTCGCATTGAATATCACCGTGCTCGCAACGTATCTAAACACAGCTGCGTTGCCGCCATGATGCGAGCACCCCTGGTGATTACCTATTTTATATATACCTGTTATATTTGATAGAAGTTAAACGAGAAGCACAAAAGTGTTGCGTGTGCACCCTTGCTGCCTTCTAGAGTGGAAATTTTCATGTTGCAGGTGGAACGAAAGACCCTGCTCGAAAGAGAACATAAGCCCACAAACACACATGCAGAAGACGCTTGTCAAGTTGGCAAAATATTAGCCTGACAATCAAGTTTACGTTACCGAACTGTTAATATGTTTACTGAGTGGTGGCGCTGGCGTGTTCGCACATGGTGTTTCTTTCATAGCCATCGCAAATGTCCCACAGGTGTTTCCAATGCCACGTGCGTTCCTGTAGCCATAGTTATCGACACTGCTATCATGCACTACGCGCTGTCCTGAGATCACAGCTGTTATGAGATCACAACAAGGCTTGAGATCAAAGCTGTTGTGAAATCACATCAAGGCTCACGTACGCCGTAGTGGTTGCTGCCGCCGCCGTTGTCCGTAAGCACTATTACGCAAAGGGAGAAATAGTCAGACAGACACAGAAATTTATTGGGTCCTGAGAAACACTACTCTTTAAGAGCAACGTCACGGGCCGCTCCCATGTAGGAACGGGGAGGCCTAGCCGCACCACTGCATCGTGGGCTCCCTGGACAGCCTGTAGTTATGGTAGTACCTCGGCACTTCGTAAGGCATAGTCCCAATCCTCTATTGTAAGCCGACTTAGGCCCCGTATCGAGAGGCACCGCCAGAAAATATGTGCTATGTCACTAACCTCACCACAATCAGGACAAGTAGAGTCGAAAATCTCTCAGGAGACCATGCTGAGGAAAGACAGACATAAATGGAATCTGGTCAGAAGCATGCTAAATGTGATGGCCTGAGGTCTAGACAACTTGCTGGGAGGAGGAGAAAACGACCACCTACTCAACTGGTATTGTTTAGCCACTTCATTGAATGTAAGTTAAGCGTCCCTAAGCATCCCACTGCCAACGTGCAGACCTATGTCCTCCCCGGCGTGGAGGGTTAGTGCGCTCGCCCTGGAATCACCAGTGACTCAGGTTTATTAGAGAGTCCAGTAGGGGTTCGAGATGTGCAGAAAAACACGTATTGGCTGGGGAGAAATCGTCCTATTTTCAAAAAGTTTAAATGCTTGAGCACAAACAGAACCAGAGGGGAAGACCCTGACCACTGACCTTGAGTCGGTGAATACTTGCGATCTACTGTAGTTCAAATGGCCAAGGGCTACAACGAACAGTTTGGCTATTGAGTAAGCAGAGTTTTCAACTGACGCAGCATTAATAATAAAACCCACGTGATTGATGAAAATAACTGAAAACCTAACCGAGCGACCGCACTCAGTGGCATCAACAAAACACACTGAATTAGAATTGTTCTGATGCTCTTTAGAAGCGCGATGGCCCTAGCCCGGTGCCTGCCTACGTTGTTCTGAGGATGGACGTTTCGTGCGAAGGAAGAGACCTGGATGGCAGTACTCTGTTTATCCAGCAGTTGAAGACGGCGATCCTCTAGTGCAGGGCCGAGACCTAGGATGAAAACAGTCTGCCTATGAGCCGGGGTAGATAACAGGCCTACCAGCTGGGTAGTCTCTTGAGCTTCAATGATCTCATATAAGGTGTTATGGACTTCTAGCTGCATATACCACTCAGTGCTCGTCTAGACGGAGATGCTTAGCCTCCTTTTTAAGCTTTTCCTGATCACATTTTTCAGCTTCTTCTTTTCGAATCCGTACCAAGAGTGCATGTCAGCAACGTACGCAATATGACTCACAAAGAATGCATTGAAGAGTCACAGCAGATTTTCTTCCTTGAGTCCTCCTCTTCTGTTGGAAACCCTATTAATCAACCTGATCATGTTCACGGTCTTTGTTGAAATCTTTGAAATGGTTCGACGGTTGTACCCGGGTGACTCTATGATCTTGCCCAGCACTCTAAGTGCGTACACTCTAAAAATGGGTGCGCCACTTCCGGTGTGAAGCACAATGTCCACCTCTGATAAAGGTTTTCAGTTCATTGGCTTAGCGTCTTTTCTGCGGGGCCTATTTAAAAGCAGCTCTGAGTTACTCGAGGCGCACTTCAGCCTGTGCCAGCAATAAAGAGCTCCGTTTGATCGACGGTTTTCTGGAGTGCAGTCATGACTTCCTATTTGCTACCTCCGGGACACCAGATGGCAATATCATCAGCGTAAAGCGTGTGTCTGATGCCCATCACGTTAGATAACAGCGTGGACAACTTGCACATAGCGATGTTATAAAAAAGCGGGGATATCACCGGTCCTTCTTGTGTGCCTTTAGGGCCGAGTGCTGTAGGAGAGGACTTGAGGTCCGCAATGTTGAGCGTGCTCTTCCTGAATTCGAGAAAGGAGCTGACGTACCTGTTACAGGCTGCGCCCAGCGCAAGCTCTAAGAAGGACTTTAAGATGTGCGCTTGATAGAACGTTGTCAAACGCTTTTTTCAAGTCAGGACCCTGAATGCCTCCTACGTCTCTTGTGTTCACGTTTATGACATGATGTTTGAGTAGCCTCATTGTGTTTTGTGCGGGCAAAACTAAACAAAACCAACCATGTCACAAAGAAAAAGACCCTTCTACTCGATGTACTTAGAGATACAGTTTTGAATGACGTGCTCCGCCACCTTGCCGACACAGGGCGTTAGTGATGTGGGCCAGAGATTGGGTAGTCCTGAAGGTCAACAAATTTTGAGGATAAAGACAACGGACGCCATTTTCAAGAGTTTTGGGCAAAACCTTCTTTCCATATGCGATTGATCTCATCGGTACGAAGCTTAATGCATTCTTCTTCAGGGTTCCTGAGGACACTGCTACAGATGCCATCCGGCCTCGGAGCCGATCGTCTAATAAAGTTTTGAACCTCCCACACGTCACTGGCGTAAAAGGACTCTCCGAGCTCATAAAGTGCGAGGGGGTCCAGTTTAGGACGGATAGTCTGAACAGCTCCAGGAGTGAATGGGTGGTTATCTGCTAGCCAAACAATCCAGTAAGGCGTCTTGAGGCTCCGTGTATAAGTTTAGCCATGGCTCGCCTTTGATTACTCTTAGAATTTGACTTGGTCCAACGGTGCTTTAGCGAATTCCTTTTGGCCCCTATTCTCATTTGGTCATCACCAAAAATGCATACCTCGTCCCACTGCTGCCTAGACAGGTTCTGTCAGTGGTCCTCAATGGCTCGGTTAAGTTCTAAAATTTGCTTCTAGACCGACGATTGAGCCTCTGCGCCTTCCACCTATTAAGTATGCTTCCTTGGCCTCCATGAGGTGCGCAAGGTGACTCTTGATCCTATTTGTTTCCAAAACCGTGTCTATCATTATGGTCGCCTCACTAACGCCTCTCTTGAGGTGTTTGGCTCATTGATCAAGGCTGGGGGTGTAGTCTTCTGCTTGATCGTGTTCTTTTCTGACAGGCTGGATGTTCTTCCAATCTGGAAGACAACTCTCTTACAGGCTTACCCTTTACACTGATATGGGTAGCTAGGACATTATAGTCGCTCCCCAGATCCACGTGCAAGTTGCGCCAAGTAGTAGATTCAACATTTTTAACAAAAGTAAGATCTGACCTGGTGTCCCTCGTACAAAAGTTATCAATCCTGGTCGAAAATGCTGGGTGAGTGGCCAGGGTGAGGTTGAGGTTCGCAGCTGCTTGCCACAAATCCTCGCTTTTACAGGATGACCTTCGAAAACCACAAGCCTGGTGACGAGCTTTGAAGTCACCCGCAACCACAAGCGGGGAGATGCTGGCCCTGGTGGTAGCCCTACTCAAGGGCACCGCATACCTTTGTCACGAGTCATTTGGCGAACAATAAATATTGTCACATGCAAAACAAGACCTACAGCTAGGAGTTCACCTGGACCAGAGCAACGAATATGTTCTCTTCTTCTTCGCAGCCCAAAACGAGTATGAGCCACAGCGGCTAGTTCATCAATGGCGGCATTACCTCCTTTCTCAAGAAGCATCGTCTCGATGCTGTACATGAAGGCAAAAAAAAAAAGAAAATGAGATGAAAATGACCATGCAAACAAAATGAATGACGTAAAGTTGAATAACGTAGTTGGTTGTGGAGCCAATAGTTAAATGAGAAATAAGAAAAATAGTAAAAAATGTAAGAAAAAGACGAAATAAAAAAAAGACGCGAAGTTATCAATAAAGTCAGTCACTCACTGGCGATTCACAGCGCAAAAAGTATGGTTTGAGCCATGAAACGTGAACTGCTTCAGTTTGCGGGGTGAAACGGGAACGTCTCGAAGTGCCTTCTGGGAGAACCTCGTAACATCGCTGAGACGTCGTACGACCTTGTAAGGGCCGAAGTAGTGGCGAAGAAGTTTTTCTGAACGGCCACGTTATCGGATAGGGGTCCACACCCAGACTTCATCACCGGGCTCGAAAATAACTTCACGGTGACGAAGATTGTAGCGGCACGCGTCTGCGGTTTAGTGATGTTGAATGCGGTGACGAGCAGGTTGACGGGCCTCTTCTGCAAACTCCGCGAATTTGGCGGCATCCGTTTGGTATATTCTTTTGTTGTCGGGCAGGAGCATGGCGTCAAGCATCGTCGTGACCTCGCGACCGTGGACTAAGCGAAAAGGTGTGAAACCGGTACTTTCTTGAACAGCAGTGTTATGCGCAAAAGTTACGTAGGGAAGTATGGCATTCCAGTTCTTACGATCGATGTCCACATACATTGACAGCATGTCTGCAATTGTCTTATTGAGTCGTCCAGTCAGCCCGTTCGCTTGCGGGTGGTAAGCCGTTGTTTTACGATGTTTCGTGTCAATTAATCGCAAGACTTCCTGCAGCATCCTGCGGTGAAAGCTGTCCCACGATCAGTGGTGACGACAGCTGGAACACCGTGACGTACGTAAGACGATGCTGTTGACAAAAAATTGGGCGGCATCTGTTGCGGTGGCTTTTAGAAGTGCCTTGGTTTCAAAAAGTAGCATCTTAAGTAGTCGGTAGCGACAACAATCCACTGGTTTCCAGACGAAGACGTGGGGAATGACCCCAGAAAGTCCATGCCAATCTGATGAAAGGGCACCTTTGGTGGGCCTATTGGTTGCAGTAGCCCCGCTGGTCGTGAAGATGAAATCTTACGCCGCTTACAGTCGCGACATGTGCGAACTTAGTGCTTCACAGTCTTTGCGAGACGTGGCCAGTAGTAGGAGCGTTGAATCCGTACAGCGTGCGCGTATAGCCGGGATGTCCTGACGACTGCTCGTCATGACACGCGCGTAAAATGTCACCACGAAGCGTAGTTGGCGCAACAAGCAGATACATAGCTCGTGTAGGATGAAAGTTTTTTTTGTAAAGCACTCCATCGTGGAAACAAAAGCAGGATAGCGAGCGTGCAAAGCTTCGAGGAGGGTGAAAATTGCGTCCTTCCAGGTAGTCAATGAGCGGAATGAGCTCCGAGTCGTGACGCTGTTGGTCAGCCAAGCGGGTTGCTGATATGGCAGAAAGAAAAGTGTCGTCGTCTTCAAGGTCAGTGTTGGCATTTTCGACCCGTGCACGTGAGAGAAAGTAGGCGGCGTTGGTGTGTTTCCGCCCAGATTTGTGGACGATGGTGACATTGAAGTCTTGTAGCCGAAGGCTCCATTGTGCTAGACGATCTGGGGGATCTTTGAGATTTGCGAGCCAACAAAGAGAATGGTGGTTGCTAACTACCCTGAATGGGTGGTCAAACAAGTATGGGCGGAACTTTGTTATGGCCCAGACAACAGCGAGGCATTTCTTTTCAGTTGCAGAATAGTCTTTCTCCGCTGGGGATAACGTTCTGCTCGCATAAGCGATCACGCGCTCTACGCCATTATGCTACTATCAATCAATCAATCAATTTGTTTCTTATCATGTCATAAAAGGATGTTACAGGGAGTAAAATATACAGACGAGGGTTCCAAAGTACAAGACTGCAACGGGACCCTCGGTGATGATTACAAATAATAAAAGCACAAGCAGCTGTTAGAATCGTGGACACAAAAATATATAAAGCAGAATAAAAACAAAACGCATGGAATCAAAAACAAATAATACAGCATAAAACAACAAAAAAGATAGATCAACTATTTAACAGGTACTCTTTTAATGAGTTTTTAAATGAATATAAAGAAACTTTGCATTTTAGCGAAGTGGGCAAATTATTCCATATAGTGATGGCACAGAAGAGAGAAGATGATTTACCATAGTTAGTACGAACCTTAGGAAGTAAAAAGTTATTATTGGCCGCAAACCTGGTTGTGTTTGTATTAACTAACATCTTGGGATCAATGAAATTAGCAGAAAGTTGATTTCTTATTTGTTCATGCAGAAACAAAATTAGATTAAACCTGAATAGATAGCTAACAGTTTAGATTTTATTGCATTGAAGAAGGGAAGCGGCGCTACTGTAGCGAGAACAGTTAAAAATAGCGCGAATAGCTCGTTTTTGTAGATGTTGCACGGATGAAACATGACACTGGTAAGTATTCCCCCATGATGCGATGCCATAAGTGATATGAGAATCAATGAATGTGAAGTGAAGCGAAAGGAGTGCTTTATGAGAAAAATATAAGCGAGCTTTGAGTAATGCGCGAATGCCGAATGATGCCGTTTTTCTAATGTGAAATATGGAGAGCGAAGTTAAGGTTAGCGTCGAGGTGAACCCCAAGAAAAGATACACTGTCGCTGATATTAATCACATGAGAGTCAAATGTGGGCTGTGGTGAGGAAGTTACCTTCCGTTGAGCTGATCTAAAAACCATAAACTCAGATTTATTTGGAATAATAATTCAGAAATTTTTCTGGCACAATTGGACACCCTACAAAGTACAGCATTTAATTTATTAGTGACGTTGTCAATACATCTATCAGCAATACATCTATCAGCATATAAAACCTAGTGAGCCATGTGTATAATGTCAGGAAGGTCATTAATGTAAAGTAAAAAAAGTAACGGACCCAGTAATGACCCTTGAGGAACCCTTTGATTTATTGTTTTAGTAAAAGAAAATAAGCCCGATATGTAAACAGTATGCTTTCTGTTAAGGAGGTAACTGTTTAAAAATTTGAGGGATGGACCTGTAATACCGTATGATTCGAGTTTCTTGGATAATATGAGATGATTAATGGTATCGAATGCCTTTGCGAAGTCTAAAAAAACTGACCCTACTACAAATCCTGTGTCTATGGAGTGTTTGATGAAGTCTGTTAGGGAAAAAAGAGCAAGGTTAGTAGAACTTCCAGCGCGAAAGCCAAATTGACAGGGCTTCAGTATATTAAATTTATGAAGGTATTAGTTTAGCCGAGTTATTAACAGTTTTTCGATGACTTTGCTCAGGGAAGAAAGAATACAGATGGGGCGATAGTTAGGAATAGATTGCTTGTCACCCTTTTTAAAGCTCGGAAGGATTTCAGCTATTTTTAGAGAAGTAGAGAAACTGCCATGCTTGAATGCAAGGTTTATATTTATAGAAAGTGGTTCAGAAATAATGTCTCCTGCAAGTTTTAAGTGTCGTGCTGAGATTTTATCTATACCAGGGCCGGTTTCTTTGAGACTTTTGATTGCAGTAGAAACATCATCAGGGCTCACGGGGAAAAGAAAAAAAGAATAATTACAACGTTGTAGATTACAACAAGAACTGCTATGTTTTTCACTAAATATTTTGAAAAAATAATTACTAAAAGCGTCAGCAACACTTTCAGGCTTATCATGTGTAACGCCTTTATATATGACTTTCTACAAAGGTGAACTATGTATTGATCAATTTAAAAAATTGTTTAAGAGCTGCCATTGTCTTTTAGAGTTGTTTTCACTAGATATTTGGTCATCATAATATTTTTTCTTGGCATTTTTCAAGAGACACGAAAGAACATTTGAGTATCTTTTATAGCGTGAAGCTAAAGCGGTGTTAAATGGTGGTTCCTTTACTTTTCTGTACAGGTTATCTTTTTTACGCATACTTTTTAGCAGTCGCTCAGATAACCATGGGTTCTTAGGATATTTGTACCTCTTTTCACATTTGACTGCTTTAGTACATTTTTCTACGGCTTTAAGGAAAAGGGAAGAAAACTTGTTGAATGCCTGGTCTACATTGCATAAGGACGTAACACTTGACCAATCAGTTTTAATAATGGCATTGAAAAACAATTCCTGGTCAAGTACGGAAGTAACACGCGTGGGTGGATCAAATGGCTTTAAGACGTTGAAAGCAAGAAATATGGGATAATGACCAGTGATGTTCACATCAATTACTCCTGCAGAGGGAGAGGGCGAGAAATTACAGATGGCATGATCAAGCAATGAAGCAGCACAAGAAATAGGACATCTAGTAGGAGATGAAACGAGAGACTCAAAACCGTATCCACTGAAGCAGTCATTATATTCTGTGCATGCCCAATTGTCTGTGTTAAGAAAGTTGATGTTGATGTCTCCAACTAGGACAACGCGCTTGCCTACAGATGATAACTGATGCAGAATGGTATCCAGGCGAGAAATGAAATTCCTCATATTCGAAGAAGGAGAACGGTAAATACACCCCAGAATAACGTTGTTATTATCGTTTAAAAAAGAATTCTAATTCAATGTTCACGTATTCGCAATGCGAGATTCCTAAGGAAAGATCTTGTCGGCGGGTGTAGGACAGATTTGGGGCGATAAATATTGCTGAGCCGTCATAGCTGTCTGAACAACGGTGACAGTACTCAGCTTCGTACGATGACGGGCCACACAGATTGACGTCATAAGTGCAGAGCCATGTTTCAGAGATGCAAATGATGGAGAAAAAATGCGCGAGTGAATCTATAAAGTTATAAATATTATCCGAATTTTTGCGCTGCCTACGCGCGTTGAAATGAACCAAGGAGCGATTACTATCATCTAGCATATGTTTAGCCTCGTCAGGGGATAGCAAAGCCATGATGATAAGATGAAAGTGAACGAGTGTTCAGTACGAAAATGGGCGTAGGACTCAGTGGCTATGAAAAGATGCTAAGATCACTGTCTTTGATAATGCGATATACTCTGCCATCACCAGACTTCCGCGCCTTGATCTGGCAATTGTCTGTCCACAGAAATTGCCATTTGTGCGCTTTTTTCAAAATTAGGGCCTTAGCAAACAATCTTTTGTTCTCTGAAGACAGGTGATCACTGGCATAGATTGATTTACTTGAGCTACCGGAGAAGCTAACATCAGAAGTGTTCGGACGGGTCTTACGCGCTTTACGAACAAAGTAGTTTTTCTTTTCATGGCAGCAGAACCGTGCAACAATGTTCGTTTCATCTGATTTCGTTGAAACGCGATGAACTGTGTCAAAGTCACTGGGCGTGATAGGACACTGAATAGCTTCGCCAATCTGCATCACAATGGCCGCACAGTCCTCACCCTGAGTGACCCGAACGCCCTTGATTTCAACATTATTGAGCCTCGAGTACTGCGCCAACTCCGCAACCCTTCTAGTCAGTGCCTCATTTGGCGCAACTAGTTTCTTGTTAGCTAGTTTCAATTCATCCTGGTTTGTTTTGATAGAGTCGAAACTGTGACACAGAAACTGAACACTATCACTGAGGGACGCATGTTCCCCGAGTCCTTCCTGTGCTAGCTTTTCTTTAATTTTAGCTGTTAGTTCATTTGCAACGGTATCAAGACTAGAGCAAACCAAAGACTCAAGTGCTTCAATTTTTTGGTTAATTCTGCGTTGGGTGGCATCACAGCAAATACACAAACGATAGCAAATACACAAACGAAGATAAACACGCACTGGGAGGCAGCAGCTGCGGAAAAAGAGAACACACTAACGTGAGCAGGAAACAAGGACACCAACCTGCAGAGCAAGTAAGAAGCAATCAGAATGGGATCCAAGAACCACCTGCCACAGCTGCTGCCTCAACTGAACTCAACTGCTACTCAACTGCCTCAACTGCTGCTGAGCTAATACCACTCGTAGTGCAACGTTGCTGGCGTCAGTGTGTAATTCCATGTCGGCGCTTTCGTCAAAACGACCCAGTACAGGTGGAGCCTGGAGGAGGTTTCGGAGGGTGTCGAACGCATGACACTGATCGGCACCCCAAAGACACGAGAGACCGTCTTTTGTAAGCTTTTTGAGGTGTTCAGATATCTTTGAAAAGTTTTTGACAAAGCGCCTGTAATACGCACAGAGCCCAAGAAATCGCCCTAGGTCGCGCGTATTTGTGGGCCCGTGAAAGGCGGAAACAGCGCGAGTTTTCTCCAGATCTGGGCGGATGCCGGCATGGATCACAACGTGACAAAGGAACTTCAGTTCTTCATACCCAAGATGGTATTTCTCGGCTTTGAGCGAAAGCCCCGCTGTTCTGATTGCCTGAAGTACTGCATGAAGGCGTTGGACGTGTTGTTCAAACCTGTCTGCAAAAACCACGACATCATTAAGGTAAACAAGACATGATTCCCTATTGAAAATTCTGGATTGGTGGATGCTGGAATTGTTGGTCGATACGGTGGAGAAATAGTGGATATAATGGAAATATTAGTGGATATGGTGGAAACTGTAGTGGACATGATGTATGATGACGGTGAGAGTGGAAAAAATTATAGCAGATGGTGGTGGTGGTGGCGAGCCAATGGTGGTGACGGTGGAAAATGCCGGCTCATGGTGGCGAGGCGAAACGTGTCTGGTGGAAGGCATGATGAGCAAGAAGGATGACGGTGGCATGATGGATGCTTGGTGGATGGCGGTGGCATGCTGAAAAGCACATGACAATATGTGAAATCACTTATTTGTAGTGTTTCAATCTTGAATGCGCAGAGATATATGTTTACGGTAAAAAACACCAACGCTGCTCAGTACGCTTTCTAATACATTTGTTTTCTCTAATTTCTGTGGTGTCAACAACGCTTGAATTTTTGTGGAGCATAGAGTATGCGGACGGGAATATGTTTATACTTCGCGTGCCACGTACTTACATCAGTTTGACATCCGCGATGTGTGTGTGTGTTTCTTGTTGGGATGTTTAGAAGACTGGTGTTGCCACTGTGAACATGACAATAAATGTTTTACATCGGCGCGCAGTTGACAATGGGCTCCAGTTCACAATTGCCCCTTTCAATGTTACAGCATGACACAGCGCGGCTCTTTGATGTCGCCACGCTAGAAACGTAACTCTGGTAATTCTTGCATGCTCTATTGTTTAGCCACAACTTTAAGTTAACAAAGTGCGTGCGAATACGCTAAACTTTCAACTTTCTACATGCGTCGAGATGATACCCAGTGAATTTGACTTTCACCCGTCTGTTCTACTACAATGATTTCCACCGAAAGTTAGTCATACCGACCAAGCCCGTACACGTATTATCGGCGCTTCTGTGTTTCAGAATACACAATTTGACGGAAAAAATGACATTACAGCACAGTTGTGGCATCGTTTAATCTAAATGAAGCCTTTTTTATTGTGTACGGTGTCCGCGCAAGAAGCGACAATCGTCGATGTGACGCGTTTGCAGCACTTCCACCAAAGGTACGCCTCCCCTCAGCGACAGCCGCCGGTCGCACTCTGCGGCACTTCGCTGGCTCTTATGCGAGAACATAGACACGTCAATTCGTACATTTACTGAACCAATATGATAGCATAATATTTTTGGCGCACTGCATTCGTTTTGGACAAGCCGTTATGTAGCAGTTCTTAACGACAGAGCAACAGCGGTGCGCTGGCACGACTGCATGCAGTGTGCGTTGCGCGAAAAATATCAAAATCAATTGTGTGGGTGCATCTATCGAATGAGCATAGAAGCGTAATAGAGGCTGAACTGATATCGCCCTTTGGAAGGAGCAAAAAACAGATAATAAACTTGCCAGTAACCACCAATAAACCCTACCTGCTTCGGCGGCTGCATTTCCGATGGAGGCGGAAATGTTGTAGGCCCGTGTGCTCAGATTTGGGTGCACGTTAAAGAACCCCAGGTGGTCAAAATTTCCGGAGCCCTCCACTACGGCGTCTCTCATAATCATATAGTGGTTTTGGGACGTTAAACCCCACATATAAATTAAACGCTACCTGCTCCTCAGTCCACTGAGTTTTGTTTTTCCTTGCGGTTGTAAATTGTAACAAAAACATAGCGCTGTTGCCATTATCGCAGTGGCAATCGTTACAGGCAACAGTTGTTCGTGCTCATCAAAGGTGCAAAGTTTAGTAGCAGGTGCAGATCCCTTCCTTCCCGAATAAACGACAAACAGAAATGAAGTTAAACATTGACTTTGTGAGTAGACTACTTCTTTACCAACCAGAGCGCCATCTGTCGGCATGGCGCAGTGGTTAGTGTGCTCAGTTCGTAATTTGTAGGTGGCAGGTTTGAGCCCACGTTGGCGCAGGTTTTCCTTATGGGTGCTTGCGACATTCTTTTTATACTATAATTTTTATTATTTCTTCAGTGGCAGCTCGTCACGGTTGTCCTGACGCTGCTTCGCGCTCCACCAATGCCGGCTGGAGCGCGCCATCTACGATCCGCTCCATCATACGCCACCATACCCCATGTGCCACCAACATTTCCACCGCCATAATCCACCAAAATGGTGGTTGGCGGAATTCACCATTTCTATGGTGGACGATTTTTCAAAAGCGTTGCCATTTGAGCCCCGTGAGAACCGTATCCATCATTGTTTGGAAAGTATCTGGCGCTGAGCATAGACCGAAAGGGCAAACTTTAAACTCGTATCGGCTATCGGGAGTAATAAACGCCGTCTTTTCGCGGTTGCGCTCATCCATTGCGATTTGCCAGTAGCCTCTACGCATATCAATAGAGGGAAAATATTAAGCGTTGCGTATACGGTCCAACGAGTCATCTATCCGGGATAAATGATAAACGTCCTTTTTGATGACCTTGTTCAGTTTACGGTAATCAACGCAGAAACGCAACGTACCGCCCTTCTTCTTTACTAGCACAACTGGCGAAGCCCAGGGACTGGTCGATGGCTGGATGACGTCGTCCTGAAACATCTGAAACGTATAGCGTCTTGCTCTTTTTGCGACCTCCGATAGGCGTGTTGTCGCATGAATCTCTCGGTGGGTTCCGTGATAATATGATGCTGAGCAAGTAGTGTTCGTTTAATCTTTGACGTAGTGGCAAAGCAGTCTTCAAATGAGCCGACTATACGCAAAAGGCTTTCTCGTTGAGCCGAAGGTAGTCTCTCGTTTACGTGGAGAGTGTTCGCGGAGGCCTCGTCAGGGTGGCAATTCGATGAAAATGAAGCTAACGTGGACGAAACATCGGCTTCGGCAAGTTTTTCACAATATGCAATGGCAGTGTGTCTAGTTAGGTGGTGATATTCGTCGCTGAAGTTCGTGACCAGCAGGTGAACATGCCTATTGCTAGGCTGAATGATTTCTCGGGCAACACAGATTTGTTGTGAAATAAGGAGAGACAAATGGGCCTCTGCAATTACTGCGTCAGACACGTCCTGTCCCACTTATACTTCGACAAAGAGGCTGCTTCGAGGTGGGAGAGTCAAAAAATCGTCGATAACACGGAGCGCTCTTTTCCGGAGTTGTGTACTGTCAGTTGCAGCGCAAAAAAGGATCCTCGAACAACACAAGTAATCCACGGAGGTCGATGACAGCGCCGTATCCATGAAGGAGGTCCATTCATAGGTTGACTGGCCGAGAGCACACGTGCAATACGAGGAAAGAGCCCGCAAATGTGACGTCAGGCCGAATGGCCTTTAGCTTCGCTACGTTTTTCTGTATCTCACCAGAAATAAATCTGTTCATTCATAAAAAAATATTGACGTACGTATACTAATGCGTGCCGTGCATATACCAGTAGGCATCACCAGATGGCCACCTGCCGTGCGCAACTGGGGTCCTTGCCATGGTGTGGTAACGTTCTTCAGATCAGATGCCTGTGTGGCGCTCATTACGGAATAGTCGGCATCGGTGTCGACGAGGGCGATGACAGCATGATTTTCGAAGAAGACGGCGATTTCGGCAGAAACGATCTTTCTGCTGTTGGAGAACACTGCAAAACGGGAATGGTCCTTGTCTGGTCATTGCGTCGAAGGAGGGTCTTTTACAGTTCACCGGGCCGTGACTTCACCCCAGAAGTCGCCGTTCCTAGTTTCCCCGGCGGGGACTTGGTGACCGGCTCCTGAAAGGAGCGGAAGACGATGAGGGCAAACTGGGTGACGTAGACCGGCGAGGCGACGGTGATCTCGACTGGTAGTGCTGAGTAGTCGAAGGAGTTTGCTGGCCCGTAAGGTAGGCCTCGATTTCACGGAGGTGCTCACCGTAGCGCGGACATCGAACATCAGAATGGAAGCCACGGAGACCTGGTTGCCGGTATTGACAGTTCCTGTATACGTGACCCGCTTCGCCGCAGTGATAGCAGAGTGGAGGGTTATCCGAGGTGCGCCACGTGCTTGCCTTGCTACCACTTTGTCTTGATGTAGACGGCAGATAGGTGGGTGTGCGCGCAAACCTTGAGCCAAGAGGCGGGCTCGAAGCAGTGTCATGGAATGACTGCATGCCTGGTACCTTGGCCGCATAGCAGGATCGGTAGCCGGTGGCGCAGGGGATCGCAATGCCGCTGCGTATGTCAGGACTGGGGCTTCGGGAATCGGTGGTGCGATTGGGGCCAGGGGTGTGACTGCCTGCCGGACTTCTTGTCTGATTAGATCCGCGAGGGCTGGCACAGGTTGGTGGGATCCCACTGCCTGAACTATCGCAATTCGTCCCGAATAATACTTCGAATGAAGTCTGCGAAGACCTGTATCTCGCTGTCGGAGCCGATAGAGCATGTGGTGGCCGGGATTTGGCGTTCATATTATCACGACCGCTGCTGCAGCGTACGTTCCATAGTGGTCGCCTCATTGATGAATTGGGTGACTGTCGTGGGTGGATTGCGCACGAGCCCAGCGAAAAGCGGTTTTTTACTCCGCGCATCAGATGCTGCACCTTCTTTTCTTCGGGCATGGTAGGGTCCGCGTGCTTGAAGAGCCGAAGCATGTCCTCGACAAACATGGATACTCGTTCGTTCGGCAGCTGGTTTCTGCAGGATATGGCTTGTTCAGCCCTCTCCTTCCTCTCGGTGTTGCGATAGGCGTTACGGAGCTGACGTCTAAACTCTTGCCAGGTTGCAAAGGAGCCCTCGTGGTTCTCGTACCACGTCTTCGCAGAATCCTCCAAGTAGAAGTAAACTCGGTGCAGCTTGCGGAAATCGTCCTATTCGTTGATACTGGCAACCCAATCAAAGTGGTCGAGCAAGTCCTTAACATCCTCGAAGATGTCTCCGTGGAACGGCTTTGGTGTCTGTGGCGCATGAAAAACATAGGCGAGAAGAGAAGCATGGGCATCGCTGGTTTGCACCACCTGGCTTGTCATCGGAGTTGCCATATTTCTGGGTTTCGATGCCAAGGAACCAAATTCAGGGGGTAACCCACGCAGGCGGCGGCTGCTTCTTGCTTTTTGGGAGATGTAGCTGTCTCCACGATGGCCGAAACAGCCGAAGTACACGTACCCAGCGTCTCCACCAGTAATGTCACACGCAAAACAAGACCTGCAGCCAGAAGTTTACCTGAACCAGAGCAACGAAACTGTTCTCTTCCTTTTCACAACCCGAAATGACTATGAGCCACAGCGGCTCGCTCATCAATGGTGGCAATATGAAGGATGAAAACATTACTCTTAATCTGACCCCCCTCAAAATAATTTTGACCAATGAGTGTTTCACCTTACTATTGTCCATAGAAAGATAGTGCGGGATAAAGGTGTATCCCTTAGAGACGACCTTGCAAATGCCTCTTCGTCCTTCTCTGTAAATAGTGGGAGATTTGTTGCCCGGTAGAATGACAGAATCCAAAAGCGTATCCTGCAGCAAATGATGTGCGACTTTTCAGAGTGAGATTTAATGAACTGCTGAAGAACGCCTTCTTATGGGGGAACCCCGAGCAGTTCCACTGCGAAATTCTGGACTCTTTAGCCGGACGTGCCATGGTTAGGCTCGAAATGTATGCGCTCGTCTTCGACCACGTTGACCATGGTGTCCAATGCACAGATGCTAGCGTCTAACTCATTCACCTTAGTATTCAGTGCGTTACACTTCTCCGCCAAGGTATTGGCCCTATTATTAACGAATGCAACTGTTTAGCTAAGCGACTTGAACACGTCTCTGATCTCTCTTTTACAACTGTGTAGTTCCTCACTATGTCAAGGCCTTGTCAAAGCCCTCTTTTAGGCTGAACTAAGAGTACATACACAGCACTTCCATAGGTGCTTCGACGGGCGTTTCAGCGGTTTTATCACGGCGTTTCCATAACCGTTTTTATAAGCGGCTCCACAGGCGTTTCGAGTCTAGTGACCTGAAGAGGCTGTAGAGTCTCACTTTTAGCGTTATTTGAAAGCGACCATCCCGACCCTAAGTTGATTAATCGCCTCTTTCAGTGCAGCGTCCTTCCTGTCCAGCTGGATTATTCTGTCATTGTTCTGCTCCGGCGGAATGCCCCCCCCCCCCCTCGTTATATGTTTCTGGGATTCTTCTGGGACTCGGTCGTCGTGGCAGCAGGCACCTGAATAGAGATGGTGGTGCCCATTGATCGGGAATAGCTCCTGGATGGGGAACAGCTTGTGGATCGGCTACCGTTTGTGTATCGGGAGCGCCCTCTCGAGCAGCTGTACTTGTACCTTGACTCGTAGGCCGGTTCGGACAGCTTATGTATCGGTGGCAAGTCCTTGTCAAGGTCCCGTCGCTCCTTTCTTCGCTGTCTCGTAGGTATCTTGAATTTTTGTCTACAGGTTCTGTCAGCCGTTGGATGAGGCCCTACACGGAGAGCGCACTTCGGCGAGCAAATACGCTGGTCGTCACGGGATGTCATCCCGAAACATCGGCAGATGAAATTTCATGAACTGGGGCACATATATGCTCTGTGTCTGAGTCTACCACAGACATAGCAGACATCCATCTGCTATCGGTAGAGGGTGCACTTGAGTATGCTGGGACCGCACAAGACATAATTTGGAATGACGACATCGGTAGAA
Organism: Rhipicephalus microplus; assembly: GCF_013339725.1. Lineage (NCBI taxonomy): Eukaryota > Metazoa > Arthropoda > Arachnida > Ixodida > Ixodidae > Rhipicephalus > Rhipicephalus microplus. The sequence continues at coordinate 137,897,489 of NC_051165.1, forward strand.
ATATTAGTTCACCACTCTTCGAGAACATTAAGATTCCTCGACTGAATAACAAGCTTTTTAAGCTTTTTTCCGTCAATCTCCATATGGATGTTTCTGATGATGCTTTTGCATGTGTTGTCGGGCACAGCAATGTATGAGCTAACCTTGTTGCCTGCGTTATGAAGGGTAATGACCTCTAAACTTGCGTAGGCCTTGGCGTTTGCTTGCGATAGCGTACTAATCACAAAGATGCTTTGCATAGCATTAGGATAAATGCTGTCTTCTGTGATATCCACAGCGAAGAGACGCGTGGCTGTCGTGAGGGCATGAGAAATCTGATGCGTTCAAGCATTACTTCAAGCTATCAAGGCGTTCGCACACACACTGAAGCGAGAAAACTGCTGCTTCGCATGCGAGAACCTCTTCTTCCTAGCACAAGCTATTACGAAGCCTGGACCTCATCCCTACCTGTGCAAAATACAGCCACCATCACCTATTTTCAGCCGCCCACCGACATCAAGGCAGTACACCTATTCCTCGGATTGGGCGCCTATTACCGGCGTTTTGTCAAGGTATTCTCACAGACCGCCAAGCCGCTAACTCACCTCACAGAAGGCTACGTAGTATTGAGGTTACAAATGTCACAAGAGGAAGAATTTCAGGAACAAGAACGACGCCTGCAGACACCGCGTATGTTTGCGCATTTGGACAAACACGCCGGAACAGACGTACACACTGGCGCAGGCACCGCAGCACTTTGCGTCGGGCTGGTGCAATAGACCGATGGCCTGGAAAGGGTTATTGTTAAGTCTAGCCAGTTGTTATTCAAGGCCGAGAACAACTATTCCACAACAGAAAATGGCAGGCGTTTGAAAGTTGTTAAAGACCATTACGCTCTGTATTGGTCACCTATCTTGGAAAATCCTTGAGCTTATCTCGCAAGGTGTAGTCTTTGACGTTAGGATTTCGACGTTATCATCATGCCAAGTCTGGAAAGAAACACTTTGACGCCGACTGCTTGCCTGGTGCTCCCGTCGATCCACTACCGCAGAATGACGAGGTTTATGCGTGCCTCTTGGGAACCATCACTGTCAAAGACTTCGCCAAGCGGCAGCAAGCCGACCCGGAACTGAGGGGCCTAGTTGAATACCTCGAGGGCCGCACGACCACCATCCCGGAAATAATCAAGTGAGGGTTGGCATGGTTTTCAGCGAGGGTTGGCATGATATTCAAGTGAAGGTTGGCATGGATCTCCGGTGCCTCAAACCGGGGTTTGCGGCACCGGAGATCCGAGATCAAGATGTCGAGGTAGGAGGAGGTTGAACTCCGTAGAGAGAGTTTATTTACAATATTTACATGCCACTGGCTGTCTGGCCCGAAGCTCTACACTGAAAGCTCTACATTGAAAAATTGGCAGATCCCACGTACAGTGGGAATCGATGATATCTGAAGCACGAATGAGGAAGGTTGATAGGTCACTTCCAAATCAGCACACCGTCCCAAGACGGAGGTAAGTTAGGCCGTACATGACTTCCATGTCATGATTATCATATTTGGACGTTTCATTTACCTTTATCACCTATTACTGTAACCTCATATCAACTTTGGTATATACGAAGCTAGCGAAACAACCGCGAGAGTGCTATGAGCGTAGCATGTAGTCATGATTTACATGACATCCATAGCACGATTATTATTTTTGGATGAATCATATACATTCGTTGTCCATTCACGTCACGTAAAATCAAATTCGGTATATTGGGAACTAGTGAAACGACTACGACAGCGCTGTGAGCGTAGCATGTAGTCCCATTAAACATGAAACGCATATTATGATTAACAAGTTTTGACGTGTCATTTACTTTCTTTGTCTATTCACGTCCCGTGATACTGAGTTTGGTACATGTAAAGCTAGCAAACTGGCGGCGAGTGCGTCATGAAGCAAACCATTATACTGTGACGCAACGTAGACGCGTGCTCAGGCTGGACGGAATGACGCCACGCTAGCGAAACGACGCTGGCGCTACGAGCGTCCGTCGGTGTGGCTCGGTGGCAACCGGCGTGTTATGCGACATGCTGCATTTTACCCCGATGACGTTACTTAGATAGCACCGCGTCTGCCTCTATTCATGACGGAGGGACGCCGTAGGTGTGCTCAAACACGCATGCGTCATAGCAACGTAGCACACGCCTACAAGTATATAGAAGGCAGATCCACAATGGAGGTTAGTGGACAAATACACTGATATCTTCTAGGGGGATATCGGCGCCTGGAGTGGCATTGCCAGCATGATGCAATGAAACGAACACCGGTGCGCATGCGCACTGTGTCCGTCGGTGCACATAGGCGCCTTGATTGTGGCATGGAGTCATGTTCTTACATGACACGCATCTCAGGATTAACATTCGAGTGATGTAACACCGAATTTGCCATATGTGAAGCTAGCGAACCGTCCACAAACGCACCATTAGTTTGGGACGTAGTCACGTTGGTACATGACACGTGTGTTATGATCACCATGCTTGGACGTGTCATTTACCCATGCCGTTCATTCACGTGACGTAATACCGAATTTGGTACATGTGAAGCTAGCAAATGGCCACGAGCGCATCATGAGCGTAGCACGTAGTCATGTTTTTACATGACACACATCTCATGATTATCACGTTTGTATGAATCACAAACCTTCGTCATCCATTCTCGTACCGTAATACCGAATTTTGTACACGCGAAGCTAGCTAAATGATCGCAAGTGCATTATGAGCATGGCATGTAGTCATGTTACACGGCACGCATCTCACGATTATCATGTCTGCACCAGTCACATACCTTCATCATCCATTCACGTCCAGTCATACCAACTTTGGTATATGCAAAGCTGGCGAAATGGCCGCGAGCACCTCATGATTGTGGCGTGTAGTCATGTCATAATTTTTATGTTTGGTTGCCCCACCGCGGTGGTCTAGTTGCTTAGGTACTCCGCTGCTGACCCGCAGGTCGCGAGTTTGAATCCAGGCTGCGATGGCTGCATTTCCGATGGAGACGGAAATGTTGTAGGCCCGTGTGCTCAGATTTGGGTGCACGTTAAAGAACCCCAGGTGGTCGAAATTTGTGGAGCCTTCCACTACGGCGTCTCCCATATTCATATGGTGGTTTTGGGAGGTTAAAATCCACATATCAGTCATTGTTTGCTTTCGTCACTTGTGTTCGCCATACCATATGATATGGTATTCTATACCATATGGTACTTGTATTCGCCATATCTTATAGTAGGACAGTTGGTATGGTATGCCATACCATACCAACTCTGTCATGTGAATGAAACCACTGCAAGAGCAGCAAGATTATGAATTGTAAATCATCACATTCATGACAGACATGTCATGGCTTTCACGTTATTTCTTATCAGTTATGTTCGCCATACAGTCACGTTACGTCATACGAAGTTTGGTATAGAGGCCATTATCCAAACGTTCAAGAGAGCTAAAAGTCGTAAGCGGCTAGATAGATAGGTGCGCTCAAAGTCGCCGAAGTTCTCAAAGAAATGCTTCGAATTTAAAAAGGCTGTTTATTGAACAAGCTCCGTGAACCACACTAAGCAGACCGCGAGGGCTGATTAAATACAGTCTCTTCTCCCCAGATTCCTAGATCAGAGAATAGGTCTATACGGTACTGTCCAATAACATATACCGCAGCACACACGAGTGTCACTATGCCGGAACCGTCCCACACAAACACACATACACAAACCAAACACGTGTATGATCCCGGCGATGCTGCCCACGCCGGCGAATCTTGTTTCCAGCGAGGGGGATGACACGTGTTTGTCATCTCGACCCTCGTGCCCCCCACCCAAGCATTGTCGACCGGTGATCTCGGTCTAGACGCCTCCAAGGGGCCATAGCTGGACATCTGGTACTAATTTGAGCGTCGGTGGCTCATCAGTCAGAGACGCACAGCGTGGTGGTCCAACGTCCGCAATCGGCGGAAGCTCGGCTTTGTGGTTTTATCGGGGTGTGAAGTCGCCAGGTGTCGCATCTCTGCGCGGGCCTGAAGGACAGCGGTGCTCAGTAGAGTAACTTTAGCCACGCAGTGTCCAGTACATGGAAACAGCAGGACGTCCTGGCACTGCTTCTCATCTTCACAAAATGGGGCGGCTGCCTTTCTTCCCTTCTGGCGGCCATGGTAAAAGGGTGGCCCACTAAACGCAACAACTAGTCCACCGGCGGGAAAACACCTGAGGGTGATCAGCCATGCAGCTTGCCCGAAGCGTCGTTGTTTGGTGGCGTCATCCGGGCCATTGCCGATGACGCAATACGGCAATCAAAAATCAACCATGGGCCTTTCCTCCCTGGGAGAACACAGACATACACACAACCACATACACGGAAGAGAACCCCGCCCGCACTTGAGACACATCGAGTCCTAATATATTCTAAAGCCAACATTCCTTAAGTATTATTAACAAACACAAAGCAGTAATCGAAGCGTTTTTTTGACGTTGTCATCAAGCTCCCGATTCCAACACGAGAATACCCTTCTCCTTAACTGCTTTTAGGAAAGGAAACACCTAATCAATACGCTCTCCGTGGCATACTTGTGTGCCAGCGCCAGTAAACAGCTCCAACCCACCAAGCCTCACACTCCTAAAATACAGCCATTTGCTTCACCCTGTCTTTTAGTCACCAAAACTTTGTGCAACCAAAACTTGTCGTCGATTTCCTTTGAGCAGATGAAAAAATAACTGCCGTGCTGCACCTGCATTAGGAACATCTACTCTATACATCCGCAAACGCACGTTATAGTGCTCCTGCATGAATTAACAACTAATTCTACCTGCCGGTTGCCGTGTTAATGAAAGTTACAGAATTATTTCCAAACCAACAAACTCACTTTTTTACGTCCACACCGGGCACATGCCAACAAAACAAAAAATTACCAAAAAACTTTCGCATGAATCCTGAAAAAAAAAACTCACAAGGATTATCATTGCATCACCTCGCTCACTCATTTGTTTCAAACGTTGCTGTTACTCGACAAATGCTCCTAGGCGTGTCGTTATACAACCGCAAAGCGCTTACCTTTAAAACCGAAACATACCAAGCTTAAGGCATAAACAAGCTAGCAGCACTTGTTGCCCAAATGCTAGCTCTGTAGCCGAAATACTTAAAACGCTTTCCAAAAGCAAAAGCATTTTAAATAGTCAAGCAAAACTTCAAAACAAAATAAACAAGTCTGCTAGTTACCACTTTCAAATGCTGATGGCTTTTACTCAATTTTGAGACAAACGAGTAGCAGTTGAGCCCTGAGGGCCTTTCTTGGTGAACGGGGAACAGAACATCGGCAAAAATCATTCGCTTCACCTCCGAGCCCCGCTAAGCTACCCTCGCTGACGACCTGTATCGTTACCCTCGCTCAGCTACTCTTTGCGACCCAGCGACCTTGCGCACCCGTGTCCCATCAAACGTGCTGTGGATAAAACTACGGATGTCTGACAGTCCCCTTCCTTCTTTTTTGGATTGTCACCGAACGTGCTTTTTGTTTTCTTTTTGTCCAAAAGCTCTGGCGCATGCAAACCAACTTCGGCGTGCATGAAGAGGACCTCATTATATTTACTACACTCCTTCCTTGTGTTTGCATTTTCACCGAACGCACATTTCCTTTTCGTCCAGCGGTTGAGACACATGAGAAGGAACTCCTGAACCATCAAAAAACGCCTAATTTGGCTCACTACGTTTCAACGCTTAATGCCTACCTTCAAGCGTGTTGTGTTCTTTAATGCACTCCTGTCATTGCGATGATGCTTTCGCCTACGCCCCTTTTTGGAGTCCATTTCTAATCCTTCGACTCGCATCTCCTGCTCGCTAGTACTCAGGCTGGTTTCGTTAGCGCTCTAGCCCGCAAAGTCTGATCTATTTGCGCACAAATTGTCTTCTCCCTCACTCCTCAGACTGGCGGACAGCTTAACAATTCTCGTAAATGTGCACCTGTTTTCTTCCGAAGAAGCTAGCTCAAACTTCACGGAGCTGCTCACAACTGCATAGTGCTCAGCGATGTCTGCTATCGGTCCATCTCCTGAATTCAACCTGGTGTTCTGCGTTAGCGCGTCGAAATCTTCTTGAAAACCGCATGCAGAATCTACCGTGGTGATACTCTCTCGTGAATTCAGCTCACATGCCTGGGAGCTGTCCACAACTACTCTTCCATGCGCTACATTCGTACACTGGGCTGGCCTAATGCTAGTGTTTTTGCTTTTGCCGAGCGGGTCGAAATATTCTGGAACTCCATGGGGAATATTTCACATCGGGACACCCTCAATTTGTGTCTGTGCCAGGTTATCTACAAATATATTAGCTGTTTTGCTTGAATTCCCATAACACAGCACTTCACCACTATCACTATGGCCTTCATCGGCCTCTCCTCTTATCGCAGCTTCTTTCGCCGCTGTCAACCTTGCTCCATTCGTGAAACAACAGCTACCCTCGTAGCTGCCAGCTTTTCCTGCGTCTCTTATTGGCACCGCACTCAATTCATTCGTGAAACTACTGCTACTCCCGTAGTTGCTAGCTTTTCCTGCGGTTTTCATTTGCACCGCACACAACTGTTCCTCGCGCTTCTCGTGTGCCACTTGTACTGATTGACCTCTCCTATTCTTCCCATCTAACCTGTGTTCTAGTCTTTCACACTCGTGTTTGAACATTTCCTTCTCCTTCACCATTTCTTGCATTGCCTTCCTGTATTCTTCATCCCTTATTCTCTGCATGCGTCTATATCCATTCTTGTTTCAATAAATACATATTGCCGAAGTGGTCAATATCGGCTGTGTTACTTTTACTTTTGAGAATAACTTCATGGAGTTTACATGCAGACACATCATCCTCAAATTATAGGTGAAGATGCCAAAAAAGGTTTAGCAGGTTATCTGTCGTCAATCTCATCAGGTTCAGCAACTGCGTTGCTTTGGCTTAGCTTTGAAAAACGCAAACCCACCAGCGTTTCGGTTCTGGGTCTGGAGAAAACTAAACCTCGTAAATCCCACAGCAGAGACCGAAAGCACAAGCACACAAGTAGCACTATCTGGCTAACCTACCTCTCTACACTTTTCCTATTTCGTTTGCACTCCTCTGCTCTCTTCAACTTCCCAAAATTTTCCCGAAACGTACCTTCACAATTGCGCGAAAATCACAACTTGCTACTGAATTATCTGAGATTTCGTTCTTAATCAACTTTCTCAGGTGAACATCAAGTGCTGCTCTGTGATCTACTAACAACCACAAAAGCTAGGTAGTTGATCGATATATCTACTTTTTAACGTGTCTAGGCTAAAAGACTCGACACATCTCAAGCAGAAATCCAGGCACCCACTCGACTACATGCGGTCTTGTTACGCTGCGTTGATCCCGCTGAATTCCAGGGCTAGAGTTTTCGGCTGACCTCCAGTTCATGTCGCTTTCCGCCGCTGAGCCTCATTCCACCGCTGCCACCAGTTGTTGCGACCGGGGTTTGCGGCACTAGAGATCCGGGATCACGATGTCGAGGCAGAAGGAGGCTGAACTTCAAAGAGAGCGTTTGTTTACATAGCACGGGCTCTCTGACCCGAAGCTCTACATTGAAAACTCTACATTGAAAAAGGCTGTCTATTGAACAAGCTCCGTGAACCACACTAAGCAGCCCGCTAGGGCTGATAAATACATTCTCATCTCCCCGAATCCCTAGATCGGGGAATAGGTTCATACGACACTGTCCAGTGACATGTTCTGGAGCACACACGAGTGTCATTATGCCGGCGACGCCCCCAACAAACACATTTACACAAACCAAACACGTGTATGGTCCCGGTGATGCTGCCTCTTCCGGCAAATCTTGGTTCCAGCGAGCTGGGTGAAACGTGTGTGTCATCTCGCCGCTCGCGCCGACCACCCTAGCTTTGTCCACCAGCGAACACGGTCTAGGCGCCTCCAAGGGGCCATACAAGGACATCTGGTACGGATTTGAGCATCAGCGGCTCATTAGTCTGAGACGCACAGCGTGGTGATCTGATGTCTATAATCGGTGGAAGCTCGGCTTTGTGGCTTGTACCGGGGCACGAAGTCACCACGTGTCGCATCTCTGCGCAGACCCGAAAGACAGCGGTGCTCCATAGAGTAATTTCAGCCACGCAGCGCTCAGTACATGGAAACAGCAGGGTGTCTGGACGCTGCTCTTTATCTCTACAAATTGAGGCGGCTGGCTTTCTTCCGTTCTGGCGACCACAGTAAAAGTTTGGCCCGCCAAACGCATCAATGAAGGGAGCCCAGTCACGACGCCCGGTGCCACTCTGCCGACGTCAGCGACCAAGAAAACATCAGTGTCACTGTCCGCCTCCAGCGAGAAAAAGAAGCTAGATAGCTCTTTCGCCTGCGCATCAAGAACCGACAGTCGACCGACAGTTGCCGTTACAATGTTCGACGATGCTTCGAAGAATACCAGCCCGGTGATCACGTTTGGCTATGGGCGTATACGCCGATGTGGCCTCACTGAAAAACTTCTGCGAAGGTACTTCGAAATATACAAGGTAGTTCAAAGTCTCGGTACACTCAACAACGAGGTGTTCCCTAGCGGCATCAAGAATTCTGAACGGCAGCGGGCACGACCGGTAAGCGTTCCTTTCGTGCCCCTCAAGCCTCCTTATGCGCATATCAAAGAACTTCATTAGTTGTTTTTTCTCACATGTTTTGCTTTATTGCGTGAACACATTTATAATTGGTTTGTTTTTGACGTTACCGACACTGACGCGGTCATTCACGTATATGATTGATTGATATGTGGGGTTTAACGTCCCAAAACCACCATATGATTATGAGAGACGCCCACTCAAGTATATATATATATATATATATATATATATATATATATATATATACATATAAGGGAAAGAAGTGTATACCTAAGGACTCGTTTTTCCGTGTTTTTAACACAATAATAATGAGATATAACAGACAGTAATGCCAAGGAATGTACAGGGGAAGTTATTAACAATAATGGAATGTAAATAAGAAGAAAGAAAAGTGGAAGAAAAAATTACCAACTGTAAGCAGGAATCGAACCTACGACCTTCGAATTACGCGTTCGATGCTCTAACCACTGAGCTATTACAGCGGCACTCCCTCCATCCACTTTTTGGGTTTATCTGTGAATTTAGAAGTAGGAGCGACAGTCAGCGCCATCTATAAGCCAAACAACGAGTGTGAAAACACTCTTATGCGCATGTTTGGCGTCACGTAGCACGTGAACTTATTATGAGCGGGCAGCTGATTAATTGTCCCTCTTATACAACCTAAACACACCAAGTCTGCCAGTACGAGACCCTCGTTCAATGAAATAAGGGAAAGAAGTGTATACCTAAGGACTCGTTTTTCCGTGTTTTTAACACAATAATAATGAGATATAACAGACAGTAATGCCAAGGAATATACAGGGGAAGTTATTAACAATAATGGAATGTAAATAAGAAGAAAGAAAAGTGGATGAAAAAATTACCAACTGTAAGCAGGAATCGAACCTACGACCTTCGAATTACGCGTTCGATGCTCTAACCACTGAGCTATTACAGCGGCACTCCCTCCATCCACTTTTTGGGTTTATCTGTGAATTTAGAAGTAGGAGCGACAGTCAGCGCCATCTATAAGCCAAACAACGAGTGTGAAAACACTCCTATGCGCATGTTTGGCGTCACGTAGCACGTGAACTTATTATGAGCGGGCAGCTGATTAATTGTCCCTCTGATACAACCTAAACACACCAAGTCTGCCAGTACGAGACCCTCGTTCAATGAAATAAGGGAAAGAAGTGTATACCTAAGGACTCGTTTTTCCGTGTTTTTAACACAATAATAATGAGATATAACAGACAGTAATGCCAAGGAATATACAGGGGAAGTTATTAACAATAATGGAATGTAAATAAGAAGAAAGAAAGTGGATGAAAAATTACCAACTGTAAGCAGGAATCGAACCTACGACCTTCGAATTACGCGTTCGATGCTCTAACCACTGAGCTATTACAGCGGCACTCCCTCCATCCACTTTTTGGGTTTATCTGTGAATTTAGAAGTAGGAGCGACAGTCAGCGCCATCTATAAGCCAAACAACGAGTGTGAAAACACTCCTATGCGCATGTTTGGCGTCACGTAGCACGTGAACTTATTATGAGCGGGCAGCTGATTAATTGTCCCTCTGATACAACCTAAACACACCAAGTCTGCCAGTACGAGACCCTCGTTCAATGAAATAAGGGAAAGAAGTGTATACCTAACGACTCGTTTTTCCGTGTTTTTAACACAATAATAATGAGATATAACAGACAGTAATGCCAAGGAATGTACAGGGGAAGTTATTAACAATAATGGAATGTAAATAAGAAGAAAGAAAAGTGGATGAAAAAATTACCAACTGTAAGCAGGAATCGAACCTACGACCTTCGAATTACGCGTTCGATGCTCTAACCACTGAGCTATTACAGCGGCACTCCCTCCATCCACTTTTTGGGTTTATCTGTGAATTTAGAAGTAGGAGCGACAGTCAGCGCCATCTATAAGCCAAACAACGAGTGTGAAAACACTCCTATGCGCATGTTTGGCGTCACGTAGCACGTGAACTTATTATGAGCGGGCAGCTGATTAATTGTCCCTCTGATACAACCTAAACACACCAAGTCTGCCAGTACGAGACCCTCGTTCAATGAAATAAGGGAAAGAAGTGTATACCTAACGACTCGTTTTTCCGTGTTTTTAACACAATAATAATGAGATATAACAGACAGTAATGCCAAGGAATGTACAGGGGAAGTTATTAACAATAATGGAATGTAAATAAGAAGAAAGAAAAGTGGATGAAAAAAATTACCAACTGTAAGCAGGAATCGAACCTACGACCTTCGAATTACGCGTTCGATGCTCTAACCACTGAGCTATTACAGCGGCACTCCCTCCATCCACTTTTTGGGTTTATCTGTGAATTTAGAAGTAGGAGCGACAGTCAGCGCCATCTATAAGCCAAACAACGAGTGTGAAACACTCTTATGCGCATGTTTGGCGTCACGTAGCACGTGAACTTATTATGAGCGGGCAGCTGATTAATTGTCCCTCTTATACAACCTAAACACACCAAGTCTGCCAGTACGAGACCCTCGTTCAATGAAATAAGGGAAAGAAGTGTATACCTCTGGACTCGTTTTTCCGTGTTTTTAACACAATAATAATGAGATATAACAGACAGTAATGCCAAGGAATGTACAGGGGAAGTTATTAACAATAATGGAATGTAAATAAGAAGAAAGAAAAGTGGATGAAAAAATTACCAACTCTAAGCAGGAATCGAACCTACGACCTTCGAATTACGCGTTCGATGCTCTAACCACTGAGCTATTACAGCGGCACTCCCTCCATCCACTTTTTGGGTTTATCTGTGAATTTAGAAGTAGGAGCGACAGTCAGCGCCATCTATAAGCCAAACAACGAGTGTGAAAACACTCTTATGCGCATGTTTGGCGTCACGTAGCACGTGAACTTATTATGAGCGGGCAGCTGATTAATGGTCCCTCTTATACAACCTAAACACACCAAGTCTGCCAGTACGAGACCCTCGTTCAAGGAAATAAGGGAAAGAAGTGTATACCTAAGGACTCGTTTTTCCGTGTTTTTAACACAATAATAATGAGATATAACAGACAGTAATGCCAAGGAATGTACAGGGGAAGTTATTAACAATAATGGAATGTAAATAAGAAGAAAGAAAAGTGGATGAAAAAATTACCAACTGTAAGCAGGAATCGAACCTACGACCTTCGAATTACGCGTTCGATGCTCTAACCACTGAGCTATTACAGCGGCACTCCCTCCATCCACTTTTTGGGTTTATCTGTGAATTTAGAAGTAGGAGCGACAGTCAGCGCCATCTATAAGCCAAACAACGAGTGTGAAAACACTCTTATGCGCATGTTTGGCGTCACGTAGCACGTGAACTTATTATGAGCGGGCAGCTGATTAATTGTCCCTCTTATACAACCTAAACACACCAAGTCTGCCAGTACGAGACCCTCGTTCAATGAAATAAGGGAAAGAAGTGTATACCTAAGGACTCGTTTTTCCGTGTTTTTAACACAATAATAATGAGATATAACAGACAGTAATGCCAAGGAATGTACAGGGGAAGTTATTAACAATAATGGAATGTAAATAAGAAGAAAGAAAGTGGATGAAAAAATTACCAACTGTAAGCAGGAATCGAACCTACGACCTTCGAATTACGCGTTCGATGCTCTAACCACTGAGCTATTACAGCGGCACTCCCTCCATCCACTTTTTGGGTTTATCTGTGAATTTAGAAGTAGGAGCGACAGTCAGCGCCATCTATAAGCCAAACAACGAGTGTGAAAACACTCTTATGCGCACGTTTGGCGTCACGTAGCACGTGAACTTATTATTATTATATATATATATATATATATATATATATATTGTAACGGTAGGATGAGAACCATCCTTCACCCTCACACTGACGTAGTGCATGTTACGCGACTCAAACCGTATTACTCCAGTGCCTCCTGATTAGCACCGGGTCGGTGCTCCAGCCGCCGGGGAAATCATGTAACGGTAGGATGAGAACGACGAAGAAGACAAAGAGGAGGACGATGTTGTCAGATCTGTGAGCCAACTGGGCGCCATCTTGTCCACCACCGAGTTTATTCCTCGTTTTATAAAGTAAAGTTATTCTCCCGTAACAATATATATATATATATATATATATATATATATATATATATATATATATATATATATATATATATAGTGAAATGAATCCTCCGTGGTTTTTAAACCACGTTGTGACCGCTCACGGAGGGTCTACTTGACTACTTGAAATGATATATATATATATATATATATATATATTGTTAAGGCGTTTATTAGCCGGCAACCAGCGAGCATACACAATGGCGACCGTCACGGCCAAGCACGGACTCCCAGCGCGAGTGGCGTCCTTGTTGGGTAGCCACACTAAAGGTACTCAAGAGTTCGACCCATTTCAGAGTTCTGAGGCTTCGCTACAATTAGCCCGGGGACGAAGAGGGAGCCACCTGGCGACCTAACAGCTTGTTACTGTCGGCGGGTCATAATAAGCCATCAGGCGCTCCCCGTTGACGATGTCGCGCCCACGGCGGTGCATGTCCGAAGATTGTTCGACGGGTTCGATCAGATAGTTGACGGGAGATGTGCGTTCGATGACATGGTAGGGGCCTTCGTATTTGAAAAGTAGTTTGTAAGAGACGCCAGCTGCAGACGTTGGGATCGAGAGCCATACAAGCGCACCACGAAGGAACGTGGGCTTTGAATTGGTGGAGCCATCACAAATACTTTTCTGTCGCCCTTGCTCATTGATCGTAAAAGTCTTGGCAAGCTCGCGACGCTCTTCAGCAAGCCTGACTGCCTCAGAAATTGGTGCACGCTCAGATGGATCCGGCGTGAACGGGAATATCGCTTCCATGGTGTGTGACTGGCGCCTTTCTTACAGCAATTAGAAAGGTGCAAAACCGGTCTTGCTCTGAGGGGCGGTGTTGTAGGCGTAGGTGACGAAGGGGAGTATATTATCACGATTCGTGGGGTTAGCGGGAGCATACATCGAAAGCATGTCGTCGAGTGTGCGGGTAAAGCCATCGGTGAGGCCATTCGTCCGAGGGTGGTAAGCAGTAATTTTGCGGTGGACCAAATGCACTCCGTCAGATTGGCTTCGACTACTTTCGACAAGAAGACACGGCCTCGATCACTTAGAAGGTCTTGGGTTGGTCCGTGGTGCAGTATGAATTGATGCAGCAAGAAGGACGCAACATCGCGCGAAGTAGCCACTGGGAGAGCAGCGGTTTCAGCGTATCACGTTGAATGGTCTACGACAACGATGGCCCAGCGGTTAGCAGCTGACGTCAGAGAAAGTGGTTCATACAAATTGATACCTACGCGCCCAAACGGATGGTCAGGACAAGGTAACGATTGCAGACTGGTGTGCGACATGTGCGCTGATGGTTTTCGGCGTAGGCAAGCGAGGCAAGAGCGAACGAACTGCTGCATGTAGCGGTACATCCCGCACCAGAAGTAGCGTTGTTGATTGTGGTGGTAAGTTTTGGATACCACAGAGTGCGCACATTGCGGATCAGAATGGAAAGATTCACATATCTCCAACCGCAGGCTGCAGGGTATGACGAGTAACCACTGCCGGCCATCGGAGCCGTAAATGCGTTGGTGTAGGAGGCCATCACGGATGGCAAAATAGTGAGCTCGATGACGCAAGGCAGGCGTGGATGGTGTTGTGGACGGATCAAAGAGTACGTCGATCAGTGGGACGATCCAATTATCCTTTCGCAGTTTGGTAGCGAAGACGTCAACATCGATGGCGGAAACAGCAGTTGAGGTTACTGAGCAGGGGACGTCGTCTTTAGGTAAAGGGGAGCGCGAGAGGGCATCGGAATCAGCATGCTGGCGTACGATGCGGTACAGCACGCGGATGTCGTAGTTTTGTAAGCGAAGAGCCCGATGGGCGAGACGGCCTGAGGGATGCTTCAACGATGAAAGCCAGGATAGTGCTTGATGGTCGATGACTACGTCGACTGGTCGACCATAAAAATAATGTCGAAACTTTGCAAGGGCCCAGACGATCACCAGGCACTCTTTCTCGGTGACGGTGTAGTTTGTCTCAGCTCTCGTGAGCGTACGGCTTGCATATGCTTCGATATATTCAGGGAATCCGGGTTTGCGCTGCGCAAGGACAGCACCGAGGCCTACACCGCTGGCATCCGTGTGCACCTCTGTTGGAGCTGTAGGGTCGTAGGGGCGTAGATTGGGAGGAGACGTCAACGAATGGCGGAGCTTCGCGAATGCGTCGTCACACTCGGATGATCACGAATTGAGGGGCCCGTTACTTCCAAGGAGCTTCGCCAGCGGTGATATGATCGTGGAAAAATTTGGTATGAAGCGTCGGAAGTATAGCACAGGCCCACGAAACTACGCAATTATTTTACAGATGCAAGTTTGGGGAATTTGGCCATGGCCCATATCTTGGTCGGATCACGAAGAATGCCGTCCTTAAACACGACGTACCCTAAGATGGTGAGTTTCCATGCTGGAAAGAGGCAGTTCTTCAGATTTATTTGCAAGCCGGCATTGCTAACACGTGCAAAATCTTCTTTCAGGCGTTGGAGATGCGTGGAGAAATCCGGAACCAGGAAAATGACATCGTCTAGGTAACACAAGCACGTGTACCATTTCAAGTTGCACAGAATGGTGCCCATCACGCGCTCAAAGGTCGCAGGTGCATTACGTAGACCAAACGGCATGACGATGAACTCGTACAAGCTGTCTGGTGGGACGAAGGCGGTCTTCGGTCGAGCGTCGTCAGCTATGGGTACTTGCCAGTTCCCCGAGCGCCGATCGAGAGAAGAAAAAAAATCGGCTCTGTGAATGCTGTCAATCGCGTCATCGATACGTGGCAGTGGATAAACATCCTTGCGAGTGGTCTTATTGAGCCGTTTGTAGTCCACACAGAACCGCACAGAACCGTCTTCGCAACAAGAACAACAGGAGACGCCCATAAACTGTTCGAGGGCCAAATAACGTCGCGTGGGAGCATATCGTCAACCTGCTCATTAATTACCCGACGTTCAGCAGGCGGCACGCAATATGGACGTAGCGGTAAAGCTAGATGGGCACCAGTGTCGATGCGATGCGTAACAGCGGACATGCGACGGAGAGAACGTCGCCCGACATCGAAAGAGGAACGATATTCTTGCAACAGGCTCAGAAGCTGGGAACGCTGTGCCACCGTGAGGTTGTAAGCGATGGAGGGGCCAAATACAACAGCGAATTACGGATCAGAAGTGACAACGGCATTCATGGTACGCGACCTGGCACAACGCGTGTCATCCGGTACGTTCAGGACGTGTGCTTTGTCGACTGGTTTCACTCTGCCGAGACATTCCCCTTGAAGCAAGGTAATAGCGTACGGGGATGGTTTGGTTACGAAAACAGCGGTGTCGCCCTAGGTGACCTGCACAGTCGCAAAAGGTACTAGCAACCCTTTCCCGCTACAAGCGTGGTCAGAAGGTGAAATTTTTTTTGTTATATTATGCACATTTGGTTGTGTTATATTATGCACATTTGGTGAATCCTTGCTGTTCGCCAAGTTAGGGGTCAGCAGCTCAGTCAAGCTGTTTTTTTTGATTGGAGTTTTCATTGAAACGATCCTCGGATTTTGCAGCTTTTACTGCGGGCCCCTGTCATCATGTACACAATGATGATGAAATAAACGTATTATTATTATTATTATTAAATGAGTGCAATTGTGTCTGAGAGACCGGCGCAGTAGACCGACACAGCCGTCGTCTTTCATTAGAATCTTGCTGATTGTCGAGAGACTATCATCTGGCGTCTAACGCGCGAAGGGTGAGAGTTCAATTTCGGTGGCAGCACAATGGAAGACAGCGTCATGGCAGGAAAGAAAGTGCCCTCCAAGGATGACGTCCTGAGAGCATGCCGAAATGATGATGAGCTGGCTGACATGCAGAACGTCCTGAACGACAACGCGATCTGTGCACCCGGCTGTAGGATGTATACGATGCAAATTAGCAGTACGGAGGGACAATCAAGAAAGTGACGTCGTCACTTTTTTAAGTAAGCGGCAAAATTTATCGCACATAACTGGTACGGTAGCTAAAGTGTCGATAAGAGCTGTTGCACAAACACCGTCCACAAGCACGTCAATAATATTCAAGGGGCTGCTCTGAGGGCTTTCACATTGCGATGGCGTCGCAGTCCTTGCCTCAGGGACTGCGACGACTAGTTTTACCACTCATGAGCAGCTGAACTTAGCCGCATGGGGGGCAGAGAGCGACGTCGTAGAGACGGCGATCTTCGAGGAGATTGACCTGGGTGAGACGGTGGTTATTCGGGATAGGGACGGCTGAGCTGGCCTGCATCAGACGAACAAAAGGAAGCCGGCTGTACGCGAGGGCAATAACGGGCTACGTGACCGGCGTAACCGCAGGCAAAGCAGATGGGTTGGTTGTCGTGTGTGCGCCGTCGATTCGCCTGGGTAGGCCTCACCCATGTCGCAAGAGCCGATGGACGGAACAGTGGCTGCAAAGGATGCATGGTGAGCTGAATTGAGGCTGAGGAGATACGTCAACGTACGTAGCAGGCATACCTGCTACAAAGGACGGAGTTCAAGCGGCAGCTTTAGCATAAGTCAGAGGGGCGGGTGCTGGAAAGACTTCAGGTGGCCTGGCGACCACTTCGGCGTAACTCATATATATATATATATATATATATATATTATATATATATATATATATATATATATATATATATATATATATATATATATATTATATATATATATATATATATTTATATATATATATATATATTTATATATATAAATATATATATATATATATATATATATATATATATATATATATATATATATATATATATATATATATATATATATATATATATGAAGCGATGGTTGGTAGAGGCCGACCGAGATGGAAGAAGGAAGATGGAATAAACATGACGTATGAGCAAGGCCATGCCGCCCAGTCATTATTGCATTACACGAGTCGACAGGATGAAGACCTGGCGGCCACTTCATCAACCGGCTACCATCTTCGAACGTCTCAGCAAGACGCAGTGATCGAACGTGGACCACGAAAGTACATAGCAACTCTACACCAAGACCAGCATCGTGACAGCACCATCAGACGACCTTGACATCCCCAAGTACACCGGATCAGCGGACGACGGACCCGCAAAGGACTGGTTCAACCTCTACGAGCTTCACTGTGCTGCTGCATCCTGGTCGGAACGGGAGATGATCACAAACTTCACAGACTACATCTCAGGTGAGGCATTCAAATTTTACCTCACCCACATGTTCGAGAACGATGAGTCTTGGAAAAAGATCAAAGAAGAAATGATCACCCGTTTCAAAGAAAACGATGAAGACCTGTTCATACCTCATCAGCTGAAGGCTTTTCAACTCAACCATCACAGTTACGCGAAGTGTTCCCGAAGTAAGCGTATTTTCCAAACAAGACTTCAGAGTAAATATTCCACCATTGTTCCATCATATGATTCGTCCGAATACACTTCACGCATTACACCACCAGCTTGGGACTTGCACATCGCAGCAGAGAAGGTAATGTCACCGTATGCCGATAGGAATGTAGACCATTTTGCCAAAAGATCAAGCTTACGGTTGGATTTTTCACGGGCAATTAAATCGGCAATTTCACTGTATTCACGGCACCATAATACTTCAAATATTTCTGAACAACCCGAATAACTTGATGCTTCGTGTCATACACATGGCCCACACGGCTTTGGACGCGTGATGGCATTTACGCATGATAAGTCAGTAAATCCACATGAAACCAAACCAGACAACGAATGTTCACAGAAATGTCATTTGTTCAAAGTATTCAGATCAGCAGTTCCACAAAGGCAGAAGCATTCACAATCAGCATCTTGTGAAGAAAAGTGTTCTGCGGAGGCGTCGAGTCTTCATCAATCACAAGATTGAAGCGACGTGAATTCAATATACAACCTCAGTGCCTATAATGAAAACGAAACCGCAGGTGCGACTTCTGATAACATAAGTACGCTTCAGGGAACCACCAACAATGAACGGTTTATAAATACAGAAGATTCAAGTGCACCAAACCCACCACATTATCTTGCGCCGGAAACAGTTGCATTGGTTGGCGTCGTAGAAGCCTGTGGAGGACCGGCTAAGAATCCTGGCACACCACGATCAACGTAACACCACAAGCAAGTTGACGAAACCAAAAAAAAATAAAATGTCCACGTATACTCCAACATTTTCAACGACGAACCAAAACTTCATTGAATGCACTCTTAGGCTTAAAGAACATTGCAAAAAGGCCCATTGTGGTGGATACATTCTCCACGAAAGATCAAGAATGTGTCTTCCATCAAACCATCTGCGACATCGCCATAGAAAAATCTCCAAAAGCCACAAAAAACACCCCTTGTACTCGGCAGAAACACAGGCAGCGCCCGATCAACCTCAATCAACGCGCACGCAAGCCTGCACGGCCTGTGCTACGCCGAAGAATTCGATGCCTTTGATATCCGAACTGTCGGTTCTGCAAGGTTTTTGAACCTCGTTTGTTTTTCACTAGAATACCGGCTGCGATTTCCGCTATCTCCACGTCCAAAGCATTCTTGTGTTATCCAGGACGCAACCATCAGCCTCGTCCGCCAGATCTCTTATAGATATCACCGGACTGCCGCACTCTTCCCTCAAGTCTTAGCGACGAAGAAGACAACGCATGCATTTTAACATTTGTGAAACTACCTCTTTATTGTGACATTGGTGACTTCCAAGCCCCTCCTTAATTACTTTTTCTTGTTTGTAAGTTGTATCTCATGCCTTCTTTCGGGGGGAGGGGGAATCATGTGACATATGATGGGATTGATGGTTTGTAGAAGCAGACAAGGAAGATGTCAGAGTGGAATAAACATGGCATATGAGCCAGGCCACGTCGCTCATTTATCGTAGCGTCATATATATATATATATATATATATATATATATATATATATATATGCATTTTTAGTTACAAGAAGAAAAGTGCGCTATATAGCCCCATTTTTCTGCGAACGGATATCACCTTTCCGGCCGGGGTCGTCTGCGCACGCTTATCTCGTGAGCACACAAACGGGGGGGGGGGGGGGCTGCCTATGGTTTCAGCGCACGCCATGTGCCCCCACAGAAGACAGGAGCTTCTACAGGGCGCGTTCTCAAGACGAAAAAGCGGTGCCGAAGTTGTTCCTCGGGTGGCCGTGTTCCCTTAAGGCGCGTTTACAGTTGAGAAACAAGACACTCATCTTTGTCTGCCGACTGTCTTTGGGAGTGTCTTTTGTCTTGTCGTCGTCTTAATGGCACTGCAACGACACAAACAGTACACAATTGTCTCTGGAAGACTCCACTAGTGCTTTGTCATGCTGACATCTTTCCGTTCGTGAATTCTGCAGTCTAACTGGAGGCACACGCACTGACACTGACTAAACTCGTACACAGGCCCCTTATTTTCAGCCATGCTCCCCTCTCTGCAATTTTTCCTCTCCAGTTACACGGTGCCACCCCTGCCTAATCTACGGCGTCTAGGGGCGAGGATGGGGATACACAAAAAGGAAGCGAAAAAAAAAGACTGCCGTGCGGAGCGCAAGACGCCTATTGAAATGCCGTTGAAGCTTCGGAGTGGACATTGTTATCTCGCCCAAGATTTCCTCTTCGTGGTCATCTGAAGCAAAGACATGGGCAATATTTCGCTCATCCGACAACTCCCGACCACACGCTGACGACAGGTCTTCCGATGTGTTTTGCTGGTGTATTTGGTCTGTGATTATACTACCCTACGACGACAGGCTGTCTATTGTGGCGTCATCGACGTCATCAGTCTAGTGTGACCACCGGGTCTGGCGACTTCGTTAGCGGGCGACTTGTCGGCTGATGGTATGCATCTGCCTCATGTCTTCGTCGGGGTCATCTCAGTGTCATGCCACTGTAGCGTAAACGTGCCTTTACAACAGTGTTTCTTCTATGTCGTGGTGGTCTAGTAGTTTAAGCACTCGGCTGCTGACCCACAGGTCATGCGATTGAGTCCCGGCTGTGGTGGCTGCATTTTATATAGAAGCAGAAATGCTGTAGGCCCATGTGCTTAGATTTTGTGCACGTTAAAGAAGCCCAGGTGGCCGAAATTTTCGGAGCCCTTCACTACGTCATCTCTCATAATCATATGGTGATTTTGGGCCAATAAACCTCACATACGTGACATCAGATGTTAGCCTTGCTTCGGAAAACATTATATTAGGTTGCTATCGCATTCATTGCTTACCCATTTTTGCGAAACTGTGACTTTTTATTGCACTTCCTAGCTTTGTATCGGGCGTTTTTCGTGCTTGTAATGTTTTAAGCTACGTGAGGATGCTGTTTCAGATGATGGAAATGCCACAGCCGTATCTTATTTTCATTCTTCTTTCATTCCGTTTTAGTCCACAAATGTTCTCAGGATTCCTCCTGCGTGAACTGCGCCTTATTGTTCCAGAAGCTTCGCGATTATTGTAGATCACTGTGCTAGGGTTTCGCGGAAGACGCAGACACTCGAAACTCTTTCAGAGCCTGGGCCATGACGAGCGATAAACCTCCAATATGCGATGGCAGATGCATAAATGCCGACGAACTTCACTGCTTGTCAGTGGATCGATGGCCGATGCTGAGTTCATCACTATCACAAACAGTTCTATTGCTGCAGCCATACTTTCTGTTTTGTGACCACAAGTTCAGCCAAATGAAGAGTTCCCTCTTTAAATTGCTTTCTGTTTCCTTCATCGACATCACGACCACATGACAATACTTTATCGTGACTCCTACTGATAACAAACGTTTGCGACCCATGCTGTTTGCTCCATGCCAGAACTGTTTCATTTTGCATCGAGCAATGTCATTTTTTTTTCTTTGCGACAAAAACATAAGCTAGGAATGGTAATATCGTGGTGTATTGCATTGCGTCAGAGTGTGAAAAGTGTAAAGATCGGGAATTCCCAAGACTTAGGTAATTTAATAATGGCGTAATTTTCTGTCGGGCTTCACAGACCTACTGATGTAGTTATCTACAGTTCCAATTCCAAGTTAGGTAAAAGTGCGGAATTCGGACGCGTGGCTCTGCTGAACGCATTTGTTTCCTTTCGCTTTACTTTGTGCTCTTCGAGAACCATGATTGGTGCATAGTCAACAGAACTGTAAAGAAGTTATTTTGTGGCATTATTAGCAATTTGAGAGCTGCATGCGTGTGCGGTTCTTTCTTGTGGCGATCAGTAGCTGTTTATTATGAACTGACGTCTGGCCTTATCTCCTACTTTTCTGAATAGAAAGGAACATCTATGGATGCTCGACTCTCACACAATCTTTTCTGCTTAGCTGGAGGGGCAGGAGTGACCAACTTTATGTGCATTTGTCATTCTTTAGCTTGGCGGTCTACATGCCTCTAATAGTGGTAAATAAGTTAATGTTGTTTACCTGTGTACACTTTTATAAGAAAACCTTCCGCAATGAATGCCCCGCCGCGGTGGTCTAGTGGCTAAGGTACTCGGCTGCTGACCCGCACGTCGCGGGTTCAAATCCCGGCGGCGGCGGCTGCATTTCCGATGGAGGCGGAAATGTTGTAGGCCCGTGTGCTCAGATTTGGGTGCACGTTAAAGAACCCCAGGTGGTCAAAATTTCCGGAGCCCTCCACTACGGCGTCTCTCATAATCATATGGTGGTTTTGGGACGTTAAACCACACATATCAATCAATCCGCAATGAACGCGTTTGTTTTGTTGCATCATGTACTGCAAATGTTACATGTTTCAGAAGTAAACGTGAATGCGTAATTGTTGTGGTATATATTTGATTAAGTGCTACAAACATAAAAGTAGCTTATGTTTTCTGGTTATTTTCAAACGTACTGCATTTATTGCACGCGTTTAGTAAAGCTTGATTCCAAGTGTATTTGAACTGTATCTTTGAGGGTATGTACTATTATTCTGCATTTGCAAAACTGCTTGTCACGCGTGTTCGAACAAGAATTTACGGCAGGGGTACGGTGCTGTACTGTTCTACAGCAACAAATTTGTGGATGAAGAAATCTTAGCATCTGCAATATGGGTTTCCTGCACAATACTGTAAACCCTGATTGATAGCCAGGATACCTAATTCTAGAATAGTATCGAATGTATGGTCGATGAGAAGGAAAGATTGAGAAAAGGAAAAGATGAAGAGTTTGAGCGTGGGGAGGTGGTGTTGGTGATGAAAGTAAGGTGTAAAGGAGAGCAGTTAGGCGTCTTCGAAGTGTCCTGATATTGTCACGGGGTGAAAGTAGGCAGAGGGTAGAAATATATTTACAGATTGTACACGGAGTACATAGTGTCCTCGAACCAAGATGGTGGAGTGGCAACAACAACACGAGCTTTTGTTGAATCGTCATCTTCGTCACCTTTATGGGGCATTCGTTGATGTTCATGATGACTGGTATCATATAGCTGTCTGCCGGTGAAAGTACCGTCTCGGCGCTTAAGAAAGCGTGCGATAATGGGCAGAGAAGTACGGCTTGAGGCGGGAGAGGTGTAAAATATGAGGGGACGGCAGAGACGATGAGAATGGAGTGTCCAAGAGAGCGATATCATAGGTGACCTCGGTCAGCTGGCGCAAGGCTTTGTAAGGCCCGTTGTAGCAAGCCTACGACGATGAACTTCGAGGACAGGCCAACGTGACGGGAGGGAGTTCATAGCAAGATCAACATTCCTGTGGAGTAAGAGACAGCTCTCTGAACGCTGTCATAGTGGTCCTTTTGAGATGACTGTGAGGCAGAAAGGCGATCCCGGGTAATCTGGCGGGCCGCTCGAGTCCGAGTAGTTGCATCGCGAGCGTACTCGGTAGGAGTGTAAGTATGCTATGGCAGAAGAGTGTCAAAAGGCAAAGAGATGTGACGGCCCTTCAGGAGATAGAAGGAAGAAAAGCCAGCGGTGTCGCGTCGTGACGAGTTGTAGGTAAACGTCACGTAAGGCAAATTGACATCCCGATCGCGATGATCTGCGGATACATACATGGATAGCATTGTCAACATTGTGCGGATAAGGCGCTTGGTGAGTCCATTTGTTTGCGGGTGGTAAGCAGTGGTGAGTCTATGACGTGTGGAACACGAGCGAAGAATGTCGTCCACGACCTTGGAGAGAAATGAACGACAATGGTCGGTCAGCAGATGACGCGGTGCTCCGTGGTGGAGAATAATTTCATGAAGGAGAAAGTCCGCGACATCAGTAGCACAGCTTGTTGGTAGCGCTCGCGTGATGGCAAAGCGTGTCGCGTAGTCTGTTGCCTCCACTACCAACTTATTCCCACTCACAGATGGTGGAAATGGTCCAATGAGATGGAGGCCGACGCGGTAGAACGGGTCTGTTGGAATGTCAATAGGCTGAAGTGGGCGAGCTGGTGCCACTGAAGGATGCTTGCGGCGCTGGCAAGACTCACAAGATGCAACGTATCGGCGCACAGAGGGGTAAAGGCCGGGCCAGAAGAATCCACGCCATAAGCGGTGATACGCGCGGGCTGCTCCAAGATGTCCAGCAGTTGGGGCATCATGACGTTGTTCGAGCACACTGGAACGGAGCGTTGCAGGAACTACCAGAACAATTTCTAGGCCTTCAGTGCCTGTGTTGCGCCGATAGAGAATTCCGTCATGAAGCGTGAACAGACGAAGAGAAGAATCCGATATGTCAGAAGCTCGATGGTGTATGATAGACCGCAAATTGGCATCACTGAGCTGTTCCCTACGTATGTCCGTGAAATCAGAAATGGCGAAGACACAGGCATCAGAATCGTGCGCTGACAGGTCAGAGGGATTGACGGGATGACAAGATAGACAGTCGGCATCCCGGAGCATTCGGCCAGACCTGTAGGCCTCGTCAAAGCTACATTCCTGCAGCTTTCAAGCCCTACGACCCAGGCGTCCAGAAGGATCTTGGAGAGAGGACAGCCAGCACAGGGAGGGGTGATCCGTGATGACCGAAAAGGGGTGGCCGAACATGTATGGTCGGAATTTTCCCACTGCCCACACAAGAGTGAGGCACTCACGCTCAGTGATGAAAAATTTGCACTCGGATGGGGAGATGAAGCGATGTGCGTAGGCGATTACACGATTTTGACCCCGTTGCCGCTGGGAAAGGACAGTGCTAATACCAAGTCCGCTGGCGTCGGTGCGGCCTTCAGTGGGCGCTGAAGGATCGAAATGACCTAATATGGGTGGGGAAGTGAGCAACGCAGTCAGTCGGCGAAAAGAATTGGTTTGCTGGGAACTCCAAGAAAATGACGTGTCCTTCTTCAGTAGCTGTGTCAAAGGATGGACGATGTAGGTGAAGTTGAGGAAAAAATGCCAGAAATAGCAACAGAGGCCGACGAAGCTTCGTACATCTTTTGTGGAACGTGGTGTGGGAAAATCTTTGGCGACGCGAATTTTGTCGGGATCGGGTTGCACGCCTTTAGCACTGACAAGATGGCCTAGCACAGTGATTGTCCGGCGGCCGAAACAGCATTTGGAGGAGTTGAGCTGCAGGCTTGCTCTTCCGAAAACTTCCAGAGCAGCTGACAGACGGCTAAGGTGAGTTACGAGTGACGGCGAGAATTTAATGACGTCATCGAGGTAACAGAGGGATGTTGACCATTTGTAACCCCGTGGCAGGAAGTCCATCATTCTCTCAAGCATTGCATAAGCCAAAGGGCATTACCTTACACTTACACAGGTACGACTTCGATGACGTTTGAGCGCGCAATGCCAGCTCTCTCTTGGCTGCTGTCTTCCTGCCAGTCGGTTTGCCGATTACTGCACGCATCTTTTCTTTGCACGCATCCCAGCTGCCAATTTCCGCTTCTTGTTTCTCGAACAACAATTTGGCTGTCCCCTTCAGATGAAATAGGATGTTCGCCAGCATGAGCGTTTAGTTTCAGAGATAATTCCTGCTTGTTCGCTCGTACAGTGGCAACCATTCTTCAATGTCGACATTGTCGGTTCCGCAGAACGTGCCAGGGTCTTTCAGCTGGGGCAGAACAACTGTCGTCATTGCGGTGGCCACTGTGGGAGCTGGAGAAGGACCCTCTTGTGCCATCGTGGAAGAAACCAGGTGTCGGCCGCTACGTAGCTCCGTCTTGTTACCCCGCACCACCACCAAAATGTCACGCGGTGTGAGTAGGCAGAGGGTAGAAATATTGAAACGAAGATGCGCGAGCCTACGGGGCGCGGAAGAAGAAGAAGAGTAGTGGAGCGGCACCTGGACTGTGTGGTTGGGTGGAAGCGTTCTTGGCCTGTCTCAGAAGTACGCTGCTATTTCACAACGCCTTTTCACCTCATCTGTAAATAAACACAGTCACTCGCAACAGTTTGGTGGGAGGTGCCGGGTACATTGATCTGGACGACCCACCCCTACCGATTTTGCGACGGAGCAGACGCTTGGCAGGCTTGCCACCGCAGCTACCAGACATGGAGGACGCGGGAGCAGGCCATAACAACCTCGTTGCTGATGAGCAACACGCTCACCCGCCAGGACAAGATCGCTGCGGCATGCCGGAACGTCAGCCGAGGACCTTTTCCGGGCAGCCGGATGACGATGTCGACGACTGGCTCAAGCACTACCAAAGAGTGAGTCGCAGCAACCGCTGGAGCACTGCTAAGCAGCTCGAGAACGTGGTGTTTTTTCTCGTCGGCACCGCGTCTCTTTGGTTCGACAACCATGAGAGTGCATTGACCACATGGGACATTTTCGTGGACGAGCTGAAGAGGTGTTTTGGTGACTCAACAGTTAAGGTCAAGCAGGCAGAGCAAACGCTTTCACGCAGAGCTCAGTTACCTGACGAAACATGCACCACCTACATCGAGGCCGTCTTGAAGCTTTGCGGAATCGTGAGTGCGACCATGTGTGACGAAGATAAGGTAGGTCATCTGCTCAAGGGAATCGCGAAAGACGTGTAGAATTTCCTTATCACTAAGGAAGACTTACATACACCTTCCGACCTAAGGAGACACTGCCGAGCGTTTGAAACCCTAAAGAGGCGGAGAGTCCTACCAAAATTTGGACGTCTTGACAACGTGCCCACGATTGCAAGTGTCAACCTTCCATCGCAGGACGAAATCTCTTCTCTTATAAGACGAGTTGTTAAGGAAGAACTTGCTCAACTGCAAACTGTGGACACCGCTGGTGTCTGCCATCAGTGTGCATTTGACCAACGGCCCCGTGAACCACTGGTACCTCGGATGCGACAGAGCTACTTTGAGCCTCGCCCGAATTACACCGATCGGTTCGAACGGAGGAGTGAACGACCACTCGGAAACCAGGAACGCAGGCAAGCTGCGTCACAGCGATTCACTCCTCGACCACCATCGCCCGGCTTTTATCAACCGACGAGGTTTACTTCGCCGGGGACGACTAGACGCGACACCCGTACTTCCTACAACTGCGGGCTACCTGGACACATCGCTAGGTACTGCTACCGTCGCCAGCAGCGAGCTCCACGATTCAACGTGTACACGCCCTATGTACCTGCTGGCGAGTCTCGACCATTTCAGGGCTCTTTCCAACAGCAACACGCCGCACGTGCTGACTCGCCTTGCTCCGACCGCAGCGTTACCCCAACACCCGCACGCCAACAGCGATCCCCGTCTCCGCGTCGCCGCTCGGGGACGCCACCACCACTGGGAAACTAACTGGTGCGACCAAAGGGGGCGAGGCCACAAAGTCATCTTCCGCAAGACCCCCTTGTGTTGTAATGGTTGAGAACAAAGTGAGTGTTTTTTGTAGACAATGTGAGTACTGTTGCACTAGTTGATACCGGTGCTGCCGTTTCCATAATGAGCATGTCTTTTAAAAATCGCCTAGGGACGAAAGTAATGTTTGCTTGGAATCGGAGTGCTACGTTCCGCGGCGTAGGGGGAGAAACGTTGAGCCCGGTTGGAGTTTGTTCTGTTTTACTTTCTATAGGAAATCAAACGTTTCGAGCGGAACTAACGGTGCTTGCACGAGTGACCCATGACGTCATTCTAGGTATAGATTTTTTGCGGGAATGTGGTGCAACTCTAGATTGTGGTAGTGGTGGGATTATTTTTCGTCCCGTGTTGCCGCCTCCATTGACAAAAGATAACGTTGATGACTGCTTGGAAGTGTTTTCCGTGTTTGAAGACGTCTGCTTGGCCCCACATACCGCAATGTTTGTGCGTGTAAACTCTTCGCGTTCTTGTGCGGGTTCTTACTATGGTTTAGCCGAGCCGAACTTCAGTAACGCCCTTAAGAAAAACGTTATTGTGCCTCGTTGCCTCGTGCTCATCGTCGATGGTTGTGCCGATTTGTGGACTGTGAACGTTTCCGCGCAGCCCATATATCTGCCTGCAGGACTTAAATTGGCAAGCTTTCAAGAGCAAAGTACTCTTACCATACGGTCACTCCAACTGTCGGTGGATGTAAAGAAACCCCACGCCAACTCGTACCGCGACTATTCTGCCAGCATTGACCGTATGATTAACAACTCACTTCCATCAACTGAACGGTCGCTGCTGCAGGAGGTGATCACACGCTACGCCTCAGTTTTTGACTTTGCCCAAGACGAGACGTCTACCGTTACGCCACCGTCTTCACGTACGCAACACCGCATCTATACAGGCCAAGCACCACCAATACGCCAGAAGCCCTATCGTGTCTCGCCTTCCGAAAGGAAAGTCATCGCTGAGCAAGTTGAAGACATGCTAAAGAAGGGCGTCATACAAGAATCGTGTAGTCCATGGGCAGCTCCTGTCATTCTAGTGAGGAAAAAGGAGAATTCATGGAGATTCTGCGTAGACTATCGTCGCCTAAATGCCATCACAAAAAAAGACGTCTACCCTTTGCCACGTATAGATGACGCCGTAGACTGCCTGCATTCTGCCTCCTATTTTTCTTCTGTTGACTTGTGTTCTGGGTATTGGCAAATTCCTATGCATCCCTCAGATAAAGAGAAGACGGCCTTCGTAACACCAGACGGTCTCTTTGAGTTCAACGTTATGCCCTTTGGTTCGTGCAATGCTCCAGCGACATTCGAGACATTTATGGATAGAGTACTCCGTGGACTAAAATGGGAAATTTGCATGTGCTATTTAGATGACGTGATTATCTACGGCAAGACTTTTCAAGAGCATAACCACCGCTTGTCGCTTGTATTTGAATGCTTACGCGAAGCTGGCCTTGTTTTAAACTCAAAGAAGTGTCATTTTGGAGAACGTCAAGCCCTCGTATTAGGCTTTCTCGTGGATAAAGAAGGCGTGCGACCAGACCCACAGAAGACCGCAGTGGTTCGCAACTTTGAACCACCACGAACAGTGAAGGACCTGCGAAGTTTTCTGGGTCTTTGCTCATATTTCCGCCGATTTATTAAGAACTTCGCACAACTTGCCTCGCCACTGACGTCCCTTCTTCATAAAGACGCACCGTACTTGTGGGATGATAAATGTGAGGCTGCATTTCAACAGCTGAAGTTTTTATTGACTTCAGGACCCATCCTAAAGCATTTTGATCCTGATGCTTTGACTCAATTTCATACTGATGCTAGTGGGCTAGGTGTTGGTGCTGTGCTGGTCCAACTCTGCAACAGTCGCCAGCACGTCGTAGCATATGCCAGTCGGACACTGACCAGAGCAGAGACGAACTACACCGTCACCGAGCTCGAGTGCTTAGCAGTCGTCTTCGCCATTCAGAAGTTCCGACCGTATCTACATGGCCGCGAGTTCACAATAGTGACCGATCACCACTCACTATGCTGGCTTGTGGGACTTCGTGACCCGTCTGGTCGGCTGGCTCGTTGGGCGTTGCGCCTCCAAGAGTACAGCTTTTCTGTTACCTATAAGAGCGGACGATGTCACACAGATGCCGACTGCTTATCCCGCCTTCCTTCAGTACACACCAATGCTGACGACAATGACATTGATGACTATTTAGTTTCTGTCTCGTCCGACTTCCCAGATACCAGCAGCTTCAAACGTGAGCAGCAGCGCGACCCTACTCTGAAACCTTTGCTCGAAGCTGCACATAACTCCGTCGACAAGCACTTTAAAATTTCAAATGGCTTGCTGTATAAAAGAAACTATTCAGCCGATGGCCTCCCGTTGCTTCTAGTGGTGCCGGATAGCCTGCGCCAGGTCGTCCTTTGTTCTGCGCACGATGACATAACATCCGGTCATCTCGGTTTCACACGTACGCTGCATCGACTACGTGAGAGGTTCTACTGGCCGAAAATGTGGAAGACCACAAAACAGTACGTCACCAGCTGCGCTATATGTCAGCGCCACAAGCCATCCACCACTGCCCCGGTGGGTTATTTGCAGCCCATCCCTCCACCGACATCCCCTTTTGAAAAAGTCGGCATTGACTTGCTCGGACCCCTTCCTAAGACCCCATCGGGCCACCGATATGTTATAGTGTGCGTGGTATATTTAACGCGTTATACGGAAACGGACGCACTGACATCGGCCACAGCAGCCGCTGTTTCTTCTTTTCTGTTACAACGGGTCATACTGCGTCACGGTGCTCCACGGGTTGTCATCAGTGACCGTGGACGACAATTTATGGCCGATGTGGTTGAAGAAATTTTGCGCCTCTGTGGCTCCTCTTATCGCCACTCCACCCCTTACCATCCGCAAACTAACGGTCTCACTGAGAGAACAAATCGAACTCTCACGAATATGTTATCGATGTACGTTGATGCTGACCACAGGAACTGGGACGCCGTCTTACCGTTTGTTACTTACGCGTATAACACCGCCAAGCATGAAGTTACTGGACATTCACCCTTCTTTCTGCTTTATGCACGAAATCCACAGAGTTTTCGGGACACTCTATTACCTTTCTCGCATCAGGAAGATCTGTCCATCGCTCAGACGTTGTGTCGCGCTGAAGAAGCACGTCAACTAGCGCGCCTTCGAACATTGTCTTCGCAAGAACACAGCAAGAGTCGCTACGATGCCAAGCATATCCCCGTAGAGTTTTCTCCTGGTGACTACGTGTGGCTGTGGACTCCTGTTCGTAGAAAAGGATTGTACCGGAAGTTTCTAGCAAACTATTCCGGCCCATTCGTGATAGTCACTCGTCTCAGTGACGTGAATTACGTTGTCGCCCGAGTCACAGCCAATAACCGGCGTTCGCGCACTACGCAAGTTGTTCACGTATCCCGCCTCAAACAGTACCATCATAGACCTATTTAACTCGCTCGGCGAGCTTCGTCTGCCGCCGGGGGAAATGAAACGAAGATGCGCGAGCCTACGGGGCGCGGAAGAAGAAGAAGAGTAGTGGAGCGGCGCCTGGACTGTGTGGTTGGGTGGAAGCGTTCTTGGCCTGTCTCAGAAGTACGCTGCTATTTCACAACGCCTTTTCACCTCGTCTGTAAATAAACACAGTCACTCGCAACAATATATTTACGGATTGCGCACGGAATACACAGTATCCTTGAACCAAGATGGCAGAGTTGCAACAACAACACGAGCTTTTGTTCAATCGTCCTTTTCGTCGCCTTTATTGTGCATTCGTTGACATTAATGATGACTTGTATCAATAGTGTTACAAATAGCGTGGCGATAAAGTACTTACGATCCACCATGCAAAATGGATAACATGGTGCCAGTTTGGTAATATCCGAATGCGGCATCGTAATTCAAGCAGCTGCCAAGTGCAGCCGCGTTTAGGCGGCTGCTGTGTATTATAACCTCTGCAGGTTGAAGCAACGTCTCGGTGCTTCATTCACACAAATTTGGTTGAAGGAGGGTAATAGGGCTTGAGCCGAACCACTCTGACAGTGTCACTAGAAGCTTAGGATGACTTTTGGTGGGTTGGTTGGGACGATCACCTATGTAACGTCGGTCACCCAGTGAACAATGTGGTATAGTCCAGTGTAGTGTTGCAGCAGTTTCTGCAACAGCCCCACACGCCAAGTGGCTGACTAGAGAATCACGATAGAACCCGGAGAAAAGTGCTCGTCCCTGAATAACATTTGCAGAACTCTTTTTGGTGCTCCTGTGAGGCCTCCGGATTGTTTAGGGCGAGTTAGCGCGCGTGGTCGGCGCAGGTGATGGTTTCCCAAGCATATTAATTGGCCACGGGCAGCAAAGCGTCCAAGTAGCGTGTAATATATTTTGATGGTTTATACTATATTTATTCAATTATATGACTTGTGAAACTACCCATAGGATCTGTGTATCCAAATCTTGACCTTAAGCTGGCCTCTTTTTCGAGAGTGAGCAAACTGTGGCGCTATCTTTTAATCCGCACGCCCACTACTAAAGCTATTATTATTGTTTTGCGTTGCCACTTGTAGGTGGCCAGAGCGCCACCTAACTTCCGAAAAATTCGGCCAACTGCGTGTCTGGATTTTAAAGACAGTTTCGCAAACAGTATATTTGAATAACTCTGGTGTCTACTGAGTCCTACATAGTTTCTATTCAGTAAAAATGAGGTACATTGTCATCTAAGCATACCGCAGCCCTGACATGCAAAGTTCAGAAAATATCATCTAGACCTTGTCGTGAAATTACGAGAAATAAGATTTGAGTTTACCCACGTCACGAGCACAGATTTTGGCATGAGATTCAAAAAGTAAACATTATTCAGGATTTATTTTGCTAAAACTGAATTTAATCTTCTTACATTTGAGTTTTGTAAGTAAACTTTGTGAGTGTAAACCAAGTTACTATTTCAATTTCGTAATCTTTTACTCTGAATGATTCGTCTCTGAGTCGTATGGGTACAAAGAAATACTTTTGTGGCAGTAAACAAAAGTCTGAACTGTTCGTGATCCATTTTTGTACCCAGAGTAATATGTGTGAACTCATTGCTGAGGTGGACTCAACTGCTACAGTTATTTCAGAAAATGTTTTTCGTGATTTCGCGTTTCCTATCTCCGTGTCTCTCTCTAATTGGCTGTAATGTTTGTCATGTGTATGTGCGTTGTCGTCCTATTGTTTTCATGCTTCCAGCATGCCTATTAGTCGAACAAGTGCAACAATAAAGCGGGATTTTAAAGCCGCCGCGCGCTGAGGATGCTTGTAATCATCATTGTACTGAGTTTGAAATAAGGTTGTGCACTTCTCGCGAGAACTCTAGCTCCTTATTCCTCCTTCCATTCTTTTCTCGGCTCTTACGCTCCCCGGCTATCACGTTTGTTTTATAAAGTACCATGAAGTACTCGTCGACAAGGTTCGCTGGTATGTAGGCCCCAAAACTATTTCTAATTAGAATTACTCTCATAAACTACTGTACACACAACTTCACAGAATGACAGTGCCATATTTAAGAACAACATTGCTTCGTTTTATCGTAAGCGAGTGTGGAAAGTATTTTCCGCAATACTTACATGACTATGAGAGTGACTGCAAGAACAAGAGACGCCGAAGTACTGAAACGTAGCATTGTATGTTCCAACAGTGGCCTCTCCGTAGCATGCGGGAAGGCTTATCTTTGTTAAAATACTGGCTCTTTTATATAGGGAAATGGCATTTGCACAAACTAAAACAAAGATATCGCTACCTTTATTGCGTGCGAATAAGAGTATTGTATGAGCTTCATATTTTTACTAAGGCCTATCCATCTCTTATATTGATGAGGGTAGCATAAATTATGAATGACCCCACAAAACAATTCATAAGGGAGTTGAACAGGTTGTACAAGGCACCAAAGTTCAAGAGGCTCATAGACTTCCCAGAATCTAAAAAAAACTTTGATCGTGTAATCGAATTTCTAAATTCATGTACAGCTTTATACCCTTATTTTTTGTGTTTAATTCAAAGCACTGGCGCACAATCAGCCAAAATGCGTCAGTAAGAACGACATCGAAGTGCGCAACACACTATTTTTCTTTCCCGCAATGCATTTCTACCATGAAGCTGAAAACTTAGAAAAATGACTTGAGGAGCTCTAAATTTTTCTCTATCGAGCCTTACGCAGCCAATAACATTACAAGAAACATAGATTCTAGTTTTGTACTCGAACATAGCAACATCTGCAAGAAATATTCGTACATTCTCTCAAGTATACGAAATACATCTCGGCATAAGCGGCTGTCACACCTTCGAATAAACTTTCGAGCAAACATACCACGACATTCCCAAAACACGTCAGCTTCTGCCAAATGAAAAACAAAAAAAAACTTTTTTCGGCATTCCATTGACGTCACGTAACATTCATTCACGTCACGTAACATCAAATTTTAGATATGCGAAGCTAGCGGAAAGATCACAAGTGCAATGAGCATAGCATGTATTTATGTTGTTACATTAGAATAGCATGTATTTGTGTTGTTACATAGCATGTTACATGTCATTATTATCATGTTTCGACGTGTCATTCACTTTTGTCGTCTGTTTGCGTCACGTAATACGAATTTGGAATATTTGAAGCTAGCGAAACAGCCACGAGCGCATCATGAGCGTGGCATGTAGTCATGTTCTAACATGACACGCATCTCAAGACAATCATGTTTGCACCGGTCATATACCTTCGTCGTGCATTCACGTCCCGTAATACTAAATTTGGTATATGCGAAGCTAGTGAAACGACGTCGAGCACACCGTGAGCGTGGCGTGTAGTCATTACTTATGACTTGTCGAAATATGACAATCATGATATGCGTATCATGAAAAATATGACTACAAGCCACGATCATAGCGTGCTCGTGGCCGTGTCACCAGCGCCACATTTACCAAATCTAGTATAACGTGATGTGAATAGACGACCAAGGTAAATGACACGTTCTAACATGATAATCATAATATGCGTGGCATGTAAAACATGACAACATGCTGCGCTCATAGCACCCTCGTCGACGTTTCACTAGCCCCACATATACCAACTTTGGTATCACGTGACGTGAAAAGACGAGGAAGGTAAATGACACATCCAAACATGTTAAGCTTGACATGCGTGTCGTAAAACATGAATACAAGCTACGCTCATTGTGTGCTCGCGGCCGTTTCGCTTGTTCCACATATACGAAATTTGGTATCACGTGACGAGAATAGCCAACGAAGGTTAACAACACGTCCAAACATGATAATTATGATCTTGAATACATGTAGGGCATAATTTATGTCTGCATTGCAACGTTAATTGTGCTGATTTGAAAAATCCCGTAAACCGCCAACGAACACCCACGTGCAGCTTGGATTGGGCCAAGAGGGCAGCGGAAACTTACACCGGATAGGCTCCTCCCACACTCCACCACCACACCTTTTTCTCTTGTGATAAATAAAGCTTTCTCCTCCTCCTCCTCCCCATGCTTTTCCTGTATAGAGAACAGCTGACATACCGTCAACTGACGCTGCGTACTAGAGACGCTGTTATTGGGCAAAAGAAAGCCTGTTTTCCGCGAGCATATTCACGCGCCTGTAGCGTTTCCACCTTGGACGCTGACGAAGGTGGACAAACGAGTCAACGAACGTATCCTAGCGAAGGAAAGAGTGAAATGAGGAAACGGGTGGTACTCCACAGGCGTTCACTGCAGACTTTTACACAAGAGTGAGAAAAAACTATATATATATATATATATATATATATATATATATATATATATATATATATATATATATACAGATTTGGGTGCACGTTAAAGAACCCCAGGTGGTCGAAATTTCCGGAGCCCTCCACTACGGCGTCTCTCATAATCATATGGTGGTTTTGGGACGTTAAACCCCACAAATCAATCAATCAATATATATATATATATATATATATACTGCAACGAGTGAGGTGACGTAAAAACACAGGTTATTATTCGAGGAGCGTTAGCCGCAACAAGCTGGTACAGGCAGGAACTCGGCAAGCACGAGCCACACACGGGCATCAACTTCTCCTTTCACGCTGGCACTCAGCTGGCGCCACTATGCTCCGGTACAATTACTCCCAACGCAGGAAGGAGCCAACCTGGCGACATAGGGAAATGTCACGACAAGGGGGTCATAGCATGGTTTGAGGCGTGATACGTGTTCTGTTTCACGCCCACGGCAGCGTTGGTCTGAAGGTGAATCAATGGGCTACACTTCATAGTTGACAGGAGATGTTTGTTGCACCACATGGTAGGGGTCATGATATTTCGCCGAAAGCTTCGGGGAAAGACCAGGAGGGGTAGACGGGACCCAGAGTCAAGCCAGCATTCCTGGTTTATAGTGGACACTAGACGCAGAGGCGTCGTGGTCCACTTTCTGGCACCATTGGTATTGTGTGGTCAATGAGCGAGCGAGTTGACGACTCACTTCGGCATAAGCAGCTGCTTCGGAAATATCAGGCCTGTAAGAGAGAATGGTGTCCATGGAGCTTTATGACTCAAGATTGTACAGGAGGAAGAAAGGAGAAAAGCCAGTGGTTGTTTCGGGCACATAGTTGTACGCGTACGTGACAAAAGGGAGCACTTGGTCCCAATTGGTGTGGTCGTCCGAGACGTACATGGCAAGCATAAATCCAAGAGTACAATTAAAGCGTTCTGTCATGCCATTTGTTTAAGGATGGTATGCCGAGGTTTTCCGATGGACAGTGCGACATTCCTTGAGCAGCTCGTTGACGGCGTTTGGGAGAAACACGCGTCCACGATCACTAGGTAATTCACGAGGTGCACCACGTCGCAAAATGAGATGGTGAAGAAAAAAAGACGCAACGTCTATCGCAGTGTTAGCAGGCAGCGCAGATGTTTCAGCGTAGTGTGTCAAATGATTGACGGTGACGATAATCCACCGGTTGCCTCGAAGAGTGTCAGGTAGAGTACCATAAATATCAATTCCAATGCGGTCGAATGGTCTCGCTGGGCAGGTTAAGGGTTGCAAAGCGCCAGCAGTTCTGTGAGAAGGCGGCTTGCGTCGTTGACACGAGGTGCATGACCGAACGTACTGGCGAACGTGCCGATACATGCCGCACCAGTAGTATCTTAGCAGAAGGCGAGAGTAAGTCTTGAATGCTCCAGCGTGGCCACACTGGGGGTCATCATGAAATGCAGCGCAGAAGTTGGAGCACAATGAAGAGGGATGACAAGGAGCCACCTACGGCCGTACAATAAAGAGGGCACTTGAATCGGGAACGGAGTTGCACAAAAGAGATATCGCGGCGACCAAAAGAGCAGAAATGAGAAAGTCAGCGGCGACGATCACCTTTTTGGGTGAGCGAGGGAGATCTGTGAATGTCGTGCTGAATGGAAACAAAACGAGTTGAGCACAAGCTTAGTCGATGACCGCATGATTAGCGGAAAGAAAATTTCATCCCAAGATGATTTCATGAGACACATGCGGAATGACGACAAATTCAACAATGTAAAGCACTCCTTGAATCACAACACGAGCAGTGCGTGTGGCAGAAGGTTGGAGGTGTTGCGAACTCGCTGTGCGTAAAGAAATTTCAGCCAATGGAGTTGTCACGTTATTCAGTTTGCGGCATAACACTTCATGATTACACAAATAGCGGCACCTGTGTCGACAAGAGTAGTTGTAGCGAAACCGTCCACAAACACGGCAATCTCGTTAGGGGGCAAAAGATGAGGCCTTGGAAGTTTCGTCGGCGGCGCAGCTCTTGCCTCAGGAACTGCGACTGTTAGTTTTTCTCCTGGGCGTGGTTGGAACGGTGCAGCATGGGCGAAGGATACCGAAGACGGGGTGAAGGAGATCGACGTCGGCTGAAGTCTAATCGACGTGAGCGGGGACCATGTGCATCAGGTGTCGCATGCGATTCTGATTGCCGAAGTATGTTGCCGGAATGGTGAGCATCATTAAAATAGAATCCACGGCGACGACAATAGCGCGTGACATGTCCTGGATTTCCTCAGTTGTAGCAGACGGGCTGGTTATCCGGAGTAGGCCAAGAGTTTGCAGGTCCTTGAGGTGGTGGAAAGGGCCGATTTACCGGATAAACCGAAAGTGGTGACCTGTAGTAGTTGGTGGCTGGACTGTATCAAGGGAGCGGCGGTTGGGCCGGAGGTCGGTGGACGGCTTCTGCATAAGTCAGCGTTGCAGCAATTAATATTGGGGGCGCGGGCGAAGGGAAAGCCTCGGCAACTTGCGTCTGAATAGCATGGTGAAGCGAGTGGTCCAGTGCTGTGGGGGTCTCATTGATGGTGGCGACGAAAGAATGCTGTCGAGCAACTTCCTCTCGGATGTACTGTTGAATTTGAAGCATTAACACGCTGTAGTCGGGGCCACTGCTTTTGCACTCCAAAGACGAAATATCAACTGTTTTCGTATTAGCGCTACGTGTAGAACTTTGCTGTTTGCGCAGCTCATCGAAACTCTGACATAGCTGAATCACGGCTGTGACGGTCTGTGGGTCCTTGGCCACAAGCATATAAAAAGCGTCGTCATTTATGCCTTTCAATATATTCTTTATTCTGTCCGCCTCCGTCAACCTCGCATCAACTCTCCTACTGATGCTGATCACATCTTCAATGTAGCTCATGAAGCTCCCATAATTTCGCTGAAATCGTCCCCGCAGGCGCAGTTCAGCGCGAAGCTGGTGCATTGCTGGACGACTGAAAAACGAGGTCACGGCCTATTTGAAAACCGACCAGGTGGGTATGTTGGCTTGGTGGTTGGTAAACCATAGGTTGGGCAAATCCGTAAGGTAGAAGATGACATGAGTCAGCTTCGCAGGGTCATCCCACTTGTTAATCGCGCTGGCATGCTCTTACTCTGCCAGCCAGTACTCAACATCATGCTCTTCAGTGCCGTTGTATACTGGCGGGTCACGCAGACGAAGTACACCAGGGCACATGACAGGCGGCAGCGTGAAAGAGGCTTGTAGGGGATCCACGCGCTCGGTCATCGCTGACACATATGGTACAATGAGTGAGGTGACGTAAAAAAAACAGGTTATTATTCGAGAAGGGTTAGCCGCAACAAGCTGGTACATGCCGGAACCCGGCAATCACGAGCCACACACGGACGTCAACGTCTTCTTTCACGCTGGTACAGAGCTGGCGCCACTATGATCCGGTACAATGTATATATATATATATATATATATATATATATATATATATATATATATATATATATATGTGAATAAAAGAAGACACACGTCGAAAAATAGAAAAGTTTCTTTACGTTTCTGCCGTAAGACCGGCCTTCGTCAGAATAACAGATGTAACAGTGGTGCAACAGCATATAAGCGCATACGTTTCGCTTGCAATAATCACGTGAGTGGAAACATCATAAAAACAAGTCCAACAATCAGACGTGAAATCCATATAAGGGCCCCTGTATCACATCCTACTTATAAGCAATCAAATAACAAGTCACGACACGTGCACAAGGATTACAGCTGGTACAAGCAATAACATCAACAGTGGTCACAGATGCAAGACGCTGAGTTTCCCCGTACTCTCATTTAAACCACCTGCGATTGTATTGAACTTAAAGGTGAGAAATGATTTGTGCACTTCCCTGTCCTGATGCGTTCGGAAGCCACACTTTAGAATCGTGGCTCTAATGTTGTCAAATGAGTGGCCCATTGCGTTAGCATGCTTTGATATTGGAAGGTGAGGAATTGAAGAGATATGAGCCTTGTGATTGTTAAACCGATATCGGAAGGGTGTTTCGGTTTCGCCTATGTACTGCATTCTGCGGATCAAGCATTCCAGGACGTAAACTACATTACGCGTGTCGCAGTTATAGCCACCATTTATTTTTACGCTGAAGTTAGATGCGGTGCTGTTCGCGATAAGTGAAGTGGTCATATGCTGGCAGACTTTGCAACGAGGTTTGTTGCAAGGACGGCAGCCAGTAAGTTTACTGCGTACACTTTTTGACGACATGAGTAGGTCCCGCAGATTTTGCGCTCTTCTGTACGTCACACGCGGTGGTTCTGGGAAAATTGATTTAAGTCGTTCGCTTTGTAGAAGTATGTTATGGTGCTTTCTTAAAATGAAATTTATGTGTTCCGTAGGCGCGGGAAATGTTAGAACAAGGTTAGTGCAGGAGAAGACCAGCTGTTTATTTTTGGTGCTTAAAAGCGTTTTGCGGTCCTGGTTACTTGCCCTTTTTATGGCGTCATCTGAAATCTTGGAAGGGTATTTCTGTTTTGATATAGCACTCCAAAGCTGCGCACAATTGGAATTAACATCTGTTTCTTGGGGGCATATTCTTTTAAAACGAAGGGCCTGGCTATAGGGTATGCTGGTTTTAGAGGGCTTGACATGGTTGCTATTAAAATGAAGGTACTGTTGAGTATCAGTTGGCTTTCTGTAAACTTTATGGCAAGCTTGCCGTCACACATTGTCATTGTTGCGTCAAGAAAGATGATAGTTTATCTTGAGTAGGTATGAGAGAATGAAATGGACGGATGAGCGTTGTTGAAATCGTGAATAAAAGATAAGAGATAAGGTTCACCGTGCTGCCAAATCATTAATATATCGTCAATGTACCTTTTGTAGTACAATGGTTTAAGTGAACGGCTTGTCAGAAATTCGTTTTCGAGTATGCCCATGAAAATATTGGCATAATTAGGGCCTATAGGTGTGCCCATCGAGGTGCCATTAACTTGAAGGTAATAAGTGCCATCAAATTCAAAGTTGTTAGATTCCAAGACGAATTTTAAAAGGGTCATCAAAGACGAGCTGTCAATTATTTTGTGACAGAGAGACTCGTATGAGTGAAGTACTGCTCGTATTCCATCTGCATGAGGAATGTTCGTATATAGGGACGCTACGTCAAGGGTAACCAAAAGTGAATCAGGGGGGACAGAGAGGTCAACGATGTCGGACAAGAAGTTGTTTGTGTCTTTGATGTACGATGAAAAAGAAGACAAAATTCGGTTAATTACTGTATCTACAAATTGGGAGACCAGCTCCGTAACTGTACCAATGCCGGAATCGATGTGTCAACCAGGGTTTCCGGACTTATGTTTTTTTTTGGCAGGAGGTGAAAGCGACCCGCGACTGGACTTAGTGGAACGAGGGTATGAAGAGCCGAATTGGGAATTTTTCGCTTTTCAGTTAGGTTATTTTGCGTGCGTATAAGCATTTCAGCTGCTCAGTGGGGTCTTTGTCTAGCCGCCTGTAAAAAATGCTGTTAGAAAGCTGTCTGGAAGCTTCGCTGTCATAATCTTGTTTGTTTAGTAGTACCACAGCTCCCCCTTTATCAGCTCGTTTAGTTATGATATCACCTCGACCTTTCAGTTGCTGCATTGCTGCGGTTTCGTTGATCGAGAGGTTTCTCTTAAACGGAACCTGTTTGCGTAAATATGTAGCACATCACGTTGAACGGCAGAGATATAGAGGTCTAGGCACTTATCTCGTTGGGTAGGTGGGGTCCAATGTTTGCAAGATGGCAAAATAGAGGTAGGGGCATTAGCAGGGCTTTTGTCAAGGAAGTATTCTTTCAGTCTTGAATTTCTGGCAAAAGTGTCCAAATCCTTCATCAGCTTGAATTCACTAAAACCTCCTGTCACTGGGCAAAAATTGAGGCCTGGTGACAATAGTGAAATTTCATCAGCGAAAAGTTCATCGGAAGACAGGTTGACTACGTTACATGATAATAGGGGGTCACCTAGAGGTGTGGAGTTAATAGATTTTGAAAAAATTTCAGCGGTATGCCTTATCGAGGGAGTTTTAGGCGTAATAACTTTGTCCCTGACAAGCTTCTTTCTTTTAGCTGCATATACTTACTCTGATTTTTTTCACTGGTATGCTGCCAGCAGCGCGCATTCTTGGATGGCGACTGTATGATGGGAAAGTAATTGGCTTTCTTGGTTACGAATGGCTTTGCGCAACGTTTTGTAATGGCGAATGTCAATGCGCAACAAATGAAAAGAAGCTCTCGAGAGCACCTCGTTCTACGCGACAACCTCAGAACCAGACATGCTAGTTGTGGCAGGTTTTATGACATTGTGGAAGCCTCTAGGTACAATGCTAGCTTCTAAATAAGTTTTTAACGTAGAGATATGCAATTCGCACTGAATCCGCTTTTCTATCAATTAGCGAATTTTTAAGAATATTCTAGATACAGAGTAGTCGGAAGAATTTTTACCATGACGTGTAGATGGTAGTCACTGGGCCTTGCTTTTTAGAGGGCCATCGGTGCGATGAGTTCGCAGTAGGTAGCGGGAGGCTTGAGCAGTAGGGGCACCAGAAGTCGAAACACTGACAGTTTTCGACGTAGTAGGCTTCGGCTGTTGTAATTGTCCGTTGTCGACTGTACT
This sequence comes from Rhipicephalus microplus, assembly GCF_013339725.1. NCBI lineage: Eukaryota > Metazoa > Arthropoda > Arachnida > Ixodida > Ixodidae > Rhipicephalus > Rhipicephalus microplus. The sequence continues at coordinate 137,939,286 of NC_051165.1, forward strand.
ACTGCAGGAATCGTGTCGTTAGGCTGCCTAGAGGGTAGCTGATTGTCAGATACTCGAGGCAAGTGATTGTTACAGGTCACGGGTGATTTCTACAACCCTAGAGTTGGCTGAACACGATCGTCCGAGGTTGACTTCGTGGTAGATTGTGAGTGTGATCGAAGGACGCTCGGTAGTTGGCAAGCCGACGAGCCATTCTCCGAGAGGCAATTAGTTCGACAGGATTCAAGGACTGGTCCGCTGGGTACAGACTTATCCTTACTGCCTTCACTAGTCCGCTCATGCGCGGAGGCACCGCGTGTCTGGCAACCACTAGTTGTAGGTAAGCTCGACGAGTGTTTGTTTGCCTGAGTAGAGCTGAAAGGGCTCCCGGAACCCAATATATGGTTTACAGAAGGACAGTTTAATGGGGGCCAGCTGCTCAGATCAAGTGTCGAAGGAAGGTGGCTGGGAGCGGTGTCATTAGTTGTCACACAGTTTTCCTTAGCTGGAGCAACAAAATCAGTCAGCGCACCAGTACGCCAAGACGAGGCAGAGTCGCTGAACCTCGTCATGAAAAGTTGACGCAGGTGACTAGCTAGCATTGCCGTTCCCTCGAAACTGAGGTGTAAGCCATCAGCCGCCAAGGCGCGTGTGGGGGGGGGGGCAGCTCGTACAAGCCGTGGTCGAGGAAAAAAAACGAGCCAAGAATGACGGCAGTAGTCTTGTAGGAGCCTGTTGAACTGGTCAGCCTCTAGGTTGAACCTTTCAACGAAAGACGGATTGTTGCAGAAACGACGTCGGTTAGTAGATCTCGGCAACACAAAGCTCACATATATCCTCCTGATTCCGGAATGTACTTTTGCGATGGCTTCTAACAGTTTGCGAAGGCTCTGGACGGCAGCGTGAGTGGTGCGGAACGCCTGGTCGTTGGTACCAGCATGAATGACATGAGTTGATGCGGTGGGAGGAACGAAGTCCAGTAGAATGGCCATATCCTTGATAAGGGCGCCAGACTGTGAAACAAACGCGGGTGTGCCACCACATTTGGGTCAAAATGCTGGAAGACGTACTTCGTATTTATTCCCTGCAATTACATATATATATATATATCTTGACACGTGTTAATATATATATATATATATATATATATATATATATATATATATATATATATATATATATATATATATATATATATATATATATATATATATATATATATTAATTGTAGTGAAGAAGATGAATGCTACTCAGAAGGGCAGGGGGTATGACTCAGTCGGTGAAGAAGACGACGTTTTGGTTGGCTGGGGACTCAGGCTAGTTCCGCCATTACCACTTGACGTGTCGTGACCGCTCTCCTGTTTTATAAAAGAGTACCACTCTAAAACGCCTCATTATAATTGGTGGAGAGTGCTGGGTAACGCCTAATCCTGGAACTGCGAAACCGAACGTTGCCTCCAGTTGCTACGATGTCCACGGACGATGATCAGCAGGCGGCCGCCTCGGCTCCAACTACTGCAGCTCCTGTCTGTCTTGGCTCCTTTCGGCAACGCGATCCACCTTCCTTCAGTGGAACCGATGACAAATACGCGGAAGACTGGCTCGACGAATACGACCGGGTGAGCAAGCACAACAAGTAAGACGATGCACACAAGCTTACTGTCGTCCAATTTTATTTGACCGACGTCGCCAGTCTGTGGTACCGTAATCACGAGAGAGACCTCCCCACTTGGCCGGCCTTCCGAACGGCGTTTGCGGACTTGTTTATCCGTCCAGCACTTCGCAAACTACGGGCCGAACAGCGCTTGCGTACCAGAGCTCAGCAGAATTACACCACTTATATCGAAGATGTGGTCGACCTTTGCCGGCGTGTCAACTCGGCCATGACAGAAGCCGAGAAGATCAAACACATCTTTAAAGGCGTGACTGACGACGCATTTCAGATGCTTGTCGCCAAAAGCCCGCAAACGGTAGCGGAAGTGATCCAACTGTGTCAGAGCTATGATGAGCTCTGGAAACAGCGTGACACCACTTGTCGTGCCACCGCGCCATGTGCAACAATCTCCGCTTTAACGTCGGCTGGCACTGCTATAGACCACACCACTTTGCTTCTCGAGATCAAGCAATTTGTACGAGAGGAGGTCGCACGCCAGTTGTCCCTCGTGCCTTATACCTCCGAAGGTGCCCCATGTACATTACCGCCATCAATACAGCGAGTAGTCCAGGAGCAAGTGTCTGAGGCGCTACCAACAGCTCACGCACCACCTGTGGCTGCTCGATTGACCTATGCCGAAGCACTGAACGGAACCCGACGTCCACCTGTCGCGAACGGCCACGTTTCTTTGTCGCGAACGCCCACGTCCACGCGTCCCTTTGTCGTACCGACTGAGCCTACGTACCAGGCTGCCCGTCCTTTCTCCCAACCACCACCTCCACGCTTTCAGAACCCTTGGCGCACTCAAGACAACCGCCCCATATGCTTCGCCTGTGGAATTGCGGCTCACGTGGCACGATTTTGTCGACGGCGTGAGTTTTTCCTGCGTGACGACGTCAGGCCCAACAATTATGATTTAGCCCCACGACCGGAGCCGGCTGTATATGGCGAGACTACCACCATGGACACATTTGCACCTCGCCGGAACTTCAACAGACACCGGTCGCCTTCACCTCAACGCCGTTCCCTTTCCCCTGTGCTCTGTCGTCCTCGCCCTGTCTCTGAGGAAAACTAGGAGCCGCGGTTCCGGGGGCAAGAACTGCGGATCTTTCGAACTCCACAAGACCTTGTTTTTCGCCGTCCAACGTCGTTGCTGTCTCCGTTGAAGGTATACCTGTTTTTGCATTGGTCGATACTGGCGCCGCAGTGTCTGTAATGACTGAAAAACTTTGCCGTCGACTAAAAAAAGTCACAATGCCTCTACACGACTTCGTTTTAAGCACTGCGAGCGAGCAACGAATTCGCCCTTTTGCTGCATGCACAGCACGTGTCATTATTGCTGACAATATATATGTCGTCGAGTTCGTAGTGCTCCCGCAGTGTTCCCATGACATTATATTGGGCTGGGACTTTCTCTGCACTCATCATGCCGTCATCGACTGTGCTCGCGCGGAAGCGGAGTTCGCGTTGTTATGCGACGCTGCTTCACTCGACTCATCCCTTTCACCTGCAAAAGTTTTCGTTGCCGCCGACACTTCAATACCCCCGTTCTCGTCCGCCCTAGTTCCGGTTTCCTGTGACATCTCTAGTGGCTCAACTGTTCTTTTTACGCCTTCTGAAACCGCTGTTCGCAGCAAGTGCTTCCTGATTCCTTTCGCCGTTCTGAATATTCACGATGGATCAAGTGCAATTTATGTATCAAATCCATTTCCCTCACCTTCGAAGTTACTGTGCGGAGAGTGCCTGGGCTTTGCCGATGACATTGATCCCTCGAGTGCACGTGTAGTTCCTGACCACTCGACTACGCTACCTATTGATGATGTTGATTGCTGCGCGTCATCCTCTTCCCCATCATTCACCGACGCAATTTCGCGCTGCATCGACCCCAACCTTACGGCTCAGCAGCGCACTGACATCATCGCCCTCCTCGAGCGCTTCCGCGCCAGCTTCGACCACCAGCAACTGACTTTAGGCCGTGCTTCCACAGTATCTCACGAAATCGACACTGGCCTTCACGCTCCTTTACGTCAGCGTCCATATCGGGTACCGGCATCTGAGCGTCGCATAATCGCGGAACAAGTTGACGACATGTTGAAGCGAGGTGTTATTGAGCCTTCTAACAGCCCGTGGGCCTCCCCAGTTGTTCTAGTCAAGAAAAAGGATGGCTCAATAAGATACTGCGTCGACTACCGCCGGTTGAATAAGATCACGCGCAAAAATGTTTACCCGCTACCTCGCATAGACGATGCCCTTGACTGCTTACAAGGCGCGGAGTTCTTCTCGTCACTAGATCTGCGTTCAGGTTATTGGCAGGTTCCCATGGCTGAGGCTGATCGCCCCAAGACGGCTTTTGTTACCCCTGATGGCTTATATGAATTTAACGTCATGCCATTTGGGCTCTGCAATGCGCCTGCCACTTTTGAGCGCATGATCGACAACATCCTCCGTGGCCTGAAATGGCAGACATGTCTGTGCTATTTAGACGATGTCGTAATATTTTCAAGCGACTTTTCAACGCACCTTCAGCGGCTCGAGACAGTGCTTACTTGCCTCACCGCCGCCGGTCTACAGCTCAACTGGAAGAAGTGCTGCTTCGGCGCTCGACAACTCCTAATTTTGGGCCATGTTGTATCTAGAGATGGCATTCTTCCGGATCCGACGAAACTCCGTGCCGTTGCCGAATTTCCCAAGCCGAAGACCTTAAAAGAACTTCGCAGCTTCCTCGGTTTATGTTCATATTTTCGTCGTTTTATTCGCAACTTCGCCTCCATCATATCGCCCTTGACTGACCTTCTTGCCGGCAACAAAGACCTTTCTAGTTGGTCGTCAGCTTGTGATGATGCATTTGCCACACTCCGCCACCTTTTTACGTCACCTCCTATACTGCGACATTTGGTCCTCTTGCGCCAACGGAAATACACACGGATGCTAGCGGAGTTGGCCTCGGTGCTGTGCTCGCCCAGCGTAAACCAGGATTTGATGAGTACGTCGTCTCTTACGCCAGCCGTGCACTCACAAAAGCAGAAGCCAACTATTCAGTCACCGAAAAAGAGTGTCTAGTCATCATATGGGCCATAGGCAAGTTTCGATCATATCTTTACGGGCACACAATAAGCGTGGTTACAGATCATCATGCATTATGTTGGCTCTCCTCGTTAAAAGATCCCACCAGCCGGCTTGCCCGTTGGGCGCTTCGGCTACAAGAGTACGACATCCACGTCGTTTACCGATCTGGCCGAAAACATTCCGACGCAGACGCTTTGTCCCGATCACCTCTACGATGTAGTGACAAGCCGCCGTCTTCGCCTGCCCCCGACGTATCTGCACTTAGTGTCAGTGACATGCGACAGGAGCAACGAAAAGATCCTTGGATCGCTTCACTTATCAACCTGTTAAATCGAACTCCCTCGCAAAATATCCCTAGAGGTATGTGCCGTCAAATACAGCACTTCGTTATCAGAGATGGTTTGCTATACAGACGCAATTATCTCTCCGAAGGACGCCAATGGCTTCTAGTCATTCCCAGAAGTCTCCGCTCAGACATATGCGCCTCCTTTCACGCCGACCCACAATGCGCCCATGCTGGAGTGTTAAAAACCTACACCCGCCTGTCCCACCGCTACTACTGGCGTGGAATGTATCGCTTCGTCCGTCGCTACGTACGTTCCTGTCTCGCTTGTCAACGCCGGAAGATTCCCACTCCAACTTCTCCAGCTCCACTACAACCTTTACCTTGTCCTGCCCGACCGTTTGACCGTGTTGGTATTGATCTGTATGGACCTCTTCCGATTACACCGGCTGGAAATCGCTGGGTAATCGTCGCTATCGATCACCTTACGCGCTACGCAGAAACTTCACCACTCTCTGCTGCGTCAGCCAGCGACGTCGGTCGTTTCATACTGCATCAGATCATTTTACGTCACGGTGCACCCCGTGAACTCCTGAGTGACCGAGGGCGTGTGTTTTTGTCGGACGCTGTCGAATCGCTTCTCAAGGAATGCCAAGTCATTCATCGCACTACCACCGCGTATCATCCTCAAACAAATGGCATTACAGAAAGATTCAACCGTACATTAGGAGATATGCTGTCGATGTACGTCGCAACCGATCACACCAATTGGGACAGTATTCTCCCTTTTGTAACCTACGCACATAATACTGCTGTCCAGACAATCACTGGTTTCTCACCATATTTCCTCCTTTATGGTCGCGAGCCCTCTTGCACGCTAGACACCATCCTTCCTTACCACCCGGATGTTGCTGAGTCGACGACGATGTCACAAGCTGCTAAATACGCGGAAGAGTGTCGTCAGCTTGCCCGCTCCTTCACAAGTGCTGAACAGCAACACCAGAAACACCACCGCGATAGCCCGATGCCTCCGGCTTCTTATGCATCGGATGACCTCGTCTGGCTTCGCATCCCTTCAACCAGCCCTGGTCTCTCAACGAACCTGATGTACAAGTATGACGGACCTAACCGTGTGGTTAAACAAACTTCACCCGTCAAATACATCGTGGAGCCGCTTGAGCAGCCCCATGATCAACGACGCCGTGGACGTGAGACCGTCCACATAGACCGCCTAAAACCGTATTACGATCCCTCTATTGTCTCCTGCCCATGAGTCGCCAGGATGGCTCTTTTCCGGAGGCGAGGAAAATGTAGTGAAGAAGATGAATGCTACTCAGAAGGGCAGGTGGTATGACTCAGTCGGTGAAGAAGACGACGTTTTGGTTGGCTGGGGACTCAGGCTTGTTCCGCTATTACCACTTGACGTGTCGTGACCGCTCTCCTGTTTTATAAAAGAGTACCACTCTAAAACGCCTCATTATAATATATATATAAATATATATATATATATATATATATATATATATATATATATATATATATATATATATATATATATATATATATATTTTAACACGTGTGAATATGAAAAATAACGATGGTAGGAAAGGGTTGTATATTCCAGCTTGTAGGACAGGGGTTTTTTGAGATGACAACGAAGCAGGCCTCTTGCTTAACAGCTGAGCCTGAATACACTCTTTTCGCTGTCGTAAGCTGCTGTCATCCTTTGTTCGCATCGCACTGCGACACTGGCGAAGGTGCTGGAACGCGACGCTGCCCGATGCTCCACACACTTTGTGGGAGCCATTCATCCAGCCCGTACGTGCCTATCGCAACCCCTGTCCTTCGATTCAGTCGTCGGCTACGACGTCTTCATCCAGAATACAAACCTTCGCAGAGGCCCTCTACAACACATCTCGAAATGGCTAACTCCAGCCCAAAGCTGGTACTTCTCGGCACCGGTCCTTCCACTACATCTAAGGTAACGTTTTTTTCAATCGCTGGAGCCTAAACGCTTTGGTGGCGGCGCACATTAAGACGTAGAAGATTGGTTAGATCACTATGACTATGTTGTGATGATCAACCAGTGGTCTGCTCAGGAAAAGCTCTCCCGGGCCTACTTCTGCCTTGATGACAGCGCTCGTACTTGGTAGAAGAATAGAGAAGGCAGCCTGTCCACATGGACCAACTTTCCCAATCAGGTGCTTGAAACCTTTGCTAATGTCAACAGACGTCGTCGCCCCACTAACTACTAGAGCTAGGGGTCCAAAATCTAATCAAACGGTAGCGAACTTCGCCGAAGACATGGCACGTTTATTTCGGAGGGCTGACCCGCAGATGACCGAAATAGGAAATCACGCTACCTCATGCACGGAGTGAACGAGCAGCTGTTCGCCGGACTTCTGCGCAACCTTCGAAGCACTCTAGTGAACTTCATCAAAGAAGTGTCGGCTATCAAGCGCACACTTCACCAACACTGCCGACAATATGACTGCTTGTACAGCAGCCGCCAAGTTCATGCCACCGGTGTGACGTTTGACAATCATAGCTCCTTGCGTGACATGATCAGAGATAATGTTTGTGAGGAACTGCAGAGGTTGTAGACTCCGGTAGTGGATACCCCCATGGGATCTGTCACTCAAGTCGTCCGTGACGAAATCCGCCTAGCATTCTCGACAGCTGATCCTGCTCCCGCACAACGTCCCATGACGTACGCCGCCACCCTTCGAAGCTCCCACTCGTTCCGCCTTCATACTACCCGCCACCTGCAACCGTTCCTTGGTCACCACCACAGGATGAGTCATCGTGACGCCCACCCATCCAGCCGCCATACGACCAGTAGTTTTCTGGCCCGCCATGGCCTTCGGCACGTTAGGAGTCGTCACGGCATCCACAGCATCGCCGAACAGACACCTGGCGCACTGTCGACAGACGTCCACTCAACAGTTCAACTGCGGAGGTTTGGGCCACATAGCCCGCTATTGCTGGCACCGCGCCAATCTGTTGCGCCCTCTCAGGACACTTTTGACAGTCAAAATGCCAACGACTACGCATCCCGCCGTGACAATGTCGGTTCTCAAAGACCTCTGGTGCCTCGACCCTCCTTAGACGGCCACCCTAACAATGATGGCGAGATGATAACTGATTACCCGCCGGACTTCCGACATCGACCACGCTCTCCTTCTCCTGCCCAGTCACATTTGTTGCAGCGCCGAATTTTGGCCGACACCAGAGAAGCAAGGTCACCCAACCCACGCCGGAGATACTGAAGGCGGTGACCTCAGCGGGTAAGGTTGCAGGCTGTCAGGGCGAAGAAAAAAAAGCCCCCATTACTCCCACCTCAGGAATCAGTAACTAATCTTGACGTTGTGACTACGTTGTCAAGGGAAGAGTTATCGAGATTCTTGAGCTGCTAGATGAATTCCAGGACTGCTTTTCGTCGACATCACGAGTCGGTCTAATGCCGCTAACAAAGCATCGGATAATTACCGACGACGCTGCAAGACCTAGTCTCAAGATTCCGTATCATGTGGCTCCAAAGGAACGGGAAGTGTTACAGCAACAAGTTGCTAAAATGCTTGAAGGTGATGTGATCCAGCCACCACAGAACCCATGGGCATCACCTGTAATACTTGTTAAGAAAACGGAGGGTACCCTGAGTTTTTGCGTGGACTACAGGAAGCTGAATCAAGTGACAAAGAAAACTGTGTATCTGCTTCCATGTATTGATGACTCCCTCGATAGGCTTCGAAACGCTCGCTACTTTTCTCCAATGGACCTCAGAAGCGGAGATTGGCAGATCGAGGTAGACCCAACAGGTCGGGAAAAAAACCGCTTTTGTGACACTGGATGGTTTATATAAACTTAAATTTCTTCCTTTGGTCTATGCTCAGCGCCCGCTACTTTTCAAAGGCTCATGGACACTGTACTTTCAGGGTTAAAATGGAAGACCTGTTTAGTTTATTTTGACGACGTCATAGTGTTCTCCCCAACTATTGACGAGCATCTCAAAAGGCTGGAAGTTGTTTTATGAGCCATACGATCCGCGGGTCTCACATTGAAACCAGAGAAATGTCACTATTGTTTTTAAGAACTGCTGTTTCTTGGTCATGTCATCAGCTGCACCGGCGTTTGGCCTGATCCCGAAAAACTTGCGGCCATGGCACAGTTCCCAGCACCATCCCATAAGAAAGCTGTCAGGTGCTTTTGGGCCTCTGCGTCTACTATCGCTGGTTTAGAGCCGACTTCACACGGATTGCGTCACCGTAAACTCACCTCACTAGAGATGACGCCACCTTTGAGTGGAACGACGAACAGGAAACAGCGTTTCATGACCTCCGCTAACGTCTTCAAACACCTCCTGTGCTTGCCAACTTATACGGGCAAGCGCCAACAATGCTTCACACTGACGCAAGCGATGTAGGCCTCGGAGCTGTGCTTGTGCAGTGGCAAGAAGACATGGAACGAGTGATTGCCTACGCAAGCAGGACGCGAACACGCACTGAGGCCAATTATTCAACAACTGAAAAAGAATGCCTCGCCGTGGACGGGGCACTCACGAAATTTCACGCGTATTTCTATGGCCTCCCCTTCAAAGTTATTAGTGATCATCATTCACTCTGTTGGTAAGAGATCCGACCAGTCGATTAGCGCGGTAGAGTCTGAAGTTACAAGAGTTCGATATGGCGGTGATACACAAGTCTGGGAAGCGGCCTACGGACGCCGACAGCATGTGAAGGTCACCAGTACAGTCAACCTCTCTTTCTGACGATGAGACATGGCCTTCCTTGGTGTTCTCGATGCGTCCACGATTGCCCAACAACAACGAGGCGACCCTGAAAGGCTTGATTTGATTAATTACGCGGACAGACGTTCTTCGAGGCTGCCCAGAGTCTTTTCAAAGACATTATCGTCGTTTCGCTTATGTAATGGCGTCCTCTAAAAAAGAAACGTTTCATCCATCGGAGCTCGGTATTCCCTCGTCATTCATGCACCCCTTTGTACTGTAATGCTTTAAGCATGTCGCAAACGAGCCGACGTCTGGTCATTTAGGCTACACTCACACATTGGCAAGAGTCCAGCAGGGATACTACTGACAACGACTCACAACAGCCGTCAAGCACCACATTCACACTTGCCTCGATTGCTAGCGACGCAAGTCACCTCCAAAGAAACCCGCCGGTCAGCTGCAACCAGTTCAGGTTCCAAGTGCACCGTTCGACCAGACAGGAATGGACACCCTCCTACTTCTACTGCAGGCAATCGCTGGGTTATAGTCGCTGCAGACTACCTAACCAGGTATGCCAAAACAAAGGCTATCCAAAAGAGTTCTGCAGCAGAAGTGGCGAGATTTTTCTATAAAATATTGTGCTATGCCACGGTGCCTCGAATATTGTGATAATAGACCGCGGAACAGCATTTATGGCAGCTCTTTCAGACCACGTCCTGATGCTAAGCTGAACGACTCACCGTAAGACCACTGCGTACCACCCGCAAACGAATGGGCTAACAGAGCGCCTCAACAAGACGATTGAAGACATGCCGTCGATGTACGTGGATGTCCAACATAAGACATGCTGTCGATATACGTGGATGTCCAACATAAGAGTTGGGACAAAATTTTACCCTATATCGCGTTCGCATGCAATATGGCTAACAAGACGACTCACATGACTCCATTCAGCTTGGTTCACGGATGGGAAGTATGAACAGTGCTGGATGCGATGTTGCCACATGAATGATACGCCACCGACACAAGCGCTGACGCGTTCACTGAATGCGTGGAAGAAACTAAGCAGCTCGCCTGCTTACAGATCCCCCATCAACAAAACTACTACGCAGGCCGCTAAAATGCTCGCCATAGGACAGTAACGTAAAAAATCGGTGACAGAGTGTAAGTTTGGACACCTGTACGAAAACGTGGACTGTCAGAGAAGCTGCTCAGGCGATGTTTCGGGCCATACGGAGTATCACGCCAGCTAAGTGACTTCACCAATGAGGTCATTCCCGACAGTCCCCCCTGCCCGAGGGGTCGCCAGTACCAGCCTGAACTTGTGCATGTAGTGCGTATGCAGCCGTATGTGATTGACTGACTGCACGTTAAAAAAATATGGTGGGTCTGAATCAGCATCGGGGCGATGCTCCTATAAGGAGAGGCAAGTCACACGTGTGAATATGAAAAAAGAACGATAATAGGAATGTTTTGTAGATTCCAGCTAGTGGGACACGGGGTTTTATATACAGGGAAAACCCCCAATATATATATATATATATATATACATGGATTAGGAGAAAAATGGCCCGGTGCACGCCATCCCTCACACACACTATGTGGGCTCCTTGTTAAAGGAGTTCATTGGCAGCCAACGCGACTCGAGCTGGGTTTACCAGGGCCTTCTTACTCGCCAGATCGGAACAGCTGAGTAGGGCTGCCTCCCAGTCCTCCCGGGAAGGGTTTGGTTTCGGGGTGAAGGGCGGAGTTGATTGGCATACCCACACCATGTGGAAGATGTCAGAGGACTTTTCGCACAGTGCGGGCATTTTCCTGTGCACGCAAGATCAAGATATTTGAAAACTACCGGGAATAGCAGTGTTTTGGTCTAAAGGTAGAGGAGTAAGCGTTCCTCTGGCTTTGTAAGGTCCTTACAGGGTTTATAACAAATCGCGTGGCCGAATCAATAGAATTCAGTAATTTCTCGAAATGTTAAGGCCGAATTAGTTTCAGGATCCATTACGGAAATTTTCGAAGGCGTTACTCAGAGAGTGAGCGCACGGGCAGCGGCGTCTGCCGTCTGCCTTAGAGGCCCGTGTGAGATAGAGCTCATATGAGGCTACGGCACGTGGGGGCCCGACGTATTTGTTAATTCAAATGATGCGGTATGTCAGGTATGAGACGTATCTGCGTTAAATACTTCTGCAGGGCCCTCTCCAGTCCGTAATGACGACGCGCGAGTCCTGGTCTGCGGCAGCTAGCACGACGGTGACTTCTTTCGCACGTATTATGTCCTGTGCTCTAAATGTGAGACCATTCACGGCGATGTTTTGGTGGACTACTGCAGCAGTGTACCATCCCCCATGCTGAGGGCCGGAGGCGTCAACGTAAAATATGCCGTGTTTGTTCCCATAGTGGCGGGCTAGTGCCTCCGCCCGCGCAAAGCGCCTGCCATTGTGGTCGTCACGTGTCATGTTGGCCGGAAAAGGGCGCAAGTGCAGGGCATGTCTCCAGATTTCTGGGATATGTACACGCTCTTTCGTTTCTTTTGGGTGGTGGATGTGTAGCTAGGCTAATAGGCGGCGACCCAATAGAGTGTTCGGAAGTCTCGTGTTTTGGTTATTCAAGTGTGCCTCCCGGAGCTCTGCAAAAGTGTTTACCATCCCCAGGCCCATAAGGTGCTGGTTGGACGTGGTTATTGGTAGATCGAGGGCACGCTCGTTCATCTCCCTGAGAATCACCTCAAGGGCATTCTCGTCAAAGTTGTGCAGGTGAAGGTAAAGCCGAGTAAAGGACTCGACTTGTTAAAAATTATCGCGCCAGCCGCAAGGCATTTTTGCAACGTAAGCACCCGCGTTTGTTGGAAACCCGGTGGATCATACGGCTCACCTGGTCCTTTACCTTACACAGTTTTGTGAATGCTGTATTGACTCGGTGATGTTTATGATTAAACAGACCCAGTACTCTGATGTCTTCGTGTTCTGGTATGGGTCCGCTTCGTAAGCACACTTCAATTTTGGTAGTTCGCTTCGCAGAAGGGCGTATGTGCACAAATTCCGATTTTGTCGGGGAGTACTGGAGGCTGCAGTGGCGGATGTAGGCGTCCGAAACCTCCGCCGCTTGCTGCAGGTTGGCTTCCATGTCTCCTACCGAGCCATTTTTAGCCCATAAGGTAATGTAGGAAGACGTGGGGCGTTTGGTTTTCTACATGTTTCATTTATTCCTTTTCTGGCATGGAAGCCCGCAGACACTGTCGTTCTTGCTGGCGTCTTCTCTCATGCTGGCTCGAACACACGGAGAAGCTGCTGCACAACTTGTTCGTCTTCTCCAAGACGCTGATAGCTTGCCATAGCCCACCCCCTCTAGCTAGGTAGCCCATGCACGAAGAAGCGAACCCTACGAGCAGGTTGTAGGTCCTGCTATTGCGAAGCGCATTCGTCTGGTTTTCGGAGATGGCTTGTAGTCTTTGAGGACGGCGTAATTGTCGAGGGAAGCCGGCTTTATGCGGTCAAAGGAGACACTCCGAGAACTGCGGAGTTGTCACCTCTAGAGGATGAAACTGTAGTCCAGGTCATGCCTTCGAGATCGTAACCACCCTGGTGAGACACGGTTACCTCTCGTGGCTGGGCGATGCCGTTGGCGTTCCAGGCCACCAAGTTACAGCGTCGCTGTTGGGCGTAATGGCGTTGCCCTCGAGACCGAGTGTACTTCAGCCGTAAAAACTTCAAACGTGAGCCCGCTGGGTCAAACTTGATTCCAACGGGGTGCAGATGATTTGCTGCGTAGATGGACGTCGGGCTTGGCAAAGTGCAGATGATTAAGCCGTGGCTCCTGCCTCTGTCATGGCACGTGACGGCCATATTGCCAGCGTCTTATCAAGGCAAACGCTAAAAATGTGTTTAAAACGCACAGCATTGAGGCAGTGGCAAGTCATGTTCAAGTAAAGAAGCTGGGGGCTCCGGTTGCAAGTGGCCAGCATAAGTGCACACGCTCACACTTGTTGCTGACAAGGGGTGGAAAGCATTTATTAAGAAAAGCACTCAGAGTTGCACTACAATTACACTTGGGGGGTCTTCTTATTCCAGCAGTCTACTGGAAGTCATGGCTGCGTGGGCGCGGGTCAGCAGGAAGCGCCGAGCATTTCGGGTGGAGCAGCAAAGCAGGAACTCCTCCCAAGCCTTTCTTTCGGGTAGGGAAAAGCGGGATGAAAATTTTGGCAGATACAACGAACTTGGGGATCGACATTACGCGAAGCATGCGGCGGGAAGGGGACCATGCTGCAGTTTATTTATTTCTCGACACGTCATATATTGACTCTAAATAAATATACGAATGTTACACGCACAGACATATTTTAAATAGTTGCAGATGTTTAGATAACCAGTCGTCTGCACTTGCACAACGATACGAACTTGAATATGCCTATTAGCAACACCAGAAGCTGATATGAAGCGCTGATTCTCCGCGAAGATGCTGGCCCTGGAATATGGTGAACTAGAATATGATACTTAGTTCACTATGCCCTGGACACTGCTACATATTTCAACTTCAGCGCATAAACTAACAACAATTGACGTTAACCCGACATGACGGCTGTATCAAATGAGTAGATATGTATGTTTATAAAATTGGGCAGGCAGCACTGCAACCACTATCGACGTTTTACAAAGATTAGCATCTATTCGAAAAGAGCTGGCGTAGCTCGGTGATAAAATGCTTCAATGTCACGCAGAATGGTTCGGTTCAACTCCGGCTGCCTCGGGTATATTATATAATAATATATAATATATTATATTATATTATAATATATAGGTATATTATATGGTTCCCAGCCCACACCACGTGTGCGTCGCTCATTCCCAACCTCAACGAGGAGGCTCACCACGTAGCACAAAGTCTCACTTACCGCACTCGCAATGGAGCTTCACATGAGGTACTGGGAGGAGATGAGTGGTGGGAGAGGGACAGAATGTTTAGGTTCTGCGACATTATCCAATTCTACAAAGAGTCGAGGCGCATATTTTTACATCACCTAGCTCCACATTAGACAGATCTCAGGAGGTTGACTGGAGGCGACTTCAAACTAGAACATTTCCCAACCCGAAGCACCTAAATCGCATCTACCCCGAACTATACCCAGATGACTCGTGTAAACTATGTAGCATAAGACGCGCCTCCCTAGAGCATATGTTATGGTAATGCACACAGATACAGGACGCCAATGCAGTCTCCCCAGAACAGCTTGGGCGCAGTGGAGAGCCGCGCTGATCAGCTCAGATCAGACAGATCAAATATGGGCCATCCAGCGAGCACGGGAGGTGGCTGAGAGACAGGGTCTCTCCACCGCCCCTTGTGCGGCTTAGGCCCATGCCTCAATCCGCTGGTTAAATAAAGTTTGCTCACTCAACTCCGGCTGGTACACCGGCATTTCTTTTTTGTATTCATCGGGTTGATGCTACCGACGTGGGGTATTTCTTAAAGGGCCACTCACGAGGCCCCATACCGAATTTCAGTTAGACAGTGGAAGTTGTTGGGTGTCCGATGAGGAACAACTTTCCACCAAAATTTTTCGGATCGGTTCATCACGATCGGAGAAAACAGATTTTTGAAGTGGCGCGACACGAGGATGAGAGGAGGCGAATTCAAAGCTCTTGCTGCTCTTCCGCGTAGCCTTCGCAATCCAAATCTCTTCCCCACCCTCTCCAGCATCCAACTATGAGGTGACGTGCGCATGACGTGCCCAAACATGTCCAACCTTCGAGCACGCGAGCAGCGTTGCTTTGTTGACCAGCGTTATTTTGTGGTCTTCTGCCTGTTTCTGTGGGATGGTTTGTAAACGCAGGCTTAGACGCGGTAGAGTAGAGGAGCACAATGAGTGCACGAATGCGTAGTAGCGTCTCACGGTGGGCTTCTGCTCAATGCGCTTACCGCGGGAACACGAAGGCATGCGAAACGCTGGCACATTAGCCCCGCACTTGTAGAGTTTCACGGAAAAAAGTGAAGGAAAAACGCGCACAAGTTTTTATTGTGTCTCAATATTTCTTTCAAGTTTTATTAGTCTTTTAAAGCAACATACATAAACTACACATTTGTTAAGTGATTTTTGACATGTCACGTGGTATACTGTTGACAACGTCAGAGCAGAGCCGTCTAGGTAGAGGACCAACGTGATTGCATTGCCGTGTACGTAGGGCCATTCATAATACGCCCATGTCATCCTCTCATTCTCTAGGCGTGCGCTGGCAGAGGGGAGGGGGAGCAGAGTTCATCTTGAAATTTGACTCATTTTTGCGGCGCGTAGCGTTGCACATTTTAGCGGACATGATCACGAACGCCTCGTCTACACATTGCGCTTGTATGCTCAAAATTGTCAAACCTGATGAGTGGCCCTTTAAGGCTCGCGCGTTAAAATTGCCCATGTGTGTTCTCGTCGTTCCTGGGTACACACCAAGTATACATCAACTGTGGCACATACCTTTATACCAGCGGCAAATACTTGCTCGTGGGTATGTACTACGGTCTGACGAGAAGTGTTTGACGACGTACGCGACAGGATTGTGACATTATTCATGTCTTGATTAGCGCGTCATATACATCGAATCATCTTACTCTTTCCTATGCTAATTTGAATTTTGATTCACGCAAAGGTAAGCGGATGACCACGAGAGCACCCAAACATAAGTGGCTACATAGATAGATACGCTCAAAGTCACCGAAGTTCGCTAAAATATGCTTTGCATTCGAAGTTGGCAGATCCCACGCACTGTGGGAATTGATAATATGGGAAGAAGAATTGAGGAAGGTTAATATGTCACTTTAAAAAAAGCACAACATAACGAGGTGGAAGTAAATTATGCTATGTTATCCAAACATTATCATGTTTGGATATGTCATTTACCTTCGTCATCTATTCGCGTCACGTAATACAAAATTTAGTATATGTAGAGCAACTTCGTCGTCCATAGACGTCACGTAACACTATGTTTGGTATATGCGGAGCAAGCGAAATGGCGCAAGCGCATCATAAAGGGCCCGACGTACAACCGCGTAACGTTGACACGTGCGAACATTGCGCACAGCGACGCTACGTTAGCAAAACGCGAGCACTCTAATCTGACACTAGGCGCGATCAGCGTCCGCCGGCGCGGCCCGACGGCAAACGGCGCGAAATGCGATATGCTGCATTTCACGCCGACGCACTACCCAGACAGCACTGCATCTGCCTTTTTTCGTGACAGAGAGACGCCAGGCGCGCTGAAACGTGCATGCGTCAAAGCGACGCAGCGCGGCGCGCGCATGCGAGTATAATGAAGTACCGGCGCCTGGTGTGACAACGGCAAGGCTGACGGGATGCGACGAAACGGACGCCGGCATGTATGCGCGCCGGGTCATGTCGAAATGTATTGCCGCCTTGACTGTGACATCTAGTCATGTTCTCACATGATGCGCACCTCATGATTATCATATTTGCACCAATCCCATACCTTCGTCATCCACTGACGTCACGTAATATCAAATTTGGCATGTGTGAAGCTAGTGAAACGGCTGCTAGCGCATCATGAGCGTAGGATGTAGTCATGTTGTTACATGACGGGCATTTAATGATTATTATTTTAGTGTCAGTCGCTTGTGTTTCGCATGCAAATATGTCATACCATACCAAATTCGCAACATGCCAAGTGATCAAAATGACCGCAAGAGCAGAGAGACCATGAATTGTAAATCATGACATTTATGACATACATGCCATCCTTTTCATTTTATGACTAGTCAGTTACGCTTTCCATAACGTCATATCATGCCATACGACGTACGGTATCGATACCATTATTCAAACGGCCAGGAGAGCTAAAAGTCGTAGGTGGCTAAACAGATACACTCTAAGGCAAAGGGGTGTTAAAGGGTGCATGGTTCGCCCTTTTGGAGACTAATAGGGCTGCCACAACCATTATTCCCTTTAAGGACTAATGGCAACATGTCTAACAGTTAGTCTCCACAGACGAACTCAAGAGACTAACATTTAGTCCTCGTATTTACACCTTATTGATTACCCATTAGTCCCACAATTCACCTCAAAAGACTAACATTTATTCCTCAAATTTGTGCCGTATAGAGCAATTGTGAATCCCCACAATTACACCTTACCGGGAAACCGTTAGTTCTCACAGTTGCACCTTGCCGGACGAACGGTGGATCCACTCAGATACTCGGGTCGGATAAGCTTTTTGTCCCCAGCTCAAACACTGTTTTTTGTTTATTTTCCGCCAGGCCCAATACTTTTTTCGGCTGTTTTTCTGCACAGTGAGGAACAAATTGCGCAGAAAGAACACGCGAAAAAGTAGTTAGCCACCTATGTATAAGTGCTTTCGCAGTCACGGCAACAACGAAAGACGAAAGTGAAACATCGAAATGTTTTATTTTTCTACATACACATGAAGTTCATCCATTATTTTAAGTGAATGCATGGTGAATTTCTGAATCCAGTCTCGTTGTCAAGTCCTGTACAATCCTTGGGGAGCTCCTCCGACGGAAGCGATAGATGACAGTCATTGCAAATGCCAGCGCACGCAGCCTTCTGCCTGTTGTGTTGCCACGGCTGCACGTACAATAATGTAGGAAAAATTGTTAGACACACGTGAGAGAAGATGCACGCATATGACCACTACGTGTACGTTAATATAAAAACAAGCATTAAAATATTACACCCAAATAACTTCACCTTCACAACTCGCACAAGCCTTCTGAAGCTGCTCTGACGAAAGAAATGGATGACAGGCATCGCAGACGCCGGTGCACACAGTCCTCAGCACGGTGTGTGCCCACGGCTGCACAAAAAGTATGTAAAATAGTGAGTCACACATGACACAGGATGGATACAAATGCATATGAGAAATACGTGCAAGGTGAAATGAAAGCATATGTGAGACATTACATGCTAATTATTTCACCGTGATGTCACACATCGTCAAAGACTCATTTCGATCCCCGTAGTGCAACTGCTTAGGAGCGCCGGCCGCAGCCACAACTCCGCCAATCGCCGTGCCGCTAACAAGTCGGTGAGTCCTAAGCGAATGACGCCGTTCAGCTCGAGCAAGCGAACGGGAGACCAAACATGGTGCTGCACGCGGAGTGTCTGCCGCCTGGGAACTTCGAACAGGAAAGCGAGCAAACGCTTGGATGCTGCCACGAACAGCGCCAAGCTGGTTTGGAGCTAGCGCCGAAGAAATTGACGGTGATGCGGCCCTTTTCCACAAACTTGAGCGAGTGCAGCGCGCAGACGCGAGTCCGCCGCCACAGCCAACGGACGGCTCCAAGGTGCTTGCGATTTTCAGTGAGTTCCGACGCTAGCGAAAGTCCCGCCAGCCCGTGCTAACTGGTGCACTTACAGCGTGCGACATCAAACAACCAAGCTCTTCACGAGAACCGCAACGTGTTTTCGACGACTCCTAACACAGCGACGAGGTCCCAGTCCAATATCGTCAGCACGGAGCTCAAAGCGGCGGCACATTCAGGCGAGCACTCAATGAGTGAGCGTACGGGAGGCTGACGGCGATGGCGGCCAATTTCCTGGCGGTCGCAAAGCACAGGCGAACTGCAGACGCCGAAGCTGACCTTCTTGATGCATTGCGTGCGTGCGATACACGACTGAGCCCATTGCCGGCAAGCGCGATCCGTATAGCACACGCGACAAGTAGAGTAGAATAAAGAATGATAACCTACTTGCTTTAGAATCCAGCCCTGTTATCTGCCCTGAGTCAGACTGAATTATATATTCGATAGGCCATGTTGTCTTCTCGGCCACCATATTAGCCTTCCCCACTGTTGCTGTCGTGTGTTGGTCGTGACCATCTTGAAGCCAGAGATATGCAGCGCGGCGTGGTGACTTGTCGAGACTTGCTCCAGATTTCATGGGTGCAGCGAAACGCAAAAGCAGCCGCCCACGCTCATAAAAGTCAACACACAAGCACCACATCGTAATTCTTAGGTCGTCGAATCCATGCAGCCGTTGTCGACCACTCTGAGCGCGTGCGACGTGAACCTCCGCCGGCAAAATACGGGGAAAGACTCAGCCAGCAAAGGAGGAGAGGGAAGCCTGGTCACCTTGACAACGCTTTTCGCGCTGCCTGCAATCCCAGGTTGGTTCATCCCTTTGGAGCGTGTTTAGAGACTAATTGGTTTCGCGCGGCAAGCTTCCCTGTGTGGTTGCTCCTCAATGGTCTATCCGTTCATCGCGCGCCCCTATTTGGCTCCGTTACTTTTTTTTCGGGTAATTTTGCCTTAGAGTGTAGATAGATAGATAGATAGATAGATAGATAGATAGATAGATAGATAGATAGATAGATAGATAGATAGATAGATAGATAGATAGATAGATCCGCTCAAAGTCGCCGAAGTTCGCTAAAATACTTCGCATTTAAAAGAAAGAGGTATGGCTTGGCATATTGCATTCATGTGGTACGTGTAGGCCAGCACCCCACGGTGCGCACTGTAGCCATGTATACCCGGCGTGAAATGCCGGGCGTCTGCACGGCACAAGAAGGTGTTCAGGCTGGTGCACACCGGCGACTACCAGCGGTCGCGTGACCATTTGGGACTGGCGACCAAAAAGCAGCTCATGTTCACACCAGCAGAGACTGCATGCGAGCGACCGGAAGTTGAAAAGCCTGGGAGTCACGTCTGGATCTCGTCATCAGCGAGAACTTTAGAGACCGTTGCGATCCGCTGATCGCCGCCAGCTCAGTGAGCGCAGTAAACCAAGCGCGCCACATTTATTGTTTTTGTCCGTTCTCGCACAGAGTTCCCAACAGTGTCAAAGAGTCTTATTCAAGCAAAGGACAAGAGATTGTAATGGTGCTAATGCGCTGTGCGATGGTGTCAGCGCTGGCAGCACAGATATCTCCAAAGATAAAAAAAAAACCAGTGGTGGGTGTGACAGTTTTTTCGATCGCGAGAGTTTGCCGGCCATGCAAGCCACCAACCTCCCAAGCTGCCCTCAGACGACAATGAGTAATTACGAGAGTCGTACGTATTCAGAAACGATCTTCAATTTATATTGACTTTCCACAGCCTCCAATGCAGCCCGAATGCGCCTCGAACGCGATGTCTTATGTCGTTGCCAAGACATGAACCACAAACGCATTCCAAATGCGCTGCCTTGAAGGTGGTGACAAGTCAAGTTAAAAACAAAAAACGATTTTAATATGGACGAAAGATAGTGCAAAGTCCCTTTTCTCTTCGTTTTCACGGTGTTTAGCTTCTTCCGAATGCCGCCGCGTAAATTCGACACTTTGCTCGAGCTGCTGCACCCCGCCATCTCGAAGCCAAGTATTCTGTGGTGGCCATAGTGCCACAGACTCCGACGAACGCACTCATTTGTATCTCGCGGCAAGAGGCTAGCGCAATGAAAACAAAAAAGAAAAACAAAATTGAGCATTACCGATTGGCTCCAGCAGCTTTGTGACTGCAGTCGCGCGACTGAAAAATGGGTAAAGAAGTGACTAGCCAAAGCAGGCGCTTTGCGACCATTTGTGACTGTTGGCGACTGTTTGATATCAGCCGCAAATAGTCGCGCGACCAATGCTAGTTGCCTGTGTGCACCAGTCTTTCGTCTGCAAGCGTCTCAGAAGGCACTCGTCCGCTTTTAGAGAGACCCCATGCAGTTTATGGGTAAAGATGGCGCGTGTTTCGATAACAATCGAGAATTTCACGGTGCTGAGTAAGAGCTGAGATGCCTGGAGGAGACGCGGGGTCGAAAAACGTAACGACCCGGAAGAGACGAACGCATGCAGGTAGTGGCATGAGCCGTCTTTTTGATTGATTGATTGATTGGTGGGGTATAACGTTCTAAAACCACCACATTGATATGAGAGACACCGTAGTGGAGGGCTCCGGAAATTTCGACCATCTGGGGTTCTTTAACGTGCACCCAAATCTGACCACACGGGCCTACAACATTTCCGCATTCATCGGAAATGCAGCCGCCGCCGCCGGGATTCGATCCCGCGACCCGCGAGTCAGCAGCCGAGTACCTTAGCCACTAGAACACGACGGTGGGGTATGAGCCGTCTTTTTATCGGGGAGATTCCCGTGACCAGGAGAACATACTTTGCGGAAGAAGTGAGAATCAAAGTGCCATGAGTCAGTCTGGAGAAAGTCGCCGGCCAGAGGTGCTATGGTACCATGCAGGTATCGGGATGTGCGAGTTCGAGATGATCACTCTGGCTGAGCAGTGAGAGGCGGCCAAAGCGATGGCTACCTCTTCAGCACGAGTTGCATCAGGTGAGCGGGAAGAGATGCCGTCACTGTGGTGACCGTCAGATATCACTGTGGCCATAAAGTGTCCTGAGGAGGTTGGGCCTGATACATCTGCGCAGAAGGCACTAGGAGTGTTGGAGTATCGAGTAGGGAGAAGTTTTTTTTTTTTCGGGCTAAGTGTCTGCCTGCGTTTTGAGTGGGATTCATGTTGAGAGAAAGTGGCTCGACTTAAAGATTTTGCCCCTACAGCTCCGAAACGGAGGAATCGGGTGGTGCAGTAGAGATTGGATTCATTGATAGCCTGTCCAGAATGCGGCGTTCATGATCCGTCCGGAACAGGCGGCTAATTTTATTGTTGCGATGAGCCTCCCGCAACTCGGCATACGAGTTATGCACAACCAAAGCCGCAAAGTGGCGGTTTGAGGTTAGCAATGGGAAGGTCCAGTGCTCGCTTATAAACCGATTAGAGCAGTGCGTCCAACTGGTTCTCGTCGTGGCGACGCAAGCGAATGTAAGGGGTAGCGTAGACGACTCGGCTATTTCTGCAAATGCTGAACCAAGCGAAGGGAGTGCCGACCACGAAGGCCGCCACGTTTGGTGAAAACCCGCCGAATCACACGGCTCAGAAGCTCATTAGTGCGCCGAAGACGCGCAATGGTGGACCCAGCGTTCATAGTAGAACAGAAGTTTTGGAAAAATTTGCGTAGCTCTGCGACAACCGGTACGGGGCCAGATAGCAGAGATATCCGAGGTGGTGGTAGAAATGAGACAGAAAAAACAGATAATTTGGTAGGGGAACACTCCAGGCCGCATAATAAGGCGTAAGTGTCCACAATATAGTGGCGCGCGCTGTATGTGGTCTTCAATTTCTACGGGGGAGCCAGAATTGGACCAGATGGTGATGTCATCCGCGTTTAGAGAGTACTGTAGGTCTTCGACTTGGGGGAAGAGCGCACGCAGTTGGAGCATGGCCAAATTGGAAAGGATAGGCAATATAACCGCTCCCTGGGGTGTGCCTCAGGTGCCTAATGTACACTGACTATGTTCGGCAAAGTCGATGTGGATGAAAGCGGTGTGATGTGAAAGGAATGACCAAATGTGCCGGAAAGCTTTTGAGCTGCAGTTCGTGCTGTTAAGATTGCTAAGGATGGTTCTATGTTTTAGATTGTCGAAGGCACCCCGGAGATTGAGGGCTAAGATGGCTTTGTCATCATGGCGGAACGTAGTAGGTACAATGATGTTGTGCTGGAGTTGGAGAAGGACATCCTGCGCAGACAGATGGGGGTGAAACCAGAACATCGGGACACCAAAGACGCCCTTTTCCTTTCCAGATATGATGAGAGGTGGCTGCGGACCATGGTCTCCATAAGGTTGGTCGTGCAAGAGGTAAGCGAGATGGGTCGCAACGCCTGAATGCTGACGGGATTACCGGGTTCAAGAATGAATGTGACCACCGAAGTGGTCCATTCCGGGGGTAAGGGTTCGTGGTCCCATACTCTGTTCATCAAGTGTAAGAACGAGAATTGTGTGGAATCGGGAAGGCTGCGTAAGAGAGTGACTGTAGTGCCCTCTCTACTTAGTACAGTACCTCGCTTCATTTTAGCTAACGCCGCCTGAAGATCAGGGAGCGTGAAGGGGGCATTAAGTTCTCAGTTGGGGAGCCTAGGGTAGACGTACTCGGTTCCCGTGTGGTCGATCGTACGACAGAGATAGCGGTCGCAGAGGTCGTTTGCGAGTTCGTACATCGGGCCCTGGTAGGCATAGTAAGCATGGCGAACGAGGCGTCATATTTCCCTAAGGGTGGTGGAGGGATCCAAGAGGGTCCGAAATAGTCGCCTCTTATTTTTTGAGTTCATCTGACCAGCAGCCTTCACGAAGGTATTGACCCAATTCGCATCCGCTAGCTGGGAAAAGTAGGCAGCAGCCTCCGAGGTAAGTGTTGCAATGTGGGAGTCAAGCTTACGATCTAGCTTAGATAGTCGCTACTGGTGGGTAAGGCGGCGGTGTGCATCCCAAATGGGGAGGAGATGGGGATCCACTGCAGGGGCTGATGTGGAAGTGGGAATGTGTTTGGTGTATGATTGCTGTGTGGGAGGGCGTATGATGCCCATGCCTGGTAGCCCTCTGGGGAAGAGAGCAAGAGGAAAGGCTTAGCGCGAAAAGCTGACCACTCCGTGATGCGGGCTTAGTCCCAGATTAGGCGCATTTTCCGCGTCCAGAAGGTGATCTTTAGCAGAAAATGATCACTGCCAAGATTGTCATCGTGGCTTTTCCACGTAACCTGCCGAATGTTACGCGTGAGTGAGAGATGTGGGCATATATCGCGTGTCACCGAATTTCACATACGCGTGGGATGCGCTCGGTCAGTGAGCAGTGTGAAACCAAGAGCGCATATATGTTTTCAAGTTTCCAGCCGCTAGGCTTTTCTAAGTGGTATCCCCAGTGTAGGCTAGGAGCATTGAAGTCTCCAACCACCACTAAGAGTTGCCGAGAAGCCGCTTGGAGAGCCCTGTAGAAGAGGTCCGTGAAAGTGACCATATGTGGGGGACTGTAAACGTTAAGAATGAGAATTGATAGAGTACCTCACTTGTGGGGAATAACGGAGATCATGCAGTAATCGTAGGGGAGGTATAGGTCTAGATCGATCCGAACAGCTGTATATATTTTGTGAACAAGTAGACTAGTGGTAGTGCCACATGTATAGGAACAGTAGCAGGAGAGGGTAGGGTTTGCACCGCATTCCTGAAGGGCTATGACGGCAGGAAGAGAGCCCCGAGATTGAAGGCAGAGATGGAGATGTGCACGCTTTAGCCTGTTCCCGAATCCCCTGCAGTTTCATTGAAGGATTTCCAAATGAGATGATAGTGAAGATGTAATTGACAGAGTCAACATGAGAAAAATCTAAAGTTTTATGACTCATTCTTCACGTCCTGCCCCTGAATTTGCAGAGTTGGAAAGGGGACGGAAGCTGGATTGAAAGCCGCTGAAGAGGAACTGGCAACTTTGCGCTGATGCGGGACAGAATTTCTACCTGTAGCGAACGAGCGCAAGCAAGTTTTGGTGGGAAACTGAATGGCAGCCCAGGCCTAAACCGCTTGAACCACGTGAGCTACAATATGGTGAACATTAATGGTAGACATGTGGCAGCGAACGGCATTTTCGAGGTGACTAATGCAGCCCTCTAATGGTAAATTTTTGTCTATACATGGAATATTCTCAGGGGCCCCATGAGCTGGAGGGGCAGCCGGCGCCATGGTGGAGGGAGTGGTATCACTACGCGGGGTGGGCGTAGCAGGATGGTTAAGTTCAGGTGTGGTGGGTTCTACCAATGGAGTCGCAGTCGGAGGTCCTGCAAATTTCTGCTGTTGCAGTTCGAGAGCTGCGACCTGCTTAGTGAGAGCCGTGATTTACGCGAAAGAAGTGCGTTTTTTTCGTTGATTGGAGAGCTCTATGGAAGAAGGTAGAGGGGAGAGTAGGAAAGCCTGAGAAGCATTCATCCCTGCCAGGCTGCTTACCTGAGATGATCCCATGACAAGTGGCGGGTAGTGAATTGAGGTGGCTGGCGGTGGAGTCGGCGGGTGAGTGAGAGGTGAGTCAGGCTTGGGTTGTGTAGCCGTTGGTGGGCCTGTTGATGGGGGTGCAGTCCGCTTTGAGGTCGATCGTAGCTTAGGTTTCCGATACTTCCCTGAGAATCCCCGAGCACCGGTTTCTTGTGGCCCGGAGCAGAGAAGGCATTTCGGGTTGCATTCATGTTGAACTGAGCCTTCAGGAGTCACTTGGGCTTGAATGCCACAGCGGGTACAGAGACCGGGCGTAGGTCGTGGACAAGCCGAGGGTTTATGACCAATGGTGCCACAGGTGGAGCAGGCTGGGGTTGGTTCTTTTTTATACGGGTGCACGTAGGCGACGACACTGTGGTAGAAGATGAAGCGGGGGAGCTTCGTGCCCTCCAAGGTCACCACTACTGCAGTAAAGTCACCAAAACTTTGAACCATGAGCATAGTGCCCTCTGGCCATTGGAGTTCAGATTCAACGCGCTGCTGGGTTTCAGAGAGGTTGATGGTGATCGCACCCCGGACGATTTTCTCTGACGCCTTGCGTAGCCCTAAAAAGGGAGCTGCTAGTCTCCCACCAGCAACTGATTATCCACAAGCAGGTGCTGTACCATAGATACTGAGGGAACACTGCAGACGGGAATGTTTTGGTCCCACACTGGCCACACGGAGAGCGTGCTGGACGAGGTTCTCCCAAGTATGCACGAATTGTGTCACCGACACAATCGAATGATAGGATAGATTTGAGCTCGATAGGAGCACCCGGCTTCAGCATGACAATGTAGTCGTCACGGGAGAGACGAGGGGTATATGGCACGGTCGCCACTTGACGCATCGGCGAGGCATGAGCTGTGGTGCGCGCACCAACCGTAAAGGGTCGCGAGGAGGAGGAGGAGAAAAAACCTTTATTGATGCTGGCTGTGCTAGATAGCCCTTATCCCCACCGGGCTGGTTGACATCCCTAGTCCGGGACGTCATTAGTCGAGGCCGCCACCCGAGCCCGCTGGACTAGAGTTCGCTGCTCCTCTAGTGTGAAGCTATTGAGTAGGGTCGTGTCCCAGTCCTCTTTGGTGGGGTTGAGAAAGGGGGTTAATTTTGGGTTCATTTGGCAGGCCCAGGCCATATGGTAAGTGTTGGCTACTTCCCCACAGTACTGGCACTGCCCACTTATTTTAGGGTCGTAATATTTTAGTGTGGCTGGACAGAGCAGAGTATTTGTCTGTAGGCGCCGCAGGATGCGCTCTTCCGTTTTCGAGAGTCCCTTCGCTGGTGCGGGATACAAGCGGCGTTGCTCAATGTACTATTCTTTGATTTATCGAAACCGTGTTAAAGGTTTGGGACGTTCAGGTCTATCAGGGGAACGGGGAATTTCCCGGGAAGTAAGCACGCGGGCCGCTGCATGTGCAGCCTCGTTACCCTGTAGACCCTGATGTCGCGGAGTCCATATAAGACGTTTTCAGGTAGGATCGCGGTTCCTGATGCTGAATTTTAAAAGTCTATCAGCCATTGGAGAGATTTCTCCTGCATGATAGCTCTCGCAGGCTCTTAAAGAGTCTGTAACTATTTGTTTTGAGTTTGGATGGGATACTGCGAGTGCAATGGCCACCTCCTCCGCCTTACTTGAGCTTGTGGCTTTGAAAGTGAGGCCGTCCACCTGCGTTCCTTGATGTATTACGCCGCCGTGTAGTATTTCCTAGGTGACGGCCCGGCCACATCGACGTAATAGACCCCATTACGGGAGCCAAGCCGTTGTTCAAGTGCCTCAGCGCGCGCTTGCCTTCTACCCTGGTGCGCCTCCCTGGTCATATTGCGGGGAAGCGGGGACACCCAGAGTTTTGTTCTCCAAAGTTCAGTAATACGCTCCGCGTTTTCGATTTCGCATTCGTGCCGGATCAAAAGGCGGTCCAGTAGGCGCCGCCCAGGGGGCGTCTGCGTAAGACGCGTTTATTGATTTGTGAGGTGGGCTTCTTCGAGCTCTTGTATAGAGTTAAAGACTCCCAATGTAGAGAGTTTCTGATTTGAAGAAGGGTCGCGAAGACGAGCTGGAGGTTCGGCAGGGCCACAGCGCGCGACCCATTCGCCTTGGGCACAGACGTGGCCTGGGATAGCTTCCGTGCTAAGAATTTCACCATTTCGGCTAAATACTCGTTTTCCGACGGCATGTTTGTCAGAGGAGGTGGTCTTCATCTTCACAATTTGAAGTGTGGTTGGCACTAAACCCAAAATTGTGGTGGCCGCCGTCGCACCGGGAAAACTTGGGCGTTCCGGTGCCACGCCTGACGGGACACGGTCTAGCTCGACGTCACGGCGACCTGGATATAAAACGCAAAGTTGTCGAAAATGTGTCCCACCTGAACATGGGTAGTATCCACTCGGAGTAGAGAACTTGGTGGTGACGATAAGGCCAAGTTTTTTTGCCCCTGGTGTAAAGAACAACATTATTATTTGATCATTGACGAAGCTGGAGGACCGCCAGGGAGCCACGGAGTGCAGACACGAATGTCGCGTCGGCTCCGCAGATATGGAGTGATTCTTAGCGTGAAATTGAAAAATTGATGGGTGCCTTCATACTGCGAAGAAAGTGGAAGTTCCACGGAACCCCGGGATACCGCTCTCAAGCAGGTGGATGGTTAATTTTCGGCATATCGACCACTTTTCTTTAACTTATACGCCGACGAACGCACGACGCCGTTGCCACTTGCTGCTGTATATAATGCGCTTGGCCTAGCCTATGGACGCTGGCGTCTCGAGCCCCCTCAAGGCGGCATCATCTTGGGTTAATGCCACAGGATGGCTACTATGAGTGTGGATGGCGAGGATATCACGCAACAAGAGCATGAGAACGAAGCAGGCTGGCGCCTTGTGAACAGAAGAGGACGAGCCAACAAAGAAACCACAATGCATGAAGCCAAGTACCAAGAAACGCACTTCTCAAGCGAGAAGGCGGTCAGTAACAGGTGGAGAAAGGGACAGAGAGCACGACAAATTGTGGCTGCGAGCAGGATGCCCCGTCTGCCGAAGGAAGATTACAAGATAATTGTGCGCCCACGTGACGGCTTCAAGATCACTGACTATGGGATCAATCGTCTAGAATGCTGCGTCGTCAACGCCGCTAAAATAACCAGGAATGAATCGGAAGAAGACACGGTATGTGCCAACTATAAACAGAACATTCTACTAGTCAGCACACCATCATAAATCTTGCCGAAAAATACAGAATCATCGCTCAGCTGAAGATTGTGGACAAGGAATTCGAAGCTAATGCGTACGAGTCAGCTCTGGAAGATACATCTAAAGGGGTGATCCACGGAGGAACGCAGGACGTGCCTCCAAGAGAGATCGTGGAAATGCTGGTAACGCCAAAAAATCCGACGGCCTTCATGGCCAAGAGGATAAAAAACGCCACAAACGTCATCGTCTTCTTCGATGGGCATCGCGTTCCAAGTTATGTGAGCTACGGAAAAGCACTGGTCAAGTGCTCACTATACTGCAAAAAATAGACGTGTGCTAGCAGTGTGGACGCCTTTGTCACAGAGCTCATGTCTACCCGAGCCCGAATAGCAGAATATGCAGAGGGTGCGGGGCTGAGAACCTACCGCAGGACCACGAGTGCGAAGTGAAGTGCCCGGTGTGTGGCAAAGACCACCCGACGGCAGGTCGCCATTGCAAGGCCAGATTCAAGGTACCGTACCTGGTGAAACGACGCCACTGGGAACGAGCCCGACGAGAGGAAGAAGAACCCATTTACTACGAGGCGGAAGCGAAAGCACTTCACAGGCAAAAATGGGGCGACTCTGGTCAACGATCGGAACATCGGACGCGGGACGCATACGGACCCGAAGCCTTCACCAAACTTCAAGCACAAGACAAAAACCGCTCTACATTTACTACCACCACATCTATGTCGAGATCCTGATCGAGGTCCAGATCGAGGTCCAAATCGAGGACTAGACCCAAGACCGGCAATAAGGGGTCTCCCCAACCACAGGAGGGAGGAGGATCCCAAAGCCCAAAAGGACCGAGCAGTGTCCATGGCACCGCGGGACCCTTCCAGGTGAGCTGGGCTGATGTAGCTTCCGGAGCGGGCACGGAGGCAGAGGCTGTTCTTCAATGTAGGATTAAGACGCTAGAGAACGAATTGGTGCAGATCAGGTAGAACAATGTTGCATTTATGAATGAGAATTAAAAACTCAGGGAAGAAAATTACTTTCTGAAAAAACAGAGCAGAGACACACAACGAGAAAACCTCACAAGTTTTAACGGAGGGAAAAGCCGCAGCAATGGACGAAGAGCTAGCAGCCCTCAACCCCGTTAAACGTAAACCAGAGAACGCTCCCATTAATCGCGTGGTAAAGAAACCCAAAGAAGTGGCGATGCCACAAGAAAAACAGGAGGAACTCGTAAAGACCATGGAAGCCATAATGAAACAAATTGAAAAAAATTGCAAAATAAGGTCGAACAACAAGAAGTTACATTTGAGGCAAACATAGAGGACAAAATCGAGGAGCTAGGAAAGACGATATTGCAGAAAATGCAGCAACTGGTGGCTGATTTTGACGCCAAGCTAGTATTTAGGTGATCGCAGTCAAGTAGTGGGGGCCCGGTTAAGACGTCTTTCAAACCGTACGCTAGGACCTCGATGCCCAATGAAAAATCGGAGAGCCTGTATTGCCGCCATGGACAGACAAAATAACTACACGATTTGGCAATGAAATTGTCGAGGATATAAACGATAACAATACATTTTGCAACAACATCTTAAGGACACCAGCACCCCGAATGTTTTAATGAGGCAAGAAACGAACGGGCTGGCCAAATTGTCAGGATATGTCATTCGGCAGTGCTGATGGAAAAACAAAGGTATTAGCAACGTTGGTTATGCGAAATCATGCGGTGGTGCAACATGACACGGAAATTAAGGCAATAAATCACATTCCCCTCGAACTCACACCCACGCGAAAAACAGCGGACAGTCTTTTTGTAATGAATATATACAGCTGCCCTAAATGCAGAAAGCACAAATTCCACCCGCTGTTTCGAAAAACCCTCGCTATAACGGGCAACCGGGCACTAGTAATTGGAAAATATTTCAACGCCCCACATGGTGCATGGGTATATAGCATCGAAACCAAGAAAGGCAGGAATTTGTGATTGGATGCACTGGAGGAGGGCCTGATGCTCGTGACTGATCCATCTATTCCTACAAGAACAGGTACTAGCGTTTGCGCGGATACCACGCCAGATTTGACGTTCACCAAAAACATACTGGACACGCAGTGGACCAATACGCAACGTGACTTGGGAAGTGATCATTTTATACTCGAAATAACAATGAGGACAGGGCCGCGGAAGGCAAAAGGCAGACAACTTAAACTTGTCGATTGGGACAAGTTGCGGAAAAACAGAGAGGAGCCCGACGAAATGATACAGAGAATTGAGGAATCGACCGAAAAGTTAAAACGAGACGTGGAGGCCATGACGCAAACGGTGCCACCAGAGGCGCAGCTAGAGTATGTAGACAATAAGCTTCTCCACATGTGGGAAGCTAAGGAACGTTTACAACCGAGTTGGGAAAACCAAAGGCACAACCGTACACTTCGTAGAAAGATAGCTAAAGTGAGCAGAGATATAGAGCAATACGCCCATCAGCTGTGCAGACAACATGGGAGGAAAAGTTCAATGACATGGAGAACCAGCTAGGAATGGCGAAAATGTGGACCATCTTTAGATATTTGTTAAACCTGGACGGAAACAAGTTGGCAGAAAGGCACAATATTAATCGATTATTACAAAGATATTGTCACGGGGTCGAGACGTGGCCAAAGACACGATACGTTCTGTTGGAATTGAACTCTTTCTTTGGGCGAACCTGTGCCCGGTAAACGGCAAATCCGATTACAGAAGCAGTCTTGGACTGATACAAAGAGAAGTTTATTAACTTCAAACTCAAAAAAAACTCTTTACATCATTTTATACATACAGTGCTCGTTTAGACACCCCTCTTGGACTGATAGCGGCGAACGGAGCGTCGGCCGTCGATCAACTACTCACAAGCGGCGAAGTGCGTCGGCATTTATACTCTTGCCATCGAATGTTCTAGCGTTATCGCCGGCGGTGGCGTAGGTTCCGGAATAATTTGTACAGTTCGCAGAGTGGGCGTGATCTTATCGAAAGGATCTACTAAAGCCCGGAAGCTTCTCGAAAACTTCAGGAGCGGTTTGCGCTGAGAATTGGGTAGTGTTTTGAGGCGATAACAAAACTTGAGAAAAAGAACGTGGCATTGCCCCCCTCTGAAAAAGGCATCGTCCCGATGCTTTAACTAAGATGAAGGTACAACAATAATGCAGGAAAGTACAATGAATAACTTATGATACAATAACAATACAAAAAACACTGTTTCAGTTTTTTAACGCGCATAAAATGGCTTGAGGCGCGCGACATGGACGACTTCAGGTCACGATCGGCGTCGTTGAGAGTTCGTGATGCCGTCGGGAACAACCTCGCAATCAAGTGGGCCGAGACGTGGAACCACCCTGTACGGTCCGAAGTACCGTCGCAGAAGCTTTTCCCTTTGTCGACGTCAGCGTATCGGCGTCCACACCCAAACACGTTCACCGGGCTGGTATTCCACGAAGCCTCGTCGAAGATTGTAACGGCGGCTGTCAGTCGTCTGTTGATTCTTGATACGGAGACGCACTAGTGGTCGGGCTTCTTCGGCACGTTGAAGGTACTCATTCACATCAAGGTTTTCTCGTCGGTGGCATTGGGTAACATGGCATCGAGCGTCGTTGCCGGGCTCCTTCCGTAGACCAATTTGTATGGAGATATCTGCGTCGTCTCATGCACCGCCGTGTTGTATGCGAAGGTCACGTAGGGAAAAATGGCGTCCCACGGCTTGTGTTCGACATCGACGTACATTACCAGCATGCCGGTGATCGTCTTGTTTAGCCGCTCGGGGAGGCCGTTGGTCTGAGGGTGGTACGCTGTCGTCCGGCGCTGGTTTGTGTGGCGGTATCCCAAGATCGCTTGAGTTAATCGGCAGTGAATGCCGTTCCTCTGTCGGTGATGAGGACCTCCAGGGCACCGTGACGTAGGACGATATTTTCGACGAAGAACTTAGCTACCTCGGATGCACTGCCTTCTGGCAGGGCTTTTGTCTCGGCGTAGCGGGTGAGGTAGTCGGTAGCCACCACGATCCATTTATTTCCGAATGCTGATGTCGGGAACGGCCCCAGTAGGTCCATACCAATCTGCTGGAAAGGTCGCCGAGGTGGTTAAGTTGGCTGAAAATGTCCTGCTGGCCTTGTCGGTGGTGTCTTGCGTCGCTGACAGTCCCGGCATACCCTCAAATAATGAGTGACGTCAGTGGTAAGACGTGGCCTATAGTACCTTTCTTGAATCCTCGCGAGCGTGCCAGAAACACCGAGGTGCCCTACTGTCGGATCGTCATGCGGGGCCTGCAGGAGTTCTGGTCGCAGAGCTGAAAGCACCACAAGGAGGTACTTGGCTCGAAGCGGTGAAAAGTTTTTCTTTTGGAGAAGACCGTTTCACAGGAAGAACGACGCAAGTGCGCGCTTGAATACCTTCGGCACTTCGGTGGTCCTGCCTTCGAGGTATTCTATTAGGGCCTTGAGTTCCGGGTCGGCCCGCTGTGGTTCAGCGAAGTCGTCGGTAGTTATTGTTCCCAAGAAGTAGTCGTCATCCGGGTCATCGGGTGGTGGTTGGTCGATAGGCGCTCGAGAGAGACAGTCGGCGTCGGAGTGTTTCTTGCCGGACTTGTAAACTACGGTAATGTCATATTCTTGAAGTCTCAGGCTCCACCGTGCGAGGCGACCTGAAGGGTCCTTCAAGGTGGCTAGCCAACACAAGGCGTGGTGGTCGCTTACAACTTTGAAGGCCCTGCTGTAGAAGTAAGGGCGTAATTTCGACGTATCCCAGATTATGGCGAGGCACTCCTTTTCTGTTGTGGAATAATTGGCTTCTGCTTTGGATAGTGATCGGCTGGCGTAACTGATAACCCTTTCAAGTCCGCCAGCCCTCTGCACAAGAATGGCGCCAAGACCTACGCTGCTTGCGTCAGTGTGTATTTCTGTCTCGGCGAACTCGTCCAAATGGGTAAGTAACGGAGGCGTCTGGAAACGATGTTTAAGCTCCTGGAAAGCGTGTTCCGGCGGCGTTTCCCACTTGAACTCCACGTCAGCCTTGGTAAGGTTAGTGAGAGGATCGGCGCCTATAATACCTGGGCCTATAACCGCCTATAATGGGTGCATAGGCCCAGAAATCGGCGCGCCGCCTTCTCGTCAGTGGAGGGCGGGAAGTCGGCGATGGTGGCTGTTTTCTGTAAATCGGGATGAACTCCAGACTTGAGAATAACCTGCCCCAGAAGCAAGAGCTCCTCGTACGCAAATATGCACTTTTCTGGCTTCAGTGTGAGTCTGGAAGTCTTGATGGCTTTAAATACAGCTTCAAGGCACCGAAGATGCTCGTCGAAACTCGAGGAAAACGTGACGACGTTGTCCAAGTACACAAGGCAAGTCTACCACTTCAGTCCGGCCAGTACTGTATCCATAACGCGTTGAAACGTTGCAGGCGCTGAGCAAAGACCGAAGGGCACCACCTTAAACTAGAAGAGGCCGTCCGGTGTTATAAACGCCGTCTTCTCTCGGTCTCCTTCGTCGACTTCGATTTGCCAATAGCCAGTCTTGAGGTCCATCGATGAAAAGTACTTGGCGTTATGAATCCGATCAATTGCGTCGTCTATTCGTAGGAGAGGATACACGTCCTTTCTTGTGATTTTGTTCAGGCGACGATAATCGTCGCAGAAACGTAGGGTCCCATTTTTTTTTCTTCACTAACACCACAGGGGGCGCCCATGAACTCTTGAACGGCTGGATGACGTCATCCTGCAGCATCTCATCAACTTGTTTTTTCATGGCCTCACGTTCTCGCGTCGAAACCCTGTACGGACTCTGATGAAGTGGTCTGGCATTTTCTTCGGTTATGATGCGATGTTTCGTGATTGGGGTATGCCGAATTTTGATGACGATGAAAAGCAATCTTGGTATTGTAGGAGCAGGGCCTTGAGCTCTTCTTGCTTATGGTTCAGAAGTCTAGGATTGACGTCGAAAGCTGTGGAAGGATCTTGGTTCCGCTGAGCAGGTTCCGCAGAATCGGTTAGGGTGAAAGCACTTGTGGCGTCCACAATTTTTTCGATGTATGCGACCGTTGTTCGTTTGTTCACATGTTTGTACTCATTGCCAAAATTCGTGAGCATAACCGTTGCTTTGCCTGCCCGCAGCTCTGCAATTCCTCTTGCGACGCAAATATTTCGGGTGACCAACAGATGCTGACTGCCTTCAGCGACGCCTTCCAAGTCAGGTGATTTAGAAGCGCTGACTGAAATAATGACGCTGGAGCGAGGCGGAATGACGACTTGTACTTCCAGCACATTCAAGGCATGGTTTCCTGACGGCGTGCGCGGCGGTAGTGCTTCTTCTGTGGATAACGTTATCGGCTTTGTTCTTAGGTTGATGACAGCCCCATGGAGGCATAAGAAGTCTATACCAAGGATGAAATCTCTCGAGCAACGCTGTAGGACTACGAAGTCTGTGGGATAAATACGGCCGTTAATGGTGACTTGCTGTGCAGATTCTTGTAGGCGTTACGAGATGACCTCCGGCTGTGCGGATTTCAAGGCCTTCCCAAGCTGTCCTAACGTTCTTTAACTTCCTGGCGAACGACCCACTGATGACGGAATAGTCGGCTCCAGTATCGACGAGAGCGGTCACACTGTGGCCGTCGATAAGGTCGCTAGTTCACCGGCTCACAATACAGTTGGAGGTGGCGTCGGGTCACGGCTGCGTCGGCTTGTTCCACTGCTTCCATGTTGCGTCGTAATGCCACCTTCGGTAAGTGAGCTTTCACCGTCTGGGCTTTGCCAGGTTGGCGTTGTATTCGGAAAGCTTCGTCACGTCATCGTCGTAGGAGGAGGATATTCGGTAGTTCGTCGCACAACAACCGTTCCTCCATCGGTTGCTGCCCTTAGTTTCCCGGATACAAGCTGGGAGACCAGCCCCGCGTTGGGCCAGAGTAATGCCGGTGGTGCAGCGACATGCGGCGGCTGGGTGACGGTGAACGAGAAAGGCTTCGTGTATTGACGGTGAAGCCACGCAGTCCCATCTGTCGGTACTGGCAACGGCGGTATGTGTGTCCGGCCTCGCCGCAGTGGTAGCAGAGCGGGCGGGGGTCAGGGGTGCGCCAGACGTCAGTCTTTCTCGGCGCACTGTGCTGGACTGCTGGAGAACAGTAGGACGTTAGTGGGGGTGGTGGCGGCGGTGGCGTCTGGCGACGGAAGTGCGATAGGGCAGCGTTTTGGCGTGTGCGTTGTGAAGTTTGGCATGGAAATTCGTCTTGGCAGACGCCATTGTGTGTAAGCCGGTCTACTGGGGAGGCTCTCAATCACTTCGGCGTTTAGTCTGCCAGATGTCGAAGATTTGAGCAATTACCCAGACAACGCGGCAAGTAAAGGCGAGTTCCCGACTTTTAAATGCGGACCCTTTTGTCGTTCTTCAAGCAGCAGCAGTGCCTGATGACCTCGGTGATTCATCTGGTGACGGGGAAGCTGTTGTGACTTGCGCCAGAGCTGACAGGAGAGCGGCGCTTCTTTTAATCCCCACTCAAGTAGACGACCGGCCGGCTGCCTATGCTTGTCAGGCATTGCCCCAGGTAGCCGGAGGATGAGACGTCCTGTCGCCAAGACGCCGTAACTGTTCCAGAGAGGCCGAAAAAGACAGCATCTTCCCGGAAGAGACCGCGGCAGCCACCGCAAATCACCCCGCTAAATAGGCGAACAAATCACCGGACCCTTTGATGTATGCTGTCAGGATCGTGGGACCTCTCGACTAGCGGCACACACACGACGAGGAAGAGCCCTGCTGGCGCCACCTTGCAGTGCAGTGTTCACGACTCAATATTGGACGTTAACGTGGACCGTTCATGCTCGTTCCCTTCACCTGTTGTGTGTGTGTGATTGGTGTTCCACTCGGAGAGGAGGAGCCCGACAGGGCTTAAAACGACGCCGCAGAGTGCTGGATGTCGCTCTGAACCATGTAACGTTCAACCACCACGCTCGTGGTTTGGGAAACCCCTAACCTTTCTTTGCTGTAAATATGTGTAAATAGTGCCATAAAGCTGTTTTGTTTTCGTATCCTCCAGCGACCTTCCTTGCGACCTTTACAACTGGTTGGCAGCGGTGGGATGACGCCATCAGCAACTTCCTCCTTCGACTCATAACAACTGGTTCGCGGCGGTGAGATGAACTTCACGACATGGTGCTGTGCTGTGGTGAGTGCTTGGTCTTTGCTTTAACTTTCCAGGCTTCAATTGTGTGAGTTTATTAGACGCTGGATTGCGTGAGAATTAGGGAGATTACCCTATGTGAGTTTTGAGTTGTAGGGATCCCCTAATTATGTGTGAAATGCAGGACCAAAGTACAACGGCATTCACGGCGTGGAACGCAATGCTAAGAGATGGCTGTGACTTTTGGCTGTGAGTAAGCATGTAGGCATTGAAGTAGAGGAAGGAATGGGCAGGACAGTGATTGTGAGACTGATCTCGCAAAAATCAGTGAGGAGGAGATTAAAAACGCGGTAAAGAATGTAGAAAAAAGGAAAGAAGGGATAGAAAGGAGCGTGACCAAGCACGCGACTTGGAGATTAAACTTCTGGAACTATAATTGAAGCAATGCGGCGGAAGTTTCAGCCATTCAATAGTGTAGCGCACGAGAAGTACGAGGTGCAACCCCGAACTTTAGAGAAGGCTAGCATGTTTAATGACAGCAGCAGGTTCGACGTAGAACCAAATTCGAGTGCTGCGAAAGATGCTGCGCTGAGTAGAGAGGCCGACAAAGGCCAGAGCAAGTGCGACGAGGTGCTGTTCCAGTCAACTGCTAGTGAAACTGCTAGGATAGCTGTAGAAAAGCTGGTACAGACCTCAACTGTGTTTGTCGCAACGGTGGATCTTGGAAATGAGGTCGAAGACATCAAGAACACCGGAGAAAGCTCAGGAGAAGCAGCAAATGCAGAGAGTGAGGAAAACAGTACGGTTATCGACTACTCACATCAATGCGAGCTAGAGTGTTTGAAAGAAAACAGCCGCACTGTTTCTAAAAGCGTCGAGCTGTACGCCAGTCTAGAGTGTGAAATAGGTGATTTTTTTGAAAATCATTTAGACGGTGCGGCGTCGACAGCTGACGAGTGCTGTGAGAGGGTGATGAAACTTAAGCGGAAGTCGGAAGGCTTAGAAACGAACCGCAAAAAGCGGCGCAGACGAAAGTGACATCGGAGAGCTGCGAGCGAGACAAAAGACACTAAGGGTGTAAAGAAAAGCTCGACATCTTTGAGCGCAGTGAACAGAACTAGGGGTTCGGCATCGGCGTCAAACTCGGTTTGCATGCGTCCTAGCTACCGGAAGAAAAGTACAAAGAAAGTGGATTCGCAAATAGAATCTCGTGTAAAGCGCCAGTCTTCCGATTCCGTACACAGCAAGTGTCATGGTGCACCATTGAGCTGTAAAGCCACCGATGACGCAACGCGAGGCCAATTTCCTAGTTGTGAGAAAACAGTTGGTCGCAAGCGTTGCCGTAAAAGAGGGAAGCGTACTCGAGCGATAAAGCGAAGGCATGGAAGAGGTAGCAATTAGCCAGGCGGACGACAGAAGAGTAGATCATCGGCCTGCTTAACGAACAGGCCTTTGTGGCGTACAGTAAGGCACAGGCGGTGAAACGGTAGGCCATGGCGCAAGTTCTCGCGACGGAATGCGTGGTAGAGATCTAGAGCTTTTTGTGGACAAGAGTGTCGACGTGGTCTTAGAAGAAATGTGACAATTGCTAAACTCAGCACAGGATCGAGCCCAAAAAGGCCATGGCCACTCTTTTTCACGCATTTCTCGGGCCCACTCCGCGAACCTGACAGAGGCAGGCTGAAATTTCGAATGATGCGTGACTGTGCCGTTGAGCTTGTAGCCCAGACGCGACGTTGCCTCGGGAGTTCTCGAAATACGCCAAGACCGTGACCGCCACGTGTGCGATTGAAGTGAGGGCCGACTGTAAGCTGGAGAGTCGGAGAAAGGAATTTTTTTAGAAGTATGTTTGTTTGCTTAGTTTTGGTTTCAATGTAGTTTTCCTGTGCCGTCTCCACAGCTTGTTTGTTTAGTTGGTTTTTCACTCCCATATTTTTTTGTAAACTTTGTTAGGGCTTCGAGTTAAATTGTTAAGTGTTATGTGGAAGCAGTGACCCGCGTCGGTCAACCGACTACTTCTAATCAGTTTTTCTTTGAGAAAAAAAATCGCAAATGAAGATTTGGTACGCCCGCTAAACTTGAATGAGTGGTGGCTATAATTGATTGATATGTGGGGTTTAACGTCCCAAAACCACTATATGATTATGAGAGACGCCGAGTGGTGGCTATAGGTTATCGCGATATGACCTATGATTAGGGGTGTGTTAGTATGCTGGCGTTCTTTGAATGAGAGTATGATGTCGTGCTAGGGCGCACAGAAAAGTCATGTGCGTTCTTTAAAGACAGGGGCTGACATGAGGCTACATTCAGTTACGAAGCGTGCTAGTATGTGTGGATAATTTCATTTTGTTGTTTTTGTGATAACTTAGGAATCATATGATCACTTGGGCTGAGAGCATTGCGTTCACCGAACTTTGAGGCTAGGCATACATATCTAAGAATTTTAGAACGCAGTTTGATCTGCTGTGAGTGAGTTTTCATTGGCATCAGGGTGTCCTACAAGTAGGCACTCACGACTACGTAAAGTGTCATGAGAGGATAGAGAATGCGCACAGTTACCTTGTATAGGTTCAGGCCGCATTCCTGTGAAACCTTTGTATTTGGTTGTGTTTCATGAAATTAGTCATGAATTTAAATGTCAGTTACAACTTAGTAGTGCGGGTGGTAGGCGAAAGCTAGTTTTGTAAAGAATAGGATTAGGCTTAATTGGGGCCAAATTGTATTTGCCTTTGTGTGCTTTTTTTCACACGGCGATTTGTTTAATCTTTGGTAAGCATCTCCACGTACATTATTGTTGGAACTTTGGCGGCACCAAATTGTTTCAAAATTTTAGCATACAGGTTTTCCTTTTTGTGTTGAGAAGCCTGGAGGGTTTTAAGCGGGTCCAATGTGCTTGACTGCAGCATGGTATTGTGTTGTGTGGTTAGCCTTGCTGTTGTCGATCCTTATGGGCTGGTTTGGGAGTTGGTCGAGTTCGCAGCTGGAGGGTCAAAGCCAGGCCGTCATCCTCGTCACCAGCCATTCTCTTCGTGCCCAGCGGTTGGGAGTGCTGGCCAGCCGAGATTTTCCGGGCGGCGGAGGAGCTGTTAAGTTTGGCCTGGAAATTCGTCTGGGCAGACGCCATTGTGCGTAAGTCGGTCTACTGGGGAGGCTTTCAATACATTCGGCGCTTAGTCTGCCAGACGCTGTCGAAGATTTGAGCAATTACCCAAACAATGCGGCAAGCAAAGGCGAGTTCCCGACTTTCAAATGTGGACCCTTTCGTCGTTCTTCAAGCAGCAGCGGTGCCTGATGAACTCGGTGATTCATCTGGCGACGCGGAAGCTGTTGTGACCGGCGCAAAGCTGACAGGTGAGTGGCCCTCCTTTTAATACCCAATCAAGGAGACGTCTGGCCGGCTGCCTATGTTCGTCAGGCATTGTCCGTGCTAGCCAGAGGATGAGACGTCGTGTCGCTAAGATGCCGTTAACCGTTCCAGAGAGGCCAACAAAGACAGCATCTTCCTGGAAGAGACCGCGGTGGCCACCGGAAATCACCCCGCTAATTAAGCGAACAAATCGGCGGACCCTTTGGTGTATGCTGTCAGCACCGTGGGACCTCTCGACTGGCAGCACACACACGACGAGGAAGAGTCCTGCTGGCGCCACCTTGCAGTGCAGTGTTCACGACTCAATATTGGACGTTCACGTGCACCGTGCATGCTCGTCCC
The DNA here is from genome assembly GCF_013339725.1 of Rhipicephalus microplus. Lineage (NCBI taxonomy): Eukaryota > Metazoa > Arthropoda > Arachnida > Ixodida > Ixodidae > Rhipicephalus > Rhipicephalus microplus. Next base: position 137,979,795 of record NC_051165.1, read on the forward strand.
CCTCACCTGTTGTGTGTGTGTGATTGGTGTTCCACTCGAAGAGGAGGAGCCCGACAGGGCTTAAAACGACGCCGCAGAGTGCTGGACGTCGCTCTGAACCATGTAACGTTCAACCACCACGTTTGTGGTTTGGGAAACCTCTAACCTTTCTTTGCTGTAAATATGTGTAAATAGTGCCATAAAACTGCTTGTTTTTCGTATCCTCCCGCGCCCTTCCTCTCAACCTTAACAGCGTGGAGGAGGGGCGTGGCGGCGGGCTGCAGCAGAATAACCCATGGCTTGCAGCTGAGGCTCTTGAGACTCAGGAACACCCAGCGATTGCTGGATCTCCTGGCGTACGACGTCCGCGATGGATACTACGTGAGGCTGTGCTTAAGGAAGTAATTTTCGCAGGTCTTCTTGCACGATTGCTCGGATCGTCTCACGCAAGTCAGTGGTTCCAAGCCTTTGAATGCCGGCGTAGCTTGTAGACGAGAAGCTGCGGTTATATTGCCCCGTGCGCATCTCGAGCGTCTTCTCTATTGTAGATGCTTCTGAAATGAATTCGGTGACCGTCTTTGGCGGGTTTCTCATCAGCACGGCCAAGAGTTCCTGCTTTACTTCTCGCATGAGCAGACGGACCTTCTTCTCCTCGGACATGTCGGAGTCAGTGGGGCGGAAAAGTTTTATCATGTCTTCCGTGAATAGCGCCACGTTTTCGTTTGGCATCTGCATGCGGGTTTCGGTGAGAAGTTTGGCCTTCTCCTTGCGCACCACACTTGCGAAAGTGGTGAGAAACCTGGCGCGAAAGACGTCCAACGTTGTAAAACTTCGCTCTTGATTCTCGAACCAAGTCCGAGCAGCATCTTTTAAGACGAACTACACATGCCGGAGGTTGTCATCATCTGTGCAGTATTTGAAGGCGGCGACGCGGTCGAACCTTTCGATTCAGCTTTCCGGGTCTTCCAGTGGCGAACCGTGGAAAGTTGGCGGCTCTTTGGGTCGTCGGAGCAGGAGTGGTGCAGGCTGCACGGGGGCGGTCATGGTTGCAGTAGTTGATGTCGGGATCCGGGTCTGCCTGGCTGCTTCAAGAAGGGGCCCGTACTCTTACTGTAGTATATATATATATATATATATATATATATATATATATATATATATATATATATATATATATATATATATATATATATATATATAACCACTGCAAAAATATACCAGGTGTAACCAGAAAAAGGCGCACCTACAGTTTTAAAGTTTAAAAGAAGCAATGACATGCCAACCATCCAAAATAGAACGCCCGAGAAAGGAGCATCAATCAGTATTACAGCAGCTAAAAGCCTGCTAACAGCTGAAGGTAGTCATGCTGCTCTTCCATTCAAGTATAGTGTACACTGAGAAAAGATACTGAAGATACACCATCAGCAAATGACAAAACCAATACAGACAGAGCTTTCTCTTCTAATACAAAAAGTCTTTAGCTGAGGAGGCAAATAATTCATTGGCACACAATAAGTGCACAAAAAAAAGCTGTCGCATGAGGCTGTCAGCGCTTAGACAACACAGGCAAAAATACAGTAGACTGAAGAAGGGAAAAGCCATAGCAAAAGTTACCATACTCCTGAGTTCTTGCTTTGCGTGCAAATGAAGCTAGCGTGAAGTTGAACACTAGATTAAAGCACCACAATTAACATCTGGAAGTCAATGCTTTAGGAATAATACAAAGTACTGAAGAAGCATGCAAAGAGCATTCCTGTGAAGGCCAATATAAAAAAAGACTGAAAGCTCTGTGGCCCTGAACAATACAACACCACAACCAATCGAAGAGCCGTTCGGACACACCAGCAGTTCTGGCCAACACTAAAAAGTCACAAAAACATACCTTTAATGTCTTTTTTGCAAGAGAACTTCAAAAGAAATGTGCACACACCAATGCCAGAAGTATCGATGGAAGCTATTGCTCATATTCAGCTCTTCATTGAAACACTGACAGAAGATACTTGTACCTGGATGCTTAATTACTTTGGTACAACTCAAGAGCGTCAACGCCAAGTGGCAAAAAAATAATGATGGAAGACTACAATGTGATCAAATGCACACGTCAACCACCAACCAAGGTCCTATGCTAGAGTGAATATCGCAAAAATTCTTGAACGCCTAATGTCACTGGCTCATACTCAGCGTTCTCAAGGAAAATCTTGACCTCCCACACAGCATATTATTTCAACAACCTGCCACCTCTCACCATGTCATGAAACAAGCTCGAGTATACACAAACCCTCCTCACCGTTAGGTAGTTAGATAGCTCCACTAGTGCTTCACTCTCGGAACACATAGACCAGGGCCGTAACTAGATGGGTAGTGAGGAGGTTCTGAGCCCCTGAAGTATTTTTATGGTCTGACTTTTCGTCAACAATAGCTTAATCTGGGCAAGTTGGTTCATCGTGGTTGTGTTCTAGTAACAGTGAGAGAAGTTCAGGAAGAGACAAAAAGGACAGGAAAGAGCGCTGACTGCCAACTAAATTTTGTTGAAGGTACTACGCCCACTTTTTTACAGAGTACAAGAACAGTGCTCATGCACAACGACACAAGTGAGACCATGATAATATATGCTTAACTGATAAAAGAATACTCTCTCTCCGAATGGATGAGTGAAGGTATACTGATGCACTTATCCATGGCCTTCCTGACAAGAAAAGGCTTTCACAGTCTCTCTTTCATTTCTTGTTCTTGCTTTTTTCAAAAACAGTGTTTTGTGAAACATAGAACTGCACTTACATTCTTTACAGTGTATGGCCATGCGACTACCATAGCCATTCTTAACATTTTAAGCATGCTGTCTTGCTCAAACATTGGGGCATTGCCCAGTTTGTCTTATGTTTACGTTTCCACATGTCAATAGTATCTCATACACAACATTATATTGGCATTCAGTATACCTATTCTCGTGACGAATGGCGAAATAATGGCTATTCCTGTTGCTTTTTAGTACACACACTTTTGAAAACTTGCAAGGGATGGCAAATAACAAGATAAAATCATATCGGCTCGCTATTTTCTTGATATTGTGAAACACCTTATGTACGTACGGTATAGCATGCAAAGATCTTTGGTCATTCTGTTTTTATTTTGGTCCTGTTTTGTTTGGTCCTATTTTGGTCCTGTTTTTTAACAGAGTTACTTGTATTTATCTGTTATCTTTAGCGTGACTTCCTGTTTAACTAAGCTCACTACCTTTGTTATCATTAAAAATCATGACTACTGATTTTTCCTAACTGAATCTAAAATCTAACCTCTCTCCCTTATTACCACAGATGTCCATCAACCTCTGCAAATCTTCCTTGTTGTCGGCCATTAGCACTATATCATCTGCGTAGATTAATGCTGGTAGTGCCTGATCAATGAGTTTTCCTTGTTTGACTAAAGAGAGATTGAAGCCAAGTCCCCTTGCCTCTAATTTGGCCTCTAATCCTTGTAGGTACATCATGAATAAGAGGGGTGACAGTGGGCACGCCTGCCTAAGTCCACGTTTCACCACTGTGGGCTTGAATACCTGTTTTTCCCACTTTTTAACTACCTTGTTAGTTTTATAGATTTCCTTTAAACGATTAGTGACTCCATCTTTTACACCCAGTGTGTCTAGTATTCCCCACAAGTCCTCTGGAACCACGCTATCGTACGCTCCCTTGAATTTCTGCCGGCCGGTAGGAAGCTTCACAGCGCAGCGCCTGATCTTGTGAAACGGCGCAGCCATGCAGGCAGGGCATTCAATTCCCTCCCTATTTTTGTATACTACTGTCCTTGTGTACATCGTAGAACACATAACAATAATGATAGCAAACAGATCATTGATTCGGGTAGGCTTGGTGTTTTTTTTAAAATGGAACAACGAGGAAGCTGCTGAAGCTCGTGCCTGTATACAGCTGCTTTATATGGAGATTAAATTTTAACGAAAAAAATTGTAATGATAAACAGTAGGCTCATAACAAACAACATTTCTCTGAGGGTGCATGGAATATATGTCCCATGCAAGGCTATGCATTGCAGTCCTTACTGCATTAATTATGTACACGTACTGCAGGGCATGCAAGTGTATGCAGACACACGCTGACGAAATGACATTTTTTGCTACATACAAACGTGCACCGCACCAAATAAGACGCACGCGCTTGTATAGTCAGGGAACACTCGTGAATATTGATGAAATCACACAGCTGGCTTACAGTATAAAACAAACACAATTGCGAACAATAAATTGCGACGCTGTTTAAAGAGGCGGACCCAGGTTACGAGGAGAATTACCAGTATGGCATACACACCACGTGTCAAGCTTTTGCAACATCTAAAGAGACTAAATATGGAAAGTTGCCTTTGTAAGTTAAGATGACAGTACCAAATGGAGAAGCCACACGAGAGAACAATTCATCGTGGGCTAAAGAATGTGTTTTAAATATTGTACACAGCTTTGCAAGATAATATCGACGAGTTTTACTCGTCTAGGTGTGGGAGGTGTAGGCCTGATAAAATGCGATGTTGCTTCAGAGCCTTCCTTTCGTAATATTGCAATTTTATTCAACTCTTTCAAACGCGGCACTGTAAACTTCTACTGGGTGCTCGAACACGGCAAGCAGGTCGCGAGGCAAAATCTTTCTAACATTTTATTACCGAAACAGCGATACTAGCAATGCTTGAGCTGCACTTGCTGTTTTCTAAATTGTAACCTCCTCAATCTCATCACTGTGATCAGGAAACAGAGAGGAAAAGTACAGCAGTAGTACGTAGAGAAAAATTCAATTTCAAGCCCTTTAGCAATATCATCTAAACAAATTGCCAGTTCACTGTTGAATTCTCGATGGAAACAAACAGCTGATCAGGGACGCAAGCTTGGCTTGGCACTGACTTGGCTGTTCATACAGAGCCAAAAGCCGCTGCAGGAAACTGGATTGCGGATTGTATTGAGACAAAATATTTTATACATTTTTGTTTTCTTTGTTTCATTTCTCTAATTGCTCTTGTGATGGCGTGGACCACGCTTCGTGATCTCATGTACCGGCGCACTGTTTTTAAGTTTAGTATGGCGCCCAATAATACATGATTGCGTGCTTTAATTTAAAAAGGTTCGCGAGTATGGCAGCAACACTGGAATGTCGGGAAGAGGATAGTAGTAGAACCAGTAGCAGCTGCATGCCCGGGTGGAGCGACTGATGCCCAGATGGAGGAATGTCAACCCGATGCCTTTTGTGTTGGCCGTTCTGGCAGTTCCGACTACTTTATAGAAAGAGACGAACCCGTCGCTTGTCCTCTTCTCTTTTCCTTCGGGCATCAGCGATAACATTGACGGACGACGTGTTCGACTTCACCGTGCACGTGAGTATAGGTTGGTTTTTCATTCGAGTGAATTCTTGTTCAGATTTGCAACTTGTCGACTTCATCCTGATCACCTGTCACCGGCAATAAGTCACATACGTGTGATATTTAGGTGAAATAAATGATAATGCACATTTTCTGCTCCATTTGCGTGACTTAGCTACACCAGGACATGAGGTAAAGCCTTTGTCGTTTAGCCACTAGCAGGCAAGATCGATCACTCGCATCTTTCAGTTCACAAATCAACGCGCCTGCCTTAAAATTAGTAAGCTGCTCGCAAAGAAATCTTACCGAGGCAATTTTGTTTTTTGTGAACAATGCACCGTAGATTTGTCTTGAATAACAAAAAAAAAACTTGAAAAATAAATGTCGCGACCTTTTAGAAAACGCCGTGTCTAAGAGCTAGACGCGGCATTTTGTAAAAGGCTAATTAAATTCAGTATTTTTTCGTAGTTTCTGCTTGAAATTATTATAGTCTATGAATTTCATGGCCAAATCTTTTGCTTTGGCTGAAAATCTAGGCGGCAAAAACTTTGTTCAGTGTCCCTTTAAGGGCAGGTGTATATGCCATCATTTCAGTCGCAAATCGTTTTGCTAGTCGGTCGGCTGGTTAACAATAAGGGTACTAACTAGAGTTCCAGATTTCATCAGCAACACATCGTCATGGCTTCATCAGATGCTGCATTATATAAATTCTATCCTCGTTTTTAAATAGGTGTACCGTATGGTTCACTGTTACAGGAAACAAGCGAGCTCATGGACAGTGAGCCATGTGGTGCTAACTGGCAGCGAGGCTTGTGAATGGGACGCATGCGCATAGAATCGGGGTGCGCCCAGTTTTGTCTGCCATTTCTCCGCCTGTACGCATGACAGCATTGAAAAGCGCATCCGTATTTTAGCTGAGCAATTCATCTAGCCCAGTGCCTCCTGCTTCAGGGATTTCCTGTGAGCACAAAAAATGCATCATTTCAATCGTTGCTGCAGTGTTTTGCAAGTTGTCACCGTAAAGCACATCATATTTTTCGCATAATGCTCGCTGCAACTAGCAAGTTTCGATGACTCAAAATGCTGTTCAGGTCTGATGTAGCAAACATTTTAAGCTTGTCCTCGTGACCATGAAATATTGGTTTATTAAATAATGGAAGGCAGAGTTGGTATGAGTTGATTTACAGCGTGAAAATGAAAAGTGCGAAGGACCGTGCCTCGCAAGCAAGCCCCGAGAGCATGAGCAGAGAAGTAGCAGATGAGGATGCTCATGCGCTGCATTTCCAAATCTCACCAGCACTGATGCTTGACGGACTGCTGGCCACGCACTAGCGTGTTTTTTCTGAAACAGGACTTTGGCCCTGTAAGCAAGTTCTTGAAGGGCATAAGTAAAACGTAGAGTGGGCCCCCTAAAGGCACCCATCCTTGAACCATTGGGCTTATGAATTAGTGCCCTTTTCAAAATACAACTATTCTGAGCAATAAATTGTGACAGAACAGTGCACGAAGTTTAAAAATGGAAAAAAAGTCTTTAAATGTCCCCTTTATACATAGTGTTCTTGTGATGTCACTTCTGCCGTTGTCGCCCTCTCCTGCCATGCCCGGGTCACTTCCTGGGTTCCTACGGCAGTTCACGCGCTGCAGTGCGGTTTGTTGGGGGCTCGTCATCTGTTGCTGTGAACGATGTGGAAGCATTGTGGTTTTTTGTTGTCTTACTTTAACGAGCTCATTGGATTAGGGAGGCCTCGCTCGTTCACTCGATACAAGACCAGATAATTAAGATGTGCGACACATACACCAGCCACGGCGTACACCGGCTGCCCGCCACAACCTATGAGGGCCTATTATCTTGCTTTGACTACAAATTGCCTGGCCCAAAAAACAAGTGAAAGCTCAAAATCTCTCGAGCCGCAATTTTAAGAGTGGATGTGCGAAGCGCAGCTGCTCCCATCGAAAACTAGTGCAGAGCTAGGCTAGTTTACAAGAGATATAATATTATGAATATATTGTCACGGCCTACGCCACCAAAGTAGCAATGCCCCCCCCCCCCCAAGTGTTTTAAACAGTGCTGATGTTGAGCTTGAGACTCTTTGATTGCAATTTGTGAAAATAGTCGAGGAAAATATTATACAAGGCAGATAGTGACTTTGCGTGGTGTGTGCCGCGGTAATGCCAGTCATCACTTTATTTTTCGCGTATGCTTTAACACACTTTTCACTTTGTATTTTGCTTTTGTTGTACGCTAATGTACAGTGGAGTCACTGAACATGATAGAGACCGTGTATAGAATTAATTGACTAATTAAAAAAAAATCCTGACGCCCAACTTGAACCGATCGACTATACTTCAAAGTGAACTAATATTGTTTCCCATTCTTTATAGTTTGTTTCAATGCAATACCAAATCTCCGCGATCGCCATCACGATTTTAACCGCCTTCCTCGCCATCATGATTTTAACTGCGGACAAGTTTGTATGTACAGTATCTTGGTAAGCTATATCTGTTTGCAGGTAAATACTTGGCTACGGCACTTACCCGTAATGAAGTTGCACCTGAAGATGCAAATATTGCAAAGTTTCTTCATTTAGCTTTTGTTAATCTGCACCAGCCAAATACGCTGGTACTTTTAGGAAAATCGGAATGTGCGTTCTCAATTTTAGGTTATAACTTTCAGCGAAGAAACACCCTAAGCTCTGCTCCCTCTGCGTGGACTACTAAATCAACTTGCCTCACTAGCAGCTCATAATTTCTCAAACTTGCATCGTGAGGCAAAACTAAACGGGTGCAAGCACGAGAAGACAACATGGCAGTTGTAGGCGATAGATTCAGTTGGTGCCCGGGCATGTTGGTGGCGCATTTCGGAAGTGACGAAAAGGCGCTGCGAGATGCACGTGCACACTTTGTATAGTTGCTGTATTGGACAGCAAACTTTTTTTCTTATCTGAGCAGTTTTACCAAAGGAAGCGTCATCATATGGCGTGATAAATGAAGCGAATCCACAGGTTAAACCACATCATAGCCTCGCTGTGCTTTTGTACTTTTTTTAGCTCGCAAAATTTATTTGTACATATAAGTGACAACTTGCCAGTAATAAGGCAGCACTCGTTTCTTTACCATATGATCATCTGGGGTGCGCTGCTGCCTCAATATTTCAAATTCTAAGCATTTACACCATTGTATGCTAACTTTTCCTTCAAAGTGAGACAAGCCACATGTGTATCGTAGATCAAGAAGCATGCCAGTTTTACGTACTTGCAAGGTAAACATCAGAAATGCACAGTTGATCAAAAATACTAGTTTAATGGTGAATCTACATAGCAGAGCACCTGTAGCACCTTGGGAACAAAATAATGCCACATATGTTACAAGAGATAATTAAAAAAGACAGGGGACGTTCCGTGAACAAATAGAAACAAGAATAAAATGGCACGTGGCAGTGAGCGAAGGCGGCAAGGGGGGGGGGGGAGCCCGTGGGACTTCAGCGGATGAACGTAGGGTGTGTGTTTAATATGTGGAAGAAAAAAATTCAAAATTTTGGCGACTGAAATGAGGGTAAGTTAGTGAGTGCGCTCATGACGAGAGTAAACACGGTTATTATTTTTTTTTTCAAATCTTTTTTGAAAGCCACAAAAAACATGTATGTGCTGCAGCCTAACAGAAGGTCCGTGAAGGCAAATTATGAATTCGTCGTTTTACAAAGGCCTATTTTTTTTTTCATGCGCACCATCCCCGCCGCGGTGGTCTAGTGGCTAAGGTACTCGGCTGCTGACCCGCAGGGCGCTGGTTCGAATCCCAGCTGCGGCGGCTGCATTTCCGATGGAGGAGGGAATGTTGTAGGCCCGTGTGCTCAGGTTTAGGTGCACGTTAAAGAACCCTAGGTGGTCTAAATTTCCGGAGCCCTCCACTACGGCGTCTATCATAATCATATAGTGGTTTTCGCACGTTAAACCCCACATATCAATCAATCAATCATGCGCACCATAAATAGTGCTCAAAATTTAATTCCATATGTTGTTTTCATCTTCGCTGTATTCCGTGCTGTTTATGATGTAAAAAAAAAGTAGCACGCTGAAGTGGTGCTGCTTTTGGGCAACAGTTGAAAATGGCGGGGTGCATGAATGCGGAATACTGCCGCTTACACTCAAATCACTCTTGTGGTCACCTCCCATTGTTTGCAGCATGTGTTGTGTATACACAGCTGCATATTTCCTAGCTAGAAAAATTTTATTTTAGGTGTTTCACGCCATTTTCCATGTAACTATTCCACAATTGCACACACTGATCAGCAGGCTTTCAATTGCGCTGAAGGACACAGGTGCCATAAAATTCATAGTCGATTCTTTCAAGAAACCGTATGTAAAGGCTGAAGCTTCATGCGTACATACACACACACATACCATATTGTTTTTTGTACTTTATGAAAGCTGCGAAGGTCTCATGTGCCTCCAAGCGTAACCTGTTTTATTTATTCTCCATCACCGCAAAAGTTTTGTGAGTTTCAAATAAAAGTACTTTGCGCATGGCCACGTTTGGGTGATTTTTTTGTGTAGGTGTTATTTGAGCAGCCTACAGTGTTTACTTTATAAGCCTGTATGTATATGTTGCATTATAAGGATGCAGAATGTGTGTAGCTGTACAATATAGATGAAGTGTAAAAATTAAGTGTGTCTATTGTAGTGTTCTTGGAACCAATCTTACCCCCGTATTCTAGAACGTCCCTCCACTCAACGCTTCACCTTCACTTGAGATGGCTGATGGGAGCGCCGTCTCTAAGCAGAGAAAATTGCTGCATGTCAGCAATAATCTGCTGTGATTCTCAAGTAGCGCAGCGTCGCTTTCAAACGAGCAGCGGCACAGTGCTCAAATCTGTCAAGTGAAGGGTGAAAGTCGAGTCGGGGAGCGTTTATGAATATGGGGGTTAGTTTTGTTGTCTTGTTAACCTGCCATTAACACTGGATTGATGCTACTTTGCTCTAGCTGTACAGTGCTCTCCAAGGCTCAAAGAGGCACCGCACGGGGAAGGCTCAGAGCAAACCATGCGTGAGTTTCCTTTCATTGTTACACTATGCACGTATTAAGTGATAGACTTTAATGTATGCTATTTGTATTGTGCAAGTTTTTGGGGACATACAACTTCCAACACTTATATGTTCTGACGAAAATCACGCAAGAATGAGAGAAGTTTGTGCAACAATTATGCAAGAGTGTAAGAAGCTTTTGCAGAAGTCTGTGAAATGAAGTTTTGAAATTTTGTGGCAATGTGTCATTGTACAGTGGTCAACAGTCTTGCTCAGCATGTTTGACTGCAGGGCTCCCGGCTGCACAGGCGCATCTACGGAGTGCCTGATGCATGATGGGCCAAATGTCAGCCTGCACACTCGTGCCTCTTATCCCCGTTTGTCTGTTACATCAGTGTCTCTTGTAAAGGGGATCAACTGTGCTACCTTTTTTTTTCAAATGTAATGAGTTCTTTTTCCCGATTATTGTTGTTTTACGGTAGAGCCTCACATTCCTATCAAATACTGAAGATTCTATTTTTCCTTCTAGATGCTATGAAGTCACTCCTTGTGTTACAATAGAGTGAACACTGTTATGAGAAAAGCTACTTTATGGAGTTAACTCACTCCATATTGACTTAACACACAGAATTGGTGAAAACTACACTCCCTTCCAGCTGCATTAGGAATAATATTCATTTGCATACTTCTGTTTCTTTTGTTTGTTTGTTTGTTGGCTGGAGGTTTGGAGTATAGGGTGGCCAGAGGGCACTGTGTAGTCTTTCTTCATCTTCCCAATTTTGTGAACATCAATTGATAGCCGTATGGGAATCAGCCAGCATGCTGAAACAGCGGTGCAAGCATGCAAGATGTTCACCATTGCATGCAGTCAGTTGCTGTGAGCAACCTACTGCATACAATTAACTGCGAGTGGTGAACTAACGCTGCACTATGTGTGCCTCCTGGAAAGCTGCAATGGTAAGGTGCCACAATCGTATAGTAACATGCATAACATCGCGATTTGTTCGTTGAATAATTTTGCAACAGAATCAATGGGGTTCTGGATAAATTTGTGTATCTGCCTGGTTCATCAAAGCTACAAAGTCAAATGTGGTATATACTCGCGTATTATGTGTACTGTTTTTGTCAATCCGGTCATGTGCGAAGCTAGTAAGAATCGCTGGCCTAAAAGCTCAACTGGGAATATATGTTGCAGGCGCTGTCACAGCTGTCTTAAAGCGGATCGTCATTTGTTTGCTAAGCCTGTTCAAATGCCCTCATTTTCTTGAAGTTCTTCCGAACAGTGCTCATAACAACCAGTTCCAACCAGTTCCAGAGAACATAAGTACTCTCCAATAATTGTCGGGAGCCCAACGTAAAGTAAGATGCAGACAAGGAAGCGCGATGCCAACACAGTGCTGTGTGTGTCGCCCTTCATGTGTGTGTGTGTGTCCATTCCTTGTCCCAGTCTTCTATTGCGTTGTGTTCCCTCCGATATCTAACCAACACACCCAAGCTTCTATGCTAAGCCTTATTCAACGCACTCTTCTGCTGGCTCCCATACTGAATATTGCATGTCGAAGAACTCCACGTTGATGTGCTTAGTGGTAGCATGGTTCCAGTTTTCTTCGGTAAGCTTTATAACAGCAATCTGCCTCGTATATAATTATTGTAGCCTATCACAAGGAACGGTAAAAACGCAATGGCCAGATGGCAAAACCGAAAAAAAATGAGTGCGAAAACCTGTCTCATCTAGTTGATGTGACAGGTCCTTGCACGCGTTCAACATCTGTGCTGTGTCTCGGGAATACATTCTTGCCGTGGAAGAGGTGGGAAGATAGGAGGCAAACCTTTAGGCATTTCGGACTACACATAAACAGGTTTCGGTTTTCAAGTTCGATATTCTAGGGAAAGCATAAAAGTTCATGGAAGAAGGGACCTTGCACTCAGTCCATTTTGTGTAAGACTGCACTCGCCTGCTCGACAAGAGATGTGCCTGACCAGAGCATCATGAAGTCAAATGTGTCTGTGTGTGTGCTGGCAAGGTTGCTCGGGCTGGTTGGGGAGGGCAAAGTATGCGAGCAAAACGTTTCTTGTAGTAAAGCAGGCTGGCTAATTATACTGGTGAGCAAATTATGTGAGGATGCAAATTGTGCGAGTAAATATGGTATGTACTCTTGTATGTTTCAGCTCTATTGCTACGGATCCTGCGTATCCAACTTGGCATCCGGCAGCAACAAAGAGAGGTTCTGCAGGAGGTGCGACAGCTGAAGCACGAGGTACGGCTCTTGTCCGTGCCTCTGCACGCCCAGCCAGCACAGCGCCCCTCTGACCTTCCCCGGCTGCCTGCTGGTACAATTGGAGAAGGGGAGGCAGCAGAGGCAGCTGTGCAGAGTAAAGCTGTGGCTGCGGCTTTGGTGTATATTTCTTAATTTTTAATATGCCTATGTAACATGCAGAAATTTAGTACTGCTTTAAGATACTGTGTTTCGGGAAACAAACTAGTCAGGTTATCTCATGAGCCACTGTACTACAGTCGAATATGAATAATTCGTACTCAAAGAGGCCAGAAAATTTGTTCAAATTAAAAGAAGTTCAAAATATTGAAAGTTACAGTAATTACTTGAATCTAACACGCACCTTTTTTCCGGTTAAGAGAGTTCATAAATTGCATGTGCGTTAGAATCAAGTACAAAAAAAATAAATATGGTCATTCTATTGCCATCGCCACTTACAAAATGGCCGCCCCCTACGTGCGTCGGCATGGCGCGTCGGTCATTTCTGCCTATGTGTTTCCCTTGCGCGGCACTTCATACGTGTGCTGAGGAGTTCGTCATCTTGTAGTACATTAGCATCGACGGCATGGTAGGGCCGACTCCAAAAACTCGACGAGTGCACCACAATGCTGCTTCTAAAAGAAAAGTCGTTGCGTGTGCCGGAACGGACAGAAATCGGGCCGCAACGCGGTCATTCGGAGTTCCCGAAACGTGCGTGCGGGACTGGCGGAAACAAAAGCAGAATATTGTCGACAACAAAGATTCACGCAAAGGCTTCAGTTGACCACAGCAGGGTCGGTTTCCACAAATTGAAAAGTTGCTCGGCGAGTATGTGATTAAGCAGTGAGCGGCACAGCGGCCCGTGACGACAGAACCGCTCCAAGTGCAGGCTATGCAGTTAGCCTTAGAAAAAGGGCTAATGCAGAGCCATTTTAAAGTGAGCAGATGCTGGCTAACGAACTTTATGAAGAGAAAAGGCTTTTCCCTCCGAAGGCGAACGGGCATATGCCGGAAGTTGCCGGAGGAGTACGAAGAAAAGCTTCAGAATCTTCAGAGGTTCCTCCTAAACTTGCGGCACAACAACGGCTACCTACTTGGGCAAATCGGGAATGCCGATCACACGCCTCTTTACTTCGACATGCCTGGCCCCACAACCGTCTAGGAGAAGGGGGCGAAGCAAGTTTGTGTACTGACATCGGGCCACGGTAAAACTAGAGTGACAGCAATGCTCTGTTGCACGTCAGATAGGCATAAGCTTCCCCCGTACTTCATATTTAAACGAAAGACGCTCTCAAAAAGAGTCATTTTCACGAGTGGTGTGATCAAGCAGGCCAACGAGAAAAAAGGGTGCGCGTTGCAACCGATGTCTTAGTTTGTTTGTTTTTTGTCGTTGAAACCGGGCGTGCGTTACAATCGAGGGCGCGGTAGAATAGAGTAAATACGGTAAACGAGCGGAGGGCTCACCATGCAGTGATGCATGTGCATGGAGAAGTTTTATTCACAAATTACAGGACATCCGTCATTAATTAAAGTAGTCAATACATGTCTGTACACGTTGGCCTTGCAACAAGTCAACAAGTTTTGCGTGCAGTTTGCAAAGCATTTGTACTTCGGCTTCAGTATTCTCCTGGCAAAAGAAGTTGCGCGCGGCAATGTCCAGTGCTGACACTCTTCGAAGACAACTGTGTTTCCACTGTTACCATCTGCGCTGCAGCCGGAGCGTGGCCAGCACATGATGAGAAAGAAGGAGCATCTCCACCTGGAGAAAAGCAGATCGGCATTCGAGAGAGAAACACTCCGCGGCAGCTTTTTTTTCTCTTCATGTGCGGTGTTGAAAGGAGAAGAGTCTCTACATAGCAGGAACGAAAAACAGGGAAGCGTGACACCGGCGCGTTGCAGATCGGCATGAGAGAGCCAACTCTCTGCGACAGCTTTGTTTCCCCTGTTTCTCTTCATGCGCAGTGTTAAGAGGAGAAGGGTCTCTACGTGGGAGGGACGGAAAAAGCCGAAGCGTGGCACAGGAATGTCGCAGATTGGCATTTGGCGAACATTCCACCGCAGTCTTTTCTTTCCTTTTCTTCATTTTCTTCTTCAAGCACAGCGATGAGGTGTCTGAAGTGCCACCGCAGGATTGGGCGGGGTGCTGAGAGCATTTTCGGACCGCGGTATAGCTTTGATAGGACCACAGCGTCAGTTCAAATTAAGTGTTTTGGAATTAATGAGATTCGACTGTATTTACTATAGTCTGTGAAGTCCGAGTGAACTGTCCTAAGCTAGCAGACAATGTAGGCGGCATCGTGTGTTTGATGGGCAGTGACTAGCAATAGCCTGCTTGAAACAGACATTCAGAAATTTTGTTCATTTATCACCCTATTTCGTGTCCGCTGCGGCTCTCGCTACTTTGATCTACAGTTCACCCTGCCTTGTGTTAGCCGATTTCTTACTTTTTTAAAAATCTAACATGCACCCAATTTCGCAGTGTGAAGAAAAATGCACCTTTGTTTATTGTGATGAGATTTCTATAGCGACATGCCTCTTTGTTGGCTATCACAGAAAAATATGAACAGCAAATGGTGTGACCATCTAGTGCGACCTTTATTTTTCTATCAGTTTCATCTATGACCAAGATTTGGTCGCTCTAAGGTTGCCTCTTAGTACGCCTTGATCATGTTCATTTATCTTGTTGTGCTCTGCTTACAATGCATTGATTAAAAACATGTCCAAGCTTCTTTTTGAATTCCACATATTTTATCGTTTTTCACCTGTAGAAGCTACTCCTGGTCAACATTCAGGCAAAGACATTGTAACCTCGAAGAAACGTGTATTGGAATTTGAGCACTGTACAAAGTAATTAAACTATTTCATAGCTAGAATCAATATTAATTAAGGGTTATAACAGTGTTGTATTTGATTTCATAAGAGCGAAACTGCATTCAGAGAAGGACTCTGAAAGGTTCTCACACTGAGTGTGAGAGGGCTGATGTGGAAACCATTTTAGGTCAAGTGAGTTGAAGTTAGCGTAAAAAAACAATGAAATGTTGTGATGCCCAAAAATTAAAGTTGTTGTTTTCAGTGTCCTCTTCTTGCAGATTTTTATCATGAAAACATTTCGATCTGCTGTTGCGTTCACCCCATCTATGCTTCTTGCATTTTTTTACAGCGCAAGCACCTCCTGCAGATTGGGGGACGTGGCCTCCAAGAAATTGGGGTGAATGCCATGAAGGCTGTATTGGCACATGACATGCAAGTGCTTTACAGCCTTCATGGCAGAAAAGGGAAAAGGGCCTTTGTGAACCTGAGGCTCTGTAGATTAGTAAGAGGTTAGACTTGTTCATTGTTTTATGTGTACGTACCCTTGTGTATTCTCTGTACTGCAGTGCTTCATGTATACTATGGTATTTCTGTTCTTGTATGCAGATGTCATCTGCCAAAAAGCAGGGTGCGACAAGGCGGAGGCCCTCAACTTTATTAAGAGGTGGCTGCCAGGGTCTGGTGATCGCTGTGGGGGCAGGAAGCGGCGCTTCAGAGAAGCATTTGTTGTGGAGCAGCCCGAAGATCCCCACTCTCGGAGTGCAGATTATCGGCTGCTCGCGGCAGCTGGCTTCCTGCCCAGCCACAGCAGCCAGGGCCTTGACAGCACCACTGTCACTGTGCCCCCAACGCAACCTGACCTGCAGTAGAGCGGGCCTTTTTTAGTTGTGTATATATATTTTTCAATGTATACATTTTTTGTTGTACCAAATAAATAAAAAAAAACAAAGAATAAGTAGTCTGCAGACTGGCGGTGGTGCACTGTTCGGCTAGCTTATGCTGATTCGGAAGCACCATCACCATGTTTTAGTTACAAAAAAATGCTCTAAACTATGAATATTCTCGATTACCATGTGGGGGACATATGTGGGGATTGCAAGTGGGGGACATACGCATTCAGCATTTACTTCCTAACGACTTTTTTCGATCTGCTGTACCAAATACCAGTACCAAATAAAGCACTCGCTATTGCAAAAGATAAATTGGTAAAAAAATAAACTACACTTCTAGTGTTAGCAAAGGGAATGAGGTATAAAAGATGAAATAGATCGAGTAACTGCTTTCAGTTCTCAGCATTCAATTTTCTGTTGCCCCAAGTATACAGGGCTGCAAAGCTACAAGAGGGGGTCATCGAGGCATATTGTTTAAATCTTCTTCCGGTAAGAAAAATTCTCTACTAATAATGGTTACATAATGGCAAGCCAATCAGTAGCCAATATTTGTCGTGCAGGAAACATCGGTGTAATAACGGCATTTGATTGGCTGCAATGTGGCCCTGGATTGGTCCAATGTCGGTCGTACATCTGTAACCAATATTCGTCGTGCAGCAAACATCGGCGTAAAAATGGAATGTGATTGGCTGAAATGTGGCCCAATGTTGGCCGAACATTGGCAGCTTTGTCGGCAATACGATGGGCCTTCGTCGGCCCAATGTTGGTTGCATACTGGCTAAAACATCGGCAAAACGTCGGCCCATTATTGGCTTGAACGTCGGCCCGACATTGGAAGAAGTTGCACTTCCGACGTCGGCCCGACGTCGGTGCCGATGTTAGCCGATGTTGGTCCAAGATTGGTCCAACGGCGGCGTGCTGCCTGGGGAGTCTCTTATAATCATAGGGTGGTCCTGGGGCGTTGAACCCCACATATTATATTAACATTATCAGAAGAACCACACAGCCACACAAATGCCGGAATGTCTGACTTTCCGGTGCGGTGCGGGCGGAAAGCTGCGTTTACACCTGCAATGAGTCAGCTATACAAAATAAAGTACGTATATATACATATACATATTATATATATATATATATATATATATATATATATATATATATATATATATATATATATATATATATATATATATCTCCCGCATTATTTAGTGGAAGTCTACGGAACAAGGAATAAATTTTTGCAAGAAAGTTTGGTACTTTTGTTCAGTCTACAATAAGGCCTGGCTTCATCTCAATGTTATGCAACACTGAGATACGATCAAGATCACGATATATTTCCTGAAATTATCTGCGTTAGCATACTTATTCAACTCTTTTTTAGAAAGGCAAGGCACGTGGCGACTTTCCCTGTGTTGATAGAAAATTCTCACAATGTGCCTAGTTGTCCTATTCACCTATATTTCTAAGCCGTTTAAAAGAAAGCATCAGTCTCATGTTGATGTCTTTTCATTCTTATTGCCTTTTCGCGATATCGTCACTGTTGTAGGGCTATTGTCTGCGTCGCAGTAGGCTGACTATTTTATCAGTGCTACATTCTTACTGAGATCGATTTTGCTTTCGTAGAGCCATGCTGACCTTGCCAAACACATACGCACGTGCAATAATTTTTTCTCTTGCCGTAAAACACTCCTAAGAGTTACATTCGTATAGATCATTATACTTCTGAATACTATGCATTAGGCGAACAGAAGCGTTTTTTGGATCCGCCAGAAACAAGTGTAAAGTATTGATTTTGAATACGTGTGTTTGCCTATATGTTTTCAATTTTACATTTCTTATAATATGAGCGCAACTTTCGAAAAAACTGAAAAATACCAGATCACAGCGCCTACACCTAGCAGAACAGTTAAACAGTCAAACGACGTCAATTTCGCAAGGGCGTTGACTTCTTTTCTTTAGCACTACGATCCAAACATATAGACAATTGGCCTCTTAGGGATGCTGCTTTTCAAAAGATTTTCATGCCCATTCCCGTAACCTACGATATAGCTAGTTTACACCCTTTGTTCTTCTATGTAATATCCCCTTTAAAGTATCACGTGAGGTGTCATCCTTCATGACAGTTCCTGGCTTGATATTCTTCGCTGTGTTATTTTTATTTACCCGTATAAACCAAACGTTATTGTAAACTTCCTCGCCAAAGTAGTTTAGTGGTTATGGTCCTTGACTGACGAAGAGAAGGTTGCGGGATGGAATCCCTGATTTAGCGGAAAGACTTTCGATGGAGACGAAACTGCTTCAGGCCCCTCTACTTAGATGTGGGTGCATGTTAGAACCGTTATGTACTCGAACGTTTTGGAGCCTTTCACTGTGCCGCCCCTTATATTCTTTTCGTGGTTTTAGGACGGGAATGCCGAAAACTTACTTATGCTTATACTGATAACCTGGCAGCAGTGCTTCGACTGCAAAATTTTGGCATTTTATCATGTGATTATAAAGCCTCTCATTTATGTTGCATGTTGGAACCCTCCCACGTCTTTCTCTTTTTGGATATGTGAAATATATACTTTCAAGTTATGGTAGGTAAATAAATAATAATAGTGTGTGTGGTTATACTTTGTAAAATATGATATATTTAGGAGAACTACCGTAGTCGAGATCTCCGGAAATACGGACCATCTGGGGTTCGTTAGCGTGCACTGACATTGCAGAGACACGGTCCATAATTTGCCCTTTCGCACCCATATAAATGCGACTGCGATGCCTGGGATTAATCCCTAAATTTTAGGGTCAGCAGACGAGCACCGTAGCCACTGGCCTACCAAGGCAGACGTTGTTTGAGCAGTTTTCATGCAGACTGTTTATATTTCGAGTGTGACATTACAATGCAATTACGTGTTCAGAATGAGTAGTTGTAATGAGTAATTATCGCTATTTGATACTATATTGATAAATTATGTTGAAACCTTAATTTAAAACTACGCTAGCAATGCCAAATACAACGGATAATGTAGGATCAGTATAGCTAGTGTCAAAAAGGAACTGTATATTTCTTGTAGTGACCAAAGTACACTCGCAATACACCTTCAATGTGCTCAACCAATTTATTTACAACACTGTGCATCAAGAACTTGCCAATACACGCATAGTCTATTCTACATTGTAGCATCTGCAGGTTGAAAGTTAATTTGTTGAAATGTTATTGAGTACCGTATTATTTTACAGAGCTGGGCTCATTTTATATTTCGCTAGCACAAATGTGATTACTCTCTTCTTGCCACCGGTGAGTTCTCACAATACCATCGCGGTTGTATTCTACACACTTCATATCAATAACTAGTTGCAGTACTGTTGTACTTAGGTGGCTGCTTAGCCAATAAAAAGTGAAAATTTCTGATTATGTATTAAGCCACGCTGCCTCCTCCGCCAGGCGTACAGGTAGCCCTCACGCGTTGGGTTGGTAAAATGAGACGACGCCAGTCACCGACGTTCTTAGTCTTGAGCAAGAACAGCGCGAAAAAAAGTATATATAATGTACCCAATTTCCGATACATTTTTCTGAGCGTCAAATGAGAAAAAGCAATAGACGATTCCACAATTTATTTATTGGTGTGATGAGAGTGGCCAAGTAAGGAAGTGAGTTCGCGTGCAAATGGGAAGCCTGGTAAGCACGGGCGCTTCCTCTTCATTATCGCAATCACCGGCTCTTACCAATGGACTGATGAAAGACGTGTTACGCACATTACAATTATGATTTGCATCACGCATTGCTATTGTGCAGAACGCGCCAAAACAGAGCTATTTGTGTAATCTTTCTAAATTGAGAGGTCTTTACGAGCACCACAAGTTTTTGATGCACAAACATGTGACTCGCTCAATGTTGTAGCTTCCATCTTGCTGTAACCAGCTTGAGAGGTTGATTATACCCGGTGTTTCAAGAAATGTGCCCGAAATTCTCAAAAATCAGGAATATTGTGAGGAACTGGTATATTCAGCCGAGCTCGAGCTGAATCACACTGGTGATGATGTTTACAGATGATGAAGATGTACGGGTGATGATGATATCTGAAGAGAATGAAGAGTCAATCGCTTGTCGCGCTCACACTAATTCCCCCGCGCGGTGAAAGTGGCCACCTGGTCGCTTGACAGTATTATGAAATGCGTCGTGCATACGGCTTTAAACGAGATACGTGCACTATCTCTTTCCTTCGGCAATGATGATCAGGATTACTGCTAAGAAGAAAAAAGCGGTAATTGACAGGAGATGTCTGTTCGACCACCGTGTACGGCCAAATGAAGCGCCTGATGAATTTGTCGCATAAGCCTGGGACGCGCAGTGAAGTCCATAGAAGAACTACGTCACCAGGGGAAAAACTCACAACACGGCGAGACGAGTCGTAGCGAGATTTTCGAGTGTCTTGAGAGAGGCCGGTGTTAACACGGGCCTGGTGACGGCAGTGTGCGAGACGAGATAGGGATTCTTCAGAGAATGGAGCCGTCGAAGGTGCAGGGGCCGAAAGAAAAGAGACATCCAGAGCGAAACTCGGCGAGCGACCATGCACGAGAAAAAATGGAGAAAAGCCGGTAGTGCGTTGAGCAGCCGTATTATAGGCGAATGTCACGAAGGGTAGAATGGCATCCAAGTTAGTGTGGTTGGGGTGAATGTACATGGCGATCATGTCCGATATGGTCCGACGAAACCGTTCAGTCAATTTGTTGGTCTGCGGGTGGTAGCTAGAAGTGGTCTTGTGAGCAGTGCTGGAGGCACGCAAAACTTGCTCGACAATGGAAGAGAGAAAGACTTTGCCACGATTACTGAGGAGAAAACGTGGTCCATGGCGCAAAAATATGTGGCGAAGAAAGAAATCAGCGACCACAGTGGCAGTCCCAGGTGGTATAGAAGCTCTTTCTGCATAGTGGCTAAGGTGGTCGACGGCCGTGACAATCCAGTGATTCCCATTGGATGATATAGGAAAAGGACCATACAAGGCGATTCTAATGACTTCAAAAGGCGAGGCGGGACAAGGAAGAGGTTGCGTTAAGCCAGCCGGAGCAGCTGTCGGTCGTATTCGCCGTTGGCAATGGACACAGGAGGCAACGTACTTAGCGACGTCTGAAGAGAGGCCAGGCCAAAAACAATGACTTCGTATTTTGTCATAAGTCTTGTGATAGCCTAGATAAGTGGCGGTTGGATCATCATGAAAGGATTCTAAAACTTCAGGTGGCAGAGAGCGTAGGATGACGGGTAGCCACTTGTTGCTATCGATGTGGTAAATGTAGCGGTATAAAGCACCACCGACAAGCTTAAATTGTTTATTGACTGAGCCTGGCGTTTGGAGGAGTAGTAGAGCCGGTCGAGTGGCTAACAGTGGTGTGGCAGTATGGGTCGACGCGTTGTTGTGAAACAAGGATAGATAGGGTGGCAGGTGATGAACTTAGCGCTGCGATTAGAGAGGTGCTGTCGTTTAGGAGTGTTGATGGTGAGTGGCTTCCGCTGGGCAAAGCACAGCGCGATAGAGCGTCAGCATCTTGATGCTTTTTTCCAGATCTGTTGGTGACATCGAAATCATACTCTTGCAAGCGAAGCGCCCAGCGACCAGGGCGACCAGATAATGTTTTCAGCCATGAAAGACAGCATAGGGCGTTATGGTCGGTAACGACGGTAAAATGACGACCATGAAGATATCGTCGATATTTTCGCACTTCCCAAACAACACCAAGGCACTCCTGCTCCGTGATAGTGTAGTTCTTTTCAAGAGTGGTAAGAACACAACTTGCGCAAGGAACGACGCGTTCGCGTGAGTTTTTGTCACGCTGCAAGAATACCGCACCTAGACCATGACTACTTGCGTCGGTGTGAAGGATGGTGGGTGCGGTGGAATTGAAATGGTACAGTACCGGATCTGACGTGAGGCCTTGCTTGAATGTCGTAAAAGCGCTTTCGCAGTCTTTGGACCAAACGAAGGGGACGTTCCTTGCCATGAGTTCATGAAGCCGAGATGCAAGTTCCTCAAAGCCACGTATGAAGCGCTGGAAGTAAGAAGATAACCCAAGAAAGCTGCGCAGGTACTTTTGACGTAGTGGACGAGGAAAATTGAGGATAGCGGCAAGCTTCTCGGGTTCCAGCAGAATTCCTTCTTTGCTGACGATGTCGCCGAGAACCTTGTCTTGCTAGCAAAGAGATATTTGTTGGTGTTAAGCTTTGGACTGGCTTTTGCAAGGCATGTGAGGACTTCATCAAGAAGTTGTAGATGCTGCGAGAACGTGTGTGAAAACACTATGTCATCGAGATAGCACAGATACGTTTTTCATTTCAAACCACGCAATACGCCGTCTATCATGCGTTTGAAGGTGGCGGGTGCATTACAGAGTCCAAAAGGCATCACATTAAACTCGTACAACCCATCTGGCGTTGAAAAGGCGGTCTTCTTTTTATCAGACTCCGACGTTGGTATCTGCAACTAGCCTGACTTAAGGTTGAGGCTAGAAAAATACTCTGCGCCCTGCAATGAATCCAGTGCATCGTCAATCCAAGGGAGAGAATAAACATCCTTGCGCGTTATTTTGTTGAGCGCACGGTAATCGACGCAGAAACGCACTGCCCCATCTTTCTTTCGATCGAGAACAACTGGGGATGACCAAGGAATCGAGGAAGGACGTATGATGTTGCGTCGTAGCAGGTATGAGACGTTTTCCTCGATGATCTTGCGTTCTGCTGGAGACACGCAATATGGACACCAATGTACAATACGAGAGCCGTCTGTCTGGATGCTGTGAGTTGCGGTGGTAGTGATGCTGAGGGTGGGCGAGTTCACGTCAAATAGAGAACGGTATCTACTCAACAGGGCGAGCAAATCTTCAGTTTGATCAGGTGTCAGGTCAGTGCTTATGGTTGTCGACACAGGTGTGGAAGAGGCATTGAATGGCAGTGATTGTGACTTTGGGACGTTGTTGTGGTTGTTGTTCGCAACAGTAACAATCGCAACAGGCTCACTGTCAACCGCGCAAGATACTGTTGAGTCACAGGGAAGCAGTACACACTCGGGCGTTTGATTTATGGTGGTTAGGTAGGTAGACGCATCTAAGAAGCGAATAAGCCTTGGTGTGATCAAACTGCCCCTACCTAGGGTATGGCCGTAAGGGAGAATTAGTACGTCACCAACCAAAATGTCGGTGCAAATAACACTTATGTTTTCTTCGATGTATGGCCGAAGTACATAATCTGTCATGGAGACAAGGTGGATGCGTCTATCGTATTCAAGCGAAGAAGGGTCAGTGGCATTGAGATGAAGGAGGCGCTGATGACAAGATATGAAAGTGGACGCAGAAGACGAGAAATCCCACTCCAGAATGAGAGCGTGGGTGCACTCACGAAATACCGCGAAAACGATGTGATGACCAATGCCTTCTATGCAGACGCGAATGGTACCCTGTGCAAGTGGACGAATGAGATGTTTTGGTCACTGCGCGGAGAGGTGGGCCGCCATAAAGCGGGGTGACTTTTCGAAGGCGCGAACAAAAATCAGCACAAATAATCGAAACGGCAGCGCCAGTGTCTACAAGAGCCTCAACGCGTACACCTTCTACAAACACTACTATGAAATTCGATGGCCGCTCTGGACGAATTGTTAGCTGTCCGGTGGATGCAGTTTTCCCTCCTAAAATGGCATTGGGGAGTTTTCCGCATGGGTGTTTGTGAAATGGGAGGTGGGCTGCAGAGGCGACACTGCAGGGCGACCTGGCGAAGGCGATCTGCGGTGAGACGTACGGGAATGCCCAGGCATCTCAGTATGGTAGGTAGGAGACGGTGAACGGTAATAGGACGATAGAGAGGGTGGCCGTAGGTAGTTCACGGTCAGACGGAAGCATCGATGTTCTTCAGGAGCGTAGCCGCGTTGCTCGTCTTGTTGGCGTCTTCGACAAAACTGAGCGATATGTCCTCGATAGCCGCAGTAGAAACAGATTGGCCGAGGTCGGCGCTGAGGTGCGTAGTAAGGTGGTGCACATACTGGCGGTGACAACGAAGCCACAGGCGTATGGTCTGCTGTTGTAGACACAGAAACGATGGGTGCGGCAGAGAGCGTGGCAACTTCCGCATAGGTGTGTGTCGGGCGCACGCAGGAACCGTTCGAACACGTCGGACGCGATGCGAATGCGATCTTTTGTTTAATCAGGTCTCGCAAGCTATCTTTTTCAGAAGGGAGAGTAATTTGGTGCAGAATAGCAGCGCCTATGAAACTCTTCACGAACAATGTTGCGAAAAAGCGCACGCAAGTCGAGGAGTGCAGGCAAACGAATGTCTGTGGTATCGTGGCAGAGGCGAAGAGACTGAAGCTCGTCAAGTCGCTGACAGATGGTTATCACGTCCTGGGTGGTGGCAAGATTTTGCGTGGCGAGGTCGTTAAAGGCGACGGGTTTAATGCTTTTAATATTGTGGCGTATTTGGTCATTCTGCGACATGACGATGATAACACGCTTGCACAGTGCAAGGACATCCCCAATATAAGATGTGTAAGATTCAACGGGCGGCTGCGTGCGTTCAGCGAGCTTCGTCTTTGCTGCCTCAGTGCGAAATGTAGGGGCACCAAAATTTGATGAATGTGCTGCTCAAAAGTGTCCCAGTCGGGAAGATCCGGGTGGTGGTTTCCGAATCAAGTTTTCGCAACGTCGGACAAGTAAAATGGTACGCTGCGCAACTTCTGTGGATTGTCCCACCTGTTGAAATCGCTGACGAGGTCGTAGTTCTTGATCCAGTCTTCGACATCATTGCCTCGGAGACCGGAAAACACAGGTGGATCACGCAGGCGAATGTGATTGGGCGGAGCGGGTGGCGGTAACTGCAGTAGGACGGCGACATTGGATGGGCCAGAGCCTTCTTGGGCTGCCATAGTAGGGGGTTGTATGCGACGACCCGAGCGGAGCTCCAGCGAGAACGGGCAAGACGACTTGGGGGAAAGAAAAGCACCATGCACCACTTGTGAGGAACCAGCTTATTCAGCCAGGCTCGAGCTAAATCACACTGGTGATGATATTTAGACATGATGAAGATGTACAAGTGATGATGATATCTAAAGAGAATCAAGAGTCATTCACTCGCCGCGCTCACATTATCCGATTTCGTTCGATGGCTACGCAATTGCTTCTTCTTCAGCCGCAGGCATCTTTGCATTACAAAATACACCATTTGGAACAACGATAAGAAAATTTTTAATATTAATGTTTCATTTAGTGGAGGTAGGTGATTGTGATGGGCAAATCGAAGTTCTTCATACAAAGAAAACGTTGCTGCGTTGACATTTCAGATAATGTCGCACTTTAACCGCAAGGACGAACTAACGAATGCGTTAACAACAAATGGAAGTGTCACGTGAAGAAAGGCAAGCAGATCAAAACATGCAGCAGGCTGCTGAAGAACAAAAGACGCACGAAAAGAACACACGCCGGACGATTGTGAATTGACAGCGTTTACTGCTCGACACTTAAAGCCCTGCTCAAACACAACGAACGAGCGAAAGCTACGCACAGGTTTGAACATGAAGAGCGTGAACTCACTGTCATAGTTTTATTGCACTGTGTTTGAACGGCGCACACCTTTCTCAAAAGGGGCCACGGCTGTGAGCGAAGTGGGCTTCGTACGCTCTCGTAACTTCGAACCAATCTTTCTGGTAAATCCCAGGGTGTACAAACATTCCCATCTCGAGAGAAGAGTGCGTGCGCACGGGAGACCACTAGCCGTATGGCGAAGGACACCTTTAGAGACAAGTGCATGCATCGCGATGAGCGGGTCACCAAACGTAGCCGTCATGTCACCTCGTTGGTAATTCAGATGCACCAAAATAGACGTAACACCACTGTCAATTATGCATATAAATAGCTCACTGTTCGTATGCTGTATGACGTGCGCTTTAGTGGCTGAGCGAATTTTGTCGCGCTATGTATGAAACGAGAAGGCGCACAGTCTAACGCGTGCGTAAAAAGATATTACGCTAAAATATTTTCTTTCATGCGGCTTTCACAGGCAAAAAACAGCCAAGAGTGTTTCAGTAACTGCTCTCTGAATAAAATAAATTGAAGGATTCCAACGTGCGTTCGGCAAAAGCTTGTGACCATTGGATTAAATGTGTCATAGTTGTTTTTTACATTCTCACAGCAATTACGTTATTGATGACGGAGTGATGGGGAGACAAATCAGAGCAGTAGCTGCGGCACTGTGGCGCCATTAGTTATCACGGGGTAGCTGAAGAGTGTGAGCAAATTACAACAGCTGGCGCCGATCCAACGCACGGACGCGCATGAGTATGATACATTAAAGTTTTCGCCCTAAAACAAGCAGGAGAGTCTGCAGATTCATGATGAGATGCTTGTGCGCATACAAACGCTTGAAAAATAGGGAGATGTTGCTAAAATTTAGTGAACCTAACAGGCATCTTGTGACAATATTTCAAATTTATTAGGCTGAAGTAGCCCTTCATACTAGGTGGTTCCGCTGACACGCAGGATACTCGTAAACGCGTTGTGCTTTTTATGTTATCAACTCCGCTCAAAGCAGTTATAGTTGCGAATTTTCGTGCTGGATGACTTCTCGTCGTCGTGTCTAACCGTTGAAATATTTTTTATAACACAAGGAGCAGACAGTTGGGATTATTTGGTTTGCAAGATGGTGCAGCAAATTATTTATATGTGATTCTTACATCAAGAGAAGTTCGGCGACTCTAACGTTCACTTTTGTCTTGAGCATAGGTCTTCCGCCGTGGTAGTCTAGTGGCTAAAGTTCTCGGCTTCTGAACCAAAGGTCGTGAGAGCAAACCTCGGTGTCGGCGGCTGCATTTTCGATGGAGGCGAAAATGCTGTTAGCCTGTGTGCTCATATTTGGGTGCACGTTAAAGAAGCCCAGAAGTTCAGAGCCCTCCACTGCGGCGTCTCTCATATTCATGTGGCGGTTTTGGGACGTTCATTTATTCATTCATTCTTTATATCCAACAATTTTTTACAACCAGTTGGAGGGTCTCTCCGGCTAAAAGCGGTTGAAAAACCACTTGAGAGTGCCTGTGGCCCCACGTACATGGCAGCATTTTCGAAATGAAAGTTCTTAAAAAAATTTGCTGTCATGTAAGTAGGCAATTGGAGCAAAGAATTAGACGAATATTCTACAAATAAAACAGTGCAACAAATAGACACAGACCAAACGAATAACTATGTATCTGCACTCATAAATACACTGAATAGTATCAAAATACACATGACAGAGACTGAATAAAATGCGATACATTGAGTAATTATAACGCAGCATAATAAAAAGAAAGTTACTATGCCAGGGTAAAAAAATATTCTCGGATTTTTCTTTTTGTGAAAATTAAAACGCTGGGCTCATCAATTATATTGTAGCGAAGCCTCCGAAACCCAACAAGGACGCCGATCGCGCTGAGAGCCCGTGCTTGGCCGTTACTGTCGCCATTGTGTTTGCTCGCTGTGGGCCGGCTACTAAACGCCTTAACATTTTGGAGGAGAGTGCTGTGCCCTTAAACATCTTCGGTTCACATTCGATGCCCTTGGAGCTTGGATCCCGTACCGTGTCTTCAACCATGCAACAAGACGCCGCCTAGCAAACGCTTCCTCCTGCACCGACGCCATGTTCCGGTGTCCCCCGCATCCGCAACCCACCTGTCTTCACCGGCGCGGATGGCACCGACGTCGAGGACTGGCTCGCCATGTACGAACGCGTCAGCGTCCCAATCATTGGGACGAGGCAGGTAAACTCGGCAACCTGGTTTTCTACCTCGCGGGTGTGGCCGGCATGTGGTATAACAACCACGCGTCTGATTTCGCAACCTGGTCCGATTTTAAGACCGCTATCACCAACGTTTTTGGCCGCCCTGCCGTTCGTAAGCTGCAAGCCGAGCAGCGCTTACGCGAACGCGCTCAGCAGGCCGGTGAATCATTCACCAGCTACATTGAAGACGTCCTGGACCTATGCAAGAAATCCAACGACAGCATGTCCGAATCAGACAAGATCCGGAACGTCATGAAGGGCATTGCCGATGATGCCTTCACGATGCTGCTTGCCAAAAACCCAGGCACAGTAGCTGAGGTCATCACGCTGTGCCAGAGCTACGAGGAGCTCCGCCGGCAGCGTTCGATGACCCGTCGCTCCACACCACGAGATGCAGGGCTTGCAGGATTGGAGGCGAGCTGTGACCAGGTGGCACTGCTGGCAGACCTCAAGTCCTTCATACGTGAGGAAATCGCACGGCACTTCTCTCTCCTGCCCTTCGCCCACCCACCGGCTGCTCAACAATCGGCCACTACCATTTTCCCCCCCATCCGCCGAGCGATTGAGCAGGAAATAGCGGAGGTCCTGCCTGCCTACCACCCACAACAGCTTCCGGCTCCTGTACCCCCAAGTTACGCCCAAGTGGTTGCCAGGCCGCCTCCAGTCGTTCAAGCGCCCGCCCCACTGACTTACGCCGAAGCTGCCGCACGACCTCCATCCTTTGCAGCGGGTATGCCGGCTACGTATGTTGACGTGACCTCTCAGACTCAGCTCCAGCACCCCCTGCAGCCTTTCCAGCCACCGTTCCGTCCATCGGCTCTTGCGTCATGGACAAGACCTACCCCGGCGAACCGATGGCGCACATCCGACAACCGGCCCATTTGCTTTGCCTGCGGTTACGCCGGCCACGTAGCATGTTATTGCACTCGCATACAGACCCCCCATATCTCGTCACCTGTTGCTGGCCAGATCAGGTGTACCTATCACGAGGAAACGCCGTCTATGCCACCGCCAACTCGCCTAGCTTCATCTTCTCGTAGGTCACCGTCTCCACGACGTCGTTCCCCGTCCCCCATGCGGCCAAGTTCAGCTGCTCACGAGCGGGAAAACTAGTCGTCGCAGTCCCCGAGGCAAGGACTGCGATGCTATCGCATTGTGAAAGCCCTCAGAGCCGCCCATCTAATGTCATTGACGTGCTTGTGGACGGTGTTCACGCATCTGCTCTTATTGACACAGGAGCTGCAGTATCCGTTATGGACGAAAAATTTTGCCGCTTGCTTCGTAAAGTGACGACGCCAATTTCTGGATTGTCCCTTCGTACCGCCGGTTTCCATCGTATCCATCCTACAGCAGGGTGCACAGCTCGCGTTGTCGTTCAGGACGTTCTGTATGTCGCCCAATTCATCATCATTCCCGCATGCTCTCATGACGTCATCCTGGGGTGAGATTTTCTCTCCCGCAACGACGCCGTCATCCATTGTGCCGCCGCCGAAATTGAACTCTCCCCCTTCTCGCATTTGACGCCGGAAGACAGTTCTTCTAAAGTGAGCAAGATTCTCGTGAAAGACGATACCATAGCGTCTCCAAGCTCCACGATGGGTGTATCTGTCTACTGCGCTGGACTCTCCGACACAATTGCACTCGTTTCGCCATCCGACCGTGCTTGCCGAAGGAAAGGGTTGCTAGTACCTTTCGCGACCGTGCAAATCACCCAGGGCAACGCCTCTATTTTCGTGACCAACCCATCCCCGTACACTGTTACCTTGGTTCGAGGGGAATGTCTCGGCAGAGTGGAACCAGTGGATAACGCACAAGTCCTGGACGTACCTGATGACTCGCGTTGTCCCAATTTGCGTACCATCAGTGCTGTTTCCACTTCTGATTCATCATCTCCCGATGTATTTGGCCCTTACATTGATGACAACCTCACGTCGGTACAGCGTTCCCAGCTTCTGAACCTGTTGCGAGAATATCGTTCTTCTTTCAATGTCGGGCGAAGTTCTCTCGATCGTGCGTCCGCTGTTACGCATCGTATCGACACTGGTGCCCATCCACCATTACGGCAACGTCCCTACCGCGTGTCGCCTGCTGAACGCCGGGAAATTAACGAGCAGGTTGATGATATGCTGAGACGCGACGTTATTCGGCCCTCGGACAGTCCATGGGCGTCTCCTGTTGTTCTTGTTGCGAAGAAAGATGGTTCTGCGCGGTTCTTTGTAGACTACAGACGGCTCAATAAGATCACTCGCAAGGATGTTTACCCACTGCCGCGCATCGATGACGCAATTGACAGCCTTCACGGAGCTGAATTTTTTTCTTCTCTCGATCTGCGCTCGGGGTACTGGCAAGTACCCATGGCTGATGACGCTCGACCGAAGACTGCGTTCATCACACCCGACGGCTTGTACGAATTCAACGTCATGCCGTTTGGTCTATGTAATGCACCTGCGACCTTTGAGCGCATGATGGACACCGTTCTGCGCAACTTGAAATGGCACACGTGCTTGTGTTACCTCGATGACGTTGTTGTGTTCGCTCCAGATTTCTTTACGCACCTCCAACGTCTGAAAGAAGTTTTTGCACGTGTCAGCAATGCCGGCTTGCAACTAAATCTGAAGAAGTGCCGCTTTGCAGCACGGCAACTCACCATCCTTGGGTACGTCGTGTCCAAGGATGGCATTCTTCCTGACCCAGCCAAGCTTCGGGCCGTGGCCGAATTCCCCAAACCTGCGTCCGTCAAAGAACTGCGTAGTTTCGTGGGCCTGTGCTCGTACTTCCGACGCTTCATACGAAACTTTGCCACGATCATATCACCGCTGACGAAGCTCCTTGGAAGTAACGGGTCCTCAATTCGTGGTCGTCTGAGTGCGACGACGCGTTCGCGAAGCTCCACCATGTGTTGACGTCTCCTCCCATTCTACGCCACTACGACCCTACGGCCCCGACGGAGGTGCACGCAGACGCCAGTGGTGTAGGCCTCGGCGCTGTCCTGGCGCAGCGCGAACCCGGATTCCCTGAATATGTCGTAGCATATGCAAGCCGTACGCTCACGAGAGCTGAGACAAACTACACCGTCACGGAGACAGAGTGCCTGGCGATCGTCTGGGCTTTTACAAAGTTTCGACCGTATTTGTATGGTCGCCCATTCGATGTCGTCACCGACCATCATGCACTATGCTGACTTTCATCATTGAAGGATCCCTCAGGCCGTCTCGCCCGTTGGGCTCTTCGTTTACAAGACTACGACATCCGCGTGCTGTACCGCAACGGACGCCAGCATGCTGACGCCGACGCCCTCTCGCGCTCCCCTCTGCCTGAAGGTGATGTGCTCTGCTCAGTATACTCGGCTGCTGTTTCTGCCATTGACGTTGACATAATCGCTACCGAACAGCGAAAGGATAATTGGGTCGGCCCGCTGATCGACTTGCTCTCTGATCCATCCGCAACGCCATCCACGCGTGCATTGCGTCGTCAAGCTCGCCATTTCGCCATTCGTGACGGGCTTCTACACCGACGCAATTACGACGCCGACGGCCGGCAGTGGTTACTCGTGATACCCCGCAGTCTGCGGTCAGAGATATGTGAATCCTTCCATTCTGATCCGCAATGCGCGCACTCTGGGGTATTCAAAACCTACCATCGCATTCGACAACGCTACTTCTGGCGCGGGATGTACCGCTATGTGCAGCAGTTCGTTCGCTCTTGCCTCACTTGCCAACGCCGTAAACCATCAGCTCACATGTCGCACGCCAGTCTACAACCGTTACCTTGCCCTGACCGTCCCTTTGGGCGCGTAGGTATCGATTTGTATGGACCACTTCCTCTGACGTTGGCTGGTAACCGCTGGGCCATCGTTGCCGTTGACCATTTAACGCGATACGCCGAAACCGCCGCTCTCCCTGCGGCTGCTACGCGCGATGTTGCGTCCTTTCTGCTGCATCGATTTATACTGCGCCACGGACCACCCCAAGAGCTTCTCAGCGATCGAGGCCATGTCTTCTTGTCGGAAGTCGTCGAAGCCATTCTGACGGAGTGCCATTCTGTCCACCGCAAAACTACGGCTTACCACCCACAGACGAATGGCCTCACCGAACGCTTTAACCGCACCCTCGGCGACATGCTTTCTATGTACGTCGCTGCCAACCACACTAATTGGGATAATATACTGCCCTTCGTCACCTACGCCTACAACACCGCCCCTCAGAGCACGACTGGTTTTTCACCTTTCTACTTGCTGTACGGAAGGCACCCGTCGCACACCATGGACACAATGCTCCCGTACACGCCGGATCCATCTGAGTGTACACCTATTTCCGAGACAGCCAGGCTTGCTGAAGAGTGTCGCGAGCTTGCCAAGACTTTTACGACGCAAGAGCAAAAGCGGCAGAAGAGTATCCGTGATGCCACCACCACTTCTGAGCCCACGTTCCTTCCTGGTGCGCTTGTATGGCTCTCGATCCCGACCTCTGCCGCTGGCCTCTCTTCCAAACTACGTCCCAAATACGAAGGCCCCTACCGTGTCATAGAGCGCACCTCACCCGTCAACTATCTGATCGAACCCGTTGAACAATCTTCGGACATGCGCCGCCGTGGGCGAGACATCGCCAACGTGGAGCGCCTGAAGGCTTATTATGACCCGCTCATAATAACAAGCTGTTAGGTCGCCAGGCGGCTCCCTCTTCGACCCCGGGGTAATTGTAGCGAAGCCTCCGAACTATGAAATGGGTCGAACTCTTGAGTACCTTCTAGTGGGGCTACCCAACAAGGACGCCGCTCGCGCTGAGAACCCGTGCTTGGCCGTTACTGTCGCCATTGTGCTTGCTCGCTGTGGGCCGGCTAATAAACGCCTTAATATATTTATTAAGTAGGGATGGTAATGTATATCTAAGGGACTTTAGAAAATAGTTTGTGCGAGAACGAGGAAGAAGCCACCTGTGTATGCTTCGGGTTCGTGATTGCATGTGTTGAAGACTTATGTTTGATAAGTCTTTAAGAAACGTTCGGAAGTGTTCCTTCACAAAGAAGTAGTTGTTAATTAGTCGAATATTATACATGTGTTGCATGCTGACTATTTTGTAGCGGTGGAACAAAGTACGAGTGAAAGTACTGCGTGGGACATTTGCAATGTAGCACAGTGCCCCTTTTTGCAATAGGTGAATAGTTTTTATGTTGCCTGAGGTTGTGGTGCCCCAGACAGGAAGGCAGTAGTTTATGTGCGAGGAAAACAAAGGATGGTAGATTTGCACTTTAGCTTGCGCCACGTTGAACCTTATATATCAATCAATTGACCACAGATTGTCATATTTTGTGGAACTCATTCTGACTCACTTATGAATATCTTGCACTTCGGACTCACTCGAAGTGAGATGCACCGAGAATTTTCTTAGGTGGACTCACTCGAACACACACTCAAGAAAATGTTTTCCAACTGGACTTACTCGGACTGAAAATCATCAAAATATTCTGGATCTGGACACAGTCAGACTCAAACTCATGGCCCAATCAGTCCAAGTGAGTCCGATATAGTCACCTCATGAGTGAGTTCAGTGACACATGGTCTTGAGTGACGCCATTCGTAGTTCTTGGTGTGTTGAGCAGTACGAGCTTAGCAAAGGTATCTCATTCACAATAATGCCGTTTGCGGAGGTGGATGTTTCAAAGTGCCCTTAGTAGAGCAGGAGGAGAGTGTTGTACAAAGCCTAAATTACACACCACTTTTTACTGATGTTACCAAACTGCCGGCTCAAGGTGGGTGCAATAACCGAGCGCGAACGACACGCTGCAGTTGAACTGATGACTAAACTATTCAACATGTGCCAAGGGCTATCGGGCTTTCATTCCAACTATAGCTAACGTATTATAAGTCCTTAGTCAATGTTATCATGTGAGTCTCACTGAACTGTACGCTTGCTGAATACAGACCTACAGGAAAACTTTTTTATATACTCAGTCTGGGTGCAGGCATTCATCCATACTTTTTACAACGAAAATGGTTATAAGATCAACTTTCGGGTCACGCGCAGTTCTTGCCCGCCGCCGCTGGTGTTCGTAACCACATTGCAAGAAATTAGAAAAACAAACCTCGCACCAATGACACTGTGAGGCTTGAACCCGGGTCCGCTGCGTGCCAGCCCAATATTCTGCTACTGAGTTACGCTGGTGTTTATAAATTCTTGTCATTTTTTTGCCTTAGGCAGGCATGACCTAGCACCAAAGACACAGTCGGCCTCGAACCCGGGTCCCCTGGGTGCCAGCCCAGTATTCTACTACTGAGTTACACCGGTGCTTGCGACTTGTCAAACTTGCCTTAGACAGGCTTGATGTAGAGAAAACAATCGCGTTAATGCGACTTATAAAGCGTTTCGCAACAGCGTAAGAACAACCAGTTGTTCCACAATGCGAATAGCCTAATGAGTGGGTCGTCTATTGCTCCAATCTATTAAAAAAGCTTGTTCTTCAACTGTGGCGCATACCCACTTCAGCCATCATTCCTCATCGTCGTCAGCCACTGCATGAACAATTGGTACGAAATTCCTTGCAAGTGTTTAGAGGACGCCACGCTTCACAGAAGAATGACAAAAAATAGCATCGCGAATGCCGGTCTACTACCCAAAAGTTTATCATTAATGCCTTAGGGGGTACCAAGAAAGTATTCTTGAGAAGTTACCCCATGAATGTTTTTAATTAAAAGGCTCTAAAGGGCCGCTCATCTAGCTTTCGCTGTGACTGTGCTGCGCCTACCGCGCAGGCCTGGCATTTTTTGCCATGCTCACCTATCTTAACTTGATTAGTTGGAATAAGCTGAGAGTTAAGCAGCCTTTTTGTATCAAAACTTATGTGCAGATATTCTATGGATCATACAAGACCCTTCTTTTTCCGAGATGTGTTTTTGTTTCTTTTTTCAACGGGTGATGCGGAAAGGATACGTTCAAATTAACAGAAAACAATGCAGAAAGTAACCCGGCTGTGTATATCGAGAGTTCGAAATTATGACAACCCACACTCCAACTGTGTGAACAAATCTATGTTATAGGCTAATGCAGAAATAAGCAACAATTTTTCAGAAGCGAAGCTCTTTATTGCTTTCTTCACACCGGGTAAAGCGAATAAGAACTATATTCATCATGAACGAGCCCATGCTCGCTTCGTCCCCTTGACGTTCTCATTCACTTTGGCAACAAATCGTGCAGCTCTTCTTTGTTTTCCTTTCTTTTCTAATAGAAGTTAAACCGTTGAAGCTTTTTCGTGTTTGTAGCTCGATACGCCGAAGGAAGCTCGAACACATTTCACAAAACAAAGCTCATTGGTTTAAACAAAATTCATACTGTTCCGACATTTTATTCCATTGACCAAGGCCTTTTCTGAACGTTTGCTCTATCTACTAAGCTTATCCGTTAAGCAGTGGCTCTCTCCGCTAAGTTGTGAACAATGATGGATGGCCCAAGAACAGGATCTCGGAGCTTACATCACGTTGATGAAATGTGCTGCCTGTATTGTAGACATACATATCGCCACCGTGTGCACCTCCTGGTGGTTTCCAGATTATGCATGCCTTCTGCTGGTTCCCCGATACATGTGAGATGACGTAAAATTCGCTTGCTATGACGGACATATACTTATGGCGACCTAGGGTTCTCACAAACGCTTGCAAGGGTAAGTGAAAAGTACTAGTGACCCGGTGTTTCGACGAGCGTCAAACCATTGGTCAAACAATTCGCCAAATGGTTTTGTGAATGCCAGTGCCGAAAGAAACCCACTGTTAAGCCGGCTTGCTTAGTTCAGCCAATTTAGGCACCTTGTACGCTCTTCGACCTAGTCAGCATGACCCTTCTCGGACCATATTCCCTGTCTGGTAATGGCAACAAATGAGTGATCGTCGTGACTGACTACTTAACACGCTACACTGAGACTCAAGTGATCCCAAGGACCACAGCTTCGTAGGTAGCACATTTCTTGATGCGCCGCTTCGTGTGGCGTCACGATGCTCATTTTATTGTAATAATAGACAGAAAGACTCTATTCATGGCACAGCTTATGAACGAGCTGTCTGAAATGAGCTACACCAGACACCGAAACACTGCCGCGT
Source organism: Rhipicephalus microplus (assembly GCF_013339725.1). Lineage (NCBI taxonomy): Eukaryota > Metazoa > Arthropoda > Arachnida > Ixodida > Ixodidae > Rhipicephalus > Rhipicephalus microplus. The sequence continues at coordinate 138,015,956 of NC_051165.1, forward strand.
ATCATTCACAGACCAACGAGCTTAGCGAACGACTAAGATGCTTGCAGACATGACCGAATGGCATTGATGTCCACTACAAGACATGGAACTGAATCGTGTCAGGCGTAACCTTCGCGGCTAATATCGCCTTGCAAGAAACGTCGTGATGCATGCCATTTAGGTTTCGCTAAGGCCGTGAAGTGCAAACCATGCTGGGTTCTGTGCTACCGTGTCAAGACGACGACGAGATGACAACTGCCACCGAGAAATTTGCAGAGCGTGCCGAAAAGGTCATAAGTATGCGTGCCTTTACATTGGCCAGCAGCAGCAGGTGGACGCACGATGACAGAATTTCCGCCACAGCCCAGGCAGCATACCAGCGTTGGACCGATCTCGGACCCGTAACGGCTAACGTCGGCCGCAGTATTGGCCCAAGCTCGGCATCTCGGCCAAGTGCAACTTCTTCCGACGTAGGACCGATGTTCAAGCCGACCTAGGGCCGACGTTCTGTCGTTGCATTTGCCAATATCCAGCCGATGCGGGCCCACTCTACACATTCAAATGAAGGCCCGTCCTTTCACCACCGTAGTTGCCAACATACGTCCAGCATAGGACCATTCTCGGACCACTTTGTTGCCAATGAAATGCCATTATTACGCCAGTGTTCGCTTTACGACGAATATCGGATACCATTGGCTTGCCCATATTCCACCGTTATTAATACGGGCTTTTTACTTCTGGCGTTCCTTAGCAGGTAAACTTTACGTTACGCCCCCAGAACTTTCCCTAGCCGCTTATAGCAGCTCCGTATGAGCTTCATGGTGTAGTATACTCCAAGGCGACTGACCACTAGATGACTAGTGTAGAAACACTACACGATTCCACTAAATCGTCCATTTTTGCCTTTTTTCTTGCATTACCTATTACCCTTCCCACATAGAGAGCATAAGACTACACAAGTCTAGTTAATGTCTAGTTTTCTTCACACATTCCTCCCCAGTTTTGTGAGAAATCGTAACACAGGCTGTTACAATTTCCATCAAGTATTAGCTAAAAAACATGAACTAAAATAACAGCTTGGTGTAAATATTCCGCACACAAGCACTTTATAAATAAGCATACCAGAACACAATTTTTGTAACTTTGTTTCCATATATACCAAGTCAAACCATTTATTTTTCAGTTCAGCTTTTCACGTTACTGCTGTTCAGTAATGCAGCCCAAACTAGGAGGCGAATTTAGCAAGGCTCTATGGGCATAGGACTGGCCAGGGCAGCAGAGGTGGGGCGATGATTTAGAGGCGGCAGCAGGAGATGAGGCATGGACGGTTGGCTGCCCAAGGTCCTGCAAGCAGCTATTGGGCAGGAAACCAACCATCACAGCCTGTCGGAGATCCCTGCTCTGAGGGGCAGCAGCGATCGGGCTGCAAATCTGTGAACACGTGTGTGAAGTGCCTTTCCTAACCTCCATCGAGGCAAACAAACTTCAACTGCCACGTCTTGATGAAACGCTGAACTTTTTCAAACACCTGCATTCGTGAATAGAAATAAACACCTAAAAATAAGTTCCAAGCACTGCAGTATCACATATATGCAAGCTAAAACAATGAAAAACAATAAAAACAATGACAGCAGAAGTTTTAATGAACTATCTGGATCAAATGCCATGTGGCCATTATGAAAAGAAATGAACAAATATTTCAACAGTCATTGTGCAAAAAAAAAAATCTGCCACAGACCAAAATATTTAGGAATATGTTTCAATGAAAGTTGATTAAAACAAGCTTGTTTGCCTAATTTACAAATAAACACAAGTTCGTTCATGATTTCTAAACATGACTTACAGAGTTGCAAGCCAGGTGAACTAGTCTGCAGCTATAGCCTATGGCTGTATAAATTTATAACAGGACAACAAGGCACACGACCGCACAAAATTTCAACTCTGGAATATTCTTGGGCACACATCAGGTAATACTGCACAAGAGGATGACTGACCACCAGAGAGACAACACAAGATGAAATAATCCACGCAAACCCGATTTCAGTACTGACACATGTGGATTTTTGCAAGGCTTCTATATTAATTTTAAAATGGTATCTCCAAATGATAAGAAAGATGTGCTGATGTGGTTTCCCATGTTGTTATTTTCGCATTAAATAAGCCTCCGAAATTTCACGTGTTGTTTGAGACTTGCATTGATTCGAAGTCTTGGTTTCTTAAGAGACCAGGACTGGACAGGTGGCAGAGAGTCGCGACACAACTCAGCCATTCGCGCCCAGACGACCGGCTGCAGGGAGAGCACACACATGTGGCGCTGCTGTGCTTCATTTCGAAACGAGCAGCTTTAAATGTTATAGTGCCAGTAATACTGCACTGTGGTTAAAAAAAACTGTCTGAAGGCTACTCTCACATAAATAGCACTTAAAATGAGAAGCTCTGCAAAGCAGACTGCATCTATGCATGTGGCATCGAACAGACAGTGTTATGCAGTGATGGCAACTCTCTCATGATCATTTCCTGGTTGGGATTTTGTGCTATGGTAGTACCGGCTTATATGCCCATGCTGCAACGATACTACACTGCACACTTCTGTAGTAAAAACAAGAACGAATAAGTAGTGACTGCGGCATGACTTTTTTCTGGCGGCATAAGTACACCCTGTCTGCGGAATGTATGTGCGTGGACGTTGATCAAGCAAACCACTGTGACAGCATAGCACGGGTGGTGTCGCGGTCTTATGCCTGATAGGGAGGGATCAATCTGCGACCACAGTGGCTGCATTTAAATGGGGACGAAATATAAAAAGAACACCCGTGAACCAAAAGATATGTGCGCATGGGAGAATCCCAAGCGGTCAAAATCTTGGTACGCACACTACAGCGTGCCCAGCCATGGTGGTCTGGTAGCTAAATACTCGGCTGCTGACCCACAGGTCGCGGAATCGAATCCCGGCTGCGGCGCCTGTATTTCTGATGGAGGCGGAAATGTTGTAGGCCTGTGTGCTCAGATTTGGGTGCACGTTAAAGAACCCCAGGTGGTCGAAATTTCCGGAGCCCTCCACTTTGGCGTCTATTATAAGTATATGGTGGTTTTTTGACGTTAAACCTCACTAATCAATGAATCACACTACAGCGTATCTCAGAACAATATCTTGTTGGCGCATTAAATCCTAGCAATTATTGTTGTTGAACAGACATGTTCATTTGAGGCCGACACAGGCAGGCGAAAAGAGCTGAAACTGTGTGTTAGGTGAACTAAACAAGTAAACATCGAAGACATTTCATACTTCTCTAGCGACGCACAAAATTCTGAGGTTACTTAGCCATGGCATCAAGTGCGAGAAACGCTTACCGAATTGGCTAGCTCCATAAAGCTAAGCTTTGAGTAGTCCGCTCCTTTGTTCGTAACAAGAACCCTGTCTTTTGCACAAATTAAGTTAGACAGAGGCACTTCAGCATCGAGTTTTCACCACGAGAGTATCTTTTATAACAGTCCCGAGGCGTATGAACATGGCCTTGCCCAAGTGTTGTGGGCAACACAGCTTTCTGTTACACGCAACTGTTCACAAAAAAAGACACCTGTCTATCGTTTTATTCACTACACACAGTGGCATCAGATAGAATTTGGTGGTGATGGTCAAATGGACGGACGCATGGAAACTTTGTTAGTCTTGAAGTTCGCTACTTGACGCTCAGGGGGCCAGATAAAAAAAGTTTACAATGCCGTTTGTTGCAGAATATGCTTATTTCATATCCGGCAAGACACCATTTAAACTCAACTGTTTGGCCCTGGTTTCCACTGGTGGCTGTCTTCACTATCGAATAAATATAGCAGACACGTGCTATCCGGTTTAGAAACGAGCCCGACACCACTAGAAAGGAGAGTAAGAGCATAATTTCGCTCAGCTGACCGCTTGCATGCAACGCTGCCTCCTCTTTCTACGTTCTCCCTTTCCTCTATACGTCCTTCTTTTTGCATACTGTTGCAGTTGAATACGCAGCAATACTGCCAGCGCCTTTTGTTTTTTTTGAGAGAAATATATTTTTTAAGTGCGCAGAGAACGTTTCAGAAGGAAGATATAGCAGAGAGATAGGACAGAGCGTACACTTACAGCCAATTTTATTGCACAGATGGCGGGAATATATATACGGTCTACAGGGCGAAGAGATCACGCACAAAGAAAAGGACAAATGATGGCGCATGTGCCAGACCACCTTAATGCAGTCTTAAAATGAAAACTTAACTGTAAAGAGTAGAGACCTGTATTCATTATTCGACTGATTTGCCGGTATCTTTTCAGTTAAGTTGTCATTTTAAGATTGGAATAAGGTGGTCTGGCGAATGCGCCATCATTTGTTCTTTCTTCTGTGTGTGATCTCCTCACCCTCCTGGCTGTGTATACTTTCCTGCCATCTGTGCAATAAAATTGGTTGTAAGTGTGCTCTGTCCTATCTCTCTGCTATTGCTCTGAAACATTCTCTGCACACTAAAAAAATATATTTCTCTCAAAAAATGCAATACCAACCAGCCAAAGTAGCCACTCCTTTGGTTTTGGTACGGCGATGCGCGTGCGCACCATCTCTACCAGCCGCCACTCTTGTCTGCGGGAGCAGCTGAGAAGTGTGTGCTCTCACCGCAAGGGTGGCCGAGGAAACTCTAGCGCTGGTTCCCAATACTAGCAACGTTTAGGATTCGATGGTGCGGGTTCCGGAGAAAAAAACCTTCGAGAAGGATAACTTCGACATAGCAAACTTTGAACGACCCCTTTACCTGGTATGAGCGACAAAAGTCAAACCTTATAGGCACATCATCAGCACCATGGGGAGGACCCTAATGAACTGCAGATGGCCAGACTGTGAAGACACAATTTTACACTCAACTGAATCCACTAGGAAAACAAGTTATCCTTGCGGTAAAACATCATGATTGAGGAAGTACATGCATAAATTAATTTTTATACAACTGTGAAGTTGCTAGAACCTAGACTAGTTGTATATAATTCAAAATAACTTTTCATCGTGTAGCTTTGTGCTAGCCTTTTTTTGCCAGTCATATTCAGCCAAAAACAACGTTGTCACAAAGCTGTCCCACACGATGTAGAGTCATTTGCCCCACCTCACCTCCCCACCTCAACAGAGCCACTTATATTAAACATGCGGATCAGTAGAACACTCCGTAATGCGAGGGAAGGTTTTAAAAACGTTCTGCCCTTATTCATTGGCCTTTAAATTGACAATTCTCCAGCAAAAGAAAAAATAACAACAATCTGTCACAAAGTAACACCATTTCACGGTAGTACAGGTCTTCGACATCTAAGCTAAATTCATTGCATGTCTTTGGATCACTCTGCCACAGAAATATCACAATGGCCCCTGAATCGGGCACAAAAAAGGGATCATAATAATGCTATGCCATGCCCCAAAAAGAACTCATGAGTGCTGTTAAGTCACGAGAACACCAGGTCATCGACAAGGCTAAGTTCAATGAAGTGATAGGACCAAAATGTTAGTGAACCTCTGATGTTTTACCTAAATAAAACATCAGAGGTTCACCAGAGGAAAACTAGCGATTCATTCTTTGTCCAGCTGACGTGCCCACACTACCTGAGTGCTTTTATATCATATGCAAAAAAATTTGTACTGTCGCTGCTATTACTATCTGGCGATGTGGAGCCGAATCCTGGTCCTAGTGACCGGGAACTACTCACAGAAATTCTTGCGGGTCAGAAAAGTATGATGAAAAGACTAGACGGCATTGAAATAAAACTGAAGAATGTAGAGGAATCCGTGGCAAATTGCTTACAATTTGGAGCAAGAATTGACAAGATAGAGGATAGCATTCAGACATTAGAAAGAATACTTGTTGATCTTGAAGACCGAAGAAGGCGAAATAATCTCATAATATTCGGTATTACTGAGAATGAAAATTAGACGCCCGTGTCACTTACGGAAAAAAATTTGAAGAAATATTTAAGGAAACACTGGGTGTACAGGTTTCCTCACTTGAACGGCTGCACAAAATGGGGCGTAAACAAATAGACAAACCGCGCCCAGTAATCATGAAATTCTTGGACTACCGTGATAAGCTGAACGTGCTAAAAAATTGTTCAAAGCTAAAAGGCAAACGAAATAATACTATCTCGGAAGACTTTTCTGCTTCAACAAGGCATGTTAGAAAGCAATTATGCCAAAGTTCCGCTGATGAAAGGGCATCTGGAAGCAAAGTGCAGCTTTTTTACGACAAGATCAAGATCAATGGCAATATGTACACGTGGGATGATACTAAGAAGATAAGGGTGCGTGTTGGTAAAGATGGTGATAGAACACGACGGTCTAAATGACCTCATGGGCAGCTAAAAACGTTCAAATGCTTTAATCTTAATGCGCGCAGCATATTGAATAAAATAGATGACTTGGAAAGCATTATAATAACACATAAACCTCATGTATTAATTATAACTGAAACCTGGTTGCACAAAGACATCACTGACGCTGAAATTGCATTTTCCCACTATAAAATCCATAGATACGACCGGGATTCCCAAGGCGGTGGAGTAGCTATCCTATTCTTGGAACCATTAAACGTCTCAAGGCTACAGGATATTCCTGGAATTGAATGTGTAATTAAAAAAATATTCCTCAAAGAATTTATTTAATCATTGGAGGATTCTATCGCCCTCCGAACGCTGACAACACGTTTTTCGATCATATAAATGAATTTTTGTGTGAATATAGAAATCACGCATGCAATTTGCTACTGGCCGGTGACTTCAATATGCCTCTGATAAACTGGGCTCAAGATTTCCCGGATCCACTTTGCAGAGCTTCCGAGCCACTTGCTGACCTTGTTTTGTGTCACAATTTAACGCAACTATTGAAGGAGCCTACTCGAACGCAACAAAACAGCAAGTCAGTCCTGGACCTCTTTCTTGTGAACAGTGGCATTCTGCGTCGCAACCCACAGGTTCAGGTACTTGAGGGCATATCTGACCATAAAATGGGGTCCCTAATTATGAAAATAAATTTTGCGGCAAGACACACGGCCCAAAAAAGGAAGATTCTCGTTTTTTCTCGTGCCAGTGACGTTGACATTTTGGATGCTATGGGCAACAGCTTTTCTGAGTTTACTTCTCTTTATGAATCTGCTGAACATTCAGTAGATCACCTATGGCGCTTTTTTAAAGAGTTAGTGTTCAAGTGCATACAAAACTTCGTTCCATGCAAAGATAAAGTACAGCGAAATTCTAACCCCTGGACAACAAAAGATATTATCCGGTTAGGTCGTAAGCTGAATAAAGCTAGAAAACAGCACAAACGACGCCCCTCAAAGAACAGCACAGATAAAATGCTAACACTGCGCGTGCAACTCAAAAACGTAATCTCAGAAGCCAAAAACCCCTATCAAAAAGTGTCCTTAACAAACTTTCTTCTTTCATCGCCTGGAAAATTCTGGCGTCATATCGCACCAAAAAATAAAACTTCGATTAGTCTTTCCATAAACGATACAAACGTAGTCGACAGTGTAGAAATCGCAGCGGTGTTGAATGACTACTTCAGTTCGGTGTTCACAAACGATAACGGAATCGCCCCTCTATTTTCATCATTAGACGACATAGATCCCATTAGACGACATTAGACGACATTAGACAACATTAGCGTTTCTGAAGAAGGTGTGTTGTCGTTGGTGCTGAACATTGATACAAAAAAATCACCCGGAACTGATGCTATACCCAATGAATTTCTCGTTCGTTATGCGAAATGGTGCTCCAAATATCGAACACTTATATTCTCCAAACCATTGTCTAGTGGCGAAGTCCCGAGTGAATGGAAATACGCAAAAATCATTCCTATACCTAAATCTGAAAACAAGTCACTTGTTTCATCATACAGGCCTATTTCTTTGTTATGTACATGTGCAAAATTGCTTGAACACATAGTATCTAAACACATCTCTGCCTTCCATGACAGAAACAACATAATTGACCCCGGCAACACGGTTTTCGCAAAAGACTATCGACTACCTTACAACTACTTGAGACAGTTCACGACCTCGCTAATGCTCTAGATAGCCATAGTCAAATTGACATTATATTCCTTGATTTCGAAAAAGCATTCGACCGAGTCTCTCATCACAAGTTGCTTATAAAATTAAAACCGGTCCTGAAAAACGATTCTTTACTAACATGGATTCGGGCATACCTTTCCCATAGATACCAAAGTGTCTCTGTAGATGGCTCAAGCTCCACCCCCACTTCAGTTCAATCCAGTATACCACAAGGCTCCATCCTTGGCCTGCTTCTGTTTTAGTATTTATTAATAATATAGTCTGTGACATACCCGTTAAAATAAGGCTTTTTGCAGACGACTGCATCCTGTACCACGTCATTAATGACCCTAATGACCAGATCACCCTAAACAAATTCCTGGATAAGATACACTCTTGGTGTTCGACTTGGAAGATGAGCATTAACCCAAAAACAAAAAAGACCATCGCTGTGAGAGTTACCCGCAAAAAAGTCCCATCTTTTCACCTATTGCATCAACAATACCTGTATATCTCTAGTTAACAGCTACAAATACTTAGGGGTTATAATTACCTCCGACCTAAAGTGGAACGAGCACTTAGATTACACACAAAAAAAGGCAATGAAGGCACTTGGGTACTTACGCAGAACCATTGGAAAATCTACCAAAGAAATTAGAATGTTGGCGTACAAAATTTACGTGAGACCCATACTGGAATACGCGTCTCCTGTGTGGGAGCCTTATACATCGGCAAACATTAAAAAACTGGAACGTGTACAAAGAAAATCCATAAGGTTTTTTTACAACGCTTATAGAAGAAACACAACCCCCTCAACTCTCCTTGAAAGTTCGGACTTGGAACCCTTAAAACGCAGGCGCTCCCGTGAAAGACTGAAACTGTTTTATCAAATCTATCACAGTAACCTTGGAATCAATAAAACTAAATATATTCTACCGTCGAAATCACGTATAACCCGGTCACACCAAAGCAAGAAAATCCAGGAATTTTCATGCAGAACCACTTTTTTCCAAAAATAATTTTTTCCCCGAGCAGCACGTAGTTGGAATGCCCTGCCCGATGAAGCTGTTTCATCCACAACTGTCGCTTCATTCATGAATGCGATAGCAAATCTGCCGTCTATGCTTTGAACTTTTTTCTTTCTTTCTTTTTATTTCATTGTCACCGCACTTAATCTCTCCCGTGTGTGTCTGAGTTGTATTACTTTCCGATGTTCAGTGCTAGCTCAATTGTATCACGCTTCGTCGATTGTGTCGATATGTGTTTTTTTTCGCCTTTTTTTATCAACAAAACTTGCTCATTCTGAAGCGCTGCATTGACTTCAATGTTTGTAAATCCCCGTTTTTCTTCTATATTTCCCCCTTTAAGCTTATGTTGTTTTCGTGCCCTGGAAAATGTCCAATCACGTGTATCTTTCACCCACTCCTGCCTACGACTTCGCACAGAAGTCGGCAGTATTCACTAAATAAATAAATAAATAATATAAAATATTGCTTCAAAGCAGTGTTTGAAGTGACTCGTGTTGCACCAGCATTTGGCTTAATTTTCCCAAAGGTACGCTAAAGAGAACCAATGTCTCAGTTTAGAATGACATGCTGCACATCGAGACCTCTCATGCCACAAGTTCATTATCAGCGAAAAAAATCAGTGTTGAAGTTTTATTTTTTTAATTACGCGATTCTCAAAATTTGAAATTGTATTGTATTTTCCGAACATTGCCTTGGTGAATATTTCTGAAACTTCGTATCTTAGGTCCATCACACCGACAGATGACAGTGTACTGAACTTTTTTGAATTAATATCTACGTAAGACCCAGCACACGCGTTTGAATTTCATGATGTCTCGTGGTTTCGTGCAAGAACATCAAGGCGGCATCGCCACCAGCATTTTATTTTCGCGCTTTTTCTCACTTACCAAGCGGCGTTTCGCGGTACAAGTAGTATTTCCTGGATTGAGAAATTGTACTTGGCTAATACGCGAAAAGTGTTTTGGTTTTAGTGTTTTTTAAAAGTGTACCGAGACAATTTGAGACATCGCAAAAGGAACATTTTCAATTTCCTCGGTATGCAAGTAGTATTACCACTTACCACACAATAATCAGCCATCATGCATAAGATAGTTGCTTTGATTTTAACGTTTTCGTTGCAGAGTAATGGCGAGCAATGGAGTGGACATTATCGTGATGTTCAACATTATTCCTCCGAGTTCGCAAACAGAGTTTCCATGCAGCTTGAATCACAGAAATCACTGTCATGATCAATAGGAACAATGCACTTATGGTTTATATGTACCATGAGCAGATCGCTTATCTGCCATTAGTACGTAGCGAATCGCCAAGTTTCTGCAACGTCACAATGCCTTGTCATATCACAGAGAAGCCACCCACTTGATATCGAAATTGATAGTCTCTTTTAAAAGTAGAGGTAGTAAAAACATATGCGATGCTTTCCCACGCAACACAAACTCTGTTCTTGAAACCAATCGTCTTCTATAGAACAACAATTCCTAAATATTGAAAATTCGTCTCAGTACTCCTTTAGGTGATGCCAACAAGATGAATCAGGACAGCATTATCAGATGGTTTGGCAGAATGTATTTCGATACAAGCACGATTACCTGATCAATTTTGAAGGGAACAATATAACGAATGGATGGTAGATCACAGCTGGTCTATAGGCGCTAGCTCGCTCCGTGCTTTTTTGGCCTAAGTAGCCGCCGCCAATAAAAATATAGTTGTGTTTATACATTGTCAGCGCACTCCGCATGAGGGCGTCGAGAGCCAACTCTTCAAACGTATTTGCCGCATACGCATTGCATCGTGAATCGGCTGTCCCCGGCCACTTTCTCGTGCCAATTACTTTTACATTTGTAGGCAGCAGTTAGAGTAGTAGAGGTGTGCGTGGGCACAGCCTGCATTTTTGACACTCATGAATTGGGTAATTATTACGCACACGCAACGGCACAAGATCTTTTTTAAGGCTCGAACACATTTTATTCGCTGAATTCGAAAATGCTTAAGGCTCGTGTCGTTGGATTTATCATTTGGTGCATGCTAAAGAACTCCACATGGTAAAAATTCCCAAAGCTTTCTACTGTGGCGTCCTTCATAAACATATCAGTGAAATAACTTCCTCGAACAAAAATTTCTCACAATCAAAGTTGATTCTTGAGCCATACATTGAATATTCACTGCTACTGGCCTGTCGAGAAAGTGTGGACAAGAGTCACGCAGAAGCGTCGGTGCTAATTACTTCTGAAAACTTTCTCCGGATTCTTCTAGTTAATTGCATAAAAATGCTAACGAATAAAAACGACATGCCGTATGGCTTTGTTTACAAGGCCATACGAAATTATGTCTGGTTAGAAACAATGTCGCTACTTCAGCTAAAAGCATCACGACAAAGTTTTGCCAACAGGGCTTTTTTTCTTCAGGCGCAATGAAAATATATAAGTACTAATGAGAACATTTTCTGATTCTCTAAAATTGTGTTGTTCCTCTTCGTCTCTGGCGAGCCTTATTGCATATGAAAATGTTTCACATTTTTTCATCGGCACTGAAGATTGCATGTGGGCTTGTGTGTGCATGGTTTTTTTTCTTTACTACAACGAGTTTCCAAACCGGTATCACTACATGCTCTTCATGTTTCTAACTTTTGTGTTTTCATTCAGGACAATTATTATTTTCATTGACATTCTTATTCTTATTGGTATTACTCCTGCTACTTGTGCAAAATAGTGACCATTCCTATTATGCTTTTACTTTCACTTTTTTGAAGTACTTATTTCAATAAGCACGAAATGTGATACCTTGAACAAAAATGGGCAAAATTTATCATTTTCATGGGCGCGGGCTTCCGGCATGGGGATTCGAAGTAAACGTTTCCAAAACTATTTTTTCTGAGAAAAAAAATATTACGTTGTCTGTCATTTCGTCTGCCAGTTAGTGACGAATCATGTGGCTGAGCCTTCTGAACGTGACGCACAATGGTACATGCGCGCAGAATGGAATATTTATTGATTTACTCCTTTCTTGAAGTATCAGAAAGAGTTGTCATACATGCTTCCTACCATGTTTCTAATGCATTGGTACCACCAGGAAGTGCAACAGTAAAAATGAACCTGAGCATTATTTGAGTGCGCCAGCCTTTTTTTTCCAATGGTCCGCAGCGAGTTAATTTGTAGCAAGATTGCGGCGATAGGTAGAAGCACAGCCTCCTTCCTGTACACAGGCGATAAAAAAGTGAGCGTGCGCCTCCAGACCAGCCGCAGGTAAATATGCTCGGGACAATAAAGAGAAACAATGACTTCACTTAGATTAACAAACTGTGGTCTGAGAACTGTAATGCTACAAGTTTCAATGTCATCATTTCATTATTATTGAATGAAAATCAAGGTCGAAATTTCAATGTTAAATTTCGTGCTTAAACATTTGCGAGGGGTGCAACAGCCAAACTAGAATTTGGAACACTAAAACCCAAAATTGAAGCAGGTTACAAACAAAAAACATTCATTTTTTTATTATAAAAGACCGAATTTTGAGCAGCTTGAGAAAAAAGTCGTAGGTATATATATATAAATATATATATATATATATATATATATATATATATATATATATATATTATATATATATATATATATATATATATATGTATATTATATATATATATATACATATATATATATATATATATATATATATATATATATGTATATATATATATATATGTGTGTGTGTGTGTGTGTGTGTGCAAGCCATTTAGCATACCCTAATTCATGCAAAGTGAATATGAGCACTGCTCTTTCAACAAAGTTGTTTTTTTCTTTATTCACCCCACTGAGCAAACAATGATGAGGTCCACATTAAAAGTCACCAGGCCTGCCAAACTCTTTGAGAATTCAAATATGGATTTCCCAAGATGGGGACCATGAGATTCGTAAAACTGGGAAAAAAGAACTGTTTGGCTTTTTACAGATGCAGAGATGTCATATTGTACTTCAAATAATTTTGCCATCAACTCTTTTAGACATCAGTGAGCATATTAGTACTCACAAATATGTGGCATATACATACATCAGTCATTGAACAAACAGTGCAGTTTCTAGAGACTACAACTATAGGCCCCTTTTAAATATTATAACCCTTTTCGACAGGCTACCCTTGTACTATGGCGAAGGTGGCTTAAGTAGTGTTTCTGCACAGGTTAGAACAAGACCGAGAAATTTTCGACCTCTCCATTTTTTTATGAAGGGGTTAGGTTTAGGGCACAGCTTTTTGGCTTGCTTGCAAAGCGCGTTTGACCAGATAAATCAATAATGGCACGCGCCAGTCAGCCTCGCAACAGCAGCGGATATCAATCGCATGTGGCGTTGCTATGGCAACTGACTTGGTCATGGCATGAACTAAAGCTGGTAGTGTACAAGGTCTATGTGCTGACAGTTTGTACATTTCCAACTTTAGTTCCTAATGGTTCCTAACATGCCATGGCCACACTTGCCGAGTAGAAAATTCATATTTCCAACGAAATGTTGCTGACTACGGCAACACATCTTTTGTGTTGTAGTTGCGTCGTCCCGCCGGTAAATATGTGCTGTGGTCAGCATACCGACAGGCATGCGGCGTTGTTACTTCATCTGGTCGACCGCGTTTTGCGAGTGCCTTATCCAAATAAGCTGCTATCTTACACTGCGGTTTAGGGTTGAAGTCTCCCCGCATAGATTGATGACTAACTACAAGTGGCTAAAATGGTCTCCATTTCTCGCTCAAATTAGGGCAAATTAGAAAATTTTGAGACTGGTCGGGCATTTTAGCGCAGCGTGGCGCAATTTCGACGAATTTCATGGTTTTGGCAAAGCTCGGCGCACAAATGAGAAGGTTTATCAAATTGGCGCAATCAGCGCACCTGTTGCACCCCTGCATTTGAGCATCACGCAGCAAATTTCAAAATGTATTTTTCGTATTTTCACGACATTGGCTCAATGAAATTTTCCAAACCAACGTATGCTAGGTGTAACACCCACTGAACACGATGTACTTCTTTTTTATTGAGTAGAAGCTATGTGGGACCCCCCTAGTAGACGCTTTAGATATTTCGTACGTCACTGTGTTTGGCACGGCAATCTCAGTAGAATCTCCACCCAAATTTTCTTCTTGCATGTTTTCTCCGTTGCTGAGCATCACGTCGCGGCAAGAGAAGTGTTTTTGGGATAGTGAAATACAGTTACCAAAAAAATTGTTTTGCTCTTTATTGTCTCTTTAAAGAGAATGGAAGCGTACTTCACTTTACGACAGAACTGCCGCAGAAATTAAACATTTAGTTTTTAGACCTGAGGCTAACGCTTTACTCAAACTGGTATGAGACGGCTGAAACTAATTTGGGACGAGTTCTTGGAGCCGCGAAATTTTAATTTTGGAGCACTTAGCAGCCTTTAATAAGTTGTCCTGGGAGCTTAAAAATATCAATATTTAGCAACGTGCGGGCACCAGTGCATATTTTAATTGGCTTATAATACACATTACACTGAAACAGATTTTGAAGGAAGTTTTTGAACAGAATATTGCTAGGTATTAACTGCACTACTTTTTTCACATACCACACACGTGACCTATCTAGCTCTTGTAACACGTGAAATAATATCTAAACAACGTTTTGAAGAAAGCTAGGTTCCGCGGAAACATAAAAATAGACGCATCACACTCAAAAACAAATTAAAAAAAGTGTGATTGCACAAAAATCTTAGTGACATATCAGAGGTCCTTCGCTTAAAAAAAACCTGACATGATCGCGTCAACAGCTTTTGAACAATTAAAAGCATGCTGCACTGCCGTGTGCGGCCACCTCACGCAGGGCCACCTCCAAGAGTGCTGCGCAAGAGCCAAGAAATCTCGCCGCATAGACTACCTCGTAAAGCACGTGCATATGACACTAAGAGATAAGCGAGTGATACAGACAACGCCCCTCCACATGAGCAACCACGCGCTATCATTATAGCACAAGTTGGTCAGTTTTATATTTTTTTCAATATCTATAGGCCATTACCATCGATGAAGAACTCCCAATAATACATCGGCTTGGTATTGCTGCCCGCGCCACTTCGTGACTCGCGTAAAGTGCTCGCGCACCACAGGTGAAAAAATCCCTGTCCACGCAAGCAAACCGCTGATCATAGAGAGGGATGTTTTATTGCAAAAAAAAGAAGAAAAGAAAGAAAACGAAGTCATACTGTCATCGACCGAAACACTGATTGAGATAACCCAAAAGCTCGTGTAGCCCAGGGCCGGCACGCATGCAGCGACACCTCTTTAAGCACTTGTTGCGAGTTTCGATTACAAAACGGAGCAGTGGCAAATCGCCAATAATGAAAACTGTGCCAAGTGATTGTCAATGCGTAATGAGTCACAAATAAAGCGCCAAGGTGCCCATTATTATTCTATACAATGGTTTGAACACTCGTTTTGTTACCGCGGCTTCGCATGTAACCAAGTGTTTCTATCTACCTGCAGAAACTGATGCGCCGATTTCACTTGCGATGGCTTTTTTAAATGCAAAATGCAATGAGAACTCACCTGTCTAAATAAATGAGTAGCTAATGGGTGTAAACTGAAATACGTTGCACACACACTGCCACTCACAGAACTCATTTTGAGAACCTATGTGCACGTGCCAGAGAATCCGGGAGACGCGTCGGATGCAAGGAAAAAATAACTTCACCTTTACAGTTACTCGCTCACAGCAAACACGTACTCGTAGGTGACCGCATTCAGCAGTGTCGACATGAAAGCCACCGTCCCTGGAGGAACGCGCTACGCACAACAGAGAGCCGGAGAGTCAACCCCGCTATGCTTGCCACCCAACTCGGCGGTTTTTGCTAGCTGACAGTGGCACTAGAACACACAGCCTAGCTAGTAGAAGCAGCACGCTTGATGCATGGCAGCGTATTTTTCCGGAGTCGTGCATATTTGCTAAAATTTAAAGATTATGGCGGTACCATGGGAGCCTTTGTCACCAGAAAGGTGCAAAGTGAAACAAAAAAAAAACACTATTGGGTGCGTCTTGTTAGTCAAACTCGCCCTTTTTTCTCCACTGAAGCTGTGGTTGGCATCAAACTGCTAGCTTTGGAGCCTGTTTCGGAGTAGTTTGGTGCAATTTTCTTGATCTTCATGTTTTTAGAGCAGCTTGGTGAAAGAAAACGGAAATGTATTAAAAATGCACAGTATGAGCAGCTGTCTCAGTCCTTACCAATGCATGTGTGTTTGCAGTACAGGCCCAGGTCGCAAAAACCTCGTTTTCCTTACACATCAGCTATTCCAAAATGATGAAAGATGAATTGGCTGCATCTTTAGTACAGTAGGCTGTGTGCAAGTCATGTGTACACAAGGTATTGAGCAGTGTTCATGCTAAGATCCAGAGGTTCCTAACAGCAGAGTTTCTAGGTTATGCGGTCACTACAGCCTGCGAATAGGTGGTGAGATGGATCAAACATTTCAGCATATGGGAAGTCTGTGACAAAGATCATTAAATCCGCCTCAGCCTGCTGCCCTACGTACAAGTTCTTTATTGGTACAGGTTCTTATTTGTGCATGAAAATACACAACACTTGTTTGACTTGTTCACAAGATGGTGCACAACTAAGAATGTCGATTCCAGATATGTTGTGGCAGTGGTATGTACGGCTCCCAAGAAGCTGGGCAGCACTTGCACACTTGTTAAGCTCGAGGCCAAAGGCAGTACCAAAAATAAAGGTGAATGTGCTCAGAAACACCGAAGATCTTCCACTCCTTGTCTTAGAGAAGTACACAGTGTACAAGATTCCTCTGTCATGCGCCGACAGTTATGTTGGTCAGACTGAGACTAGTATGTGCATGTTTTAATAGGGTGGCACCAGAATAAATGTGAAAATAATGTCCGACAATCCAACTTGTTTGGTCGTTGCCCACAGCGTCACTGGAAGCTACTGTTTAACAAGATCAGGGGTGCAACAGCCAAAATACAGTTTAAAGCAATTTTTGAAGCAGCAAAATATCACTTTTGAAGCACTAAAATGTAAACTTTGAGCAGGTTACAGAGAAAAAAAATATGCAATTTTCGATCACTAGACACCTAATTTAGAGAAGTATAAAAAAACAGGGCTTACATTAAGAAACGAAATATGTATAAACCATTCGACATCACCTAAACTGTGCAGTTTGAACAGGAGCACTGCTCTTTCAATGAAAGTGGTATTTTGAACAGCCCCACTGAGCCGACAATAATAAAGTCTATACTAGCATTTGCTGTGCCTGTCAAGTCATTTGACAGACTGCGAATTTATATAGGGATCTTTCGAGCTCGTGACCAAGAAATTTGGGAGATTCCTGAAACCGAAAAGTACGCGTGGTGAAGAAAAAAAAACTGGTGCACAGTTTAGTTAGTTTTTTAGGGAAACAGAAATGTCATACACTGCTCCAAACCATTTCTAGTAGCATATTTAGACATCAGTGATTATACTGATACTCAGCATAAGGCAGCGTACAATCGCATGAGTAACTGAACAATATGTGCATTGTGCCGTGACTAGCGATAACAGCCCCTTCCAAATCTCAATACGCTTTTTCGCAAAGCCCCGGTGTAAAATGGCAAAGGTGGCCTATGCAGAATTCCCGGCATGAGGTAGAATGCCAAGCCAAAAAATTTTCTAACCACTACAGCTCCCACTTCCCAAGTTCCCACAATATTTTTTTAACCGTGGTGTTGGGTACCGCTTCGGCTCTCCCTTGAAGGCGCGTTTAACCAGGTAATGTAACAAAGGCGTTCACTGGTTGGCCTGCCGACAATACTGCGGATGTCTATCGCCAGGACCACAGAATAGACGATGCAACTTCAAAACAAAAAAAAGAGGGAGAGAGTGGGAGCTTGCAGCTTTCAGTGAAATGGGGAGTGTCCAGTTTTTTTAAAGTTTAGTCACAAACTGTGTGATATTTCACTGCAGCTTCTAGAAGATGAATCCCTTTTCAAAGCTTACCAAGTTTTCGCCTGTAGATCAAAACAACATTTAGAGGAAGTGACAGTAGCTATGGGCTCATTCTACAGCCGTAATCTATAAGCAAAGAACCCTGTGAGCTGAAGTCGCAGATGGCTGTAGCGTTGCCAGAAATTTTTTCCGAAGGGGGCGCCCCCTTGATTAGAATGGGTCCCAGCTAGGCAAGCAGATGTGGTCGACCGTTATTTTCTGTGCCACTATATAACATAAGAAAAATTGAGGGGGGGGGGGCGGAGGCACAGGCCTGGTGCACCCTATGGCTACGCTACTGGTGGATGGAAACCCATGTGGTCAGTACACGCATAGGGAAGGAGAGTTAGGGAGGAGGGTGAGGGTGGCACAGGCTGCGGTTAGGTTATCTTGGTGAGAGAAGTAGCTTTAACTGGAGCGGCACATGTATGATGTAAGAAAAAGGTTTCGTCCAACGTGCTTGCCGAACACACAAAACCAACTGGCCACAAAATAGACCGGAATAATGTGAAATTAATCCAAATAAATGGATAAGAACTGGACTTCCAAGTTATATGTACACTATCTGGCAATTCGGACAACATCGGCAAACATTCTTGAATGTAATGACGGTAACTTCCCCCAGATGTACACACCTACGTCCCATTTTAAAGTATCCATAATCGGACTGTTCGCATATTCATTTTTAATTGTGAGCGTGGCTCCTGTGCGAAAACTTAAACGTTCCGCTTGCGAGCATTCATGGTCGGTGCTCATGTTAACCCCATAGGCTCGAAATACAAACCACAACGCAAAAAAAAAGAGGTGACAGTGGCATTGCAAGCGGCCGTGAGAGAGCCCTCACGTACGTAGCGCACTGTGGCATGCCGCCGGTGACTTTTGTTGTGTTTCAGGATTGCGTACTCTGCAGAAGTCCTCACACATGATGCCAAAGTAGAACAGCGCTGTTCGAAAATGAAGACACCGCGAAGTCACGGTGAAAGCACACATGCAACTGCCAGCTTTCCTTTGCCAGTTCAAGGCGAGATCACGTGATCCAACCGTGCACGTCACCGCGATTTCAGAACTCGCGCCTCCGATGGTGGGCCTCACGCCCAAAATGTTAGGGAAACTGCATGACCGACCCTTGGTACACTGGACGGCGCAAAAAACAATAGAGGAAGACAAGAGAGGTCGGTGCTGGGTGAATCAGAGGTCGAAAAGACAGTGACAGAAGACTTTTCGAAAACAGTCAGCTATAGTTTCTTGGCTCTATAACGCAGTTTTATTTAGTGTAAATAAATATATAAAAACCAAATGTCAGTGAACTGCTGAATGAAACCCTTTTATATCATACTATGTCCTGTCATGCAAGCTTTGGTTCGTGTCAAACATCAGTTGGGAAAAAGTTAGAGCTCACTCAAACTCACTTATACATACTTCGCGCCTGAACGCCATTCTGACCTACTAAAATTTTCTTAAAACAGACTCGCTCGGCTTCAAGCTCGCTAAAATATTACTGACCCTTACACACTCAAGCACATAGCTTAATTTGAGTACGACTGAGTATCAACTAAGTCAACTCATAAGTGAGCTGATGACCTAAGGTGCAAGTTAAGGAGATGATCACAGAGCACCCAAGCCTAATAGGCTGGATTCAATCGATCGATCAGATAGATACTACACAGACCGATTGACACACAGATATGGTTAAGGTGCTTTTAGTTCGCTAAAAAATGCTCTGCTTTAAAGAGCAAGTGATTACCAGGAGCTCAGCCTTTAAGAGAAGCGTCACTTTGAGTCTTCAGCTTTTCAGGTTTCTATGAATAGAAAGCGCTAACGAGACACTTTGAAACTTGCCACTCTGTACTAGCATTGTTGTTCAAGCGATAGCCGACACACTGCCCTAAACAAGCCTTGGAATACAAACCACAGGTCAAAAGCACGAGAACAAAAGAATTCCTTGTTATCATGGCAGGAAGACAACACTTGCTAGGCTAAAAAAAGAAATAATTGGATAACTTAGGTATTTTTGAAACACCCGACAGCGAAGTATAGACCTTGTGTAGAATCTGCTGCTATCTAGCAGACGCCGGGCGCATTTATGCCATGTTGGAGCCTGGGGGCGCTCTACCGTTATTATGGACATTCTGTGCAGGCACAGAATGTCCATATTACCGTATGGTGGCAGATAGGGGCAGCAGTGCCAACACATTTTCGTGTGCCATGTTGCTCAGAATAAGGAAACTGCAACGCTAAAAAATATTTGCAGAAAATCAGCCCCTATGTTATTTCACTCCTTCGTGGCTTGACGCGAAAGGCCAGATTTGTTGCTCATTTTGCTGCTTACAAGTAAGTGCGCGTTTATGTTCGCCGTTCTATACAAATGTGGCACAGCATAGGCACTCATCACCACACGCTCTTTCATGTCATGCCATAATGAAACAGTTTTTGCACCGTGCAGGCACAGACAAACCAGCCTTGTGCACGAGCTTCAAAGCTGAATCATGGCTACTAATGCTTGCCTCTGCTGCTGTTTACAGCATTACTTTGTCGATTACATTGCGATAACAACTACACATTAGCCACGTAGCTTCTGCATGTCATCGATCCTCATCTAATGGACTGGTTTTGCTCGAACCTGTTGCTCATAGTTACTTGTTTATTGTAGAGTTTAGTAGGGTAACGTTTAGTGGTGTGGTTTGCACACGTATTGCTTCACTATATGTACTTTTCAAGCATTCCATGTGCTCTTTCAGATGGGGCGGTCAGTTTCATTAGAGAAAATTGAGTTCTGTGACCCTCCCCCTGGTATTATTATTTTTACACACCAAGAAGAGCATATTTGTTATTCCAAATGGTGATCCTCCTTCATAAAAAAATCTTGTAACCACCTTTGTGCGTCGTAAAATGTTAATAGGTGTTTCCAGTGTGTAAACACTGTTCAAAACTGAAAAAAATGCTGTTCTGGCAAATTTGTTACCCTTAACTGTGGGTGCGCTCCCACTGTTTACGCACAAATGTGGTTTCCCAAATGCTCAGTAGGCGATACACAACCGCCCTGCTGCCAGTGACGTAAAATTGTAAGGGACAAATACGCCCCGAAAGTGATGACGTGAACGCAGATATTTTACACCTACTGTGTTGTTTACGAGCGCATGCCCCCCAAAAGGATATTCAATAAAATAACAGCACCTACTTTATGCATACGCTTTTCATTTTTCTTTTTCAGGCACAGAAGACTAAAAGTTTAAAAAATTTTACCTGGGTTTTATTGCTATGTAGAGCGTACGTTGATGACTACAGCAGCAAAGCATTATCTATTTGAAATATAAAGAAAGAGTAAAGAGTTTCATTTCAACTTATATGTGCAATAAATAGGGGGGGGGAGAGGGGGCTATTTCGTAAGTGTTCTACCTAGAAAAGGGCAGACATGAAACAAAAGAATGAAGTGAAGCCACACTAGATTGGTCAAGGCTATTCTCATGGTCAAGACATGAGAATAGCCATGGAAGCTGCATAGAACGGGTGGAGGGCGAATTGCGTCAATAAAATGGAGACAAAATGGCATCCGAACAACATGGATTCCATTGAAATGAAGCGTTTGAGCCCATAGAATTGAATTAGCCTGTTCCCCACCTGACGTATCATAATCCTGCAGCGAAAATTACAACAAAATGACTCCTTCGAATTGCAACACCACCTAGCATCTACTCAAGACACAAATAAATGGCTCACGTCATCCTACTCTGCAATCTCAAGCTTTGAAAAGCAACACGTGCCAATAATGATGATGTGCTGTGTTCATTTTATATTGCTTCATGTGTTGAAAACATTTCCAAATTCTCTTAGCTTGCCTACTAGCTTTTTGATCCCTCTTGTTCTTTCATTGTATCTCCTCCCATTCTAAATAAAACGCTTACAAATTAACCACCATGTCAATATAGGCCGTTTTAAGTAAATTACGCTTTGCCATGATGTAACAGAGCTTCCTTAGCCCCCAGCTGCGTCTCGCTATAGCCTCTTCTCAGCCACCCTGCATTGTTCCTCATGAATAGCAAATAACTAAAGCAATTCTTAATTTAAAATCTGGCGGTCGCTCCGGTCCATGAAAAGGGCCATAACTACCCCCTATAATTTTTTTAAGACGTTTGAAGTAAACACGTGCATCCTATGCAAAATGATGCATGATCGATGATTCTCCACGTGGCAGCACAACACGCCGCCAGTGCTCCACAAATTCCAAGAAACAATCCCTCATGCCTTTTGGGCTGGCACGTGACATCAAGAAGTTGAATCGGACGTGCAGAATAAATATGCTGCAATTGGTCAAGCAAGCGCCTATGACTTCCAGTTAGCCTGCATGAAGTTGTCCACGCCACTCGTCGTTTGTGCGTGCGTCGAGTGTTCACGCCACTCGACGCACGCACGCGCTTGAAAATCAGGTACTGTGGTCCATTGCACAGGGTTCATACCGGCACAATTCGTATAAGTACCGGCTGCCACAGCAATAGTGATTCGCCAACGAGCACACCGTTGACAGAGGGCGGAGTCGCGGCAACCGTAACAACACAGTGTTTGGAGCAGCATGTCATCGATAGAGTACTGATTGATTCATATGTGGGGTTTAGCGTCCCAAAACCACCACATGATAATGAGAGACGCCGTAGTGGAAGGCTCCGGAAATTTTGACCACCTGGGGTTCTTTAACGTGCGCCCAAATCTGAGCACATGGGCCTACAACATTTCCGCCTCCACCGGAAATGCAGCCGCCGCAGCCGGGATTTGATCCCGCGACCTGCATCGATGATGTATGCCGTGCAAGATTGCGAGAGGTGCTCCGCAAGAGGGCAAAACGGGTTCGGGAGAAGCACCAATCTGGGGTAGTGAAAGGAAGAACGAACGGAGTGATTGCTGCACTTGGATAATCTAACTCGTTTAACTCCGCTATTACAGCACCGTTTCAAAACATTTTGACGACTACTTGGTCGTTGACAACTTGTGCACAACTTCCCCACTACAACTGAATTTCCACCTCTGGGTGGTTAAATATTGCATCTGGTTTCTGGCTGCATGTAGTATAGTACATATTGAGTGCCAGCACTGTTCAGTTATTAAAATATTTCTTGGAGTATGGCTGCGAGATTGGCGGCCTTGAAATCAAGCGGCACATATTTAGACCAGCAATGTTATTGCCACTCATACATACTGTCAAACGTGGGACTCTGGTGCAGCATGGCATAATCTACATTGATTTTATTAGGATGTTGTAGGAAACCTAGATTGGCACATTTGTGCGCAGAAGCAGAATCACTCGTTGAGGAATGAGGGGCGTTCACATTATTAAAACCCCACAAAACCACACAGGGAAAACATAGGAATTCAGATGGATTATTACTGGAAATTTATATTTTGTTTCTGACTCGCCACGACTGAATTTCCAGAACAAACTGAAAGGTATTGTTTGGCTTACAAAGCAAGAAAAAACGAAAAAGTAACTCAGACCACCTTTTGTTGTCTGCCAAGCCAACCCCGCTATAGCAACACAATCACCACCACCACTTTCTTTGCTGCGAAGAAATCGACATAAATGTTTATGCCACTTTTGTTTACTCGTGTTGATGTCACGAAGCTTTTAAACGTCGCTGCTCATTTTATCTATTGTAGCTAGCAAGTTACCCAAGCCTTGTCTAGCGCACTAACCACACACACAGAGAACTGCCCCTAGCTACAATTGGCCATACTCCACATAATGGCCACGCTGAAGCCACAGCAGACTGCAGTCTGCGGTGGGCTTGTTTTAAGTGCACCGTAATACGCGGTCATGCAAAGTGATGCGACGTGTGGTACGTGTATGAACCATTTAGTTCACACTGCAAATCAACTGCACAAATTTGACATGCAGGAACATAAAGTTAGCCTTGGTGACAGGCGGGCACTTTTCTAAACGATACTCGAGACATAGGCAGACGACACAGGCTCTCGTCATGTTGCGGTAAGATTACACAAGTTGCACATCAAAATGTTACCTGCATTTTAATATGTACCCTCGAATCGAAAGAAAAAAGATCGATCACTCGGGTCGCATGTGCGCGTCTCGCCGCAACTGTTCGCCCTACTTACTCGCCGAATACTCGCACACTACGGCGAGCGGTCTATTAAAATTCACGTGACAGGTATGAACAAGAAAGCACTCGTACAGAGGAACAGTAACTTATACTCGCAAATGTAATCCGCCTTGTCGCTGGCGTTCCTGAGGCAGCTGAAATTCTCATTCTCTGCCCGGAACCTTATGACAAAGTCAGTGTTGCCAGGTCTTGGTAAGGAAGCGTTGATGAAATCGGACAAAATCGCTCGAAACGTGGCGAGGGAAGCACTTATTCACAACAAAACTAAAAATGATTTCACGCCTTCTTAACAAAAGTGATATTTAACACTCAGAAAGGCAGTGTTGGAGTAGTCAACCAGCAAATGTCAAAATCCACTGTCGCTCAGCTTGGCGAGTTGGTATCACGACCGAGATCGTGGTTGGTGCAAAATACTCCGAAACAAAATTTTTTTAATAAAGTATCATGCAACTCATAGCTTTTATACAGAACCAGCTGGCTGTATAACCAACAAAACAAGCGTACTACTTCTTACGACTGTGCTAAACTTGCGTTACGTGTCACATGGACATCTGTCATAGCGGTCGGATTAAGACGGTCGCGATCGGAGCATCGCCATTGCCGACTCTCAGACCATGATTTAGCTAACGTCTGTGCCAAACGGTTGCGTTATTCCGCGCCAAACACTAGCTGAGGGGCCTGATCACGATTGGAAGACACCGTTACAAAGAATCAGCAAGAAAATTCAGGCGATCCTCGCAAAATTGCGAAAACCAGCATCAACTGTTTTGATTGCAGCATATATTTCATTTCATCATGCTGAAGTTCCAGCTAGTGCAGAAGACTAGTGCAGCTGCAGGTATGCAGCTGCACTAGTCTTCAACTCGACGTGCGTGAAAAGCCACGGTTGTACGTGCGAGAATGACCCGTAAATATTAAGTGAGAATGATGGCCGCCAAGAAGCGAACAAATGCGCAATTTTTGTCCTAACTAAATTAAGTGGTAGTATAAGGTGCTAGGCGTTGCCACAAGGTTGAGTTCAAGCTATACACTTCAAGACTGATTCAACCACACCGTGGGTTCGACACTTCAGCCAGAAATAAAAACTCCCAAGCATTTCCCCGAGGGTGAACATGGTTACTAGCGAATGCACGGGGTGATGCTATGAGGGGTATTTAGCGAAGGGGGAGGGGGACGCGCGCAGCGGCGTTAAAGATACAAGGCGCGTTACTGACACCGATATCAGCGTCGCGTCCGCGGCTTATTGGGTAGAGCGTCGCGCTGCGGCCCGCCAAGTCTTCTTTCTTTTAAAGATAGAGAGAAGACTGCGGACGCCGCCGACGGCGGTGGATGGTTTGGGGTCGCTTATAAAGTGTATTCACACTTAAAACCTGGCTACGCCCTTGAAAAGGTGACCCAGCAAGGTCGCATTTGTGTGCACTTTTAATCTCAGATACACCTCGCTCTCAATGCGACATACACCAGACCGCGTGAACACAATACAGCAGCTCGTAAAATACGATAACTAAGCGTACACACGGGCATAGCTTAGTAAGAAATGCGCAAAGCCACAACAATCTACGTATACGCCCGTCCGCTATTGACTTAGTCTCAACAACATTCTATGTATACACTCTAAAAAAGTACCAGATTATGCTACCAGCAAGCATATAAGCAAAACATCAAAAAAATAACGAGGACTAAGGACGAGTGTGCACAGCACGAACGCTAATTTTTAACACTTTTGATAGCTTAACCGCTAAGGAAAGCTCTGCATCGATGCAAAGCGATCGGTCAGATTATTGCTTGGGTTTTTAAGACGTAGCAACGTACCTGCTTCTTTTCGTTGCAACGATATTATTGCACGCTGCCTTATAACTGTTCCATATAATAAACCGCGGGGCCGCCACATCAGTATTTGATGGTTCATTGAGGGCTCTGACGACAAAAAAAACAAAGAAGCATTAATTTGCATATGGCAATTAACTCAACGATAAAATATATTTACTACATAAATTACATTAGAAGTATAATTATCTCAATTGAGCTGCAATTAGGAATTTTCGAGGCAGCCATACCAAAATATAAATATATCAACAGATTTTGCTGAATTCACTCAGCCCAATGTGTGCTGTTTGTTGATGTTACTGTGTTCTGCGAACAGTGTTGATGTATAAATCAGGATACTGATGGCATAGCACCAACAGTGAACTGAGCTTAGCTGTTTCAACGAAGCAACCGCACCCGATCAAGATACCCAGCACCAGACACCTATATATGATGTCGCATGTATATAATGCAGCAATTTCCTCCAATATTGGCCTCATGTGGTTCATCCATCAAATACTTTCAGAAGACGTGTAGCTTTCAAATGAAATACTGATAGTGAACCCATTCCTCGTGTCTGACCCACTACATATACCATGCGGCATGAGAAATTTCAGACAGACATTTCAGCGTTTTCCCCAGACTTGAATTCTGTCATGCTTGCCTCAACACCATACTCATCGCGAGCTCACCAGATAAATAGAGTTCACATCTGAATTCTGTAATACAACACCTGAACAAGGCAGATTTATCAGCATAAGAAGATATGCGTTTGATGTCCAAAAGCTCACCTTTCCTATCCCTGTCATCTCAGCATCCAGTATTCAGCACTACCCAGGCAGATTCATAGGTGTTGAGAGCTTCCGATCTCTGAATACTAGATGCTGATAAGCCCTAAAAGCTCCTTCATCTTATTTTTGTGAACTAGTATACTAACAAATTGTATCATGGTGTCAGACCATTCTACATATTACCTCTACTTCTTGCTATTGATACACAAAAATGCTACGATATTGTAACGCGGACTGAAAGAGCGAGGAAGAAGAGATCGGACGCTCTCGAGCGATGATGATTCGGCAGTGACGGTAGAGCGCTGACATTTTTCAGTGTAAATAAACCCATCACATCCGTAACAGCTTTGGTGGAGCGGTTCTGGGTGACTTGACATCCTGGACCCCGCAAAAGAAGTTCTTCGAAGAAGCAGACGCTTAGCTGGCCTACCCCTGGACAACATCAGCATGAACGACGACACAGCAATACCATTAACGTGCTACGCTGCTGCATTCACCAGTGCCACCGACGCGGCACAAGGTAGCCGTCGACCTCGACAACCAGACTACTGGGCACCTGAGCCACGAATATTCTCCGGTAAAACTGAAGAAGACGTGGACGCTTGGCTAAAAACCTTCGACAGAGTGAGCCGCTACTACGAATGGGGCGCGCCGGTGAAGCTCGTGAACGTAGTATTCTTCCTTGCCGGGACAGCCTTGCTTTGGTTTGAGAACCATGAACATGTCCTCCCCACTTGGGATATATTTGTTAAGGAACTGAAGGCCTGCTTTGGGGACATGAGTTCCATGAAAAAGAAAGCTGAGCAAACGCTGTCACGTAGGGCTCAGTTGCCCGGCGAAACGTGCACAACCTACATTGAAGAAATATTGAAGCTTTGCTGGATTGTCAACGCAAATATGTCTGACGAAGACAAATCCGGTCATTTGTTAAAAGGCATCACCCAGGACGTGTACAATTTTTTAATAACGAAAGAAAACTTGAACACTCCTTCTATTTTCAGGCAGCAGTGTCGCGCATTCGAGGCGCTAAGACTAGGAGAATTTCACCTACGTTCGGGTGCTTGGACAATGTTCCCAGTGTTGCAAGCATGGACGTCGCGACCTGCGAAGACATTCCCTTCCTCGTACGTCGGCTGGTTCGAGAAGAGCCCGTACGACTTCAAGCAGGTGACGTTCACCACCAATGCTCGTTCGCCGCGTGCCCCGAACCACCTTCCTACTGGATGCGAGAGCGCCACGTCGAAACCCGACCACGCACAGAAACTGCAGATTTTACCCCACGGCTTCTGTTTTCCCCGATGGGCCACGGCCACCACCGGATGTCATCATCTCGACGTGCCGCTGCGACCTCAGACCGTCGTAAACCAGGCCTCTACCAGAAGATTACTATGCGTAATCACAAAATGTTCCTGTGGAGCACGACCCGTCTCGGCGTACTTCTGCCACCTCTACTCCTGCTAATGTAAGCCGACATGTCCGCGTTTGCTATACATGTGGACTACCAGGGCATATTTCGCGCTTCTGTCCCAGACGGCCGCCTGCACCGCCACGTTTTCCGACGCATCTGGCTCGTATGTACGAAATGCCTGCGCCGCGACGCTTTTCGACGTACCCGCCTCGTTATGCACGAAACCTGGACCTCTCACCCGGCCGACCACCGTCCCCGACAGCAATGGCCTAACGAATTTTGCAGCGAGTCCCCCACCTCCGAGCGAAGCCTGACGCCGCCTCCGACACGGTCCCACCGGTAGCCGTTTCCGCGTCGTCGGTCACCTTCCCCGCATCTGCTGAGAAACTAACTGGTGCGACCGATGAAGGTGTGGTCGCGGGACGGTCAGTTTCGCCAATTCTTCTTTCTGCTGTCGTGTTGATGAACAAAGTGTGTGTATGTGTATAGACGATGTAGATACCCTTGCTCTTGTAGACACTGGTGCTGCTGTTTCGGTTATGAGTCTTCGTTTAAAAAAAAATGCCGCCATATCCACGAAGTGAATGATGATGAGTGGGCGAAGCTCCGGAGGTAAACCTGGTAAACCATGAATCCTCCGTACAATTTGCCCACTCGATTTTATTGCAACGCTCCCCCTAGCGTACGTCGCCGCACTATATCGAACGATGACACGCGCCATATCTGGCATCATTCCTATTTTATAACACCTCGCATCTTTCATAATCAACTACACGTACCGCCGTCTAGTTTATAACATCTTGCATCTTTTGGACGGACGGACGGACGGATGGACGGATGGACGGATGGACGGACGGACGATCGGACGGACGGACGGACGGATGGACGGATGGATAGATGGATGAATGGATGGATGGATGGAGGGATGGATGGATGGACGGACGGACGGATGGATGGACGGACGGACGGATGGACGGATGGATGGATGGACGGACGGACGGACGGACGGACGGATGGATGGATGGACGGATGGATGGATGGACGCACGGATGGACGGATGGATGGATGGACGGATGGATGGATGGATGGACGGACGGACGGACGGACGGACGGATGGACGGATGGATAGATGGATGGATGGATGGATGGATGGACGGACGGACGGATGGACGGATGGACGGATGGATATGGCTGTACCCTTTAGATCGGGCGGTGGCTAGCGTAATACTTAGAACTGAACGAGAGGTGGCTACATACAGGGGACGCACAGCCCACGATTTAAGGAGCTTCACTCCTAAAATCGTTTTTTGCGTCACCAAGTCATGTTCGCGTGGAATCGTAAAGACACTCTTCGTGGAGTTGGAGGGGAAGCGTTATGCCCTGTTGGTATTTGTTCAGTTGTACTCACGATTGGTGGACAAAATTTCCGAGTTGAATTCACTGTACTGACTCGCGCAACTCATGACGTCAATTTAGGGATAGACCTCCTTCATGAATGCGGTGCTACGCTTGACTGTGGAACTGGAGAGATTCTTCTAGAAAGTACGTTGCCCGCTGCAATAGTTTACGATTTTCCGACTCTGCCCATCGATGCGCTTTGGTTGTCTGAAGATGTGGCAATCCCTGGTTAGACAGCAGTGTTTGTACCTGTATGCTCTTCTCATGTCCGCTCAGGACCCTGCACTGGACTTGTGGAGCCTGATCATGCAAACACCATCAAGAAGAATGTGCTGATCCCACGGTTTGTCTTTTACAGCCATCAACGAATATGCTTGCTTGTGGGCGCTCAACGCAGCCTCAGAGCCTGTTGTTCTACCAGCCGGGTTTAAAGTGGGAACGTTCGAGGAGCAGGCCACAATTGATATCAGAATGGTCTCAGAGTCTCCAGCCATCAGTCAGACTGCGCCCAACTACTCGGCCCAGATGAAACGTATGATCAATAAGTCGTTGCCTTCTTCCGAGCAGAATGTCCTCGAGGAGGTGCTTACACACTACGCGAAAGTCTTTGATTTCGCTCAAAACGAGCGTTGTTCCATGTTGCTCGAATCCCGTATGCACCACCGCATAACACGGGAGATCTACACCGATGCGCCAGAAACCCTATCGCGTATCCCCGTCAGAGAAACTAGTGATCGCCGATCAGGTCAACGACATGCTGGAGAGAGGCGTCATTTAAGAGTCAAGCAGTCCCTGGGCAGCTCCTGTTATATTGGTAAAAAAGAAAAACAACTCTTGGCGATTTTGTGTAGACTACCGCCCTCTCGACGCCGTCAAAAAGAAAGACGTGTGTCCACTACCACGCATCGATGATGCTGTTGATTGTCTGCACTCGGCCACATACTTTTCGTTCGTCGACCTAAGGTCAAGATACTGGCAAATACCAATGCAGCCGTCTGACAAAGAGAAGACTGCTTTTGTCACGCCTGATGGGTTATTTGAATTCAACGTTATGCCGTTTGGCTTATGCAATGCCCCAGCTACCTTCGAGCGATTGATGAATTACATCCTTCGTGGTCTCAAATGAGAGATATGTATGTGTTATCACGATGATGTAATTATTTTTGGCAAGAAATTCCATGAGCACAACCATCGGCTTAGCGTTATTCTAGATTGCGTCAAACAAGCTGGTCTCGTTTTAAACGCTAAGAAGTGTCATTTTGGTGAGCGTCAAGCCTTTGTGCTTGGATATCTAGTCGACAGGGACGGTATACGGCCAGACCCGCAAAAAGCAGCGCTGTCTCAGACTTCACGAAACCAACGTCTGTGAAGGAACTCCGTAGCTTCGTGGGCCTGTGTTCTTATTTTCGTTTTTTCGTTGGTTAATCAAAGACTTCGCCCAGCTTGCTCATCCCCTGACAGAGTTGCTCCGCAAAAACGCCCCATTCCGATGGACCGTTGAGTGTGAGGCTGCTTTCGAACAGCTGAAGTATTTGCTTACTTCCGGGCCCCTCTAGCGCTGTTTCGACTTGGAGGCACTCACGCAACTGCATACAGATTTAGTGGTATCGGTGTTGGTGCAGTGCTAGATCAGTATCATGACAGCCGCCAGAACGTCGTGGCGTATGGAAGTCGTACTTTGACTAAGGCGGAGAGGAATTATACGGTCACCGAACTGGAATGCCTTGCTGTTGTTTTCGCCGTCCAAAAGTTCAGACCTTATTTGTACGGCCGATTGTCACAGATCATTATTCTCTTTGTTGGCTCGTCAGACTACGCGACCCAACTGGCCGGTTGGCTCTTTGGGCCTTACAGCTTCAAGACTATAACTTTTCTGCGATCTACAAGAGCGGTCGATGTCACGCAGATGCCGACTGCTTATCTCGTCTTCCATCTCCGACTGTGGATGCTGATTATGATGATTTCGACAACTACCTGGCCGCAATCTCATCCAGCTTCCCAAATTTGGACGTCTTAATTCCGTCACGCACAACAGCGTAGCTTTTCGCTGAAACCAATGATTGATGTGGCTCGTAGCTCTAAATGCGCCACGCCATTCGTGATTCATGACGCCCTGCTATATCGCAAGAATTACGCCAGCCATGGTTCCACACTACTCCTCGTCGTGCCAGAATTCCTGCGTCTTGCGGTATTCCAAGCCATGCACGATGACATCCCGTCTGGGCACCTTGGATTTGCCCAAACGCTTTACCGTATCCCACAACATTTTTACTGGCCTAGACCTGGAAGACCGCCAAGCACTACGTCGCAAGTTGTGATGTCTGCCAACGCCACAAACAACCTACCACACCATTGGCTGGCCCACTACAGCTGGTTAAGCCACCGACATCACAATTCAAAAAAGTCGGCATAGATTTACTGGGCCCTTTCCCCAAGTAGCCGCCGCTGGATTATTGTGTGCGTAGATTAGCTGACGCGGTATACTGAAACGATGGCGGTTGCTTCAGCCACATCATCTGATGTGTCATGGTTTCTTCTGCACTCGATCATACTCCGTCACGGGGCCCCTCGTGTGGTGATAGGTGATCGCGGCCAGCAGTTTACCGCTGACGTCGTCGAAGAGTTGCTACGGCTTTGTGGGTGTCAGTATCGCCATTCCACGTCATACCACCCTAAGACCAACGGCCTCACTGAGCGCACCAATCACACCACCATCAACATGCTTTCAATGTAGGTGGCAGCGGATCACAAGAACTGGGATGCCGTATTACCTTTTGTTACATACGCCTTTAATAGCGCGAAACACGAAGTCACAGGTTATACGCCTTTCTTTCTTCTCTATGCTCGTCATCCCCAAAGTTTCCTTGACACTATACTTCCTTTTTTGACGAACGAAAACGCCAGTGTCGCGCAGACTTTGTGTCGCACTGAAGAAGCTCGTCGACTTGCTCGACTCCGAACTCTTTCCGCCCATGCTCGCGCGAAAGACCTTTACGACGCAAAACACCCGCCCGTGATTTTCGCTGCAGTTGATTTGGTCTGGCTGTGGACGCCCGTTCGAAAGCAGGGACTTTGCCAGAAGTCTCTTTGTAAGTACTCAGGACCATTCGTCATAACTCAGTGCCTAAGTGACATCACTTACGCTGTTGCGAAAGTGACAGCTCCGACCCGGTGTTCGCGCAAGACGCAAATTCTGCACATTGCCCGATTGAAGCCCTACAACAACCGATCGCTTCTACTCGCTCGGTGAGCTTCGTCTGGCCCGGAGGAAAATGTAACGCGTACTGAAAGAGCAAGGAAGAAAAAGAAATCGGACGCTATCGAGCGATGGTGATTCGGCAGTGACGGTAGGGCGCTGACATTTTTTCAGTGTAAATAAACCCATCACATCCGTAACAATATTAAGTTTCCTTAGACCAAGAACTTCCATACAGACTTTTGGGGATCAAGAGATGCTTGCGCGACATTATATGCAACTTTCCCAACATCAAATGAGAGTTACACTATACATCATCGTATGGCATCTTGAATGCAATTTGTGCTAAATCACCGACTCGTCAAAGGAGTACATATGGCGGCCAAATAATTGCCTGGCATGTCCTGAAAAATTATGCCCACTATCTCAGCCGCGTTACAGCATTTTTGGGGGGAGACTGAAGCCAATAGATTCTCATAAATGTCACTGAATCGTGTGTTTGGGCCTGTAAACATATCCAGCAATGTCACAATGTGACTGAATCATGAAGTGCCGCAAAGCAATCGACTCAGGTGGTACGTACTCCCACGTAATGCTATACTAAACCTTCTGTTATCTACCTGGGGAAGTCTGGATTTCCCCTGTGCTTGGGTGTACGTGAAAGACTCTCTAATTGTGATCCTAATTGCGCTTACAAGTGGAAATAAATGGTTAGGGCTTATGTCAGTCCCTTATAACAAGGAAGACATTAAGTGATTTTTTTGTCATAGATTATGTGAGTACATCTCTGAGTACATGTTACGCTTCCTCAGTTACAATCATGGCATCCGTATTACCATGAACTGCAGTAGATATCAAACATATCAAAAACATATCATACGAGCTGTCAACAGTGTCATTGATGCCCTGTCACATGGCCTAATCAACATGTTCACCTGTTCCAGAGAAATATAGACCTTAAAAAATGGCAACTGTTTGACACGCCAACAAATTCTGGCTTCTGCAAGAATTATAAGCTTCGACGCTGTTAGACTTTCAGTGGTGAAGAGTGTTTTGACAGTTACAGGATACATATTCGCTTCAACACATGTTTTGACCCAAGAGCTGACCTTTTATGCCCACTCGCAAGACCAATTAGGCATATTGGCAAAACTAGACTGCCTTTCATGCCCAAATACACAGGAAATACAAATGTTATCTGCTTCCCCATGCAGATAACATAAGGTGTATGGCATCACGTGGATGTGCGTACCACCTGTGTCGAATGCTTTGCAGCACTTCAAGATTCAGTCACATCGTGACATTGCTGGATATTTTGCAGGTCCAACCACTTGATTCAGCGACGTTTCCGAGGAACTTGTAGTGCCATTGACTATACTGCTGCCTTGCAAAAGATAAATTTGTACGCTTGTGTTCATTGCATGGTTCAGCGTTAGGTGGAATATAATCTTACTCCAGACGTTTACTAGGTTACGCAATGATTCACCTGCTTTTGTAGGTGCTGACTGCATCACTCATGTCATCCTTGGTCCCACCAGATAGAGAAAACAAATATAGACTGACATTATTCCACCAAGCCCTACCTCCCAGAGAGCATGGAATTAATAGACTGCATATGCATGACTATCAAGGCAGACATTGGTTGAAACACTGTAAAGCTTTCTTTAGGCGTGACTGTAGGTCTACCCAGTGACCATGTTTTTTTTATTCTGATCGACACGAAGCCCACCTTTTTGCCAGTGACTGCACATCTCGTCTATGTTACATCATAAATAAGCTTTTGCCTTTGGCTGTGTGACCGCACATTGAAAGGCGCCTATAGTTGCAGTGATCTAGACTTTTGTACACGCATGCCTAATGAAATAATAAGGGTTAACCATTCCTCATTGGTGTCATGCTGCCAACCTAAATAACCTTTCTCTCAAGTAAATTTACTGAAGTTTTATGAAAACAAAACAGATGATTCACTTCCTATGCAGAAGTCATTATCAGTGCACAAATGGCCTGAAACAGCCAAAATATCCCACTTACATAACATTAAGGAACATTCCCCACAATGCCATGATTAAAATTGCATGTTAACTGGTTTTGAAGTCAATATAGCTAATAAAGCCTTTACCAGCATCTGTTCTTCAGGTAAAGTGAAAATATTTTTTCTGTGTTCTATGAATTTTTATATCTGAAATAATAATTTGGGTGCGCAAAAAATGCCCCATTCAATTCTTGACACCTGAGTTTTGATGGCTACAAAATTTATTGAATAACAGCTGTTATGTTATCATATCTTTCAGTAAATCTATGCTTCGCATTGGTTTGCAAATGTGGTAGTTCTCGAGAGCCACAAATAAAAAGTGAGGAAGTAATTTCAATTTTCTATTACCTGGTACTCATGCTCAAGTGCTATGAAAAATAAAGTGTAACTTGATGTTTGCTGTGAGCTTGACCCCTGCAACCAGACCTCACCTAAAGAAGGTTCAGGCACTATTCTAATTGCCTGAATTTTCAATCAGTTGTAATAAAAGACGGTGTGGTCTTACATCTTGAGCTTTGTTTTATTTGTACATCAACAAGCTCACTGTCGTAAGTCATGCCTAATTGTCTTTCCTAACTCATTCACAACGTAAAAGCGCTGAAGGTAAAGCCACATTTGCAAAAAATGAAAGATTAAGATGGTGCATGTGCCGCTGAACAGTAAAAATCAATGATCAGGTAATCACTGTGATGAATGCTGTTAACTCTGATGAACATGAAATGGCCCTCGAAACGTTTTGAGAAGTATGCTTGGTCATAACTCTGAGATGGTTTAGTAATACAACTATGAGAGCGAGAAAGCCTGAATAGGACTGACAAATCAAGTTAGTAAGGATTTATGATATCAGAACAGTACAACAAAGAAAATAAAAACTAATGAGCCACAGAAACAGACGCGCTGATTCACGGCTGAAGTTTATTCAAAATTACAAAACAGATATATACACCCGCATGTCTATATGCAAAATTGACCAGAAATACGAAAAATAAGTTCTACACAAGAGTGAAGGATTTCTTTATCCTGCAGTGTAACTGAAAGAAAGCTGATGCATGATCGTTTTTTATTTTTACCATACGTTGTCTATTAGTTTAATTTTTTTCAAAACATCATTACAACACAACTCGGAAAGCTTGTGCTCGTGCAAGTGACCCAATGGTCTTTTTTCTTCTTTGTCGTGCAAGTCTTTTAAAAACCAGAGAGCTTACTAGATCCCAAGATTGTAGATAGTAGATCTTCCCCTACTTGTTTATGTGAATTTCCGCTAGTATGAACTCTTTTTGTCTTCACTGTTGCCATAATTGTTATGTATCTGCTGCATGGTTAAGTCTCTTTTGAGTTTAGCACAGTGAAATAATGCTGTTCAGACTTCCGGCAGCTTTAGTGCAATGAACTGAATTTGTCGCTGACAGTAAGTCAATGCCGCAAATATTCCTGCAGTTGAGTGAATCAAACACACATTCAAGGCAAATCAAGTAAGAGGACAGCTAGTGGTGGCATTTTTCATATCGAAAAAG
This sequence comes from Rhipicephalus microplus, assembly GCF_013339725.1. Lineage (NCBI taxonomy): Eukaryota > Metazoa > Arthropoda > Arachnida > Ixodida > Ixodidae > Rhipicephalus > Rhipicephalus microplus. The sequence continues at coordinate 138,052,221 of NC_051165.1, forward strand.
TTATTTAGAGTTAGGTGCAGCATTACATTTTAAGAAAGGCCATTTAAACTGAGTAACATGTAAGCCCTGTCTATATACATTTAGTAATAAAAAACATGCGAGCCGAGTCTGACTGAGGCTATACGGAAAGCACGTTGAGCGTCATTCCCTGATCAGCTTCCAAGCCTCAGTTTAGCTGAATCAAGCCTGGCTTTATCCACTCATTGCATGTAGAAAGATAGCAGAAACATGGTACAAATATTTCTTAATGATATACACAGTGTCATTAGAGCAACAATTTGGTTTTTATTTCTAACACAGTTCAAGTTTTGCAATAATTAAAAGACATCTCAAAGTTTACATGCCTCTCTTACTGATAATTATGTCTTTCATGCATTTCTTTAAGCACAACTACTACAATAACATGTTAATGTGAATATAACAAATGGCTCAGAAGTGAAAGGTGGTCAAAGATGACTATGCAGGCCATTGCTCATTTATCCGAAGAACACCATCTCCGTGCAGCCCTACCAGTTCACTCTATCTCCTTTAATTATAACACACTCCCAGCAACAATGAAGGAGAGAAATTCGGTGATACGGTTTCCATAATCCTGGAAGATGAACCACATTAAACAAGTAAAGATGAATGAGGTGGGTGTACATATGTGCGCCTGTTTCACATCATGGCGATGGGTCATCGGAACAATTTGATCTTGTCTGGGAGGTCGAGATTTCGGGTGGGAACGCTGAGTTAGAGCCAGTGTTCATGATTTATTGCAGCATCTACTCTAGCATATATTCGTGGTTCGTGGTTAACATGTTCATTGTGTCGTATTGTTCTCGGCTTTCATGTTTCGTTTACTTGCAGTCAGCCCTTTTGAGGTTATGTTCAGGAGTTGTACTGAAGCATATTGTTAGGAATGCAGGTCCAAGTATCTTCCATCGGTGCATAAGAGCCGGATTTGAGTAATCGCTTCCTTCTCCATCAGTGTGTATTCCTTGTAACGTTCTTGTGCAAGAAAAACATTAAAGGTAGGTTTTCATGGCTTTTCAGTGCAGTGCATGAGCTGCTGACATGAATGAAAGGCTTTTTTTGTTGTGGCGTTGTCTCAGTCAGTGCTACACAGCCTCTTGTTGCTTTATAATATTTTGCTTCGTAGAGTTGCTTTTTGCATGCTTCTTCAGTATTTGGTACTATTATGAAAGCAGGCACTAGCAGGTGTTGATTGTGGTGCTTTTATTTGGTGTTACACATACTTTTCGCTAGATTCCTTCGCACACAAAGCAAGAACTCAAAGTATGGTGGTAACAATTGCTTTCAGTTTTCTGTTGTTCTTGTTGTATATTAGCCATGGTCGGTGCCAGGATTGTTCTATATCAGGGGTGCACCCACGATAAGCAAGCTCCTTGAGGTCCACATTGATCGGTTTGTGGAGTTTAACGTCCTAAAACCACCATTTGATTATGAGAGACACCGTAGGGGAGGGCTCCGGAAATTTTGACCACCTGGGGTTCTTTACCGCGCACCCAAACCGGAGTACACAGGCCTACGGCATTTCCACCCCCATCGGTAATGCAGCAGTCAAAGCCGGGACTTGATCCCGCGACGTGCGGGTCAGCAGCCGAGTACCTTAACCACTAGACCACCGTGGCGGGGCTTCAGTGGGAGCAGAGAGGCGGGAACTTGACCATTGTGTTATGACTATGTTCCCTCTTGGGAACATAGTCATAACACATAGTCATAACACAACACGGAGGTCATGCAAAATGTTAGGGAGGAGGGGCCTCCAACCTCCCTGTGCCTACCCCTTGCACCACCCCTGATTTTAGCTTGTGTCATTTGACTGCCGACGACCTCGTGTGACAGCTCTCCCTCGTACATTCATTGTTTGTCAGTTACTCATTCGCCTTAACAGTTGAACTGTTCATGTGATGAAGATAAACCTCTGTCGGTTCTCGTTTTGTCATTTGCTGATGGTGCATCCTCAGTATCTTTTCTCAGTGTACCCTTATCTTACTTGGTTGGAAGATCAGCAGCGTTACAACTTTCACCTCTTAGCATGTTTTTGTTCACAGTAAAGTAATCGCCGCTCCTTTCTCCGGCATTCTGTTTTGGATTGTTGGCACGTGAGTACTCCTCTCAGCTGGTGAGTGTTTTGATAGTAGGACTTTGTCGTTGCATCCTACTCGTACTGGATGCAGTGCTCACTCAGCCAGCTTTTTCGGCTCCGCAGAAAAATCAAAAGTGTGGGCTAATCACTACTGGTGTACCCTTTCTTGGTTGCGGCTGGTGTGTCTTTGCAGTGGTGATGCCCTGAGTAAGTGTTACTAACTCTACAGGCAAGGCCTCTTCTTTTAGTTAGCTGCAAATCACGTGCGAAAAGTACTATTAACATTTGCTAAGATTATAGCCCCTTCAGGTGCGAATTATGATGCACTGTCAATAAAGTGTCAAATACAGATAGTACAATCACAAGGCAATAAATATTACATTCCAAGGAAGAAACTGATGTGTTGTTTTGTGTGAGCTTCAGCAAGCTAATAAAATTTCTATGAAATTAAACACATCATCATTATGCTGCAAGGTACATTTATTTGATATGTAAAAAGAATGAAATCATAAGCTCCTGATGTGTGTACAATTAGTTTTTCATTGCAATAATTTCGAGAGAAGCAACACTTGTTGGATTTGGAACACGATTTGACTGACCCCCTCATAGATAACAGTCTCTTCACTAAAGGGAAGAGCTACGGTTTTGCGCAGCAGACTGAGGTCAAGTCAGGACATACTGACTAAGAAGAAGGTTCAGTTCACCTAACGAACTATGTATTTTGTTTTATTCTGGTCACTAGTTGACACAGCTAGCATAAACAAATTGTGTACACAAATGTAGCCACTGCTGCTAAAGGTTTATATTTCTTTCTCTTAAAAAAATGTTCCTGTTTGAAAACATAAGGTCACATAAACCTTGACAAAATTCTTGAACATAGGCCATGGACTTATAACCTGTGATATAGGCGAAACTTTGCGCGGTGGAGGGATTGGGGGATGACGTCTTTGGTCTTCAGTGAAGGCAAGTCGAGTATATGTTATTTGGTGCTCGGTATCCCATGGCGGAAAATTTAAGGGGTGGGCCATTTTCACAGTGTCCCAATCTTTGGATACATTACTGCATTAACTATGAAGCACCTATCTTGCAATTTTGTGCCTTCAGTGGCTAATCAACTAAACTGCCTCTCTGGTGGACGTGACCATTTCAGCCGTTACTTATACAGATAAGCTTAATACCTTGATCTGCATGTCAAACTAAAAGTGAAAAGGGTCATTTCGGTTTGAAAACTCGTGAGGAAATATGCTCATATTCTATATGAATGTGAAACAGTGCCAAAAAGCAGCAGACACAGAAATTAGCTGATTACGGTCCAATATAATGCCTACAAAGCTGACGCTTCAGCCGACGCCGGCAATAACGTTCGAACGATGGGCCAATACTGCCAGCCTAATTGCATGACTCCACCCATATTGGCTGCTGCTTGTACAACTAGATCCAATGTGGCCGTTATAATACGCCGGCAAGGCCAAAATTGGCGGAAGTTTCCTAATGCTGGTCTAACATTACCGTTTTATGAAACTGGCAATGCCATTATTAGCAGAACGTCGTCAATGCTCGCCCAACATCGCCGTTCTATTCGGCTGGCACCGCCATTATTGGCAGTACGTTGCACATGGTTCATGCCTGGGCCATGAGCTTCCAATCTATTCGCAACATTGGGCCAATATTCTGTGCTGCCTGGGTATATGGACTATGCTACCCATTTTTGGACCAGAACGAATGACATCTATCCTTGGCCCCTTCCTGCACACTTGCATGCCCAATTTATGGATGCTTGGTCACCATAGAGACATGTATGCGTGCAAATGAAAAATTCATAAGGTTCAAATACTGGGGATCATTTCAACAGCCATATATTCACTTTAAAAGAGACACAGATAGTAAGCACTAAATAAAGCATCTTACGACATTGTGTTCTTCTAAATCATGTGTAGCAGAAGTGAGATTTCATGCATGTGAACGTGCAAGATATTATGCCCCAAAGAAAATTTATGAAAAATAAATTAACGTGATGCAAATACTCAAATCACTTTTTTGTTTTACATAGCATACAACCCAAAAAGATTGACACTTGTAAACATGAGCTATGACCTATTGTACCAATCATAATGGTGAGATTAGTGTGAGTGAGCATCAATCTTCTGTTTTTCCTAATATTTTTTTTATGATTAGACATCTTTTTTTTAAGACGAGTCTTCTTTTTGTAACTTTTACCATTCTGATTTCCCTTCTTGCATACTAGGTAACAAATAAATTATTTAGAACAATAAAACTTATGTTAGAGGCACCAGCAGTCAAAAGGCGCATATTGAGGGTTTTGCCCGTGCACACAAAATTCAAAAAGAAAATGGATCGAAAAGTAGCTGTGTTGTAAAACATGTGGGCTTATAGAACATGCTTTTGACATCATGCTAAAGACCTTGACTACAGACTTGCTCAAGGCTTATTCACTGCTTTCCCTTTATGTGTGTGTGTGTGTGTGTGTTTCTAAAGTTGTGCGTTACAAAAACACAAGTATAGACAAGGTAATGCAAGTGGTTTTAGATTAATATAGTGTGATCATTAAACATTTGAACAGTCCATCTTCAGCTTGCCAGGTGACTTTGGCTTCTTCTCTCCAAAAAGCCCATTCGTACCTGGAAACCTAAAATAAAGAAAGAAGTAATCACCAAGAGTTTCACAAGACAGAGTGTCAAAGATACAATATGCTCAGTCATGCTGGAGTGTTCTTAGTTCTTTGTGAGTAGAAATCAGCATCAGAATCCACTTTGTTTCCAATGGGAAACATCCTTGTAGGGAGTCCCCCAGGCAAAAAGCTGAATAAACAACTTTACAGTACCTGGGGGCCTAGATAGGGTAGCACATACAACAGATTTCACATACAAATACAAACAGCACAGTAGAAAGGAAATATATATACAAGAAACACCTGAGCAATGATTCAGCATGATGCACATTTGAAACATTAGTTAAGTTTGAGCGAAAAAGCTATTCATCAAGTAATCGCGCACATCCGATTTGAGCAAGCTGATTAGGTCACTGAAGTTAATTAGGGTTTTTAAAGAATTGTAGAGTGCCAATATGCAATATTTTAGTCTAGCTCTACTGTAGTGTACCATGTATGTGGTACTAGTGTTAGCCTGTTAGATATGCTGTAGTGATGAATATATTCAATTTTCCTAATACCGAAAACTTATTATGTTGCAGTCTAGCTGTTGTTCATGTTCAATTAAATAATTGTTTATAGTAGCTTTAAAGTTACAAAATTGATGCTAACACTTTGGCAGATCCTACATACTTTGAGAATCGATGTTATGCGAAGCACGCAGATGCAAAGTGAATGTATTCTAATATTTTATTGAGGGATCTTATGAAGTGCAGCTCAATATGTGTACAAATTCTCGCACACACATGCGTTAAACAACCACATATATTTTATTTGTTATGGGGAGATGTCACACTAGTAACAACATTAGCAGTTATTTGCAGTTTCGTTACGATGCCAACAGAAACATGGATATTAGCCATACTAGAAGTGGCAAGCTACTATGAGGCACTGGTGTTTTCGCTGGGATTCGCGAGGTGGGTAGCCCTCAACACTGCTACACAAATACCTCACAGGATAGCGCCTGACAACAATTGACGTTGATTGGACATCACGGCTGTAACATAGGAGTGCATATGTATTAGTTATGAAAATTGATTGCCAGTAGTGCAACGAGAGTTGTTGTTACACGAACATTGGGTTTTATTTGAAAAGTATAACCAAGGCCAGGCATAGCTCTGCGGTAAAATACTTAATTGCCAAGCAGAATACTAGAGTTCAATATTTGCTGGGACACCTAACTTTATTCTTTGCATTTATCTGGTCAATGCTGCCTATGTCAGCTTCTTAACACAATAGCATTGAAGAGCTCGTGTCGCTGAAAACCCGCGGCTGGTGTCGGCCCCGTTGGTTGTGAGTAAAAAATTATCTGTGCGTCTTTGACTAAAAAAATCAAGTTACCAAGTTTTCTGAAACTCAAAGAATTCCTACTTATGACCTAATGGAGGCGTGAGAATTGCTGCAAAATAAAACCCTTAAGTCGTACTACTAGACACTCAACACGGGGCTAAACACACAGAAGTTCATTGACATCCGCCACAAATTAACTTTTGATGTAAAGCGCTATTCCTCTTCCCCATTTTATGGGCCACGCAATGCCATGATAATTGTACCCTGGTATATTTGTGGGCTATATCGGACAAAGAAAACTAGGATTATGTCAAAAGAATGGCATCAAATTTTAGTGACATGTCATTGAAATAGAGACACAGGCTTCTAGCCTTATTTTTAATGCTAAGAGCCTTTAAGTTAAACGCATTTAGGATAGTTGGTGGCTTTTAAGCTCGAGCGTTGAATTTTTCACTATCTAGATATCAAAATTCTGCCATGTCCGTTATAGTTTACCCACATTGCAAGCTCAAGAAATGTGCGGCTGTGAAGGCATCAACACAGCGTTTTGTACAGATCTTCGAAGAAGGCAGTTCTTAAAATTGCTACTGTTTCCAATTTTTTGCTATAAACGTTGCGCTATGCATGTAATCGAACCTCCTTCCTTCTTGTTTTTCTTTTGCATTCGTGCTGTCACTAGCTGCTTACCTTGTCTTGTCAAGTGTTCGTTGACATAAATAGGACCACTTAATCTAAAACGAAGGGCCACTGTAGACAGACAGAACTTTTTGGCCTTATCCAGAAAAACATTTCTTTTGTGACATAATGCACTACTGCGTTTTTCAATGTAGGCTTGTTTGTTCCTACTGTCTGTATAATGTCAATATCATCACGAGTTAATGGTTTTTGCATCATCACACAACAACTTTTGACAGTGTCAAAAGACGAACACTCATCTGGGACGCCTTTCATATCAAGATAGTTCGACCTTGACTACAGTGTAAATCGTTCAATTTTCATCTGAAGTTGCTTAATTTCACTTGGAAGTTTTTTGTGACTCTTTCACGGTGCGACAAGCACTTCATGCAAAGCCTTTATTTCTAAAAGAGTGCGTAGACACTGTCACCAGCTACGTTCCACACTGCCTAAAAGACCAAAGTTCAGCATGAATTGTAATCCTCTGCTTGCCATGACAAACAATTCACTGGAAACATTGGTACTCTTGCTTGGTAGGAGTGCATCCAGTAATAGTAACCCCGTTAAAGCAAGAAATAAGTGTCCCACCTGTGCAAAAATGATTTTGGCAATCACTGTGAAGACCACACACACTGCTGCCAAACTGAGGGGAATATGGAGAGCACTTCATATATGTAAGCAGCATCGAGTAGCTTGGTGAGTCACAGCGCATGAGCAGGGTGAACACAGCTGATGCTTGGGCCCCTTGACCTTGTCAGAAACTTTTTTCGAGCAGCCTCGCTAAGACGAAACGACACACCATGCTGAAGAATCTCTGCACCGGTGCAACAAATTGTTTTGGTGAGGTTTGTGAAGACTGCATGCGCTGCTTGCCAAATTGCAGTGAATGACTAGCAATGCATGGCCAACATATATTTAGTGGTATACAACTGAGAAATACAAAAAGGGCATGCTGCAGAATAAACACAACAAAAAGCGTGCTATTGCATAGCTTTTCATATCGTCAATGTCACAGATGTTAATTTTCATTCACAGTTATAGCTCGCTCGTGCGCGAACATGAAATCACAACTTTTAGACGAAGACACTCGCTTTTAGCTGTATCGACTCCATGTAATTAAGAGATAAGCATGCGTCAGTATTGTTGTTGCCCGCGATCAATAAATTCTGTTCTTGTAGCTGGCCAAATATATACATGAGTGCACCCATAGAGGCATAATTGCATTTCTGTAGTTACGATACTCAAGTGATGTGTTGCTTAAGTTACTGCCATGCAATATGCACCATATGAGTATTTTAATACATAAAATTGCAATACCCATTCATATACATGACAGTATGCGCATATGCATACACTGCAGATAAAACATAAAAAAAAGGAATACTGACATAAATTTTTCATCAATTTAGTGGAGGGCTCCGAAAATTTTGAAAATTTAACGTGCACCCAAATCTGAGCACACAGGCCTACAGTATTTTCATCTCCATCGAAAAAGCAGCCACCACAGCCGGTATTTCATCCAGTGACCCTCCGGTCAAAAACCGAGTACCTTAGCGACTAGACCACCAGGACAGGACTTTAATCTCTCTGTTCCCCTGTGTAGGGTGGCAAACCAGCTTTGCTGGTCTGGCTAACCTCCCTGTCTTTTCTTCTCTACCATTTCTTCCCATGAGTTCAATAAATGTAGCTTCCTTCAAGCGTCTAACATTCGGACAAATATATATTGCCTCAAATTGAGTTCACTAAGTGATTATTGTATACAGCTTCATTATGATAATTGATTTAAATTGTTCTGGTTGGCTAAAAAGGCAATACTCCTCACTTGTCATCAAACAGCATGTGCTGCCGAATGACCGTAGGCAGAAAAACTGGAAACCCTAACACAAAACATAAATGTTAATCCACATGCCATCACACTAAAGCAGGCAAGCTTCTGCAATAATGTCCGGCAATCAGGATGTCAGAAGCTATTGATAGCTACATAACGTAATGGTTTCCCAGCAGGATGTAAAGGCAGAAGAATAACGTTGTGCCTAAACTGCTTCATTATGATAAAGATGAGGCTACAAAGTTACTGGCCTCTGTATGCTGATAACAATTTGCCTTGCAAATCATGTGACAATAACATTCAATACGACGTTATGAATATTGCATCCTACTGAGCGGCCTAAGTACGAACAAGGTGGTTTTAGTGACGTCGGTGCAAGCCAATAACCAACAATAACTTAGTGGTGAAGAATATTTTTGGCATTGTTCAATTGGTCCATTATCTACATCTTCAAAAAAGGCAGTCTAGATTTCTTCATTCTTAGATAAATACAATGTCTAATTTTGCATTTCAGCAGCAACATATGCTCGCCTTAAGCATGCATACCATGATGTATAACCTTATTGTGTTTTGAACAATAAATGAGGTATTCATATACTGCACAAACCACATGTCACTTGTAAATCTGCAGCAAGGACATAAAGAATTTATATCAGATACACTACTACAGTTGTAATTCGAGATTGTCATGGGAAGTTGTTGTACAACTATGTTTTAGAATGTTTGTAGACGTAAAGGTGTTCGGCAAAGTTTTAACGCGAAAGCGAAGTGAGGCGCACACAATTCTTAAAAACCAGAACAATGCAATGATATGTGAATGTGGGGGGAACAAGCAGTACCACAAAAATGGCGTCGAACGATTGAACTACTGTTCAACCTAGCGCTTGCACAGCTTAGGTATGGCTCATATACAAAATGTAATAACCCAGGCGTATTTGCACGCTTTGCGAACCGCACCTACAGAACGCTGCGTCAAGTTTAAGTACATTTAATTAGGCTGAATATCATGGCAGTTTAATTTTATACGTGCCCGGTGGATGCAAACACATTTGGTCACACAGGAAAAAACATCTACCTTATAGTAGTCACACAAATTTATTGATCATGTAGCTCTTGAAAAGAGGGCGCGTAACATTTAAAACTTTCTTCACATACTCAGGCACTTGTTCGGTTTAGAAAATGAACAAGGGTGGGTAAATACCAATGCGGACACCACGTCATTCTTCTCCATTCTTCAAAATAAATACACTAAGATCTAATTTAACGCGTATCACCAGCATCCTCAAACGCACGCGACCGACACACAGACGAAGCTTACGGCTAACAGGCGCAGCCCCGAACGGCGTCGGATGGCATAGCAAAAATACAGTGATTCATATTGTGCAGAGCATCGCCCAACCTCTGCTCATAGCGCCCGCCGAGTCACAGCAGTACAGTGCACATTGCTTTAAAATCAGCCCCCTCCCCACATAAAAAAGCTCGTCCGCGCGTAACGTCACTGAGCTTAGACTCAATTCTAATGAAATCAGACACGCCAAAAACTAACTTATTGTCTACTAGCTAGGAAAACATTTGTTCACAAGGTTATTATACTGTACTGGTTAGATATCTTTAGTGAAAGTTTTTCAGGAAAAGGCTCTTGTAAAGGCTCATTTTAACTTGCTTTAAAGAAGATTTCTGTAAACAAAAGCAAGAAAATATATTTAATGTTATAATAATAGAACGTCAGAGTCCATAGCCTGTCAATAAAATTGGTAACACGTGTCAATCTGATACATTGTAAGGTTAAGAAATATTTGTAGAACATAACTATTTTTTCTACCACGGTCTTGTTGGTTTGTGTTTCTTTGCATTAACACATGTATGATTTATATATTCTGCCTTAGACAAAGTTTTGTTTGCAATGTTAGGCGTAATCGAGGCCAAGAGCTCTATATGTGTAAGTGAAAATCCCGTCGTAGCTCTACAAGCTGCGTACTCGGCCACTAGCTAGTGAGCTTGTAGCGCATAGCATGGTCAGCGCTGGCCGTGAGGCGACAAGGAAGAGGCAGCACGAATGCCAGAACCAATGTAGAACTTACGTTCAGCCGGGCACTACCGTTATTCAGATATCCACTACTGCAATGGGGCTACCAATGAGACTGTGGTGTCTAACCAGGGGACCTCTAAAAGCTCTTGGTTATGCTCTATGACCACGTTGCTCCCAAAGATTTGTCGGCAAATGTGCACCCTAATGGGTGCTTAACGGCCCCATTAGTTGTTGCATACTTTCCCTTTTGAATTTGACCTCGAGCTGGACCGACTTCGTGCGATCCGCCGTCGTGCCGAAAAATGATACTAACGCACAAATTCCACAGACGATCTACGAACCACCCGGCGCATTCAAAAGAAAATACAAAGGCGCCTCGACAAATTAGACAACCAACGATGGAGAAAATTTTGTGCGTCGCTAGATCCTCATAAACTACTGTCTCAGGTATGGAGAATTGTGTGAGGCCTACGTTCTGTTCCAGAGCAGCGCTTTCCTTTCAAAGCCCTTGCACGTTTTCATCGCTGGCACAAAATTGAGGTAGCAGAAGATTTCTGCGCTATGACCGTGGGCCAGACAACGTACACAAGCCTACATACAGTGAATCATGTTCCTCACTCACGGGACCCGCGCATGTATCTACCGTTTACATCACAACAGCTCGATGCGGCGCTCGTCTTATGTAATAAGTCGTCGTCGACTGGCCCGGATGATGTTTCATACAGGATGCTGCGCAACGTTGGTATATGGGCACGAGAAGCACTCCTTAACATCTTCAACGATTCCTGGCAAGCTGGCGTTGTTCCGCAAGATTGGAAGATTAGCCGCTTGGTACCGATTCCTAAGCCTGGCAAATCTCCCCTGGACATTACCTCTTACCGACCGATCGCACTTTCAAGTTGCGTAGGAACGGTAATGAAGAGAATGATCTTGGCCAGGCTTGAATGGTACCTGTAATACTATGAAATATATCCGAACGCCATAACTGGTTTTTGCCATTACCGATGTTCGATCGACAATGTAATCGATCTCGTCACATAAGCCCAGCATCAAAAGGCATGCAAACGACTATCTGCTTCCATGTTCCTTGATGTAAAAGGAGCATACGACAACGTTCTTCATGACGGAAACCTCGAAGCCATTGAGTGAGTGGGCCTAGGCGGACAACTGTATTGTTTGACTCGCAGTTATTTACAAGAGCGGACCTTATTTGTGAACACTGCAGACGGTCCAACCTTCCAACACCCAACGCATCGTGGAGTTCTGTAAGGTGGCGTCTTGAGTCCAACCCTCTTCAACCTTGTTCTCATTGGTCTTGAAAAACGACTACCAAGTGTGGTCAAGTTATCTAAGTACGCTGATGACATCTGCGTCTGGGCATCTGCCATGACGAGACCTCAGGTACGCGCAAGACTTCAGAAAGCTGTGACGTTTGTATCAGTGTACCTCAAGGAACAGGATCTGGAAATCTCGCCAGCGAAACGCGCATTAATTGCTTTTAGTCGAAAGCCAATGCGACCATATGCTATATCTATCGACGGCCAAGTCATACCATATGTCAGGGCATACAGATTTCTAGGCGTATTCATTGATAGAGACCTCTGCTGGGGCTCACATGTGACCCACTTGAAGAAGAGGCTGACAGATACTGCTAACTTATTCAAGTACTTTGGAGGAAAAACCTGAGGGACTTCAGTACATGCAATGATGCAATTGTACAATACGCTTTTTTTGGCTATTTGCGCTACAGTTTGCCTGTGTTCACCAATACCTGTAGAACCAGCATTCGGACTCTCGAAAGCATCCAGGTTATCACTATGCGAGTTTGTCTGGGGCTACTACGATGTTAATCAACAGCTGAGACAATTGAGATCGCTAATGACTACCCGCTCAAGACGCATATCATAATGGAAGTGCTCAGAGCACACGTGAGGCATCTTACTCGCGCCCCTGCCCATTATCTAGCTTCACTGCCAGAATACCGACCTCGTGCCTCATTTTGCCAGACAGTCTTGTTATATCGCACACGCATTCTTACGGAATATACAACTCTATCTAGAATTTCAACTCCCCCATGGAGTATGACTTACGCACATGTTGAGCTCACGGTTCCTGGCATAGGGTCAAAAGCCCGGCTCTCGTCTCCAGCGCTGAAGCAGCTTTCTCTTCTCTTGTTATATGAGATGTACAGTGAGCATACTCATCTATATACTGACGCTTCAACTAAAGTGGATGGGTCTGCAGGGTCGGTGATCTTTCCTGCAACAGCGACAACAGTGAAGTTTCAGTTATCCCACCAGACATCACTGACAGCTGCAGAACTTGCTGCTCTACGTAGCGCAGTTAAAGTCATTAAACACCAAAAAGTGAAGAAATGGAGCGTGTTCACGGACTCTATGGCAGCCCTACAGTGTTTCATATTCGCCTTACGCCGGGAACCTCATGAACAACTAGTGCTGGAAATTAGAGAGCTGCTTCACCACCTCTTCGACGAAGCACAGAGAATCACGTTTCAGTGGCTTCTAAGCCACTGCGGCACATTGAGCAACGACCATGCCGATGCAGCTGCTCGATCAGCACACGAAGATGGTGAAGAAAAATCTATAACATTTTGAAAGACTGATGCTGCAATGACAATCCGAAAAATCGCTAATGCAGAATTAAAATCACTGTGGAACGCCGAGTGCTTACGGCGCACGCGACTGCATAGACTGGACATGTCTCGTCGATTTTGGCCTCCGTGTGGACTCTCTCGACTCGAGACAACAGTGCATTGCCGACTATGGCTTGGTGTCGCCTTCACCAAAGCTTTCGCCTTCCGTATCAGCATCGAAGACAGTGCTTCTTGTCGTCATTGCGGCAGCGATGAAACTATATAGTGTGTTCTCTGTCACTGCCCCCGTTACAGCGTGCAAAGATGGCAACTAGCTGCTGCGTTAGCTCGCCTTGACGACAGACATTTGTCTGAACAATCAGTGCTTGAAAGGCGACGTGATTTCTGTGCTCACAGAAAATGAGTGAAGGCCTTACTGAAATTTGTGCGTGGCACTGGCCTAATGTAAAGACTATAGCACCCCAGCCCTTTTTTTGTGCGCGTCTATTTCCCTCTTCGCTTTTTTTCCCATATTTCTTCCCTCTTCCCCCTTCCCCTAGTGCAGGGTAGCAAACCGGATGCTCCATTTTCTGGTTAACTTCCCTGCCTCTCCTTCATTTTATTTTCTCTCTTCCTTTTTGCACCCTAGTTTGCACCCTTTTGATGTATGCAACCTTTAAGTTCCGCTTGTAGGGTGCTGAGGCGCGAATAGGGTGCTCAAAGGGTGTGCTCAGAGTGTTTGAACCATTTTTAACACTCTGAAGGGTCAGAATTAGTTTAGTGTATGGAACCACCTATAGGTTCTTCCATACACTGCGCAGTACTGTTGCGGATAGTGGGCGGTAACTGCCGGCGTGAAAGCAGCCCCCACTCGGAGTCTTCGAAGCGCTACCTCCTCTAAGCGGTTAAGCCCACCAGGAAGGTCAGAACCACTTGGTGGTATGAGTGCTCGTGTGGTGCGTCGGAGACATTCCTTTTGGCGCTGCAGTTTTGCGAGTTGTCTTCGGATAATAGTGGCAAAGGGTAAATTAAGGCTGAAAAGCGAGTGGAAAAATCCGCCTCTAGCTGACCAGACATTGCCACTCGTGTAAACCAGTCGATGCGTAGGATTGTGTCAATGTTTCTTGACAGATGGATGGCGTCTGAAAACGCTGTCGATCAGGCCACACGAAAGATGTCGTGAATTGCTTCTGTAGAATCTGTGCGAATTACAAGCATAGAGCAGTGGTTTGTTTTGACGAATTGCTGCAAAGCGTTTAGGCTCTCTCGTATAGCAGTGAGTTCAGCGAGATAAGCCGGTGGTTCAGTGTCAGTTGCATACGTGCCTGTTTGTCCTACTTGTAGTAGTTGGGGGCACACTAGGGCAGTTTGAACCATGCCGTTGGTGACACTGGCATCGACACATCCTACAAAGATACCTGGTGTCCAAGGCGGGAGACCAAGGCTGCCTGGAGAGGAATTGGGCGATGAAGGCGGTAGAATGGCTTGTTGTTTGTGAGATCTGCACGCTGCAATAGAGCAGTAGTGGCCTTTACAGTCGGAATGGGTACCGCGCATCGCATGTATCGGAATAATGCTGCAAACTTGAAAATTCTGTCAGTTTCTGTGCTCGGGCCGATAGGCGCTGATGTAGTACAAATTCATCAATTGTGTTCAGTTGTGATTCTGCTTGTAGAGTCGGAAACATCGTCATGCGCGGAAGGCCAGCGATCGCACGCATAGCTTCAAGTTTAATACTTTCGAGACGTACGCATTCTGCTGTTGTTAGTGTAACTTGGTCTGGTACACAAGGCGTGGTGAAAGAACAGCCTTGACAAGATGGTGTGCCATTGTTGTGCGTGTGCCGGCCGATTTTTTGGCAATCTGACAAATAAGATCAATTGCTTCTGGTCCACGTTTCTTTGCGATCTTGACCCACGTAGACGCAGACTAGTTCTGATACATTAAAGCCCAAACACGCGAATCCCAAACGCAGTTGGCGTTTCAGGCTTGTGCAGGGGCCCTAACGCTATTTCTTTGGTGTCCCAAACGTTTGGGGCACCAAATCAAAAAAATTGGCAGCCTATCCACGGAGTGAATGATGGAGAGTGGGGCGAAGCATTCGTTCGTCCATGTGTCCGTCTGTGTGACCGTCCATGCGTCATCCGCCCGTCCGTGCATCCGTTCTGTTCATGCGTTCGTCCCTGGGTTCGTCCATGCATCCGCCCCTGCGTCCGTTCATGCGTCCATCAATGCATCTGTCTGTGTGTCCGTTCGTCCATCTATCCAACACTTCAAGTACCACCATGTGGCGTCTTTTCATCATATATTCCCCATATAGAAGCACCACCGTCCTGTGGACATTCCAAGGACTAAACGAGAGGTTGTACACGCCCACTTTCTTACGGCTTGCGCTTCGGGTCTACTTCCCACCTTTAACCACCTCGAGTTCATGATATATACTAGTTCACTGTATTCATGGCACTGCGGCCCAACGCTCAGTGAACATTTCTAAAACCGAGGAGGTTACGCCCAGCGAGTATAACGTAGCAACATTTTTCTGTCAGATAGTGCTCAATGTACCATACGAGCACACACCGACGGTACTTAGCATAGACAACTACAAGCCTGTATTGATATGGTTTTGATTTTAAAACCAATTCTTTAGAAAACACCTGGCGTCTTTCGTTAAGCAGCTGCCGTCATCTTTTTGTTTTCCTTTAGAAAGATCTAGCGTCTTTTTGTTTTGCTTTTAGAAAACATCTGGCGTGGTTCGTTGGTTTATTTCATCAATCAACGATGGTTTGAACAAAAACTTTTTGTTGTTTATTCACGCACAGGAGAAATCTCACCAGGCACTACCTTGGAGGTAAACAAAGACTGCTACTGGGAATGAGAGACAGCAGAAGTCGGCTTTTAACACTTCTCCTTCTACTAACGTTTCCTACTGGAACATGCCAATGGCTGCTAATGGGGAATGAGAGACAGAGCATACCGCTTTTAGTTAACGCGCACGCCGCGAACTTTTTATTGTTCAACAAAGCACAGAAGAAATCTCCCACCGGCACTACCTTGCAGGTCAAAATGTAACACTTGTTACACACTACGACTACGACTACGAGGGACGAACGGGTGCCGTTATAAGGGGCTTCGGCGTTCCAGTCTTCAACGCGGTCAGCGTTCCGGCGGCGTTGCTGCCGGGTGTCCACTCGCGAATTTTCCAGCCAGGTTTTTTTTTTCTTTTTGAGGCCTGATCCCATCGTCGTCGGCCCCTGCTGGGACCAGCGAGGATGGTGTCAAGGCCTGCGGCACTCCCGCTCAAGGAGCACTGCTTCAACTTCACCGTCCCGGAGGGGACAGCGTCCGTCGACGAGATCATCGATGGCCTCGAAGACGTCATGGGGAGTGAAGGGGTGCTGTTCCTGCAACACCTCGAAACTTCGAAGTTCCTAGTTGCGGCTCGGTCGGCTGCACAAGCAACCAAGTTGATGGTAAACCAAGCATTCAAGTTACAAGGTCACAAGGTAAAAGTTGAAGTAGTCGGGGCGCCAAGCGTACAAGTCAGTGTGTTCCGCCTCCCGCCGTACGTGTCAGATAACGCAGTTATTTACGCTCTTCAGCCATACGGAAAAGTGAAAGGTATCACATTTGTTACCTTGCAAAGGCATCAATCAACGTACACTGGTACCCGGATCATCTGAATTGAGATGGCCAAGCCCGCCCCTAACTTCCTATCAATTTAAGGTCACCGCGTGTGCTCGAGTATCGTGGTATGCGCAGAGTATGCGCACGCTGCAGCAGAAAAGGTCTTGTTGCGGCTACTTGCACAACACCCTTCTGTCAACGATGTGGCACCTTCGACCATACATCTGAGGATTTTGTGTCCAAGTGTAAGCGCTGTAATGGGGACCACGCGACGAAAGATTGTTCCCGTCCTAAGTCATACGCAGACGCAGCGCAGAGCACCTCACAGTCACTGAAAGAATTCCCAGAACTTGGAGAGAGTGCTTCGAAGAGAACAACCAAAATTGGAACCTCCAGGCACATGAAGGTTTTGCAACGCAAAACCAAGCCATGGCCACAGAAGATTACAGATTATTGGGATGAAGACAGCGCAACCGACACAAAATTTTATGACGCCAAGAGAGAAGACGCCAGCGGCGTTGATACCGCGTCGCCATGCACAACGAGTGACAACGACGTTTCTGCGCTGACTGGGGACACCGCAGCGTTTTCATCTTCCACAATGTCATCACAGGATCCCAGCAACGCTGTGAAGACGCCGATTGCGTCTGCTACGTTGTCATCAGAGGAACTCAAGGCCACATAAAACGAACAAGGCTCGAACGCATCACCGCTGGAAGAAGCGTCCCAAGCATCTCGAAGCGCTGGCCAACCGGGAAAATCACTCCGACCTTCTGAGGCAACAAGTGCAAGTGACGAGCTCCATGAACGGCCACCTGTGGGCCTGGAAGGTAGCGTGAAGACGACGCCCACGAAAGAAGTAAAGACCACGTCTTCAAGGAAACTTAACACGCCTCGCACACACACTGTACAGGCCCAAGAACTAGCGTCCGACAAGACATCTAGACATCGTAGGAGCCGGTCACCATAACGAAAATTAAGGAGTGACAGATTTTTGCAAACCTCAGGATTGGTATCTTTGTCTTTTCAAAATACGTGTTCTCCCGACAAGTTGTCTAGAGCCATAAACTCTCAGCGCCGCACCAAGCCTGGTAGTTCAAGGAGTGGAAGTGATGTCACCACCTCCGGAACATCCAAAAAGCCCCGAGTGGTTTCGCCAAACCAAGATCCATCACCTCATGCGGGTGAGGACTCAATGTTTTTTTTAATTTGTGCTGCCCACATCCATTCTTTACACTTTCTGTTATCTTTACCGTTGCAATGCTTGCTTCCCAGCCGTACAACCACTATGCATTTGTTGTCTCTGATGCATGCAAACTGTTTAGTATTCCATATGCTACTGTCATTTACGATGGATCCTTGATGTGCCAATTTGTGAGCTCTCTGCTGTGGTGGCTATGCCCTGTTATAGTAATTGCATCATGTGTGTTACGTTGCGTGCTGCGTGTACTATTTCTGTTATTATTGGTGTTGCATACTGGGTCCGTTCTATCTGCGCGCGTGAGTAAATCTCAGCGCCAGTCTTTCGAATATTATCACGTTGACTTCATCTACTTCCGCTTGACACAGGGAGGCCGTGCCATCCCCATGCGCATCGCTGTTAAAAAAAGAGGAAATAACCTATTGTTTCAATTCCCCTAAATTTATTTTAAATGGATAGGCTATCTTTCATGACCTTCAATGTTCGTGGTTTCAATCATCTTGTAAAACAACAGGAGATATTGAGCCTCGTGCGCTCGCTCGGGGTCGACGTGCTTTTTCTCCATGACACCAACTTTCGAACGCGGCACGACATCATGACCTTCCGTACTAGATTTTCGGTTGAAGCCTTTTTCTCCTTAACGCAGACGCAGTCGCGTGGCACTGGTGTCGTGTTTCTCAATCCGAGGTTCAGGCGGAGTGCGCTTTGCCTCTTCGATGCAGAAGGCCGTGTTATTGCGGTGGACATGTGGATAAACGACCAGAAAATCCGATTCACCAAGTTTTAAGCGCTCGTGGACAGGTCTCTTGTGGATGACTTTTTTAAAGGTGGCAGGTCATTACTGCTAAATTCAGCACTGTGCGTGTTGTTAGGTGATTTCAACTGTGTTTTTGATTCAATTCGAGATGTCCGACACCCTATTCAAGGACAAAGCACATACCATTCGAAAGAGTTGCAGAAAATATGTAAAGAGTTGAAGCTGGTCAATGCATGGACAAAGCTTCACGGGAACACCTTTGGAGCCACGCGCGTTCAAGGCACGTCTCAGAGCAGAATTGATAGAGTCTATATCCAAAACGAGCTCGTTGAAAATTTAGGGACATGCGATGTAATTTCTTTAGCGCCTGTCACGTGGTCGTGACGTGGTCGAAGACAGGAGACTTCGTGTTGGGATTTAACTGTTTATTTGGGTGAACCTGTGCCCGGTAAACGGAAAGTCCAAGTACAGCAGCAGTCTCGGACTGATAGCGGTGAACGGAGCGTCGGCCTTCGATCAACAACTGACAAGCGGCGAAGCGCGTCGGCATTTATACTCTTGCCGTCGAATGTTCTAGCGTTATTGCTGGCGGTGGCGTAGGTTCCAGAACAATCTGTACCGTTCGCACAGTGGGCGTGATCTTATCGAAATGATCTACTACAGTCCGGAACCTTCTCGAAAACTGCAGGCGCGGTTTGCGCTGAAAATTGTGTGGTGTTTTGGGACGATAACAAAAACTTGGGAAATGGAACGTGGCATTGCCCCCCTCTGAAAAAAGGCATCGTCCCGATGCTTTAACTAAAGACAAAGGTACAATAATAATGCAAGAAAGTACAATGAATAAATTACGATACAACAATAATACCAAAAAAAAACACTGTTTCAGTTTGTTAACGCGCATGAAACGGCTTGAGGCGCGTGACATGGACGACTTCAGGTCGTGATCGGCATCGTTGAGAGTTCGTGATGCCGTCGGGGACAACCTCGTAATCAAGTGGGCCGAGACGTCGAACCACCCTGTACGGTCCGAAGTACCGTCGCAGAAGCTTTTCACTTAGTCCACGTCGGCGTATCGGCGTCCACACCCAAACACGTTCACCGGTCTGGTATTCCACGAAGCGTCGTCGAAGGTTGTAACAGTGGCTGTCGGTTGTCTGTTGATTCTTGATACGGAGACGCGTAAGTTGTCGGGCTTCTTCGGCGCGTTGAAGGTACTCGCTCACATCGAGGTTTTCTTCGTCGGTGACGTTGGGTAACATGGCATCGAGCCTCGTTGCCGGGCTCCTTCCGTAGACCAATTTGTATGGAGATATCTGCGTCGTCTCCTGCACCGCCGCGTTGCATGCGAACGTCACATACGAAAGAATGGCGTCCCACGTCTTGTGTTCGACATCAACGTACATTGACAGCATGTCGGTGATCGTCTTGTTAAGCCGCTCGGTGAGGCCGTTGGTCTGTGGGTAGTACGCTGTCGTCCGGCGGTGGTTTGTTTGGCTGTATGCCAAGATCGCTTGAGTTAAGTCGGCAGTGAATGCCGTTCCTCTGTCGGTGATAAGGACCTCCGGGGCGCCGTGACGTAGGGCGATATTTTCGATGAAGAACTTAGCTACCTCGGATCCACTGCTTTTTGGAAAAGCTTTTGTCTCGGCGTAGCGGGTGAGGTAGTCGGTAGCTACCACGATACACTTGTTTCCGAAAGCCGACGTCGGGAACGGCCCCAGTAGGTCCATACCAATCTGCTGGAAAGGTCGGCAAGGTGGATCAATTGGCTGCAGAAGTCCCGCTGACCTTGTCGGTGGTGTCTTGCGTCGCTGACAGTCCCGGAATGTCCTCACATAACGAGTGACGTCGGTGGTTAGACGTGGCCAGTAGTACCTTTCTTGTATCCTCGCGAGCGTGCGAGAAACAACGAGGTGCCCTGCTGTCGGATCGTCGTGCAGGGCCTGCAGGAGTTCTGCTCGCAGAGCTGAAGGCACCACAAGGAGATACTTAGCTCGAAGCGGTGAAATGTTTTTCTTTTGTAGAAGAACGGTTCGTAGAAAGAACGACGCAAGTGCGCGCTTGAATACCTTCGGGACTTCGGTGGTCCTGCCTTCGAGATATTCTATTAGGGCCTTAAGTTCCGGGTCGGCCCGCTGTCATTCAGCGAAGTCGTCGGTAGTTATCGTTCCCAAGAAGTATTCGTCATCCGGGTCGTCGGGTAGCGGTTGGTCGACAGGCGCACGAGAGAGACAGTCGGTGTCGGAGTGTTTTTGCAGGACTTGTAAATGACAGTAATGTCATATTTTGAAGTCTCAGGCTCCATCGTGCGAGGCGATCTGAAGGGTTCTTCAAGGTGGCTAGCCAACACAAGGCGTGGTGGTTGCTCACAACTTTGAAGGGCCTGCCGTAGAGGTAGGGGCGAAATTTCGACGTAGCCCAGATAATGGCGAGGCACTCCTTTTCTGTTGTGGAATAATTTTCTTCTGCTTTGGATAGCGATCGGCTGGCGTAACTAATAACCCTTTCAAGTCCGTCAGCCCTTTGCACAAGAACGGCGCCGAGACCTACGCTGCTTGCGTCAGTATGTATTTCTGTCTCGGCGAATTCGTCGAAATGCGCAAGTAATGGAGGCGTCTGGAGGCGATGTTTAAGCTCCTGGAAAGCGTGTTCCTGTGGCGCTTCCCACTTGAACTCCACGTCGGCCTTGGTAAGGTTAGGGAGAGGATCGGCGATGCGGGCGAAGTTTTTCACGAACCGCCTATAGTAGGCGCACAGGCCCAGAAATCGGCACACGGCTTTCTTGTCAGTGGGCGGCGGGAAGTCGGCGATTGCAGCTGTTTTCCATGGATTGGGACGAACTCCAGACTTGCTGATAACGTGCCCCAGAAACAAGAGCTCCTCATACGCAAATCTGCACTTTTCTGGCTTCAGTGTGAGTCCGGAAGTCTTGATGGCTTGAAGTACAGCTTCAAGGCGCCGAAGATGCTCGTCGAAACTCGAGGAAAACACGACGACGTCGCCCAAGTACACAAGGCAAGTCTGCCACTTCAATCCTGCCAGTACTGTATTCATAACGCGTTGGAAAGTTGCAGGCGCTGAGCAAAGGCCGAAGGGCATCACCTTAAACTCGAAGAGGCCGTCCGGTTTTATAAACGCCGTCTTCTCTCGGTCTCTTTCGGCGACTTCGATTTGCCAATAGCCAGTCTTGAGGTCCATTGACGAAGTACTTGGCGTTATGGAGCAGATCAAGTGCGTCGTCTATTCGTGGGAGAGGATACACGTCCTTTCTTGTGATTTTGTTCAGGTGGCGATAATCGATGCAGAAACGTAGGGTCCCATCCTTTTTTTTCACTAACACCACGGGGGATGCCCATGGACTCTTGGACGGCTGGATAACGTCATCCCGCCGCATTTCATCGACTTTTCTCTTCATGGCCTCACGTTCTCGCGTCAAAACCCTGTACGGACTCTGACGGAGTTGTCTGGCATTTTCTTCGGTTATGATGCGATGTTTCGTGATTGGGGTCTGCCGAACTTTCGATGACGACGAAAAGCAATCTTCGTATTGCAGGAGCAGGGCCTTGAGCTGTTCTTGCTTATCGTTCGGAAGTCTGGGATTGACGTCGAAAACTATGGGAGGGGCTTGGTTCCTCTGAGCAGGTTCCGCAGAATCGGCGAGGGCGAAAGCACTGGTGGCTTCGACAATTTCTTCGATGTATGCGACCGTTGTTCCTTTGTTCACAAGTTTATACTCATTGCTGAAATTCGTGAGCATAACCGTTGCTTTGCTTCCCCGCATCTCTGCAATTCCTCTTGCGACGCAAATATTTTGGGTGACCAACAGATGCTGACTGCCTTCAACGATGTCTTCCAAGTCAGGTGATTTAGGAGCGCCGACTGAAATAATGACGCTTGAGCGAGGCGGAAGGGTGACTTGTTCTTCCAGCTCATTCAAGGCATGGTGTCCTGACGGCGGGCGCGGCGGTAGTGCTTATTCTGTGGATAACGTTATCGACTTTGTTTTTTGGTTGATGACAGCACCATGGAGGCATAAGAAGTCCATGCCAAGGATGACATCTCTCGAGCAACGCTGTACGACTACGAAGTCGGTAGGATAAATACGGCCGTTAATGGTGACTCTCGCTGCGCAGATTCCTGCGGGTGTTACGAGATGACCTGCAGCTGTGCGGATTTCAGGGCCTTTCCAAGCTGTCCTAACTTTCTTTAACTTCACGGCGAACGACCCACTGATGACAGAATAGTCGGCTCCAGTATCGACGAGAGCGGTCACACTGTGGCCGTCGATAAGAACGTCGAGGTCGCTAGTTCGCCGTCTCGCATTACAGTTAGGGCGTGGCGTCGGGTCACGGCTGCGTCGACTTGTTCCGCTGCTTCCATGTTGCGTCGTCAGGCCACCTTTGGTAAGTGAGCTTTCGCCGTCAGGGCTTTGCCTGGTTGGCGTTGTGTTCGGAAAGCTTCGTCGCGGCGTCGTCGTCGGAGGAGGATCTTCGGTAGTTCGTCGCACAGCAACCGCACCTCCACCGGTTGCTGCCCTTAGTTTTCCGGATACGGGCTAAGAGACCGGCCCCGCGTTGGGCCAGCGTACTGCCGGTGGTGCGGTGACGTGCGGCGGCTGGGCGACGGCGAACGCGAAGCGCTTAGTGGTGTCCACCGAGTTCCTGTCAGATAGTCGAGGATGTCACGTGGTCGTTCTCCTCGCTGTGGACGCGGTGCATTGACGGCGAAGCCACGCAGTCCCATCTGTCGGTACTGGCAACGGCGGTATGTGTCCGGCCTCGCCGCAGTGGTAGCAGAGCGGGCGATGGTCAGTGGTGCGCCAGACGTCAGTCTTCCTCGGTGCACTGCGCTGGGCCGCTGGCGAACGGTATGACGTCGGTAGGGGTGGTGGCGGCGGTGGCGTCTGTCGACGGAAGTGCGATGGAGCGGCGTTTTGGCGTGGACGGGGAGGAGCGTTGTGGCGCTGTGCAGCGGCGTAGCTCATAGCTTCCGGCTCGGGCAGCGGTGCGTGGGGAATTTGAAGCGATTGCCGAACTTCTTCTCGCACAATGTCGGCGATTGAATCCGCTTGAGGCTGCGCCGAAGGCAACAGCTTGCGCAGCTCTTCCTGCACAATCTCTCGGATTGTTTTACGCAGGTCTCCGGAGTTACTGGCTTGAGCAGCAGCGCAGTCTGCAGTCAGGCGACGATTACACTGTCTGGTGCGCATGTCTAGGGTCTTTTCGATAGTGGTCGCTTCGGCTACAAATTCTTGGACGGTTTTCGGTGGGTTTCTCATCAGTCCCGCGAAGAGCTCCTGTTTGACCCCTCGCATGAGGAAACGAACTTTTTTCTCTTCAGGCGTGTCTGGGTAAGCGTGACGAAAAAGTCGGGTCATTTCTTCTGTGAAAATGGCGACATTTTCATTTGGTAGCTGAACCCGGGTCTCTAATAAAGCAGCGGCCCTCTCTTTGCGAGCGACGCTCGCGAACGTTTGCAGGAATGCGCCGCAGAAAACATCCCACGTTCGGAGCGTGGACTCCCGATTTTCGAGCCAGGTCCTTGCGGTGTCTTCCATATAGAAGAACACACGACGCAGCTTTTCGTCATGGTCCCAGTGGTTGAGGGCGGCCACACGGTCGTATGTTTCTAGCCAGGACTCCGGGTCTTTGAACGATGACCCATGGAAAATTGGTCGTTCCCTGGGTTGATGCATGACCATGGTAGGCTGGGACGCTGCGGTTGTCATTGTCGCTGCAGTCGCGGTCATGGCCTTGGTCTTCCGCGCCTTGTCTTGTAGAAGCCCGTACTCCGGTGGTAGCCCTAGCTGTCGGCGGCTTGTTCGCTGCTCCTGGTTGGCGTCGGTGTCTTCTCCGCGACGTGGGCTGGGTTCACAGCTTCACGGAGGCGTCCGGTACATGAACGAAGCAGCACCTCCACCAGATGTCACGTGGTCGTGACGTGGCCGAAGACAGGAGACTTCTTGTTGGGATTTAACTGTTTATTTGGGCGAACCTGTGCCAGGTAAACGGAAAGTCCAATTACAGCAGCAGTCTCGCACAGATAGCAGTCTCGGACTAATAGCGGCGAACGGAGCGTCAGCCATCGATCAACAACTGACAAGTGGCGAAGCGAGTCGGCATTTATACTCTTGCCGTCGAATGTTCTAGCGTTATCGCTGGCGGTGGCGTAGGTTCCAGAACAATCTGTACCGTTCGCACAGTGGGCGTGATCTAATCGAAATGCTCTACTACAGTCCGGAACCTTCTCGAAAACTGCAGGCGCAGTTTGCGCTGAGAATCGTGTGGTGTTTTGGGACGATAACAAAAACTTGGGAAGTGGAACGTGGCAATATGTAGAGAGTAGAAGCTGGTCGATGCATGGACAAAGCTTCACGGGAACACCTTTGGAGCCACGCGCTTTCAGGGCACGTCTCAGAGCAGAATTGACAGAGTCTATATCCATAACGAGCTCGTTGAAAATTTAGAGACATGCGATGTCATTTCTTTAGCGCCTGGGCAAGGCAAGCTCAGCGACCACATGCCAGTGCTGTTCACCTTGAAGGCCCATATGGGAAGGCATTGCTCCAAAATGTGGCGAATGGATTCATTAATTTTAAATGATTAAGTTTCGGTATCTGAAATGCTGGGCCAGTTTCGGTATCTGAAGACAAGCTGGGCCAGAAGGGTCACCGAAGCACAGCAGTGTCCGGCCACCTAGAGCGGCGCGAGGGCTCGTTGTCATCCTGATTCCACTTCCCCTACCACACCGCCCTCAAATGATTCTTCGCAAATCAATAAATTTGATTACCTACCTACCTTTGGAAGACACGCCGCAAATTACGCTGACAGCATGGGATTTCTTGAAGGCCAGATGGCGTGTGATTGCGCAGGAGGCCGGGAAACTCCGCCATACACGTCTAACATCACAAATGAATGAAACATTGAGGCGTATTCAAATCGTTGAGCGCGCAGGTAATCTGACCGGCGCAATTCAAGAGTACATTGGTGCCAAAAAGGCTAAATACGACCTCTTGTTGAGGGCAAGGTCAGAGGCTTTTAAACGCGCAGAAGAACTGCACCTGCCTACGGATGAACTAGGTAACTTGGCATACGCACAGCGAGTAGCGGTAAGGAAACACCAGCCCAGTATTATCGGTGCAGCACGGACATAGTGTGGAAGCATCGTCACAGATATCAAATCAATCGAGGAGGTCTTTAGGGCGCATTTTGAAAGGCTCTGCTCTACAGACCATCGCTTTAAAGACAGCAACCAGCTTCAAGGAATCGCAGAATTTTGCGAAGGCTTGCCCACGCTGTGTCCTGACGCGTCTGATATGCTCTGCACTGAGGCGAAGAAAGATGAAGTTTGGCAAGCCTTGAGGAAAATGAACACTACCTTGGCTCCAGGTCGAGACGGTATACTGACGGGGTTTTATATAACTTTCTTCGACGTCCTAAGCGACGCACTTACTGGCATAGTTAACGGGTTCATTGTTGATGTGAAAAAACCGAGGTCTTTCAGTGAGGGCCGTGTAGTCTTACTGCAAAAGGAGGGCATGGATCCTGACGATCCACGGTCATGGAGGCCGATTACCCTCCTTAACACGGACTACAAACTTGTAGCTACGATCCTTGGCTTGAGGCTAAAACCTTTTCTGCCCAATATAGTGTCACCCATGCAAACTTGTGCAGTGTCGGGTAAGTCAATTTTTCAAACACTTACCATGATAAGAGCTTTGTTCTACTATGTCAACGCCAAAAAGGTTACCGGTGCTTTTGTGTCATTGGTCAAGCTAAGGCCTTTGACAGGGTCGAACATGACTACCTATACTGCGTACTTAGAATGTTTGGTTTGCCTGAGCAGTACGTTCGCTGTATAAAGCTTCTATACCCCAACATGACCACCTGACTTCTCATCAACGGCGTGGAGACAGCAAGCTTTCCAGTAACAAGAGGTGTTCGCCAGGGATGCCCAATTGCACCGGTGCTCTGTTCTTTCCATAGATCCTCTGAAAGTGGCAAACTGCCTCAATATTCAGGGCTTTCCAATGATAGGTCTGGAGTCAGTTAGCATCACCGCTTATGCGGATGACATCTCTGTGTTTGTGCGAAACCAAGTCAGTTACCGCGCTTTCTTGGAGCTGTTCGAAGAGTATGCCAGTTTATCGGGTGCTTTTCTGAATGCCGAGAAAAGCAAAGGCCTTCGTTTCGGTAGCTTCCACGGCTCTTTACCGGGTGGTATTCAATACGTGGATGCCGTAAAAGTCCTAGGGGTATACTTTCAAGAAGAAGAGGTGGCCAAAAGAAACTGGGAGGACGCCGTACATCGAGCCACGCATGTCTTCGCGTATGCCACTGACTTCAATTTGTCACTTGACGCCAAAGTGACGGTGGTGAAAACCAAAGCATACGCATATGCTTTTTATATCGGGCACATTGCACTCATAGCCAAACTTTTTGCGAGCCGCCTTGCGTGATTGGTTGGAGCTTTCCTATGGGACGGAAAGACATCAAAAGTTAAACAAAAGTTCCTGAAGCTCCCAAAAAGTTTTGGAGGACTCAGTCTGCCAGATGTTGCGACATTCACAAAGGCACTTGCAGCTAAACCGGTTCACGAATTGTTTCAGTACAATGACTATCCTGGCCGTACCTTATTGCTATATTGGACCGGAACTCTTGGAGCCGTATTTACGTCGGAAAGGTACCGGGTACCTCAAGCAGAACACCCACATGCCTTTTATAAGGCAGCAGAGGGCCTCAAGCGTTCGGTTGACGGCGACGCCACCGAAGAATACTTTGCAAAGCTCGCACCCACACGCAATAGCGAAATGTCAGTCAGGCGCTCGATTACTGACGAGGAAAACCAGAGATGGAGGCCCAGCAAGTGGAAAAATTGGCGGAACAACCACGTACCGGAAATAGAGAATTTGATTGGCTGTGGCGATAAGACGCGTTGCCCACTCGTCAGAGACTGTTAAAGTGGGGCGTCGTTCCCAATGACCACTGCCCCAACTGCGGGAAAAAAGAAACGATCCGCCACACGATGTTTGAATGCGTAGCGGCCAAAGGCGTGTGGCACGTTGAGCGTCGTTCATTCGGAGTGTCAATTCCTTCGAGTCAACAGCGCAGAAGGGGCTTATTTTAACAACTCGTACTGTACGTCACAATGTTCGTCTTGTGGCGTTGCCGCTGTATGGCCGAAGCACGGCGACGACCCCATTGAGCTGCATACCCAGCTTTACAGAAGATTAGAATGATCATGGTTCGGTACCTTACCGAACAGATGGAAACTCAGGGTGAAGAAACATATATCAGAAGGTGGCATACACGTTTTTTGGGAGTTCGGAACGGGAATATTGAACTTCCTCTACTGCCGTTTTAACTCGGCGGAGAAAATTGCTTCTCGTCGCACATAATTTGTGAATATGTTACAATAAACTTCTTTTTTGCGTTTCTTTTCTCTTTGTTTTCTTGAGTGATTAGTGATCTGTGAGAATATTGGAAGTGCTGTGTGTTACATCCTGTCTATGTTCTCTTGTTTGTACACGCCACTGAAGTGAATTTGTTACACCAGCCAGTTGTACTCGCCCGAAATTTTGTTACCAGTTTGCAATAAACTTCCCAGTTTCGCCCCTAAGACTCCCTAATAAATGCAGAAACACATGCATGTTCAAGGCTTGAAAGCGAGCCTCTCGTCTGGCCGCGCCATCTGCCCCTTATCGCTGTCATAGCAAATTAACCGGTGACTCGCTGAGACGCGCTGCTGCACACGCTCAGGCAGCACACGTGAACACGCGGCGATAGACACGCCAGTATTGCAAACGCTGCAAACGCCTTGACGAGAGCACTGGCAGACGCATGAAGTAGCGAGCGGTTTTTAAATGCGGAGCATTTTTTAGCGATCCTGGTGACTTTGAGCGTATCTATCTATCTATCTATCTATCTATCTATCTATCTATCTATCTATCTATCTATCTATCTAACCACCTACGACTTCTAGCTCTCCTGGCTGTTTTCATAATGGTATCGACACCAAAGTTGGTATGGCCTAACATGACCGTATGAAGAGCATATCTCACTAGTCATAACACGAAAATCACAACACGTATGTCATGAATATCATGAATTACATTTCATAGTCTTACGGCTCTTGCGGTTGTTCTGTTCACATGGCATGTTGCAAAACTGGTATGGTATGGTACAATTGCATGGTGAACACAAGCGACCAACCCTAACACGAAAATCATAACATTCGTGTCATGTAACGACATGACTACATGCAACGCTCATGATGCGCTCATGGCCGTTTCGCTAGCGTCACATATACCAAATCTGGTATTACCTGAATGGATGACGAAAGTATGTGACTAGTGCAAACATTATAATCATGAGATGCGTGTCATGTAGCAACATGACTACATGCCACACTCATGATGACCTGGTGGCCGTTTCGCTAACTTCACTTATACCAAATTTGGTATTACAGGACGTGAACGGATGACGAAGGTATGCTACTGGTGCAAACTTGATAAACAAGAGGTGCGTGTCATGTAACAACATGACTACAAGCTACGCTCATGATGCGCTCGTGGCCTCGCGGCCGTTTCGCTAGCTTCACATGTACCAAATTCGGTAACACGTGAGGTGAACGAACAACATAGATAAATGACACGTCCAAACTTCATGATAATGACTTGCATGTCATGTAACAACATGACTACGTCCCACACACATGATGCGCTCGAGGCCGTTTCACTACCTTCATATATGCCGAAATTTGGTATTACGTCACGAGAATGGATGACGAAGGTATGCAACTGGTGCAAACATGATAATCTTAAGGTGCGTGTCATGTGAGAACATGACTACATGCCACAGTAAATGCGCAAATACATTTCAACGTGACGCGGAGCGCGTCCTCGCCGGCGTTCATTTCGTCGCGTCACGCCGGCGTTGTCACGCCAGGCGCTGGTCCTGCCATATCCTCGCAGGCGCAAGCCGCGCTGCGTTGCTTTGACGCATGTCCGTTTCAGTGCTTCCGGCGACCCTCCGTCACAAAATGAGGGAGACGCAGTATTGTCTGGGTAACGCATCGGTGCGAAACGTTCTATGTCACATTTCGCACTGGTTGCCATCGGGCTGAGCCGACGGACGCTGGTCGCTCCTGGCATCGTACGATAGAGTGTTCGCGTTTTGCTAACGTAGCGTCCCTGTGTCCAGCATGAGCGCGGTCAACGCTACATTGGAGTATATGAGCCCTTCATGATGCGCTCGGGGCTGTTTTGCTAGCTCCACATATACCTAATTTGGTGTCACGTCACGTCAATGGATGACGAAGTATATGACTGGTGGAAACATGATATTCCTGACACACGTGTCATGTAAGAACGTGACAACGTACCACGCTCATAGCGTGCTCGCGGCTGTTTCGCTAGCTCTGCGTATGCTAAATTTCGTATCACGTCACGTTAATAGATGACAAAGTAAGCTACATATCCAAACATATTAATCTTCACACGGGAATCATGTACGGCATTATTTACCACCACCTCGTAACGTTGTGCTGATTTTAATGTAACATATCAACATTTCTCATCGTGCTTCGCCCATCATCAATTCCCACTGCGCATCTGCCAATTTTTCTCCATCTGTCCATACAATATATGTACTTCAATGGTTTCTCTGCGTGTGTGGATGTTTCAAAGTATATGTAAACTGGTAGCGTAACTTCCGTAGAAGCCCATATATAGTGTAGTCGGCGGCTCGTTGCCAACGTCGCCATCTACGTCAGGAGGGGACAAGTAGCAGGGAAAATAAAAAAATAAATAAAATATGACGTTACAACTTGAAGCGGTAGTGACCTTGCGCATCTGCCCTACATGGCTCGAAACTGGAATTTTTCCCAACTGCTGACCACCTAAGTGCCTTGATTATTACGCGATTTTATTACGCCTTAATTTTGTCTCGCTTAGTGCATCCAAGAAACAGAAATGAAAATAACAAAGATTGAGGAAGCAAAGCTTATTTATTAGCCAAATGAAGTATTCGCTATATGGGCAAAAAAGTCACAGCTTTGCCGGAAAGGCGAAGCAATGAACGCGATAGCAACAAATTGAAAGGTCACGCGCAGAATGGAAAGCAGATCGAAACTGCCCCGCATTCCTCACGCGCAAATGACGCACGAAACGCACTCACAGGTACGGATGCACGCGAACGGGCCTCTCATTTGTTACTTTGCTGTGTCTGAAAAGCGCATGCTTTTGACAAACGAATACTGCAATGATTTCAGTGACCTTTATGCACCAGATAAATACAGCAGAATCGTTCCAGGTAAAGTGCGAAGCCAGCCAAGGCGTACGACCTTCCCCTCCTCGCCAGGGCGAGACAAGGGCGCGTGAGGGAGTGTCGCTCCCCTTCTCAAAGTACGCGTAGTAGATAAAAGCGGGCGTCGCCGCGCGATGTGGCAACGCGTGCTCATTGCGCCGTCTTGCTGGTAACGCCGAAAACACAATCCCCCCCCCCCCCCCTGAAATGCTCGTGAGCAGGCGTAAGTGGTAGATGTAAGTAGCTTCCCGTCTGAGTGGTAGAGGATGTGCCCCATGGTGGCTGACATTCTGCTTCTAGACGCCAGTCGCTGTAGACGCAGGATGGAAAGCTCGCCCAGAGCAGCGACAACGGCCGACGCTGGACACGGTATAGCGGGTCCTCTCATACCAAAGA
The DNA here is from genome assembly GCF_013339725.1 of Rhipicephalus microplus. NCBI lineage: Eukaryota > Metazoa > Arthropoda > Arachnida > Ixodida > Ixodidae > Rhipicephalus > Rhipicephalus microplus. The sequence continues at coordinate 138,083,679 of NC_051165.1, forward strand.
GCTACAGGATTATTCTGCCTTCATTGCCATCAGGTGAACTGATCCGTCGAGCAGTAGCTCTACACTGCGACGTCAGCGACTGACAGTATCGCACCGATGACTTCCGGAAGCTTCTCAGAGATTTAGGCGCCATACAGAAAGTAAGGGGCATCGGGGCATATCAGATGTCGTGCGTGTGGTTATTGGACATGGAAGACTGAGCAATGCAAGAAAGCGCTGACAGACGCAGGCATTCGCAATGTTAAAGACCGGGTATGTCTCGTCATTGACCCGACGCTGCAAGAGGTTAAGATAGAATTGCGCTGGCCTACGTTCGGTGTTACAAAATATGCTATTCGACGTGCCTTCTATGAATACGGCTACGTCAAGGAAGGGACCGATGACCGATGGAGAGTCGAGGATTTTGAAGGAGTTGAATCAACAACTCTTGTCTTACGCATGCAACTACAAGACAGCGCTTCTGTAGATCAACTGCCACATCAAATGCGTATTGGCAGCAGTATCCCTATTGAAAAAAACAGCGTGATGCCAGTACGTTTTTTGGCACTGGTACACGCTGGAGACACTGGTACACGCTTGTAATCACTGGCACTTCACTAGGCGCACTGAGAAAAAGCTGTATCGCACTGGTAGGGGCGCTCGCTCAACCGCTGTGATGCTGGTGCGCAATGTTAAGTGCTGTAAGCGCTGGAATTTTCACTGGCAAGCGCTGGCGAATACTGGAGCGCGCACTGTTTCCACCAGCGCAGCGTGCACGTTATTGTAGCGTGTGCCGTGGTATGTTTCGGCGTCGTTGTGTATAAAACGCTTGATTCGACGACACGGAGAGATGCTACCCTCACAGATACCGAGCATACGTAATTTCTGCGGCGCACGTACGTATCGCAGCAATTATAATACACCTTTTCCGCTTATGCTCCCGCGTAAACCGGCCATATTCGCATCATCTGTGTGTTGCTGTAACGATTCCAAGTTGCAGTGTTTGTAAGCCCGGAGCTGCACACCACTCCTAACAGAAACAGGAAATTGTTTTTGCCGCAAATTTGAGGAACGTAAATGAGCTCTTTCGATCGTTTCGCAAGGTTTCCCAGCGGAGGCGAGAAAAAAAAGCTGTCGTTCGATTCTGCCACACCACATAAATGTATCTCTGGTCATGCTTATCCTTTTACTTATTTCGTGTAAGAGTTGGAAATATTCCGAGGCTCAAATGCAGAATCTTCAACCATACCAACTCAACGCGTCGAGAGCTGTCTTACCCAGTGCCCGGCCCAGTGAGCATTAAACCTGTCGTGCCAGCCGCGTTGGTATATGTTACCGGCGCTTCTTGTGCGTGTACATACAACTTTAAAGTGTGAGAATAACTGTAAAGTATAGTTTAGACATCCATGAACTTAAATCAACTATTTCGTCATGTGTCGATGTTCGCACAAGGAGCGCTAACGATCGAACGTCGCCCTTTCAGTTACGTTGGCTGTCACCGAAAGCTGCCGGCCGCACTTAGCCGGTATACTTCTCCGACTGATATGTAACAACACGCAATTTACAGTTGGTAATTTGGTACGCCTTCATTAACTGACTCCCTGGCATACGTTTTCAGCGGATTGCATTGGTATTTCTGTGGGTGTTTTTTTATTGTTGGTATTATTATAACTGCATATATCTGTACACTGGCACGCCCACTGTATACTGCCAGCGGATGCCAGAAAAACGGCTGTCACTCGCCATTGCCACTCCGTAAATGCATTTCTGGCATACCTTGGCCTTCCATTTACTTCAGGTACAGTTTAGGTAACAGTTAGAAGTATTGCGAAGCTCAAATGCAGAAACTTCAAAAATCACAACTCAGCTGCTTCGAAAGCAGCCTTACCCAGTTCCCCGTCCCAGCGAGGCCTATCGTGCCACCCGCGTCTGTGTAGCTGCTGCCGGCGCTTTTTACTTTAAGTAGGCACAAATCTAAAGTGTAAGAATCACTGTAAAGTACAGTTTAGACATTCTTGAGGCTAAATCGACCATTTATCTACGTGTGCGGTGGCCGCACGAGGAGCGGCGACGATCGATGTGTCGAGCTTTCGGCAACGTATGCTGTCACCAAAACTTTCCTTCTGAGCGCAGGCGCTGGTACTTCTCGGACTCGAATGTAAGAACGCGCAATTTTGAGTTGGTAATTTGGTACGCGTTAGTGAACTAACATATTGGCATACTTTTTCGACGGATTGCATTAGTCATTTCTTCGGCGGTTTCTTAGTTGCAGTTATCGATATAACTGCAAATGTGTAATCTGGCACGCCGGATGTGTACTGCTACATCATCGCTTGCGCAAAAAAAACTCAATATTAACCCGTGTGCGTGGATATCTGCTGAACAAGACATTTAAATCATTTGTACATGTTGACCAGTAGCAAGTGCGAGAACCAACTATGAAGAAAAAAAAAAAACTATCGGCAGCAACAGCTGACTCTGTGGTTGCTCCTCCAGTCAATTTGAGATTTTTCAGAGTTAAGATGTGAATACTTCAAAAAACTTCGCGCTCTTGCTAATATCCGCACGTCATTCGGTGCCCAGAAGCCGTTCATCACTGTCGAATCAAAGATGCAATCGTGTTTTGGAAAGGAATATTGTGTCTGTCTTGACTATGCGGTTTGTAAACATGAAGTTGAACGGCGCGTTCTTCGGGTAAGTAGTCATTTTACAACCCAACGTATATGTTGTGGCGTGGTGTAGGGAGTAGCGTACTCAGTTCAGAATCAGAAGTGTCGAGTTTGAATCCCGTCAGGAGGTTGTTTTATCTTTTTTTTTCAATTCTTTTTTTTTCAAATTCATGTGAATGCATTTTATTTTACGTATGTATTTATTTCTAATGAATGCGCACCCCCCCCCCCCCCCCGTTTAAACCCTGTGAAGCCATTTTGCGCAGAGTACCGGGACGCTGCCCCTCCAGCGTCCCAGTACCAGCGCCACACTGGGCCCATAATCAGGCATGGCGCTGGACGCTGGTACCCAGTGGCGCTGTTTTTTGCAATAGGGATGGCACTGGTCGTAGTGCAAGGAAGACCTCCTTTGTTCTTGCGGTGCTGAAGCATGGGACACATGCGACGCGATTGCAAAGTCCCAAGGTGCAGCCAATGCCACTCTTTCGGTCATGAGCAAGATGAGTGCGACCGTCCGTACACAAAAGCTGCAGGGCGACGACCTGAGGCTCAACTAAGCAAACTTCTCATGAATGACGAAGAATCTGAACAAGCATCTTTGCCTACAAAACCACAGAAGCAAACGACACCAGACGACGCACCGGTGCTGAACCAAAGCAAGCAACTTTCTTCACTCCTTCACACGAACGCGAAGCGGAGGATGGGAAATCCAGCGGGCACTGACTGTACCCCAACGACAAGCGAACAGATGCGTCCTGCGATGCACGCCGCATCGCAGCTGCAAACAACACGCCCTGAAACGCCGGCATCCCAGGCCAACGCCAATTTGACTCCTTTAAACTGGGCTTCACAGTATTCTTTTGCAAACTAAACACACGAACATGAAGGTTTGCTTGTTGACCTAGATAGTCCAAGGATCGAATTAGCATTGGCGTCTGCAAAGTTCCATCGCGACTCAGACGACTGTGCTCAAGAAGACGAAACACAAGTGAAGTCGGAAGTGCAGTGGAAGGTGGTCAGTGGAGGCAAGAAACAAAACGCTGCCTGACACCGGTCGTCGTCGCTCAAACGCGATGATAGCTGCGCAAACTAAAGCTGAACAACATGGATCCACCCTGGATGACGAGAGCCCAACAAGTGAACGTGCAGCGCTCTCAGCCTGGACGCGCTCACCGATCTCGTCACTGAGCGAGTTCGTGAAAGCAGCGACGCTCAACGTACCAAGAAGGGCTTCCAAAAAGAAACAAACTCAGCTCTACAGACTAGCCATAGACCAAGACCTGGGAATTATTGCAGTTCGGGAAACCAACGTGGAGAGCGTGGACGCCACCAAGAGCCTACTGCAACGTTTCACAGTGCCAGCGTCAGTCATGCAGTTGGTAGGTCGGTAGGGTGTGTGATCTTTGTGCGGGGTAGTATAGGTGCCACTATTCAAAATGTCCCTTCTGATTTACTCGTGAGGTTTGTTGCTTTTGATTTGGCCTTCTTTTTTTCTCAATCGGCGAGTGATTTGTTTATATGCACCTCTTAAATTTGATGAATGGTGTGCGACATTCGAAGAAATTCGTGCCTATTGTGAACCCGAGCGCATAGTTATCCTAATGGGAGATTCCAATTGTGTGATCAGTGCCAATAATAAAACAAGTACTTTCAATTTCAACGAATCAAGCAGAGTTGCGTTAAGGAATGTAATATCTGACTTAGACATTGAGGACGTTGCAGAGTGTATTGGTAAAGGACCAACACTGTATACGCATTTCGATGGCTCCAATCATGCGCGCCTAGATAGGGCCTACGCGTCACTGAAATTAGTTCTGATTATTAGTGAGTACAATGTCCTCCCTATTTCAGTTAGTGATCTCTGCTTCGTATCATCTGTAATGGGTAAAAGAAACAGACGTATACAGACCAGTATTTAACTAGGACACGTGGAAGCTCAATTCTAATCTCTTGGAAGATGAAATATTTATGGACAGTGTTGATTGATATGTGGGGTTTAACGTCCCAAAACCACCATATGATTATGAGAGACGCCGTAGTGGAGGGCTCCGGAAATTTTGACCACCTGGGGTTCTTTAACGTGCACCCAAATCTGAGCACACGGGCCTACATTTCCGCCTCCATCGGAAATGCAGCCGCCGCAGCCGGGATTTGAACCCGCGGCCTGCGGGTCAGCAGCCGAGTACCTTAGCCACTAGACCACCGCGGCGGGGCGATGGATAGTGTTCGAGAGGTGTTGGTAAACATAGACAGTGGAGAAAAAAATATGGAGGGAAATGGGAACAATTTAATCAGGATGTAAAATTGAAAGCTATGCAGCGCTCAAGTGTAATAAAACACGCAAAGAGTGAAGAAGAAAGAACCCTACGCTTAAACCTGAAAGGACTGCTAGCAGTAGAAAGCAACACACTAGGCTTATTCATAAATGATATAAGGTCAGTAAAGTTGAAATTGGAATAAATTGACGAGGAGAAGTATCGTGGTGCGCAAATAGGGGCAAGGGCAGAGAAAATGACCGACGGAGAGAAACTGACCAAAAAAATTCTCGGTCTCAAAAAACGATACACTCAGCGGAATGCTATATACATCAGGTTGAATACATGGGTAATGTTAAAAGTAAACAAAGATTTATAGAGAATACTTACAATGAGTAATACACCCCATTATTTGATAAATGTCAAGTAAGTGTAGATGAATTCAAGAATAATTTCTTTAAATAAATGCCAAAGGTTGAAGACTGCAGGAAAGACAGATTAGAATGTCCTATTTCTAAACCGGAAGTGGCACAAGCAATCGTTGCCCTCCATTTAAGGAAGTCCCCAGTACCTGACGGGTTAACAGCTGCATTTCATAAGGAATTAAAACACGAACTAACACCGATCCTAGCAGCGCTTTTTAACGAAGTTTTAGACATAAAGGTTCTGCCACCTTCTTTTCCGCTATCTCATACTACATTAATCCCATAAACTGAAGACGCAGTTAAATTATGTGACGTAAAATTTTACAGGCCAATCAGTCTATCAACTATCAAATATCGACAAGATTTTGATAAACAGACTGCAAACACTTATTAATAACGTTGTAGGTGACCACCAGACATGTGGAATTAAAGGACACACTATATTCACAAACAATGACGAAGCACGAAGCGTATTGGAGTGCTGCGATCCCACAAACGATCATATCGTGATGATTCAGATAGATTTAAAGAAAGCGTTTGACCTGGTACCTCACGAATTTTTTTTCTTAGACTATGTCAATGTTGGTAAAGTAATTCGAAATACAGTTCGAATAGCATATACTGGGTGTAAAACTCGGCTAATCATGAACAAAGTTCTTCGGAAACGAAATAATGTCACACTTCTGTACGACAAGGCTGTCCTTTGTCTTCTCTCCTATTTCCTATTTATACGGTGTCATATTGCCAAAAATGCATAAAAGCAGCAACATAGAAGGTACAAGCTACAAGAAGCTGAAGTACGGGTACTGGCATACGCTGAAGATATAGCTGTGTTTTGTAAAGATTATGATAGTATCGCTGAAACCATGAAAATTGTGAACCTTTATTGTCATACAAGTGGTAGTTTGGTAAACTGGAGCAAGTGCGTAGGTTACCGGCACGGCGAATGGCCTGTGACTCCACAATTGGTGGCTGGTATTTCATGGACTAATACTTCGGTACGAAACCTAGGTGTGCCATTAGAATATTATTGTGACAGGGAACCATACTGATGACGTCAGGCCGTGGAATTACGAGAAAAAGCTGAACAACTCAAAGGCTTTCAGCTACCAATTTTCACCAGACAGACCTTTTGTAAGATATTTTTGTCAGTAAGCTCTGGTATGTTCATCAAGTATTGCATTGTTCACGTTTGAATGTACAGAAGCTTCATTGAACATGTGCTGTTTTCTTGTAGGGTTATTCTTGGGAGCGAACAAACAAAACTGTCTTGATCAGCTGGGTTCTCTCTGGTGGACTTGGTCTGTGTCATTTGTACCTTCGTCAGTTAGTTAATCGGTTCATGGTTTTCCGAAATAATCGAGACCCATTCATACGTACTGTTATACAGCTTAGGCTTGGAAGACAGTTACCCTAATTTGTGGTAGCATGTGGTCACATGAAAGCAAGCATTAGAGGTTATCTAAAAGAAGTTGTGATTCGTGTCTCTTTCTAAAAACACGTTTTTATTGGAATACCTCTGTACAGTATCGCGTAAAAAGTTATACAAAAATCTAGTATGAACAGTTCTTCCTGCTCGCCTATATATAACATTATACCATGTAGGCCCTGGCCAGTATGTCTTAAGATGTGTAAAAAATGGAGGTATTACCTGGAGCTAAATCCTTTTTCTTCAAATCGCACACTGGGACCTTGCCCGTGAAAACATGGATGAAGAAAAAGGCTTATTCGTTTCTTGGGATGCTGATTGCTTTCTCTGCAAAAAGCCGGAAACAATCGAACATGTTTTCCTGGACTGCTGGGATGCAGTCTTTTTCTGAGATGTTCTCCAAAATACTTTGAAAAAGGATCTGCCTCTTGAAGCCTACGGCATAAGATTTCTACCAGTATCAAATGAAGAAGGAATACCTTTTGACCTAGTTATGTTACTGGGCCTGCACGGTATATGTTGGTGCGCTGGCGGTGCGCCATGCACCGCCAGCACACCGTCAGTATACCGTGCACATCAGAATGTACGCCAGCGCACATCAGACTGGCGGTGCGCCATGCTGATGTTAATACACCTCCGGTTCGCCAATACTTCTTTCAAGTAGTGTGTTCATTCGTGGAATCACAAAAGGTTCAACAATAGGTGCCCGATTGGCTTCGTCAAATAGAAAGCCTTCTACAGAAGAAGGAATTTTAAAAAGCCTGTTAAGTTTGACGCTTTTTACCTCTTTTTTTGTTCATGTTTGTCCTTTGTTTGATGTACATTTGTTTGTGAATGTTGTATGTATATAGGCAATAAAGAAAGAAGAAATAAAAGCTACGGGGTGGCATGGTGGTTAACGCCTTACTTTCACGATGCAGAGGTGTCACGTTCAATTCCCCGCGCCGGAGCGTTTTTCTGGATTTCTGTCTTTTTTGCGTTTTCATATATATAGATACGTATGCATATACAGTGCATGACATCTACGCTGACGTTAACGCCGACACCGGCGGCAAAATCCAGCCAAGAGTGTCCATATAGTTGTTACCGCAATAAACCCTTCGCAGTGGCAATTGTGAGACAACTGTTCACGAGCACAATAGCCTAATTGTTCGAAAACTTACGTAGCCAATTTGTCGAAAACCACTACAGCGATACATAAGCTTTGAAAAGGTAGCTTTGGCAGCCGTACAGTAGAGCATCTTTTTGCTTAGCCTGTCTCAATCACAATCACGAAAGGCGAGGGCACGCTGGCCATGCGTCAGCAAAAGCAGTCACAGGAGCGGCTATCTACGCATTCTGTGAGCTAGTTGAGCTATAAAATTCACATAAAAAGTAAGTGGTAAACTCTTGAAGGTGCGCACCAAACCACCATGGAAAAGTGAGAGATGGCTCGTTCACCTGGTAATGCGCCGTGCCGAAGTACGCGCTGAATAAACACATGCAAGCTTTGATAGCAGACTGCTTGGATACGCGCCCAAATCCGGTGGCCCATCTTACCAAACTGCCTGCATGTGCCCGCTGTTTCTGAACAAAACAAAAAAATGGGCGCACAACCACATATCAAAGACGAATGCTTAAATAAAGTAAACTTCTAATTTGTTGTTAGAGAGAGAGAGAGAGAGAAGTAAACGTTTATTTTGAAACAGTGCCCCGAGCAATGCCCGGGGTCACCCTGAAGTGGGAGGGCTCCTTAGTCCAGGAACCCTAGTCCAGGAACCCTCTGGCTTCTACTGCCCTCTTCGCCCTGGCGACGAGTTGTTGTTGCTCTTCCAGGTCCTCGAGGGCGAGCTTCGCCTCCCACGTTTCGGTTAGGTCTTCGTTCGTCCGTCCTGCTGCGTTATCAGTCGTGTGTTGTTGCAGATTACGTCTGGCAATACACTGGCATGCAAGAAGCAAGTGCGCCAGGGTGTCCGGTACGTTGCAAAGCGGGCACAGAGCTATATCTCATTGGGTAGAGACGGTGCATTAGGGCCCCATGTGTGTATGTGCTGCTTTGCAGGCGTCTCAGTATTACGCTTTCCTCTTTTGTCAGTTTTGGGTGTGGCGGAGGGTATACTCGTCGCTCCAGCCTGTAATGCTGGAGTAACGACGAGCAGGTGTTTTGAACAACTTCCGTCTCTTAGACGACGGGTCGAATGTCCTGTGGACAGGGGGCAGCCCGGCTGACGTGCTCGCGAGAAGCGGCGTGGGCCGCTTCATTTCCCTGCAGACCCTCATGTCCTGACAGCCATAATACACAAGTGTATGGGAGTGGAGCGCTTCGCCGTTTCAAAATATTGATGGCATTGGCTGACATAAGGCCCTTAGCGAAATTCTCGCAGGTGGCTTGTGAGTCGGTGAAAATCACCGCGGCGTCTGTACATGTTGTGGATGCTAGAGCGATTGCCGATTCTTCTGCGGCGTCTGAATTGAGTGCGTTGACCGTCACCGACGCTCATTCTCGGCCTTGAGAATCGACGACGCTGACAGCGTACGCGTTTCTATGCGGATACTTGGCCGCGTCAGTGTAGCGGGCGTCCGAGTCTTGCTTGAACTTTCGTCGGATAGCGTTAGCTCTAGCTTTGCGTCTACTTTTGTGGAAAGTAGGATGCATGTTGCGTGAAACAGGTGCGATGGACAGCGACTCTCTAATGTACAGCGGGATGCGCTTTTTCCGGTCTGCATCGGCGATGAACGTGTCGCTGTAGTTGAGGCACCGGAGCACCGACCTCCCCGTGGGCGTCAGCTTGAGCCTATCCAGCTGCCTGTTCCTATGCGCTTCGATGAGCTCTTGCCACGTGTTGTGGACGCCCAACTTTAGGAGACGTGTGGTAGAGGCCTGTGGCGGAAGTCCCAGGGATACTTTAGAGGCCTTTCTTATCATGATATTAAGTTTTTAAATTTCAGCGCTTTTCAAATTCAGGTACGGCGTGCCATACGTAATGCGGCTGGTGAACAGAGCTTGCATTATACGTAGCGTGTCGTGCTCTTTGAGTCCGTTTCGTTGATTCGCAATCGTCTTGACGAGGTGCGTGAGTTGTGATAGTGTCCGTTAGAGTTTCAGTATGGTGGCAGCTCCCGATCCATCTTTGTAGATGTGAACTCCAAGCACTCGCAGGGTCTCGACTTTTGGAATTAAGGTCCCTTTAAGCGTTACGCTAGGGTCGGGCTCGTCGTATAGAGGGGGTCTGCCTCTTGTTCTCGCTTTGAGGACGAGGTGCTCGGATTTCTCGGGGGCACAGTAGAGAGCGCAGTTTCTGAGATACTGTTCGATGGCATCTACGGCGGTTTGTAGGCAGGTCTCTTGTCTCCCAGTGTTCGAAGCCCTGGTCCAGAGCGTGATGTAATCAGCGTAGATCGCGTGCCATAAATCACGTATTTTGTCGAGAATTTTTGGCAGATTGATCATAGCCACATTGAAAAGTAACGGCGAGATGACCGAACCCTGCGGCGTTCCTTTTTTCGGTAGTTGGAAGCTTTTGCTGCGGATGTTCCATATGCCCACAGTTGCCGTACGGTCCGTCAGAAAGTTTCTGACATACGTGTAGGTTTTAATGCCGCAGCCAACGCCTTCGAGGTTATTGAGGATCGCGTCGTGGCTGACGTTATCGAAGGCCGCCTTGACGTCGACTCCAAGTATGGAGTACTTTCTTCGATGGATGAGGTGATCAAGGAGGTCTTCTTTGCGTAGTAAGAGCACGTCGTGCGTCGAAAGATGCTGCCTGAAGCCGAACAAGGTGTCCGGTAGGTGTCCACTATCTTCCAGGTACTGGGTTAAGCGGTCGTGCACCCTTTGTTCGAACAGCTTTCCCACGCACGAGGTGAGAGAAATCGGGCGTAGGTTCTCGATGCTGACCGGTTTGTTAGGCTTAGGTATCCTGGTGATTTCCGAGTGCTTCCATACCACAGGTAGCTCTCCTTTATCCCAGCAGTCGTTGTAATATTGGAGAAGAGCCGTGGTGGCCTGGTGCGGTAGGTTGCGTAAGTGCTTGTTGACAATCCTGTCTATTCCGGGGCTGGTATTTCTTGTCAACTTCGTTAGGGATGTATGCAGTTCAGCCAGACTGAAGGGCCAGTCTAGTTCAGTGTTTGGTGCGCCAGCGTATTCTTTGGTGTGAATTGAAGCCCCAGTGGGTGCATCGCCACAGAGCTTCTAATTTGTTGTAACAAATAAAAATAAACTACTGAATATTAAACGTTTAATTAGTTGTTTTGTTTTTGATAATTGTCCCCCCCCTCACCTAGGTGCGCTTCAATCGTCACGTGGTTGTTGATGCCTGTCGCAATGGGTTTCAAACACTTTTTCTTCAGACTCCACGACGTATTTAGATTGACCTTGGATGTTATTTTAAATGTGAAGCATTTCTTAGTGAACTTCAGCACCTTTGAGCATATCTATCTATCTATCTATCTATCTATCTATCTATCTATCTATCTATATATATATCTATTTATCTATCTATCTATCTATCTATCTATTTATCTATCTATCTATCTATCTATCTATCTATCTGTCTGTATAGCTACTTACGTTTGGGCACTCTCGTAGTCACCCCCTTAACGCCCCGCCGCGGTGGTCTAGTGGCTAAGGTAATCGGCTGCTGACGCGCAGGTCGCGCGTTCGAATCCCGGCTGCGGCGGCTGCATTTCTTATGGAGGCGGAAATGGTGTAGGCCCGTGTGCTCACATTTTAATGCACGTTAAAGAACCCCAGGTGGTCGAAATTTCTGGAGCCCTCCATTACGGCGTCTCTCAAAATCATATGGTGGTTTTGGGACGTTAAACCCCACATATCAATCAATAGTCACCCCCTTAACTTGGCGTGAACCAAAATTATCTTGGAAGAGTAAGATAGTTTGACGAATATGACGCGCTGGTCAAGACCTGAATAACGTCACAATCCCGTCGCATACGTCATCCAACACTTCCCGCCATACAGTGGCCCATACGCATGGGCGGGTATGTACCACTGGTAGGTGGATATGTGTCACAGGTGATTGACACTTAGTGTCTGTCCAGGAACGACGAGAACACACATGGGAAATTTGAACGCGCGAGTGTTATGAAATACCCGACATCACTATAGCGTCAACCCGACAAATGCAAAGAAATAATGTCAGGGTCTCAGCTGGAAGCGAACCCAAGCATTCTTTGTGGCAATGTAGCATTTCACCATAGAGCTATGCCAGGTCTCGGAACTATTCCAATAGACGCTGATATTCGTGAAAGGTCAATAGTGGTTGCAGTGCTGCCTACCCAATTTTATAAACATTACATATGCACTCTTTTGATACAACCGTCACGTCGGATTAATGTCAATTGTAGTTAGCTGCCATGCGCTGAATTTGATTTATGTAGCAGTGTCCACGGCCAGCATCCTCGCGAGCATCTGCGCTTCATATAGGCTTCTGGTGATGCTAATACGCATGTTCCCATTGGCATCAATGCGCAGGTGCGAACAACTGGTTACATAAGCCTCTGCAACTCTTCAGCATACGTCTGTGCGCGCAACGTATATATATATATATATATTATGAAGTCTTGGTTTGGAAGACCTTTATTAGGCCCGAGAAACCGGCAGCCGACAGCGGAGATGCACGAACCAAGATGATGATGATACGTGACAACGATGAGGATGCATAAGCAATACATGATAATGATGATAATGTACAGATGAAGAGGATTGGTATACTAAATGCCCACACTGATTCCCCCCACGTGAGAGCGGCCAGCCTGGCCGCGGCAAGTCAAGGGGACAAAGAACGTCGCATGAAGGGCTTCATACAGGAGACATGGACGACTTCAGTAGTTCGATAACGGCGATCTGCTGGGGCTACAAGTGGCGTCACGCGATAATTTACTGGTGAAATTTCTTCAAGAACTGTGTACGGCCCGATAAATCGTGGCTGGAACTTGTCGCACAAACCAGGTGTGCGAATAGGCGTCAAAAGGAGCACTTCGTCTCCAGGTTGAAAGGACACAGCACGATGCGATTCATCATAAACCAGCTTTATGTCTTGCTGTCGGGCTTCAGTGTTTATACGAGCACGTTGGCGGCTCTTTGCGAGCCGCAAAACGTATTCCTCTGAAGAGGATGGAGATGAATCCGCATGGTAGGTAAAGAAGGAGACGTCCAGCAAAGAAGTAGGGGAGCGTCCATAAACTAGGTAAAATGGTGAGTAGCCGGTTGTCCGCTGAATAGCCGTATTGTAGGCGAAAGTGACAAATGGTAGAACTACATCCCAGTTCTTGTGGTCTGGTTGAATGTAGGCGGCGATCATGTCACCAAGAGTGCGGTGGAATCGCTCAGTGAGGCCGTTAGTTTGGGGATGATAACTAGAGGCAGTCTTGTGAGTTGTGCCAGAGGCGCAAAGAAGTTCGTTCACTAGTTGTGAAAGGAAGACCCTTCCACGGTCGCTGAGCAATACACGTGGGGCACCATGACGCAGTATAATGGCTCGGAGGATGAAGTCGGCAATTTCAGAAGCTGAACCGGTAGTGACAGATGCCGTCTCGGCGTAGCGCGTCAAATGGTCAACGGCTGTTACTATCCATCGGTTTCCAGCAGCACTGACTGGAAGGGGGCCATAAAGATCGATGCCTACAACTTCGAATGGTGTGGCTGGGCATGGAAGAGGCTGTAGTGTACCGGCTGGAGCAGATGTGGGTAGTTTTCCACATTGGCAGGTAGTGCAGGACCCAACGTACCGAGCTACACTAGTGGTAATACCTGGCCAATAAAACCGACTTCGAAGGCGATCATAGGTTTTGTGGTAACCAAGGTGACCAGCCGTCGGATGGTCATGAAGTGCTCTGAGGACTTCGGACCGAAGCGATCGGGGTAGAACGCGAACCCAGCGCTGACCGTCAGGATGGTAAATTTTGCGGTACAGCACCGAGTTGTCCAGCTTAAACTGCGAGAGTTGGCGACGGAGCCTCGCATTAGGTGGACGGGAACTGCCAGTGAGGTAGCCTATAATACGTCGACAGTATGGGTCAGCCAGCTGTCGAGAAGAAAAATCCTGCGGGTCGTCCGAAGGCAGCTGGTCCATAGAGGCGAGAGAGGAAACCGCCGTAGACGTGGACTCCGAGGGCGTGTTGTGCGAATTGATTGCGGAAACCCCGAGTGGAGTCGCTGGTAGTGGGCAGCGAGAAAGAGCGTCGGCGTCACTATGTTTCCTGCCACACTTGTATACGATGGCAAAATCATACTCTTGTAGGCGTAGAATCCAGCGGCCGAGGCGTCCCCGACAAGTTCTTGAGTGTCGAAAGCCAACATAGAGCGTGGTGGTCGGTCACAATTGTGAAATGGCGGCCGTGAAGATAGGGACGAAATTTCTGCACTGACCAAACGACGGCGAGGCACTCCTTCTCGGTGATCGTGTAGTTCCTCTCGGCTGCGGAGAGGACGCGGCTGGCGTACGCAACGACTCGCTCTCGCGAAGAGCTGTCGCGCTGGAGGAGGACGGCTCCTAAACCGTGGCCGCTAGCGTCCGTATGGAGGAAGGTCGGTGCACCATCGTGAAAATGAGAAAGTACAGGATCGGTCGTGAGGGCACTCTTCAACCTGTCGAAAGCCGATTCACATTCCTGAGACCACTGAAAGGGCGTACCAGAAGCAAGTAGCTTATGGAGTGGTGCGGCTATGGAGGCAAAGTTTTGTATGAATCGCCGAAAGTAAGAGGCAAGACCAAGGAAACTTCGCAAATCTTTCGGCTTCTCAGGGCGAGGGAAGCGAAGCACCGCAGCAGTTTTCTCAGGGTCTGGACGAATTCCGTCCTTGCTCACAACATGACCAAGGACCTTGATAGATCTGCTGGCGAAATGGCACTTCTTGGTGTTAATTTGAAGACCAGCGCCCGCAAGGCAAGTCAGGATCTCGTCCAAGCGTTGCAGATGTTGAGGAAACGTCGACGAAAAGACAACAATGTCATCGAGGTAACATAGGCATGTCTTTCATTTCAGGCCACGCAGCACGGTGTCAATCAAGCGCTCAAAAGTTTCGGGCGCATTGCATAGACCAAACGGCATAACATTGAATTCGTATAGGCCGTCCGGGGTTGCAAACGCCGTTTTTTCTTTGTAATCTTCGTGCATGGGGATTTGCCAATAGCCGGAACGCAAGTCGAGGCTTGAAAAGAATTCAGCACCTTGTAAGGAATCGAGGGCGTCGTCGATACGTGGCATGGGGTATACGTCCTTCCTAGTGATCTTATTGAGTGCTCGGTAATCGACGCAAAATCGTACGGAACCGTCTTTTTTACGCACCAGAACCACTGGAGACGACCAAGGACTGGTTGAGGGTCGGATTATCTCCCGTTGCAGCATATCGTCTACGTTTTCCTCATTGATTTTCCGTTCGGCTAGGGAGACGCGGTAAGGACGACGATGCACAATGGATGTTCCGTCGGTCTGAATACGATGTGCTGTAGCAGTTGTCTGACCCAGGCTGGATGAATGAATGTCAAAAGAGTTTGCATGCTTTTGCAACAAATCAAGCAGCTGCTGCTTCTGTGAGTCTGTCAAGTCCTTGTTGATGGCTGCTGTAAAGGCCGAGGAAGCAGTATAATCTCCAAGATGGCCTTTAGGGGAGGCAGGGGTAAGAGGCACGACGCACACCGGCTCCAGATCGGCAACGCAGGCGACAGTAGTGCCCCGCGGCAGTAAAATTTTATCTGGTGTGGTGTTCGTAGCAGCGAGGACAGCTGATCCATTGTTGAAGCGAGCCACACCTGATGCGAGAGCTATGCCTTTATTGAGGCAACGGGGCGATGGAGTGACCAAAATGTCACCAGAGTGAACGTCGTTGGACAAAACAGTGACTAATTGATGTTCATTTGGGGGTAACTCGATGTCTACAGCAGCGACGAGTCGAAGTGGCCTGTAGGTTTCGTCACTAAGCAAGTGGTCTGTGTCAGTAAGATGGACGACACGTTGTGCACAACAAATAGCCGCGGAAGCAGATGAAAGAAAGTCCCAGCCTAAAATGAGTTCGTGGGAGCACGGGGATAGCACAGCGAATTGTATATAATGAAGAATGTCGTCGATTAGCACACGGGCAGTACAGAGAGCGGAAGGGCGAATCATTGTTCCCTGGGCTGTAACCAGTGTCGGTCCATCATAAGGCGTCGTGACTTTTTGAAGACGGGTACACAAATCAGCACGAATAATAGAAAACCCAGCCCCAGTGTCCACCAAAGCATCAATGTCCACTCCCTCAACTGAGACTGCAATCATATTGTAAGGGCGCGCTGGAGGAATTGGAGTACTGTGTTGGAATGCAGTTTGTCCTCCAAAAACTGCATCGCTTAGTTTTCAGGACGCCGATCAGAAGCGAGGGAAGCAGGCTGAAGAGGAGAAGAGGAGCGACGGTAGGGCGATGGTGAACGGCGTCTGGTTGATTGATGACTACTGCGCAGTTCACCGGATGCTGGCGGAGATGGAGACCGACGCGGCGGTGACGAATAACGACGGCCCTGGTACAAGGCTCCTGCGGTATAGTCTCGTTCGCGTATGTCGTACCCTCGGCGCTCATCTTGCTGGCGCTTGCGGCAAAAGCGTGAATTGTGACCACGATAGCCACAATAATAGCACGTAGGGCGAGTTGATCGATAAGAAGGGTAGTAGCTTGTGTTAGATGCACCGGGAGAGAGAGCAGTGAGAGGGACAGATGGTGGCTCAGGCGGTGGTGATGGAAAGCTCGTGGGAAAGCTTCTGGGAGGTGCGGCAGCAACCGACGCGTACGTTGGTGGCGGCGGCGTCGAGCTGACGGTGCCTGATGGTGCGGCGACGGCATGCGAGAACGATGGGAGAGTACGAGCGACAGTGGGCTGCAGGTGGGCCATGTGGGTCATGGACGTGAGCTCCTCCCTGATGACATCCCGCAATGACGTTGAAGAAGACTGCATGGGACACACTGAAGGTAGTGTGAATCCCAGTGATTCTAATTCTTCGCGTATAATCACCCTTATTGTGTCTCGTAGGTTTAGATCTGCCGTAATACGGGCCGCGTCACTGTCCGGTTGTAGGCGCATAGACTCGAGTTCTTCGAGGCGCTGACAGGTTGTCGCAACGTCAGCAACAGTAGCTGGATTCTGGATTGCAAGGGCATTGAATGCGACGGGTGCAATCCCCTTAAGAAGCTGGCGTACCTTGTCTGACTCTGTCATTGGGGTTTCAACCCGGCGGCAAAGTGAAAGGACATCCTCGATGTAGGATGTATACGACTCGCCGATGTGCTGTTTCCGAGCCGCCAGAGCTTTCTTTGCCAGATCCGAACGAACAGTCGGTGTGCCAAAGACATGCCGAAGCTGATCTTTGAAGGCGGACCAGTCGGGGATGTAAATGTAGTGGTTGAGGAACCACGTCTTCGCGACACCCGTGAGGTAGAATGACACGTAAGCGAGTTTGTAGGTGTTATCCCACCGGTTAGCAGCGCCGACACGTTCGAAATCGTCCAGCCATTCCTCCACATCTTCCCCGCGCATACCGGCGAAGGGATGGGGCTCACGCTGGGGGCTGTTAATGACGTGAAAAGGCGCGGCACGCGGTGGCGGAGTGGGAACGGCTGCAGCACCGACCTCTTCTTGGTGCGACATATTTCCGGACACCTGGCCCAAGCGGCGACCTGAACGTAGCTCCAGGGGGTAGAGTGGTCGAGAGGATGACGAGGGATCTAACAGCACGCTCCACCACGTATGAAGTCTTGGTTTGGAAGACCTTTATTAGGCCCGAGAAACCGGCAGCCGACAGCGGAGATGCACGAACCAAGATGATGATGATACGTGACAACGATGAGGATGCATAAGCATTGCATGATAATGATGATAATGTACAGATGAAGAGGGTTGGTATACTAAATGCCCACAATATATATATATATATATATATATATATATATATATATATATATATATATATATATATATATATATATAATTAAAATAAGTGAAAGAAGTGTATACCTAAAGGCTCGATTTTCCCTGTTTTAACACAATATTAATGAGCTCTAACAGCAGTAATGCCAAGGAATGTACATGGGAAGTTATTAGAACCAATGGAATGTAAATAAGAAGAAAGAAGAAAGAAAAGTGGATGAAAAAATAACCAGCCGTGAGCAGGAATCGAGCCTATGACCTTCAAATAGCGCGATCGATGCTCTAACCACTGAGCTACCACAGCGGCCTTCCCTCCATCTGCTTTTTTGGGTTTATATGTGAATTTAGAAGTAGGAGTGACAGTCAGCGCCATCTATAAGCCAAGTGACGAGTGTGAAAACACCCTTTTATGAACATGTTTGGCGTCACGTAGCACGTGAACTTATTATGAGCGGGCAGCCGAATAATAGTCCCTCGTATACAACCTAATGACCCCAAGTCAGCCAGTACGAGACCCTCGTTCAATGAAATAAGGAAAAGAAGTGTATACCTAAGGGCTCGTTTTTCCGTGTTTTAACACAATATTAGTGAGATTTAACAGACAGTAATGCCAACGAATGTACAGGGGAAGTTATTAGAACCAATGGAATGTAAATAAGAAGAAAGAAGAAAGAAAAGTGGATGAAAAAATAACCAGCCGTGAGCAGGAATCGAACCTACGACCTTCGAATAACGCGTTCAATGCTCTAACCACTGAGCTACCACAGCGGCCTTCCCTCCATCCACCTTATTGGGTTCATATGTGAATTTATAAGTAGGAGTGACAGTCAGCGCCATCTATAAGCTAAGCGACGAGTGTGAAAACACCCTTTTATGCGCATGTTTGGCGTCACGTAGCACGTGAACTTATTATGAGCGGATATATATATATATAGATATATATATATATATATTATATATATATATATATATATATATATATATAATATATATATATATCTATATATATATTATATATGTATTATATTTATATATATGTATATATATATATATATATATATATATATATATATATATATATTATATATATATATATATATAAGGGAAAGAAGTGTATACCTAAGGGGCTCGTTTTCCGTGTTTTAACACAATATTAATGAGATATAACAGACAGTAATGCCAAAGAATGTACAGGGGAAGTTATTAGAACCAATGGAATGTAAATAAGAAGAAAGAAAAGTGGATGAAAAAATTACCTACTGTGAGCAGGAATCGATGTTAGCTCACTCTACACAAATATCCCACATGACGATTGTGTAAGGGCACTTGTTGAATCGTATGGCACACACAACCCTGTCGCTTATCCAAGCAAAAAAGTAATTGAAATCTTCACAAGACTTGTACTCGATTTGAACAGCTTCGAATTTAACAACCAGTACTATCTTCAAATCAGTGGTACGGCAATGGGTACAAGAATGGCCCCAAACTACGCTAACATATTCATGCACCACATAGAGTCCAATTTTCTTTCATCTTGTAATATCAAATCATTACTCTATAAACGGTACCTAGATGATATATTCATAATTTCGACACATTCGGAGAACGAGCTCCTCAAATTCATACAGGCATTCAACTAGGTACACCCCAGCATTTATTTTACACACACCTACTCTAACACTGAAATAAATTTTCTTGATGTACTCATTCGAGTTGACGATGGTGCGTTGGTAACTAACGTATACAGAAAACCTACAGACAGGCAACAATACCTGCACTTCAAAAGCTGCCACCCGCGACATTGCAAGACCAGCATTCCCTATTCCCAAGCACACAGATTTCGACGAATCTGCTCCCGCACCGAGGACTTCCACAAAAACAGCACACATATGCGCGAAGTACTCCTTAATCAAGAATACCCGCCAGCTATCATCGATGACGCCATCAAAAGAGCTGAAAATCTGGACCGCCAGATTCGTCTCAACCACCAGAGAAACGCCGACCAACACCGCAACAAAAACTTGCTATTAACTTTCACGAGCAACCCACCGAACATAAACAAGGTCCTAAGAAAACACTTTAACATATTGGAACAGAGCGTGCGACTATCCAAAATTTTCACTTCTCCTCCTTGTGTTGTATACAGAAGGCCAAAAAATATGAAGGATCATTAATTAAATTCAAAGATAGGTGTGAAATCTCAAATTGGGTGTCACCCTTGCGGAAAAAGCAGATGCAGGGTATGCAAACACATGCAGACAACGACAGTGGCGAAAAGCACCCACTCGGATTTTAAGCACAGGATAAGAGGTGCACTAGACTGTGACTCAGGCAACGTCATATACCTCCTGGAATGTGGGGTATGTAACAAGCAATACGTGGGCCAGACAGACACTCCGTTTAGAATTAGATTACACAACCATCTGGCACATGTACGATCTCTGCCAGGCCTTCCACTTTCAAAACACTGCACATTAAAAGGCCACAGCTTTGATGACATCAGGGTTACACTACTAGAAAACAACTTTCGAACAATCAGAGAACGGGAACAACGGGAATCTTATTTTATCTACAAATTTAACACGATAAAATACGGAATAAATGAACACCCAGGCACTCTGTCTGCGTTACGACCGCTAAAAGACGCAAATGCTTCTCTCTAATCAGTCCGGTTTCACTACGACAATAATATTACCCGCTAACAAAGCTTTTGGCCTATGCATCTGACAACATAGAAATGATTTGCCTCATCAAGCACAGCCAGAACGCACAGATCAGTGGTCCCGGATGTCGTACGGTCCCCCTCCCTCCCCCTTTCTTTTTTTTTCTTCTTTAAGTTGCAACGCACATTCTGTTCCTTCACTGACAAGGAGCTGACAGCTAGGTGGTTTCGTTAACTTTTTCGTGCATGCGTGCATGTCTTCCCAGTGAGCCGCAACTGTGTGGTGACTGTCTCGGATGTCGTAAAGTCTCCCCCCTCCCCCCCCCCTGGTTTTTTTTCTCCTTCTTTAACTTTTAACGCACATTCTGTTCCTTCACTGACAAGGAGCCAATGCATATAATGAATATCGATGGCGGTGCCTCATTCACCGGCTTTTTCGCTCCTCCCGATGCCACCAGCATGCACTTAAAGCGCTTAAGCCCTCTCCATTAACTTGTCATACACTTCAAAGAGGAACGAGCCGCCAGCGGAGTACACGGAAAGGTGAAATACAAAAACGGCAGCTCTCTGCCCACTTGGGGAAGTGTGGGTGCGGGGGAGGTATTGTTGACAATGATGACATTCCTCATCTACCTCTGCCCTACTCTGTTGAAATGCTGCCCCTTTCTAATTAAACCGTGTCGGTCTTGCTTCTTCTCCTAGATTTTATATATTTTATTTAATGTTTGTCCTCCCGTTTCGCTGTTTCTTCTTTTTTCTCTCTCTCTCTCTCTCTTTCAATTGACCCCTCCCCTCCTGTCTCGACAGGATATAAAAAGGCACGGAACATGTGTAAATAGTATTATGCCTTGAAAAAGACAGGGTTCCTGTCGAAACGTCGGCACAATAAACAGTTGTTATGTGAAAGCGCATCTACTTTCATATATATATATATATATATATATATATATATATATATATATATATATATATATATATATATATATATATCGTCCAGTAGATCCTCCGTGAGCGGTCACAACGTGGTTTATTTCCACGTTTCGGCCTAGAGTCTGGCCTTCATCAGGATTAAAGATACACTTTGTTGGTGCTCAGCTTTATACAATCTCAAATCAGAGGGCAAGGAAAGAGGAAAAAAAAGGAAAGAAAAAAGAAAAAAGAGAAGAAGAGAAAAATATTATACGGTGGACGCCCCTCAGGTGCCCCCCTTCCACTCTTCCTTCCACTTCCCCCTTCATCTCTCTCCCCCATCACCCCTTCACCTTTCTGATGTCAGCTGTCTGTGTATGTTTTCGTTCACTAACGCATTCCTCCCGATCAGACGGCCCCTCCTGGCACTGGCGGTTCGGTGTGGGGCAAACGAGCTTTTCAGGAAGTCCTAAGCCTTTAACTACTCGGGGTCCCGTAAACAATTCGTCGTAGAGGGAGGGGTGCCGCGTATTGTGGCAGAGGCTGGTAAGCGGGCATTTTGGGAAGTTCTAAGCCTTTAACTACTCCGCTCCCTGTCAACATTTCGTCGTAAAAATAGGGGTGCCCCGTATTGCGGTAGGCTGTGCAAGCGGGTGCAATGCAAATTCCTTGCACGCTTCTAAATTACGCGTGTAGTGGGGGCTTCCCGGCTGTGCACAGGGTTGCTGTTGGGCATGTCGTGCATGGCACAATTGATTGGGTAGTAAAACAAAACAGAAAACAGACGACAGCTGCAACTAGGAAGAGTAGTTACACTTGGAATTGTTTTGGGTTGTCCAGTGCCCTTCACAGCTGCAGTGTCGTGAACTCAGTTACTATTTTCATTGTTGCCGTTATTGTTTTCTAATGCTTTAATTGCTGCAAGTGTACCAGGATTCTCATTTATTCCTCTATCGAGGGTGTTAAATCAGTGGATAAGGTAAGACTCTCGTTGTTCACGTTCTCGATTTGATTTAAATCCCGTCTCTAAGAGCGTTACTGATAGTTTGCCGAATGCATGGTCGGGAAGTTTGAGATGTTTTGATAGAGGTAGACTTGGGGCTGATTTCGCATGGGCTCTGTGATTATTGAAGCGAATCCTAATTAGTGTTTCTGTTTGTCTGATGTACTGCATACCACACACGTTGCATTCGAGTAGGTACACCACATTAGAGGAATCGCATGTTAGGTTTCCTCGTATGTTAATCGAAAACTTGGATTGCGTGCTGGTTGCTTTGTCTGTTTCTCGCATCGCCTTACATACAAGACATCGTGGCTTTAAGCAAGGGCGGCAGGAATTATTGGGGGGTGATGTGTTAACTTGGGAGTGGACAAGGGTGTCTTTGAGGTTACGTGGTCGTTGGTAGACGACGCCTGGAGCAGATGGAAATGCGCGTTTCAGACGTTCACTTTGTTCCAGAATGTTGTAATGTCGTTTAAGGATTTTGTTTACATTGGGGAAGTTTGTGCTGTAAGTCAAGCAGAGGTTTGTTCGTTGTGGGTCTTCTTGCGGTGGTCGCTTCATAAGTAAGTCTTCACGCTTTAGTTTTCTCGCTTTTTGAACAGCGTCATTAATTACATGTGGGGGGTATTTTTGTTTCTCGAGCATAAGTTTTAGCCTCTGTGAGCTCGTGTCAAAGTCAGCGTCTCTAGAGCAGATTCGCTTAAACCGGTGAGCCTGGCTGTATGGAATACTGTTTTTACAGTGGCGTGGGTGATCGCTTTGGTAATGGAGGTATTGTTGTCGATCCGTTGGTTTGCGATATAGGGTTGTAGAGAGCTTCTCTTGTTCTATCGTTATGGTAACATCAAGAAAATTTACGGTAATTTGCGAGTATGTGTGTGTGAAGTGCATGTTCGGATGTACAGCATTGTAAGTGTCGATAAAGCTGAGAAGTTGGTCCTCGCTGTGGGTCCAAATAAGAAAGATGTCGTCTATGTATCTTCTGTATAACATTGGTTTCAAGGAACTTTGTGCAAGAAATTCAGATTCTAGCTTTCCCATAAATATGTTGGCATAATTAGGTGCCATTTTGGTGCCCATAGCGGTCCCGCTGATTTGTCGAAAATACTCTTCGTTAAGCTCGAATGAATTTAATTCGAGGACCATCCTCGTTAAAGTTGCAATGGCAGAAAAATCTGGGGTGTTAGATTGTCTATGGTTTGTGTACATGTTTTGTAATGCAGCTATTCCGTCATCGTGAGGAATATTTGTATATATTGAAGAGACATCAAGAGTAACCAAGTACGAGTTTTTCGGCACACAGATACCCGCAATATCTCTAAGAAAATGTGTGGTGTCTTTTATGTACGACGCGAGGGTGCATGGAATGTGGCTTATTAGTTTGTCCACGTACCCTGATATGGGTTCAGTTATTGTACCGATGCCTGATATGATTGGTCGACCTGGGTTACCGGGTTTATGAATTTTTGGGAGGATGTAGAAGCGACCTGGACGAGGGTATGCTGCTTGCATCAGTTTGTGGTCAGTATTGATTATCTTTTCTGCATTCAACAGTTTCTTTAGTTCTGTTGATACGATACGTTTGTGTTCGTCTGTCGGATCACCTGGGAGGCGTTCGTAAAATCTTGAGTCGTCTAGCTGGCGGTATGCTTCTTGTAAGTAGTTGGTTGTATTAAGGACTACAATTGCTCCTCCTTTGTCAGCGGGTTTTGTTGTTATGTCTGTCCTAGATGCCAAATTTTTCATACTTATTTTTTCAGATTTGGTCAAGTTTTCTCGGTTTCCTTCCTGTCTGTGGTATTCGTGTACTATATCTTTCTATACTGCGGTGATATAAAGGTCCAAGCACTTGTCTCGATTACTGTTCGGTGTCCAATCAATCGATTTACGACGGTGAATTGTTTCGTGGTTAGAAGGCCTGTCCAAGAAATATTCGCGCAACCTTAAGCTTTGAGCGAAGTTGTCGAGGTCTCAGAGCAAGTGGAATTCATCGAAATATTTTGTGGTCAGGCAGAAGCTTAGTCCCTTAGATAGCAGTTTTTCTTCGTCAGGTGACAAGCTCGTGTCCGATAAGTTTACAACCACAGTGTCACAGGGTGTGTTCCTAGATGGGTGCTCGTTTGTACCATTAGTGATTTCCTGGGTGGTGGTGTTGTAATGATAAGGAACTATATCAGGGAACGTGGGTTTGGGCACATAGTCTCTTTTGAGTTTATGAATTTTTGTGGTCATGATGGCTTGGTATTTATTCTGCTCAAATTCTGTTAATCGCGTGATTTTTTCGTTCGATAAAGTGTTGTGGCGGAGAATGGTGTTGGTCATAGCGACCAGTTTCTTTACCTGCTTATCAATGTGATTAAGAGCGATTTCTGTTAATTTAAAAGATGCCTCTCAAGGAGGACGTTTTCCATGTTATTTGGTCGTGTTCATCTAGATTTGTAGCGGCTGGTGTGAGGGAGAGTGTCATACCCTTGGGGACTATTCTAGCACGAAGATGCACTTGCAAGGTTGATTTATGCATTTCATGTCTAATTCGTTTGTCAGCAAGTTTTCGTACTTTAAGGAAAGTGGCACTGCAACTGGGAAGCGATGAGCTGGACTTACATTTCAGAAGTCAATCTTCTTTTGTGTGCGGGGATGGCACTGATGAGGTGCACAGGTTGTAGTTATGTCCGGAAGGCCTTCGTCGTTGTGGGGAGGATTTCGGCGTTGGGCTCCCGGCGAACGTGTTCGTTGGCAGTTCCGGGGTCCGCAATAGGGGGACGCGGTTTCGTAGTTCGGCAGGCTTCCCTTTGAGGAGTGGTGTAGTGGTGCTGTCGTGTAGTGCTTTTGGTCCCGACATCCGCAATGGAGAGATGCGTGTTGGCTGTTGTGCAGACTTCCTCCCTAGTAGTGGTGCGCTGTTGATGATGGTGAGGGGGTGCGTGTGGCTCGCGGGAGTCACAGTTTCGCTGATCGTCGGGAACTCATCCGTGGTGTTGGGTGGGCGTGGTGTATGTTGATATGCAGAAGTCTTCTCGTGGGTGTCTTCTTGTGTTGAACCAACTTCTCAGCTTTATCGACACTTACGATGCTGTACATCCAAACATACACTTCACACACACATACTCGCAAGTTACCGTAAATTTTCTTGATGTTACCATAACGATAGAACAAGAGAAGCTCTCTACAACCCTATATCGCAAACCAACGAATCGACAACAATACCTCCATTACCAAAGCGATCACCCACGCCACTGTAAAAACAGTATTCCATACAGCCAGGCTCATCGATTTAAGCGAATCTGCTCTACAGACGCTGACTTTGACACGAGCTCACAGAGGCTAAAACTTATGCTCGAGAAACAAAAATACCCCCCACATGTAATTAATGACGCTGTTCAAAAAGCGAGAAAACTAAAGCGTGAAGACTTACTTATGAAGCGACCACCACGAGAAGACCCACAACGAACAAACCTCTGCTTGACTTACAGCACAAACTTCCCCAATGTAAACAAAATCCTTAAACGACATTACAACATTCTGGAACAAAGTGAACGTCTGAAACGCGCATTCCCATCCGCTCCAGGCGTCATTTACCGACGACCACGTAACCTCAAAGACACCTTTGTCCACTCCCAAATTAACACATCACCCCCCAATTATTCCTGCCGCCCTTGCTAAAAGCCACAATGTTTTGTATGTAAGGCGATGCGAGAAACAGACAAAGCAACCAGCACGCAATCCAAGTTTTCGATTAACATACGAGGAAACCTAACATGCGATTCCTCTAATGTCGTGTACCTACTCGAATGCAACGTGTGTGGTATGCAGTACATCAGACAAACAGAAACACTAATTAGGATTCGCTTCAATAATCACAGAGCCCATGCGAAATCAGCCCCAAGTCTACCTCTATCAAAACATCTCAAACTTCCCGACCATGCATTCGGCAAACTATCAGTAACGCTCTTAGAGACGGGATTTAAATCAAATCGAGAACGTGAACAACGAGAGTCTTACCTTATCCACTGATTTAACACCCTCGATAGAGGAATAAATGAGAATCCTGGTACACTTGCAGCAATTAAAGCATTAGAAAACAATAACGGCAACAATGAAAATAGTAACTGAGTTCACGACACTGCAGCTGTGAAGGGCACTGGACAACCCAAAACAATTCCAAGTGTAACTACTCTTCCTAATTGCAGCTGTCGTCTGTTTTCTGTTTTGTTTTACTACCCAATCAATTGTGCCATGCACGACATGCCCAACAGCAACCCTGTGCACAGCCGGGAAGCCCCCACTACACGCGTAATTTAGAAGCGTGCAAGGAATTTGCATTGCACCCGCTTGCACAGCCTACCGCAATACGGGGCACCCCTATTTTTACGACGAAATGTTGACAGGGAGCGGAGTAGTTAAAGGCTTAGAACTTCCCAAAATGCCCGCTTACCAGCCTCTGCCACAATACGCGGCACCCCTCCCTCTACGACGAATTGTTTACGGGACCCCGAGTAGTTAAAGGCTTAGGACTTCCTGAAAAGCTCGTTTTTGCCCCACACCGAACCGCCAGTGCCAGGAGGGGCCGTCTGATCGGGAGGAATGCGTTAGTGAACGGAAACATACACAGACCACTGACATCAGAAAGGTGAAGGGGAGATGGGGGAGAGAGATGAAGGGGGAAGTGGAAGGAAGAGTGGAAGGGGGGCACCTTAGGGGCGTCCACCGTATAATATTTTTTTCTTCTTCTCTTTTTTTTTCTTTCCTTTTTTTTCTCTTTCCTCGCCCTCTGATTTGAGATTGTATAAAGCTGAGCACCAACAAACTGTATCTTTAATCCTGATGAAGGCCAGACTCTAGGCCGAAACGTCGAAATAAACCACGTTGTGACCGCTCACGGAGGATCTACTGGGATATATGCAACGCTACGGCCACTCAACCACCATGCCTGCCTATATATATATATATATATATATATATATATATATATATATATATATATATATATATATATATATATATATTTATATATATATATATATTTATATATGTATATATATATATATATATATATATATATATATATATATATATATATATATATATATATATATATATATATATATATATATGTCGCCCTCGCTCGACATGCTTCACATAACATCGATTCCAGGTACGTGGGATCTGCCAACTTTTCTTTCTTTATCGTGCTTCATGAATATGGTTTGTTACTGAGTGTGCAAGCATTCATTCTGTTATTCACGCCAGGTGACTATATCTCAGTGTGGCAGTGGAGAGTTAAAATTAGGTTTCACCTGGAATAAAGCGCTGCTCATAAACGCGAAGGTATTTATTTATGATAGCGGAAAATTGTGATAGAATTCCATTATGTACCGGTGTCACTCGCGCACTTTTAAGAGTAATCGGGGGACGCACCGATTACGCTCTGTCTTGATATGGTGCTACCTCACAATCCCTTTCAATTGTGACCAGGCCCGACTGAGATCAAAGCGATCCCGATCTGACTCGTAGATTGCGATAGCTGGCGGACATGTTTACCAAAATCGATCGTGATTCGACTCTAGCGTCTTCCACCCACCAACTTTTTCATCGCGATGAGGTAGAAGGATGCAAATCGGTACTGATCGCGATCAGAAGTGCCCGCGTGGCTACGGTATTACTGACGTGCAAGAAAAGGAAAAGGGACGAGCCAAAAATTGAGTTCATCAACAAGAGTGACGTGTATTACTGACGTACAAGAAAAGGAAGTGGGAAAAGACAAAAATTCAGTTCAGCAACAAGAGCGACGTATGGCGCTGCACCTAGCAGTGGTGCCACGAGTGAAAAAAAAACTGAAAAAAATGCACCAGTCGAACACGTACAAAGTCATGCCTTACCGGCAGTAATTTTTTCCACCGTCATAATGTGTGGCAGTGTGTCTTTTCTCACCAGGTCACCATTCCAAGTTTGAAAGTGCCTGTGCCGTAGATAAGAAGCGATTGTATCATGGTATGGGAAAACCTCCGTACTGGGGTGTCGCTTTAGGCTACAGCTATACAACATGCTGTAGAAGTGCACGCTTCGAAAAGCGAATGCTTCCCAGAAGCACACCATGAAATTTCAATGGTTCCCTATAGCATTCACAGCATTAACTGTGCATATGGACGCTCATCACGTACGTGACCTTTTAAGTATGACGAAGGTGATGGACTTCCTAATTAGTCATAGTGCGTGACAAGTACGTTCGCCGCGGTAAATCACTGGCTACAGGGCTCCGCCGCTGATCCACAGGTCACGGGTTTGATCCAAGCCATGGTGGTCCCATTTCAGTGGAGGCGAAATGATAAAGGCCAGTGTACAGTGCGTTGTCATTGCACGTTAAAAAACGCCAGATGGTCAAAATTTCTGCAGCCCTTCACTACGGTGTCCCTCACACTCATATCTGATTTTGGGACGTCAAGCCCCACATATCGTTATTATTTTTTCCGGTCTCTGAAGGTACCTTCTGGGTTACTTATGAAATGGCACCTTTTTCGGACAGTTAGGTTAAGGAAACAATAAAATGGAACGTTGGGTTTGTTTGTGAAACGCGGTCATGGGCTGAATAGGTGAGGAAGGCAGTGTATAAGGTTGGTTTGTATATACGAACCTGAATCTCGCTTTGAAACTACGCCTTCAAATGAAATTCGACTTGGCTTTAAATAGTTAGGCGTCTTCCCTCAAACTATCATAGAATGCCTCCATTCTTGCTGGTGAGTCTCATAGTTCATTTTCTCCACGGCTTTCCGGCTGGTCGAGGACGCCGCCAGCATTCAAGATCTGGCCGCCGCTTGAGGAAGAGGGTTACTGAGGGGCCAGTCTCCCGTCCCCCGCCACCCTTTACCTCAGCAGAGACATTTTATTAATGTTTGTTCTCTTTCTCTCTGCACTGTGAGTTAACAAGCAAATATCATAACACTTTTCTGTGCCCATATACTCTACTTACTTTCCTCTCTATATTTCACCTCAAAACTGGATCACACCACATCTACCTCAAACAGCCGCACTTGGCGTTTTCTCGTGATGTTCCAACGCGTGCACTCTAAAGAAATATCGAGTAAAAAGGGTGTCTTTTTGTCCCACAACAATTATTCATCATCAGGCTTGCGCGCGCTTCCTTTCTTGAAAACTCGGCGCTGGCCACTTTCCTTTCGAGAATGCAATGTAACCCTTATAATGGGCATGTGGATAGTGACCGTACTGTACCAGGCGCGGGGTGATAGCGCAAAGATAGAACGCAATATAGATGACGATTATTGTTGTGGGACGAAAAGACACCCTTTTTACTCGCTCTTTTTTGAGAGTGTGGAGTACTACAGTTCCTTGAATCGCGTCCTATCCTCATCGCGACTCTAACTTTGTGCATTTTACTGAGTTACCAAATGTTTACCTCAGGATCATTTCACGTTTTCACAAACGTTAAAACACCTAGTACCTATTGTATCCGTAAAATGCTCTGAGCTTCGTAATTTCAGCTTTTGCGGCCGTGTTTTTTTTTCGTAGCCCTGCGTTTCTATCGGCCTTATTCACCCATACTCCTTCGTACTATTGCACCTTTCACGTGGAATCGGAGCGTCAGAGGACAGCCGAGCGAGCAGAAACGAAAATTGATGGTGAAGTGTACACATCCCCCACGATATCTCGAATATGTTATCGCGAAGCAATAATGCCATCAACATGAAAAAGGTCACATGCGCTTGCTTTACGCAGCCCAAGTTATGCTTGAGTATCATGTTAACGAGAAAGAATATGCGCGTTGTCGTACTAACTGAGTCGGCGGCTTCAAACTAATAAATGATACCGCCCTTTTAATTGGGTGATGTACTTATGTGTAGCTTGACTGAATTTGCAACAAAACAGGGAGACTGTATTCCAAGGTGCTCAATCATTGCGTCATAGGGACTGTCTAAACAAAAATAACGCTCTCATACCGCTTGGCTGGAATTATTTGACTAATATTTGTGAAAGAAACCTTATAATCGAAGGCCTGTTTGGCTTGGAAAGTTTGTCGCTCACGTCCTTCATGAGCATAGTTCTACGTATGAAAGCATTGGCTTGCCTGCCTGAGGCCCTTATTTCTGTGCAAGAAGATTTTATATTTTTATAGTTCAGCGGTGTTGAAAGACTCGGGGGTATAATAAAACGTAATTATTAAAAGGGAGAACCTGTGCCCACTGCTCAAATTGACTATGGTCGTAGAACTACGCGTCAGTCGAAGACGAAAGATGTCCTTCAGCTGCTTTGGTCTGCGTTTCCGGGAGAAGTCCCAAGTAGGTGGCGCATACCAGCCGGGTTCAGCTGAGTGCGCGTGCCATCATCGTCTCTGCGCGACACAAGACGGCTCGCATGTGTGTCTCTGTGCGCACGGTGGTGGGCGCGTTGTTTGAATGCAGGCAAGATGTCACGGCATAATACACCTCCCCACTCACATCGTCCCGATGCGCCAGGCAATGAATAGATTCCTGGTAGGCGTCACTGGTTTTCCGATTATCTTTCATAGTAAGGCTTCATCCGGACTACATGTACAACCTCTGTAGCGCTGCGGCGTTTTGAGCTCCCGTGTATAGCGGATCTGACTTGGTACGTTACATCGCTTACACGATAGAGTACTTCGTGAGGCCCGAAGTATCGGCTAAGAAGTTTTTCAGAAAGTCCACGGAGACGCACTGGGGTCCATATCTATACTTTGTTACTGGGCTGATAATGTGCTTTGGTACGACGCTGATTGTACCGGTAGGAATCGATACGCTGTTGGTGGCGTATTCAGTATCTCGCCATCTGTCGTGCTTTCTCGGCTCTTTGCAAGAAGTCGTCTAGAACGGGTGGATTGCTGCTTTCATCATTCAGTGGTAACATGACATCCAGTGGAGTGAAGGCGGTTCGGCCGAATACAAGTCCGAATGGTGTCACTCGCGTTGTTTCTTGAACGGCTGTATTATATGCGAACTTGATGTAGGGCAATATTTTATCCCACTGTTTATGTTCAACGTCGACATACATTGAAAGCAAATCAGTCAGAGGTCTGTTGAGGCACTCCGTTAGGCCATATATTTAAGGATGGTATGCCCTAGTTTTTTTCTGGTCTGTATAGATCATTCGGATTGGACATTTCATTAGGTCTGTAGTAAAACTTGTGCCATGATCTGTAATTACGACGCTGGGTGCACAATGCCTGAGGATAAGTTGTTGATGAAGAACCTGGCAACTTCAAGAGTTGTTTCATTGTACATTGAGTCAGTCTCTGCGTAACGGGTGAGATGGTCCGTGGCTACAACGATCTACTTTTTGCCTGTAGTCGATGCCAGAAACGGGCCTAGGAGATCCATACCGAGTTGTTGGAATGAGGCATCCGGCGGTTCTATTGCCTGGATGAAACCTGCTAGTTTCACGAATGGAGTTTTGCGTCTTTGACACTCATGGCAATATTTCACATAGTGCTGAACTGATGCTAACAGCTTTGGTCAGTTATATTTCAGATGAATTTTGGCGAATGTACGGCTGACGCCCATATGTCCAGATGTTGGCCCATCATGACATGCGTGCAAAATCTTCTCTAGTAAAGGTGCAGGTAGAACTATTAAAAACATGTCACCATTGGACTCGAAGTTCTTCTTGTAAAGGACCCCTTCTCGAAGACAGAACGAAGGCAGCCCTCTGGATAAAGTGCGCGGGACTTTACCTTTGAGCTCTTGGAGACGCTGTATAAGCGGCAGCAAATTGGTGTCATTTTGTTGTTGTTGAGTGATTTCTGACGCCTTGAAGATGCCTAGAAAGGGAAGTCTTCTTCCTTCGTCTCACTTGTGTCCACTAGTGCACGTGACAGGCAGTCGGCATCACTGTGCTTTTTACCGGATTTGTACACCAAAGTGATATCGTACTCTTGTAGACTATGGCTCCATCTTGCTAGTCGGCCAGAGGGATCCTTACGATTCACTAGACAACACAGGCAATGGTGGTCACTGACTGCTCGAAATGGTCCAGATGACCGCGAAACACTCTTTTTTGGTTGCAGAGTAATTTGTCTCAGCTTTCGAAAGCTTGCGGTAGGGATGCGCTAGCACTTTTTCTTGGCCAATTTGCCGCTGGACAATATTGGCTCTGAGGCTGACGCTACTCGCATCATTGTGAACTTCAGTTTTGGCAGTCTCATCGAAGTGAGCGAGGATTTTAGAGGCTTGCAGGTGTGTTCTTAACTCATCAAATGCTTCCTGTTGTTCGCTTTCTCACATAAAGGGCACGTCGTCTTTTACTAGATTAGTAAGTGGTTCAGCAATGTCCGAAAAAAAATTTCAGAAATCGCCGATAGTACGCGCATAAACCCTGGAAGCGACGTACTGACTTCTTGTCCCTGGCTACTGAGAACTTCGCAATAGCAGCTGCCTTTTCGGGATATCGATGAACGCCTTCGCAGTTGACGATGTGTCCGAGGAATCACAGCTCTTCAAAACCGAAGTGGCACTTTTCTGCCTTGTTGTTCATGTCTTCTGAACGAACGGCTTCTAATACTGTGTGGAGTCACTCTAGATGTTGGTCGAATGTGGCGGAAAATACGACAACGTCATCCAAGTACACCAAGCAGCACTGCCATGTCAGTCCCGTGAGGACAGCGTCCATCATGCTCTGAAACGTTGCTGGCGCTGCGCGCAGGCCGAATGGGAGCACTTTCAAATTGTAGAGGCCGTCTGGGGTCATGAATGCTGTCTTTTAATGGTCGCGCTCATCCACCTCAAATTGCCAATATCCGCTCTTGAGATTAAGGGAGGAGAAATATTTTGCACTCCGTAGTCGATCGAGTGTATCATCGATACGCGGCAAAGGGTATACGTCCCGTTTGGTTACGCTGTTCAGTTTCCAATAGTCTACACAGAATCGAAGGGTATTATCTTTTTTTTTACTATGCAGTATGGGAGACGCCCATGGGCTGCTGGAAGGCTGGATCACGTTATCTCAAACCATATCCTCCACTTGTTTCTTGGTGACGTCTCTTTCCTTTTGCGACACTCGATATGGGTGCTGGCAAATCGATCTCGCGGTTTCTTCTGTTATATTTCTGTGTTTTGCAATAGCCGTCCATCGAACCTTAGAGGAGGGTGAAAAGCAGTCCGAAAATTCTTTTATAGAGCCAAACAATCGTTTCTTTTTACATTCTGGGAGCCTATGGTTGACGTTAACTGACACGTCAACGTTGCAGGTCTCTTGCGGAGTGGTTGGCGTTGTCGCCGAGCTGCGAAAATCGGTAGCCATGAAGAACTCATGCAAAAATGCGATAGCCATAGCTTGCGTGATGTGTTGACATTCATTCGCAAAATTCGTAAGGAGGACAACTGTGCGGCCATTCCTTAAGTGAAAAAGACTCCTCGTCACGCAAATTCTTTTGTTTAAAAACAGCCAAAAATTTCTATCCGCTATTCCTTCGTGGTCACAAAATGGCTTATTTTCGACAAGCATCATTACAGTGCAACGTCGTGGCACTGTGACGTTATCATCAACAACCTGCTGAGCAGTAAGACGTCGCCTTTCCGATTCCTCCACCGACATAGCTTGTTCGGTTGAAAACGTTACATTGAATCTACACAGAATAAATATGGTTCCATTCCTAATATAAGCTCCCTTTAACAGTCCGGCAGTACGACGAAGTCAGTTACGTAAGTAAAGCCTCTTATTTCGAGCCTTCAGGCGCATCTGCCCAGCGGCGGAATATTGTGGCCACCTGCCGTGCACATCTGTGCCCCACTCCATTTCGTCGGAACCTTTTCAGTTTCTTTGCCAATTTGGGACTCATTACCGAATAATCAGCACCGGTGTCAACTGAAGCATTCAGCTTGTATCCGCCTAGTTTTACCGCAAATCTGAAGTAATCTTCGCTCTGTTGCTCGTATACTCTGCAAACATAGTATCGTCACGTTGAAACCGCGACGGAGGATCTTCGCAACTGTAGTTATCAGTGGCCTCACCTCCACAGGTTGTTTGCTTCAGTTTTGAGGGCGTGGGCTTGTAGAATGGTGCCCAGGCCATGCAGAAGAAGCACGTGGGCTGGGTGATCAGTAATGCCTGGGCGGGGGCGATCTCGGCTGATGTTGGCGTGGAGTGAGTGAGCTCTGGTGTGTGGACAGGTACTCTTTGATCTCCGCTAGCTGTCCACCATTTCGAGGGCATGGTGCGTACAATAGAAAGCCCCTTAGTCCTGCCTCTCGGTAAGGACAGATCTTATACAGGTGACCTGCTTCCCCGCAATGAATACACAAAGGCCTGCGCTCATGGTCACGCCAGATGTCACTTTTCCGGGGCCTTTGATTCACGTAGCGAGCTACACTACGGGCTCGTGGCAGGTAGTAGCCGTCGGTTCCAGTGGGCGAAGTGCGCTGCGTACCGTCTGTGGGCAAAGAGCGGCCACCGCAACTGCTGCGTTGCTGTGCGTCGCGGGTTATCTGAGTATTTAAGAATACGTTGGGATGCGTTGAATTGGCTGTGGCTGACGCTCCGGCTCGCGTAGGATCTGCCTCAGTTCATCTCGTACTATGTTGACGACACACAGGTTTGCTGTAGTGTGAGGTGCTTGCAACTTGCTGAGTTCTTCCCTGATCCCCGATCTGATGAGTTCTCGCAGGGTGTTCATGTCACTTCGCTGGCCTCCAGAGAAGGCATTGGCAGCTGCGCAGTTTATGTCCCGATTTTACTGTCGAGCCCGCTGTTCTAGCGTTTTCTCGATGGCTGTCACTTCCGTATGAAACTCCGCAGCTGTTCGTGGTGGGTTGCGTACGAGAACAGCGAATAGCCTTTGCTTCACCCCACGCATGAGGTGGCGCAGCTTCTTATCTTCAGTCACATGAGAATCTGCGCGCTTGAACAGGCGGATCATGTCCTCGATGTGCATTGCGACGCTTTCGTTGGTGAGTTGGTTTCTGGTTTTAAGAGCAGCCTGCGCCTTTTTTGCGATCCGTGCTGGCATAAGTAGCCAGCGTTGGTCACCAAAATTAATTCTAGGTTGTAAAAAAGGTTTCATGGTTCCAATACCACATCTTTGCAAAGTTTTCCAAAGCAAAGTATACGCGGTGTAGCTTCTCTCTCTCGTCCCAGCCGTTCAAACTTGCCACTCTCTCAGAGAGGTTCAGCCAATCTTGTACGTCTTCGTACGAGTCGCCATGAAATACTGGTGGCTGGTGAGGCTGATTGATCACCACGTGTACTGGTGTTACCTGGCTTATCATGGGGTTGGCGTTTTGAGTTCCTCTGGGCGTGAGCTGGAGTGGACTGAACTCTGGTGAGTCACCTTTGGTGACTGAACCTCTGATGCACAGGTGTCTTCACAGGTTCAACTCGCTGGTGGTCAGGGCTACGCTGTCTTGCGTTTGTATGGCCTGCATTCATTACCAAGCACCTCCATCAGAACTGTAGCGATGTTGAAGGATGGGGGGGGGTGCAATAAAACGTATTTACTAGAAGGGCCAACCTGTGCCCACTACTCAAAGTGACTATGGTCGAAGAACTATGCGTCAGTCGAACACCAAGGATGTCCTTCAGCTGCCTTCTTCATTTTTTCTGCGTGATGTTCTGAGTGCGTAACGCATAACAGCCGGGTCCATCTGCGTGCTCGTGTCATCATTGTCTCTGCGCGACACAAGACGGCGCGTATGCGTCCCTGTGCGCGTGGTGTTGGGCGTGTTGCTTGAATGCCGGCAAGATGTCGCGCCAATATGATGATGTGTTTCCATTCGATGTATACAGTACTCACGAATTCAAACTGAAGAGTTTAAGGTCAAACAATGGACATACTTTTTTTCCACTGTATTCAGTTCTGGTCTTATCAGCTTCATTTCGGTTCGAACTCATAGAGCATCGCCATTACTGGTGGTTCCATAGAGACCACATTAGTGGTGGCATGACGTGGTTATACCAAGCGATTGCATATACCAGGGCCTCAACATTCAGAAACCACAATATGAATATGAGGAACGCCGTAGTGTAGGGCTCCGGAAATTTCGACCATCTGATATCCTCTACCGTGCACGACATCGCACAGTGCAGGAGCCTCTATACCATTTCGCCTTCATCGAAGTGCGACCACCGCGGCCGGGAATGAACTCGCGATATTCGGGTCAACAGCCGAGCACCCTAGCCACTGTTCCAGCGAGGTTGGTGACGTACATTCCTTAACAAACTCAAATAAACTACGCCTCTGCAATCGCTTTCTTGAATAGTGACGTTATTCTGTTCGTCTGCATGCCATCATCTATTCTGACATCGCAGGTCAGTTACCGGGAATCGCTCGAGGGTGCTCCTCGTTCGCCCAAAATATCCATTGATCTGAGTCGTTGGTCAAGCTACGAGCCGATCCTTACGGCAGAGTTCAATAAACTCTTCAGCAACAACAGTAATACAACAATCACATGAAAACAATATAATTGTTTTTATATTTTTCTACTGTCATAAATATAGTGACAATAATAATATTTTGTTATTACTATTTCTTTATTTATCAGTAATATAAAATAGGTCTTGCACGCAATTTCATTGAAAAATGAGCAGTTGTCTCATTAGAGGTGTCACTATTGCGAACGAGGCATGCTATACTACTGATATGACACCAACCCTGCGTTTTTCAAGCAGCGCGTAATTTTTTGGTGGCTAAGTATTCCACAAAAAAAAGTTATCTGTTGCGAAAAATCTGGTGTCGACGCTGGTGTCAGCGTTTTTGTTGTGAGTGAAAAGTAAACAAAATATCGCCCGTGACGAAAGGTTGAGATGGATGCAAATAAATGAACAATATTATGCCCGCGTCATAGCTCACGCTAATAGTTTACGCCAGCGTCATAGCTAGCGCGTAAATTGAACCCAGTACTTCTGCCCAAAAAACAGGTGTTTTACAACACAACCACGCCAGTGGTTGAAACTTTTCGAAAAAGAAAAAAAGAAACTATTATAATGTCATGTATCGCGACAAGGCCCCTTAACGTGTGTTATGTTGCGTCACAGAAGCATAGAATGGCACTAGGTTAAAGATGTATTGTACCAATGAGTGATTGCTTTAAAACTCGCTAACAAGCGCGTCGAGCAAGTGATAAATAGGTCCTATCTAGAGACCTTTTACGGAACACTACCATTAAAAAAATTGGCCTCGTATCTGCATGTTACACAGTAGGTGTCGTCAAAAGACGATAGTTTTGCATGCATTTGGAGACAGTAAATAAAATGTTTATTTCATGTTCTGCGCAACGAAGCCGCTGAATGATATTCTAGAGGCACTGCGTTAGAGTGCATACAGCATGAAGAGGAGGCGAACGAGCGCATCAAGTCACGTCACAAGTAAAACATGAACGCCATCTGGCAGTTATTTTGGTAAACGCAGCGTGCGCGTCAGTTTTGGAGGTGATAAGGTGTAGAACGCAAATCAATGGGTAGGTGCCACCACTGTCTTGTCTTAGCTAAAGTCCCTGAAAAAAAAAGATTGGCACATACCGCGTACAGTGGGAATAGATGATATGTGAAACACGAATGAGAAATGTCGATGTGTCACTTCAAAATAAGCACAACGTTA
Organism: Rhipicephalus microplus; assembly: GCF_013339725.1. NCBI lineage: Eukaryota > Metazoa > Arthropoda > Arachnida > Ixodida > Ixodidae > Rhipicephalus > Rhipicephalus microplus. Next base: position 138,121,464 of record NC_051165.1, read on the forward strand.
CGAGGTGGAGCTAAATGATGCCGTACATGACTTCTGTCTGATGATAATCATGTTTGGATATGTCGTGTACTTTCGTCATTTATTCACGTCATGTGATACCAAAATTAGTATACGGGGAGCTAGCGAAACGGCCGTGAGCACGCCATGAGCGTGATACGTTGTCACGTTCATACATGACACGCCTGTCAGGAATATTGTGCTTGCAGCGGTGATATATTTCGTCATCCAAATACGTCACGTAACACCAAATTTAGCATATGTAAAGCTAGCAAAACAACCGCGAGCACACCATGAAGAGCCCAATATGCTCCAATGTAGCGGTGACACGTGTGTACGTTCGGCACAGCAACGCAATGTTAGCAAAACGCCAGCACTCTCTAGGCCAGAACACACTGAGCTCAGTGCTTGCTGTCATATTGAAAAGATCGTGGCGCCATCTTGCGAGCGCGGTGAAGCAACACTTTCAACTGCCAAGCGAGCAGACGGTCCGTAAATCAAACGCGAAATTTCACAACCCGAGTACGGCTGTAAGCATGTTTCGCACTGTTCCTGTGCTGGAAGTTTATGCTGATGGCGTGTGAAACGTCGAGGAGACCTTCCTCGGCAGTCCGGAATGTCTGCCGCACGTGCATTGCAGGCTACGGAAGCAGCTTTATCAGGTACGTATTATTGCGATTGAAATAAACGCGAACAGCGGAAAGCGTTCCTTTCGACTCAGTCGAACTGCGGCGTGCCTTGGCTTTGACAAGGCAGCATTTGTGCTGTGGACCGGCGTCAACGTAGTGTTAGAATTTGGTTCCAACTTATGCTCATGCACCGAATGTGTATCAATTGACAGTCCTGCCGGGCTCTCGGAACACACGCGCAGAGCAAAAGCGCCAGCCAGAACAAGATTTTAAAATGCTACGTTTTTGTAAATGCCACACATTTGCGTCACGTAATACCAAATTTAGTTTATGTGGAGCTACCAAAACGGCCGCGAGCGCATCATGAAGGGCCCACTATACTCCAATGTAGCGCTGACGCGTGCGCGCGCTGGGCGCAGCGAAGCTATAGTCATCACCATCATCCTGACTACGTCACTGCAGGACAAAGGCTTCTCCCATGTTCCGCCAGTCAACCCGGTCCTGTGCTTGCTGCTGCCAATTTATACCCGTAAAAGTCTGAATCTCATCTGCCCACCTAACCTTCTGGTTTCCCCCTAACTCGCTTGCCTTCGCCGGCAATCCAGTTAGTTACCCTTAATGACCAGTTGTTATCCTGTCTACGCGCTACATGCCCGGCCCATGCCCAATTTTTTTTTCTTGATTTCAACTATGATATCCTTGACCCTCCGTTTGTTTTCTAATCCACTCTGCTCTCTTCTTGTCTCCTAAGGTTACACCTACGATTTTGCTTTCCATTGCTCGCTGCGTCGTCCTCAATTTAAGCTGAACCCTCTTTGTAAGTCTCCAGGTTTCTTTTCCGTAGCTAAGCACCGGCAAGATACCGCTGGTATATACCTTCCCTTTAAGGGATAGTGGCAATCTACTTGTCATAATTTGAGAGTGCTTGCCAAATGTGCTGCACCCCATTCTTATTCTTCAAGTTGCTTCAATCTGGTGGCCCAGCTCCGTGGTTACTACCTGCCCTAAGTAGACATACAAAGAAGCTCTAGTATACACCTTTTCACAGGAAGGAAAAAAAAACACTGCCATGAAGGGCTGTGCGCGGGAGTACAAAGGCTAAGGGCGCAGCGTTGTCAGTGCGTTTTCGAGGGGATGCGCCAATTTGCACAGCCCAAGGAGGGCTATGGTGGCACCCAGGGAGGCGTTTATGAAAAGGTGAATACAATAGCAAAACGCGAGAACTCTATATAGTCTGACGCCAGGCTGACCAGCATCCGTCGGCGCTGCGCGACAGCCACAGGCGTGAAATGCGACATGCTGCGTTTCATGCCGATCCGTTACCCAGACAACACTAGCCCCGTGTACATGGACGCGACGGGGGCGGGCTGAGTTGAGTGGCGGGTTCAGCTTACCTCGACGCGCCCGAGTTTATATGAACTCGCACGGACGAGTTGAGGTGAGCGGTGATCGCAGCGACGCTTTGCGTCGAGGCGAGCCGAAAGCCCATCTTCGGTACCGGTTTCCGCTCCTCCAAGCCTGCGCTCTCGCCTCTCGCCGCTGTGGGCTGCGGTTGTTTACGCAGTTGTCGCTCCGCCACCGCGATGGCTGTCTTGGTATTTTTTCTCAGTTTGCACCAGCTGTACTTTATGGTTGTGTTGGTGTCTTGGCTAACACTGCACAACGCGATGGCAGCAGTGGTTCTGTTGCGGCACAGCGCTCGCCGCAGGCGTATCCGCAGCCTGACGCACCGTCCCCTGTTCACCCCTGGCTGGTCTCTCCAGGAATTCGCCGTACCGAATATAAATAATATTTTCTCGCGTAAAACAAAGATTCGTATTAAACTTACAGAAATAAATATCGTTTCTGCACCCTTTGAAATGATCCAAAGTGTATATTTTTTATATGGAGCGCCACAGAGACCGATAAGTGCCTGAGCATGAACAATATTGCAAATTTTTCAAAGTTCATGTGCCAGCGCTTCCAAACTACTGTCTTCGCGACTCGTGTTTTTCCCCTACTTACCGTCAACAATGCAAGCAAGCTATGCAGCTGCGTTGTCTCTAAAAAAGTTCAAAAGCTGTAAAAATTTCTGACTTTGGTCAAGAACACTGCATTGCTTCCCCGCAAAGCACATTAACATACACTAGTGGTGAATGCGTTTTAACAAGGAAATTCGGTTCTTTTCTTACCGACTAGAATCGTTTTACCGAGCTGCGTATAATATTTCACTTTTTCGAAGTTTCGTCGCAACCCAACTGCCACCATATTTAAGAAATTAAAATTTTCTTTAGAAAATTGGTTCCAAATATGAATAGTGTAGTAAAGTGACCAACCATTACTTTTTAGAGTGTAATCGTATATGGTCTAGCGTACTGTCTGGGATATTTGGCGTGGAACGACCCTCATCTCCCCCAAAACCCGAAAAAACGTTCGAAATGCCTAAGTCCATTCAGGTATTCATGAAACACGAATTAAAAAGAGCGAAACCAACCCTGGACTACGCTTTTCCTCATGGGGAAATTACATGTATTGGTAAAGGCACTTAATTTTTGTGATGAAGTCAATTTACACCACTTGCAAAAAAACCCAAAACAAAACTTACAAAGAATAAAATACCCGAAAGTATTTGCCTTTTCATAGTCGAACCTGGCTGTGAAGAACGCAAAATAAATGCAAGCGGAGTTGGAATGCTGCGCATTAGTAGACAATTCTGTGAATTTACGCAAATGTATTCTGATGGCGAGGTGACCAGAAACTTTATTAAAGCGTTCATGTGCACGTATTTGAGAGATTTCTGGCGCACAAGCCGATTTCCTGCTACGGGCAGAGCAAAATAGCCGGTCGTGAGAACGATACCCAACAAGCTCTCGTAGGACGTGCCAAGCAAGATTTAAACGTAAAAGTGATCTGCATTTACCGCATAACAGAACGATGTCCTCCGCGCGTACCGGCCGACAGAGAAAGAGCAACTTCGGAATGATGGGGACAGGGGAAGCGGAGACGGCGACGGGCGGGAGAGGTCACGAGCCGTCAACTCAGCGCGACCGGTTATACATGCCCTTTTTCAGCGCGGCGAGTTCGGTGAACCTACCCCCTGTCTTCGGGTCGACGGGACTCGCCGCGACGACTCTCCGCCCCGACGCGTCCGCTTATACATGGGGAGGGCGAGTCCAGAAAACCTGTTTATTTTGACTCAACGCGCTCTCGTCGGGTCAATGTAAACGGGCCTACTGCGTCTCCCTCTTTTCGTGACAGAGGGATGCCGGACACACTGCAACCCACATGCATCAAAGCAATGCAGCGTGGAGCGCACCTGCTAGTACACCGCAGCACCGGCGCCTGGCGTGGCAACGCCCACGTGGCGCAGACGAAATGAACGCCGGCGGGCACGAGCACTGCATAACGACGAAATGTATTGATGCCTTCACTGTAGCATGTAGTCTTGTTCTCACATGACACACATCTCACGATTATCATGTTTGCACCACTTACATACCTCTGTCTTCCATGGACGCCACGTAATGCGACATTTGGCATATGTGAAGCTAGCGAAACGGCCGTTAGCGCATTACGAGTGTGGCATGTGGTCATGTTGTTACATGATACGGATTTCATGTCTATCATGTTTGCTCCAGTCACATACTTTCATCACCTATTCACGTCCCGCAACACCAAATTTGATATAAGTGGAGCTAGTGAAATGACCACCAGTGCATCATGAGTGAGGCATGTAGTCATGTTGTTACATGACACGCATCTCATGATTATCATGTTTGCACCACTCACATACCTTCGCAACCCATTCACGTACCGCGAGACCAAATTCGGTATATGTGACACTAGCGAAGCGGCCTCGAGCGCATCATGAGCGTGGCATGTAGTAATGTTGTGACGTGACACGCATGCCATTATTTTCTTGTTAGAGCTTGTCGCTTGTGTTAGACATGCAATCTTGTCATACCATACCAGTTTTGCCATGTGAACGAAACCACGGCAGAAGCTGCAGTAGCATGAAATGTAAATCATGACATACATGTCATGATTTTCATGTTATGACTAGTTGTGTATGTTCTTTAGAAAGTCATGTTATGCCATATCAAGTTTGGTATCGATAGCATTATCCAAACGGCTAGGAGAGCTAAAAGTCCTAAGCGGATGTATAGATAGACAGACAGACAGACAGACAGACAGGCAGACAGACAGACAGACAGACAGACAGACAGATAGATAGATAGATAGATAGATAGATAGATAGATAGATAGATAGATAGATAGATAGATAGATAGATAGATAGATAGACAGACAGATAGATAGATAGATAGATAGATAGATAGATAGATAGATAGATAGATAGATAGATAGATAGATAGATAGATAGATAGATAGATAGATAGATACCCTGAAAGTCACCGAAGCTCGCTAAGAAATGCTTCGCATTTAATAAACTGGCCGAAATAGCCTGGTCTCTCCCTAACCAGGACCTGATACCGTTGTGCGGACCTCATAGACAGTGAAACAAAGAGGTGGGTTGTGCGGTTATGCACATCCAAAGAGCATCAGGGGTTTGACGCCGTTGTGAAGGGCTCCAGAAATTCCGACCATGTGGTGTTGTTTAACTTGCTCGGAGATCGCACAGTATACGCGCTTCCACCCTTTCACCTTCATCTAATTGTGACCTCCGCGGCCGGCGTCAAACACGCGGCTTTTGGGTGAGAACCCGAGCACCATAACCGCTACACCACCGCAGTGGATGGTCGCATATATGAATATTATTGGTTTCATTGCGCTTTCACGAACAGTTAGCAAAAAGGACAAAATGAGCTGAGTAGCACGTGATGTACAATGAAATACATTTTGGACGTCTTTTATGATGTGCTCTGGGAACACATACAGCGTTGCTTAAATTACCTAAAACGCTCACATTTCCTAAATCATTAAGCAATTTCGTCCCTGTAATGAATTTAGGCCTGTGTTCCTGCTACGTTTTGAGCTCTTAAAAAGTTTATCACTGGCAGCGAATACGCCACGGCACGTTGCTTTCACATAATAGCGAAAAAGAAATCACTCACTTGTTGAGTGACGCCAACAAATATTAGCAGCGTGAAGCTTGTCTCTGCATATTTTCAAAGCGTCATCGCCTTCCATAGGCTGATGTTATTTTTTGAAGTTACGAGTATACGTAAGACGAAGTATACTGAAAAGGACAAGACGAAGGTCAGCAAGCTCTTCGAAATAAGCTTTTTAAGCACAGCCAAGTGACATTTAGACACAGATTCACTGCTATATAAAAGAAAAAAAATGGCCTCGTATCTGCATGTTTTACTGCAAATGTCGTCGAAAGATGATAGTCTTGGGTGTGGAGATAGGAAAGGAAACGTTTATTTGATGTTCTGCGTGAGAAAATTGTTGTATTGTATTCTGTAAGTGCTGTGTTAGTCTCCATTCGTGCATTGAAGGCGAACGAGCGCATCAAGGAACGTTAGAGACGAGCGCCATCTGACAGTTATCTTCGAAAACGAAGGAAGTCATGCACACCCGCGGAGCAAGACGCGTGCCTGTCTTAGAGCCGATAAGACGTAGAACAAAAAGCGACGTGCAGGTGCCACCATCGTGTTGTACTAGCTGTCTCAGCGAATTGTTGGTAACATTTGCCTTTTTGAGCATCGCATTGCACTGTCAACGCAGCGTGATAAACGCTAAGATCTTTATAAGTACTTGTGTGTGCCTTCTCCAGTATAAAAGCAGAAATACAAAACATCGAAGTGTTATGGTACCTTAAATATGCGCAATTCTTGCTTTTTAATGACAATCGCACAAGTATGAACACTTAAAGCTGAGCAATATCGGTGGGCGTGGCAGATAGCCCTATTGCAAAAACAGCGTGATTCCACTACGTTTTTTGGCATTGGTACACGCTGGAGACACTAGTCCACGCTTGCAATCACTGGCACTTCGCTGGGCGCACTGGGAAAAATCTGTGTCGCACTGGTAGGGGCGCTGGCTCAAACCCTGTGATGCTGGTGTGCACTGCGAATCCCTGGAAGCGTTGGAATTTTCACTGGCAAGAGCTGGTGAATACTGGAGCACGCACTGTTTCAACCAACGCAGCTGCAGCGTGCATGTTATTGTAGTGTGTGACGCGGTTTTTTTTTCGGTGTCATTGAATATAAAACGCTTGATACGACGGCAGGGAAAGATGCTACACTAACAGATACCGAGCATACGTAAATTTTGGGGCGCACGTACGTATCGCAACAACTATAACGCACCGTTTTCGCATATGCCCCCGCGTAAACCAGCCATTTTCGCATCATCCGTGTACTACTGTAACAATTCCAGTTTGCAGTGTTTGTAAGCCTGGAGCTGCACGCCACTCCGAACAGAAACAGGAAATTGTTTTTGCTGCAAAGTTGAGGAACGTAAATGAGCTCTCTCGATCGCTTCGCAAGGTTTCCCAGCGGAGGCGAGAAAAAAAGCTGTCGTTCGATTCTGTCACACCACATAAGTGTATGTCTGGTCATGCTTATCCTTCTACTTATTTCGGGTAAGAGTTGGAAATGTTTCGAGGCTCAAATGCAGAATCTTCAACCATATCAACTCAACGCGTCGAGAGTGGTCTTACCCAGTGCCCGGCCCAGTAAGCATTAAACCTGTCGTGCCGGCCGCGTTGGTATATATGTTACCGGCGCTTTTTGCGCGTGTACACACCACTTTAAAGTGTGAGAATAACTGTAAATTATAGTCTAGACATCCATGAACTTAAATCAACTATTTTGTCATGTGTCGATGTTCACACAAGGAGCGCTAATGATCGAACGTCGAGCTTTCAGCTACGTTGGCTGTCACCGAAAGCTGCCGGCCGCACTTAGCCGGTACTTCTCCGACTGATATGTAACAGCACGCAATTTACAGTTGATAATTTGGTACGCCTTCGCGAACTGACTCCCTTGCATACATTTTCAGCGGATTGCATTGGTATTTCTATGGGTGTTTTTTTATTGTTGGTATTGATATAACTGCATATATCTGTACACTGGCACGCCCACTGCGTACTGCCAGCGGAGGCCAGAAAAACGGCTTTCGCTCGCTATCGCCACTCCGTAAATGCATTTCTGGCATTCATTGACCTTCCATTTACTTCAGGTACAGTTTAGGTAACAGGTATAAGTATTGCGAAGCTCAAATGCAGAAACTTCAAGCATCACAACTCAGCTGCTTCGAAAGCAGCCTTACCCAGTGCCCCGTCCCAGTGAGGCCTATCGTGCCACCCGCGTGGCCGCACAAGAAGCGGCGGCGATCGATGTGTCGTGCTTTTAGCAACGTAGGCTGTCACCGAAAGCTTCCTTCTAAACGCAGGAGCCGGTACTTCTTTGACTCGTGTGTAAGAACACGAAATTTGAGTTCGCAATTTGGTACGCGTTAGTGAACTAACATAGTGGCATACTTTTTCAGCGGATTACATTAGTCATTTCTTCGGCCGTTTCTTAGTTGCAGGTATCGATATAACTGCAAATATGTAATCTGGCACGCCAGATGTGTACTGCTACATCGCCGCTTGCGCGAAAAAAAAACTCAATATTCACTTGTGTACGTTGATGTCTACCAAACAAGACATGTAAATCATCTGTACTTGTTGGCCAGCAGCAAGTGCTCGAAACGGCTATCAAAGAAAAAAAAAAAACCATCGGCAGCAACACGTGACAATCAGTGGCTGCTCCTCCAGTCAATTTGAGATTTTTCAGAGTTAAGATGTAGATGCTGCAAAAAGCTTTGCGCTCTTGCTATTAACTGCACGTCATTCGGTGGCCGGAAGCCGTTCGGCACGGTCAAATCAAGACGCAATTGTTATTTGGAAAGAAATATCGTGTCAGTCTTGACTGTGTGACTTGTAAACATGAAGTTGAACGGCGCTTTCTTCAAGCCCCCCCCCCCCCCCCCCCCAGAATGTTCTGGCGTGGCGTAGTGTAGCGTACTCAGTTAGACAGCAGGAGGTAGCAAGTTCAAATCTCGTGACGCAGTGTTTAATTTTTTAAATTTTTATTATTTTTTACTTTTATTGTGAATGTGCGTTATTTTACTTATATATCTATTTATTCATTGCGAATGGGCACCCCCGTTTCATCGCTGGGAAGCCACTTTGCGCAGCGCCTTGGGACGCTGCCACTCCAGCGTCCCAGTACCTGCGCTGGGATGCGATGGTACCAGCGCCATACTGGGCCCATAATCAGGCATTACGCTGGACACTGGTACATAGGGGCACTGGTTTTCGCAATAGGGAGGGTTGTCCGTTTGATATATTGTTTGATGCCGTTAAAAAATTGTTACCGCAGACAAACAGACAATTCTACAGACAGACAGACAGACCGAAATTCAGGCGTTGAAGGTCACCAAGAAATACTATCGTCGTAGAGTAACAGAGTGTTTACCATGTTACCCTATGCTATTGTCTTAAAAAAAGAAAGCTGTGTTCAGAGTTGAGCAACCAACCAACCATTCATTGTGCGACTTGCGTTTATCAATCGGCGATCACGGTTTGCTCTCGGTGGCGATAGTCGACATCGAGCTGCCTAGTTTTTTTTTTTCAATGTATGGCCACTTCATCTGCCGCGCGCTTTGTGTTATCACGCCAGTTTGGAAAGTTGAATGTCTGTACGCCAAGATTGTGGAAAACAGTGAACGGAAAGCAATTTTCCAAATTGCTGGGTATGTGAGGAAACTAAAAATTTGTGAGCACAGAGTACATGCAGGATTACTGCAAATCTAATTAGTTGCGATCTCCTGGGATAACTGTCGACGCACAAATGCCTTTACGGGAGTCTTTGGTATTAGAATGCACACAGGACATAGCAAAAAAATGTACTGTGAGCAGTATTATTTGTAACGTCAAGACAAGTTGTCTTATTTATTGCACAATGGTAAGAAAATGAGTACTGCAAGCTAAACAAGACTCCATAGTATCTGAGGTATAGTTCATCCAGGACGGGACAGAGAAAAGACGCACAACACAAACACACTGCGCTAATGAATTTTCGCAGACACGTAGAAAAGAGCCCCTCCAACCCAAAATGTAGTCGGCAAAGCTTTCACGGCGAGCTCGTGGGTTATCTATAGTACGTGAGGTATAGTGCATCCAGGACAGAATACAGACCTTTCTCCAGGAGTTCATTAGCACTGTGTATGTGTTGTGCGTCCTTTTCGCTGTCTCGTACTCCATGCGCTATAACTCAGATACTACGGATAACCAACGAACCCGTCATGCAACTTTAGTGTAAACAAGGCACATTGATATGTTTCTCGATACCGTTAAGGACTTTTCGCATTGTAAAAGCTTCAAGTAAGCGAATTACTAACAATATTTGACTGATAGCCTTCAAGAATTGGTTTGCCACTCTTTTCGCTGTCGTTGCAATTCTTACCTTGTTTACATATTGGCGTGCCTGCTGAGGGTTCGTTTCTTGAGAGTAAGTTTCCGACGCAATTTGAATCCTACTAACTCATGACGATGCTTGAGCAACGCGCTGTAAATCCTCAAGCAATACAAACTTTGTCCGGTGACCCACACATTACACAGCTTTGCGATGTTCGCAGCCAAGAAGCGCTGAACGTGGTTCGTAGCAGAATACACAACGCTCAACTATAATGGGCGCTTATTCGTCACAATGGCCCATAAAACTTCAGACCAATGCAGGGCGTCTGCGAAAGCCAGAGCTAAACCAGTAAGTAAAGCTCAGTTGTGTTTGGTGGGTACAGAGTAGCTGAAAAAACTACACGGAACCTTCAGAGTTAATAGTAGCTTGAATATTTGGGGAAACATTCTACACGTCTTCTTCAAACAAAATTGAATGTTCTATGTATTGGGGTAGGGATCAAGTACACAGCAGTGCAAATGTTTTATTTAGTCTTCATATTATTGAAGTGGCTGAACTAATACTTGCTGATAGCAAATCTGAAACATGAAGTAATATACATACAAAATTTCTTATGCCTTTTTCGCTATAATATAAATCGCGGTATTAGCAGCGCTCACATTATTTATTCTAAGAACAAACGAAAAAATAAAACATGAATTTTCTTCCGCACTTCACTGTTTGAACATGGTCAAGAAACTCTGCCGACTGACGGTCCAGACAACCGTGAAGATGTGAGCGAAATTGGCTATTACTGCACTGCTTGCGGCACAGTACTTTCCAATAGACCATTTTTTTATACTTCGCTAGTGCGTTTCTCTGCACTGCGTATTTAAACAGGTAATGGCGGCACCTGTCGTGCCTCAGGCAAATATGCAGTTCTACTTGAACGTGCTGGGGCTTGTCTATTCGATTGTTTATACCAGGAGAGATGACTCGAAATTTCCTACGTCAATGGGAAAGCAAAGAGCGCTTAAGCAGGTAATTTTTACTAAATGACAAGCCCCCATTAGTTGTTCGAGCTGCATAGCAGAAAATTTACCTATGATTTAAAAAAAATGTATATATTGCTTCAAGAGTAGCTATAGACACCATTGTCATCAATGGGCCCTCGCTACGCCAGCGAACAAAAGCAAGCTACCATTGGCTGTTTTGATCGCGAGAACATCTTGATAGTCATATGCGTGGTGACGCATTATTTTGCTTTGTTGTGGCCATCTCTCCTGTGCAGATTTCAGTTCGCAAGTGAGATTAATGGAAAAAGAAAAGCGGCTGAAGTGCGCGATGTAGACCTGTGACTTTGCTCTTGCTTGAAAGCTTCCTGTCTACACCAAGAGAATTGTGAGAGCTGAAGTCTTCGTTAATTACTTGTCAAGTCATTGTACGAACTGTTAAGACTACCTGATTGAAGCTTCAGTTTCAAACCTACATAAAAAAAATTTCGCAGCATCGAGGCCTATAATGCCGTTCGGTCTTCAGAAGCTTTGTGCGGTTTTGCGGCTAAAAGCATCGAACAAAGGTACAACTGATCACGTAAACTTCCCTTATTATGTCCATGCTGATATAGAAACAGGATGACCTATGTGTTTACGTTCGTGGGGTCAGAAACGTAGGTAGATGTCTCAGAAGGGGAACCTTCTTTATCTCGTGAAAAGCAGAAGTATAGGAGAAGTATGAGGTAAAAGCCGTGGGAAAACAAAGGAAAGAAGAGACAGACGCACACCGATGAGGTAATAGTGTTTATACCAAGAATAAACCTTGGTCGATGTGGTGTGATAAAAAAAGTCCTGAGTAGGCGTCTGGTATTTTATGTCTTATATGCACCGATTACCTCGTATTATGTCACACCATCACGACCAGGTGTCCACCTCAACGACACATAAGAAGTATACTATGTATAAAAAGTCAGCGAGGACTAAACAGGAGGAGGACAAAGAATGGTTGTCTTTTGAGCGACTCGGTGTGGCTGCGGCAACACTCCGCCTCTTTTTATCAATTCACTGCTAAATAAGTATACTCGGTTGATACGACATATTTCAATTGTGCTCCTGATGGGTGTAAATATTAACCAAATACACTTGGCAGCAAAACAGCGCGAAACGAGTCAAGGGGCCCTGCAACACTTTTTGAGCTTTGCTAGAAAGCGCTGCCGATCGGTAGTAGAGGCTCCCGACCACACGCGGCGAGCCAAATATAGAGCAGCGCGTGGCCTAGAATTCACAATAAATTATCAAAAACAGCTAAAAATTGCTTTCTCTTCTCTCGACAAATCACGGAATAAGCCCAAAAATAACTCGTAGGAAGTCCATCCACCAGCCATTGGCTGATTTGAACATGGCAGGCTCGGTCGTTATAGAGCTCGCCTAGGGCGGCCATCACTTGTTCACGCGTGCGCGCGTGATCGCACTGAAAAAAGTCACGTATTTGAAGAAAACAAGAAAAGTGCTCAAGGTCACAAGGGGCGCGACGTTTTTTGTTTGCCCCTCCCATCCCTCTCTGCTTAGCTTCCAGCGCTTTCGTCGGGATGTGAGACGAGAGAATGCGATTGCAGCGTGTGACAAATATTTATAACTCTACTCATACTGAACGGACTTCTAAAAACTTAGCGGTATTGAATTTAGGAGGCAATAAGCTTTTCCAGTAGTTATATGCTTCTATGGTTACTCAAAAAAGCAGAAGTAGAGAATCCATGCGTGAGGAACTGCCTTGGTACGCGTATAAATTTGTGCTTCTGTATAACCCATGAAACCACGAACAAGAGTCGCCAATATTCTAGCCAATATTTAAAAGAAACACACTTGTGGGAGATGCCATGCACAGAGGTAATCAATGTTAGTTCCAACAGGCGATGGAAAGTTGGTAATGCCGCACGTTCCGCATGACTAAGGAGGAGTATTGTGAGACGTGATAGGCACAGTACTGCTCAATAAGCAATATGTCATATTCTGAAAGCACCCAAGACAGTGGCAGCTTCACATCTTCTGTCAAACGTACTATTTGTAAGCAGTCAAAGTCGATGTCGCAGTGCTCGCTTAAAATGCTTATGGGGTCTCATGAGACACCGAATTAACCAAACACATTGACTCAGTACTCTTTAATGTAGAATGACGAAGAGCTGGACATTTATTAGCGCGCGAAACAGAGCGCATCAGCCTTATCTTACAAATCACTACATTAACATGGTCAATCTCCCAATAAAATGACAGGACAATTCACATGACCTTATGCACACAATGCACCGTGAACGCGGGTAGCAGACGTTCTACTCACCATATGAGTCTGCGAGATCAGGCCCCGGATCGTATATCTGCAGTTCACTATTGAGGGACTCTTGTCAACTAGACGCTGGGTCCCCAAAAAGAGCGCATTATTCAAATAGAGTGCTTCTGGAGTTTCACGAGATTACAGAACTCTTAGAAGACACCGACCCATAGATATTGTTCAACTAAAAGATTGATATTTCTATTGGCTTTTGCACGAAAGCGAGTGCACCAGCGACATTTAAAAAATAACTGCTGTAACATAATCAGCATCCCAATATCATACGAAAACAATGCACAGAAAATAACGAACACCATTCCGCATGCGCCTTCGTAATGTCTGCAATATTATTTTGCATTCTTATTTATCACTCACCGCTTCCGCTGCTGCTGCTGTTCTGAAAACTGTTTATATTGTCTTCACGTGTGTATCATTTCCCTCGAGCAAAAATGAGTGCAAAGGCTTGTTCCTTTTGTAAAACAGCGTTTACTGATGATGGTGTCATCATGCGATGTGTTCACTGCAGCGGTGACTTTCACATCGGGAAATGTAGTGGCATCACAGCTAGGTCGTTTAAGACGATGAAAGATGCGACTAAAAAGTCACTTAGTTGTCCTACACGTTAATTGCTCAAGGGAACAGGGACAAAGCAGGCCAATCTGTGAACCTTCAAACTGAGCTTGCTGAAATAAACAAAAAGCTGTCGCAAATGCAAGCGCTAGAAGCAAAGTTAGATAAACTGATGTGCTTGCAAGAAACTGTGCAGAGCATCGAAAGGTCAGTGCAGCATTTGTCTGATACGTACGATCACCTTAAAGATGCTGTAAATCGGCAGGAACAAGGTATCGGTGAATTACGCCGCCGAATAGAGGCTGTTGAACAGTCGCAACACGTGACAGTGCTTTCAAAATTAAAAGAACAAACGGACACTCGAGAACAGTACAGCCGTAGACAGAACATAGAAATTCATGGTCTGGCTCAACGAGAAGGAGAGAACCTGCTAACAGAAATAAATAAGATTGCCGCGCAGCTTGACTTGCCGTCACTATCTGAAAAAGATACTGACGGAATGCACCATCTGCGTGCAAAAGAGGGTAGGGACCCTGTCGTTCTTGTGCACTTTGCCACAAGAACATTAAAACTCCGTGATTTGAAAAGAAGAAAATCTCGGGAGCAAAACACATGGTATTAAATTCTTTGATGACCTGACTCCTACAAGCAAGCGGTTACTATGGCTTGCCAAAAACCGGGCAAGGGAATTGAACTATCGATTCATTTGGAGTTCACAGGGAACTATCTTTGTGCGCAAGCTGCCGAATGCTCGCGCAATAGGGCTGGCCACGGAAAGTGACTTAGAAAAAATTGTTTAAGATTAAAAAACGCCGCCAACTTTCACAAATATGGAATCCTATCACAGTGCTGCATCTTTTAACAACTTGGTAGCGAAGAATAGCTGTTTTTGTGACAAAGGGCTTATACACTGTTCCATGTGAATACGCAAAGTTGAAGAAATAAGCAAGTTGACATGGAGATATACCTATCGCAACTAAATTGTTGCTTTGACTTCCTAGCTTTTTCAGAGACGTGGTACGCGGCTGAGCATGACGTCATGCATTTCTCGGGTTATAAGCACATTTCAGTTTATCGTTCCAGAAAACGAGGCGGTGGCGTTTCTCTGTATGCTCGCGAATGCCATGGTTGCGAAATCTTGCCTGAATTTACGCGTGTGACCAATTATTTTGGATCTGTTGCTGTAGTTTCTAGAAACATTCTGATTGTTGCTGTCTACCGCCCACCGCAAGGTGCGCTAACAGGATTACTTCATTATATGGACTCAGTGCTTGAACTTGCTAACATGAAGAAATTCCATTCGATTATTTTTGGTGATTTCAATGTTGACTTACTTTAAAAAAATAATGAAAGTATCCAACTTATTGAAACTATGTTAACAAATAGCTGTGAAAACCTTATAGAACTTCCTACGCGGATAACCCCGAGTTCAAAAACATTGATTGATTTATGTTTTACTTCTTTCACAAAAAGCGAAACATGTTCTGGAGTGCTAAGCTCTGGCATAAGTGATCATTTGCCGATATTTGCTGCGTTACCATTCTCTATGCGCATTGATAGAAATCACAACTTCAAGCGTGTTATAAATAGTCGAAGTATACAGCTATTTCAAACGTTACTTTCCAATGCAGATTGGTCTGATGTTTATGCTGAAGGAAATTTCTCAGCATCGTATGATCTATTTGTGTCCAAAGTGAAAGAAATATACAACGTAGCATTTCCTTTCTCCCCTGTGGTCCGGCCTAAAAGAGCTAGAAAGGAATGGGTAAATCGTGAACTATATAAACGGATTCAACACAGAGACAAATTATTCAGTCACTTCTTAAAGACAAGAGACCCCCAAATATTACAAGAATTCAAACAAGTCCGGAACAAACTCAACAGTGATCTGAAGAAAGCAAAATTTGAATACTATACGCATAAATTTGAAACTTCCATGAGTGATGGTCGTAAAATGTGGAACATATACCGCGAGCTAATAGGTTCCTGTTCACGAAATGTGCCGTCAGAGATTATTGTAAAATATGTTAAGTACTGCGGTAATGATGCAGCTCCTCTCTTTAATAATCATGTTATCATTGCTGGTGCTCCAACCTCTATATTTGGTTTTTCCCAAAATCTAAATTATGAAAGTTACATTGGTAATCGTGTCAGTGAGACAATATTCCTTACGCCTACATGTGAAAGTGAGATTTTTTTCATTATTAACTCCTTGAGTAACAAGTCAGCCGCTGGAGAGGATGGCATCAAAGCTCAACCTATTAAAGCAGTTGCTCACATAATATGCGGTCCATTGGAACATATTTGCAACAGTATACTCTCTACTGGTATTTTTTCTTAAAAAATGAGGCTAGCTCGTGTTGCAGTAATCTTTAAGGGTGGGAATCACAGTGACTTAAACAACTACAGACCGATTTCGGTACTCCCAATATTTTCAAAAATAGCTGAGCGTATTATATATAAGCGCCTTAATAGCTTTCTACTGGATAAAGGTATTATTTCGGATAAACAATATGGCTTTCAAAAAAATAAGTCAGCCGAAATGGCATTATAAAGAATAAGAGATACAATTATAAGTAATATTGAAGAAAAAACTCACCATTGGTATATTTTTAGACTTTCGAAAGGCCTTCAATTCTATAAAATATGAAATATTGCTCAGCAAGCTCCACGTATATGGCATTCGCGGCGCAGCCTTAGAACTTATGAGTAGTTATCTTGATTCTCGATTGCAGTACACTTCCCTGCAGGATTACAGTTCTGACAAAAGCTCGATTTACTACGAGGTACCACAAGGTTCAATTTTAGGGCCATTATTGTTTATCGCGTATATAAATGGCATAGTAAACATTCCACTCACAGATGAAATGATCATGTACGTGAATGACACTAATGTGTTTTTTTCTAGTGCTGACCTTCTGGAACTAGAAGTTACTGCAAACTCTTGGTTAAAAAAACTTCACCAATGGCTATATATAAATCAGCTTAACCTAAACGCGAAGAAAACAAAGTTTACGGTTTTTTGCTCTAAGAATAAAGAAATAAGCTATGATCTAAAACTTTTATACTGTGGATCGCAACTAGAGCATGTGACAAGCCATTCTTTTCTAGGTGTTATATTTCATAAAAATTTAAGCTGGTCAGAGCACATAAATAAGGTCCAGACCAAGGTAGCACGCTCTGTTGGTCTACTACGACGAATCCGATGCTATCTGCCTGTCAAGTTCGTCAGACAACTGTACTTTTCACTTGTACATTCGCATCTTAGCTATGGCTTATTAGTATGTGGGAACGGAAACAAAACCAATATAGAAAAACTAGCAGTACTACAGCGTCGAGCTGTTCGTTTGCTTAACTCTTCAAATCAATACATAGGGTCTTCTAAATTAATGGTGCGCTACAATATCCTGGACATTAGAAACTCTTACAGATCGAAGATTTGCATTCGGCTATTTAAAGAAGTTTTCAGCAAATTTGAGACATTTTCAATTAGGTACTTCAGTCGAGACACAGGGTACAGTTTACGCCGCACATCAATAGTAATGAAGAAGGCCAGGACAAACTATGGCATGCAAACGATTGAGTATGAAACTATGTCTTTATGAAATATGCATCCTAATGTTGTTAAAATAGCCAGAAGTTGTAAAACAATTCATGAATTTAAACAGTCTATAATGAACATGTTTCTTGCTTCGGAATCGGATGTCTTGTGTAAATGTTAATATCTTTGGTTTCTGCATTAGCATTGGTACTAAGTGTTACTGTAAGCATTACTGGTCACTGCATTGTTATGTTCTTGTTGCTTAGTGATTATGTTCTTGCTGTTACTATATCATTACTGTCAATACGTTCTTACTGTAATTAGCGATCATGTTCTCATTGTACTAGTGATTACGTTCATGTTGACTTATTATGTTCTAGTGAAATTGCAACATTCAAATCCGCTGTCTCTGCTGCCCCAGCGAGGTATGGCCTAGTCAGGGGGTTTAAGTCCTCCTTTTGCCTTACCCTGCGGGCAAACCCTGTATGTGTTATGCTGAAATAATAAAAAAAATAAAGTCCAATAACCTTCCTCGTCATGGCGGCGTCATGGTAAGAACCATACCAATACTCGCAGCGCGACGAGTACAATAACTGGACTTACCCACTGGCCAGGCCAGCTATGAGACAAAACTGGCTTGGCAAGGTGTGACAGCACCCTGTGCGTTTCATTGTAGTGGCGCTTTTATTGTGAAACTAGGTGAACGTAGGTACATCGGAAGTGGTCCTCCTTTGAAACAAGCTTGCAACAACGTGACCACAGTGTCATGTCGTTCTCCGGTGCTGACACGGTACTATGACCACGTCAGTGCCAGAGCACACCTAGCCGAGCTTTGGAACAACACAGAAGGGCCAACGCGTCTAAAAAACACATCATTATGCGACAATCCGAGCACGGCCTCTTGGTGGCTTCCTGTACTTCAAAGGACAACATAATATCTCGCATGTGGTCAGCAGCAAAATTAAACAGGAGAAAGTTGATGTTAATTAGGAAACTGAGTGGGCAGAAAAAAAAAACTAGCAAAAATAGCTACATGGCCGGAGATGTCAGCCTTTGGTTAGAGTTCGACCTATAAAACTTAATAAGCTAGCACAGCTAAACATTTAAAATTATTATAGGGCCATTAAGCAACAAAGGCTCGGTCATTTCGAAGGTGTTCGTTTTTTAGTAATTTGTGTTAAGATTAGGCTCATTTTATTTTCACGTTCTCGAATTTGTTGTCAGTTGTTGTTTTTAACACGAAAGTGTTTTATGCTGGAGTTCACCACGTTTTCAGTGGCGTATTTCTGTTACGGTTATGAAGCTGTAAAGTAAATACTAAGAAACTTAAAAAAAAAACAAGAAGGAAAGGTTCTACCGTTTGGAAACGAACCAGTTACTTAACGATTCGCAGCGCTAACCACGAAGTCACGGAGCATACGTAGGCAAACCTCTTAACGGCAAGCCATTAATACACACTATACAGTGTTTGACGGTCCTCGGAGCTTCTAACTTCAGCGCGTTTTCGTCATCAGTAGCGAGATTGCGTGTCGAGCTCCTATTGGCTGCATTCAGTACGCTCTAAACGTCGCCTCTCGCGTTTCGGTAAGCGCCGCCTCCACGGAGCGTGGTCTCTCCTGCGCGCACGCTTATCAGGTTCCTGATTCGGGAGAGGTCAAAGGTCACTACACTTGCTGCCGTGGCCATGTTCACTGAAAGAGCACGCTGCTCACCCACGAAGAAGTAAGAATTGTGACAGTTTGTCGCGCTTGTCTTGCGTATACATGTGCGCTCTTTTCTTGCGTATTTCAATTTGAACGGGTGCATGTTCCCGGAATCTTGCTGTTCTTCACGTGACTTCACAACTAGCTGTAGCACCCATTACGTCACCTTTGTGGCGAAATAATCAACAGTAAAAGCTCAACTACCTCTTTGAAGACGCAGTTCGCTTTAGTGTTGTGCCTATTTCTTGAAAAGAGAATCAGGACCGTTTTTTTTTTTTTGCAAATGAAAGTGCCTATTTTTTCACATAATCATAATTGTATACAGATATTTGGCTTGATAACCAGTGTAGGCTGGTTTCCGATATTGCTTCGAAAAAATGGAGAAAACTACAGGACAGTTTTCGAGGACATGCCATGACTATGAACAAAACACATTTTGCTCTACACCTATATATTCACTTGGAAATGTGTTAATATATGTTTGTGTTTATCAAAGTATTTTATTCCATGAAAATTGTGTTTATCAAGAAAAACAGAAATTCCTGTTTTGCTTCGAAACTGTGTGTGGTGGCTCCAACTTCAAGGCGATGCAGCCTAGTTATTCGGCCTCGCGAAGCTACGACTGGCTATAGCGTTGATTGATTTCTGGGGTTTAACGTCCCAAAACCACTATATGATTATGAGAGATGCCGTAGTGGAGGGCTCCGGAAATTTCGACCACCTGGGGTTCTTTAACGTGCACCCAAATCTGAGCACACGGGCTGGCTATAGCGTTGTGCAAAGACGGGTAGAATAAGTGCAAACGACATGGCATGTATAGGTGGAGAAAGATGAATCTATAAATGCCTCCTTACTCGTAAACAGTGATTTAAAGAAAGCTATACCATCGTGTTACCGGGAAAGCATTCGCACGGACAATAAACCACCCCCGTCTCCAGAGCCTTGTGCCACGGAAGAAAGCTACTGTGTGTTAAATCCGTTGTTCCGTCATGATGAACTAACATTGTGATTAGTGTGGCTTGGTGTTTTCACAGTAGAGCGCCAAATGCGTCAAAGTACACAAGAGAAGAAAAGCTACTCTGGTTAAAGATAAAAAGAAAACACCTGTTTGATCCTAGTTTATTCTGAAAAAAGCTTTGTTATTTTGGGTATGGTGCAACTATATTGGTAGTTAACGTTGGCAAAACACTGAACGCTATAATTGGCCTGGTAATAAAAATTCCATTGCTCGACCAGGGAATTCGTAAAACCTAATTTTATTGGAGTGAGTTTTAACTGAATTTAATAACTGGCGTCAATATTTCGGCCATGATGAACATGAGTACCGATATGTTTCTCGTAACTAGATGCCAAACCCCCTCACGGAACAATCTTTAAATGGGACCGGATGAAGGCCTTATTTGAATAGTGCCGTTAACTGAAAGTTTGCTCGAACTGTTCGTGCTGTAAGGTGCAATGCGATCTGTTGACTGCAGGTCAGCAACGGCTGTCTGACGCAACCATAGATCTCTGGATATTGTAATTTCCGATTTTTATTATTTGCAAACCAATTTATAGCCATTGATTACCTATGACTCATTTCTTGCCAGAATTACGAATGCGTGTGGTCAATTTGCGCAAGTATTACAAGGAATATACACTGTTTCCTACATAAATATTTATTGTTTAATTTTGCAGCCTCGAAAAACATCGTCCCGTCGAGCCTGCAAGTCCTGGAAGGCGCCGATTAATAGGAGAACAAGTGCAACCACTGGGGCACCGGTGAGAAACAGAGTTATTGTCGTAGAAACACTGAAACAGAATCATATAATTCATAAAGTAATTACGAAGTTCACATAATCACTATATATGGGTTGTTTCTACAAGTTTTGACTTTATGCTCCTTCAACATAGTAATTAGAGCGTACGTTTCAGTAATGAACGTTTTAACAAAAAAATTTGAATACACAAAAAGATATAAGATAATATTCTTGATTGAAGGCATTGAATAGTGTTTTAAAAGGTAAATTGTTATATTTAACTTCTTTTAAAGGGCATTTAGTAAAGTGGGTCAGGGTTAACACAAACGCAAAAATGGGTTTTGCATCTAGCGAATAATAAACAAACGCCATAAAAAACTTGTGTCAATCGTAATACTGTGTGGATTGTTGTAACATTTGAGTAATTTTGAATCTAAAATATTGATTGTTGATGGGTCGCCCCGCCGTGGTGGTCTAGTGGCTAAGGTACTCGGCTGCTGACCCGCAGGTCACGGGTTCGAATCCCGGCTGCGGCGGCTGCATTTCCGATGGAGGCGGAAATGATGTAGGCCCGTGTGCTCAGATTTGGACGCACGTTAAAGAACCCCAGGTGGTCGAAATTTCCGGAACCCTCCACTACGGCGTCTCTCATAATCATATGGTGGTTTTGGGGCGTTAAACCCCACAAATCAATCGATCGTTGATGGGTCACTTCTAGATGCTTTGATAGTATGCACTATCAATGCTCTTTTTGACGGTATGCTTCTTCCGCTGACCATGCTTTCTCGGTCATAGACTAGACGACCAAATTCTACGCAGACAGCGTCAGTGCCTCCACGATGGTTACGAGGTACGATCTCACACGAACATTACAACCACCCTTGTCTGAGAAGGCGCATGAACCCCTGATGTCTTGAAACGTGGCGTACGGTTCCCGTGGCACGGACCTCGTGCCCAAACATTTTACTACGCGTGCGCATCGAAGGGACGCCGTTCAGGCTTCATTGTCGTACCCAGGTGCTACCAAGACAGCGAGCACCTTTCTGTTGGCCGGCGTCACTGCTCACACTTATCGTAGTAAGTGTGAGCAGCGCACACTTACCGAGTACTTCATCAGCATCTTCGAGTGGTTCCGTTCAAGCTCCCCATGCAAACCGCCCTCTACCGCAAGCACAACTACCACACCAAGTGCATCTTCAGACAGCGCCGCGCACCTGCAGCGTACAATCACGTGCCTCCGCGGTACAGTCAGATGCCTTGAAAGCGTTGAGCTCTGCCATATTTCCTTTCGTGCTGCCGGCATTGAGCGCCGCCGACGTCACGCTGAACGTAGCCCTCTCACATTACCTGGAGGCAAGCCCATCCAAGCAAACAGAGAGCTTTGGGATATCCTCATGCAACTCTCGGACTAGCTGGGCTGCATCGCGTTGGAGATTTCTCAACTTTTGCCTGTGGTCTCATCTTCACAAGTCGCTAGTAAAATCGCTTCACAAGTCGCTAGCAGTCGCTAGTAAAAGTTAGTTGGCAACCATCAAAGCTGTTGGATTTCGCGAGGCCTGCTCGGATCAGCGTGTGGGTCGCTATCAACCACCTTCGGGAAGGTGCTGTGGCGTGGCACAAGTATGAAGGTGTGAGGCGATACTCCTGGGTGGCATGGTGTGTAGCCCTGATATCCGCTTTCGGACAGATTCTCTTTGTCCCCAGCGAGCCCAACGTGACCTTCACCGTGGACGGAGCTCCAGAACGGCCCCACCTCGAAGATGCTAGTATACGAACGACATCTCCTCAGCAACCTACATACCTGGGTTCTGTACGGACACCGAACTCAAGAATTACCATTACTCTGCTTCTGCAGCCGACAAGAGACTATCCCTGTCAGTGGCAGAGAGTGATTGCCATCCAGACATATTTAAAAATGTGCTCCAATCGGCGCATCTGGTCATCACGTGGGCAATTGGAGGCACTGACCCGAGTCTTAGGCAGCGGTCTACCTCCTAAAAACAGTTGCGTGGCCGTGGATGCCGCAGAGTTACTCTTTGTCAAAACGGACCCAGATCCAAACGTCGCCAGCCGCATTGTTTCCAAGTTGCTAAAAGATGACTCTCCAAACGACACGAAGCTCTTTGAGTAGTTTGACATAGATTGATTGAATGAAAGACTTTCCACTCACCACAAAACTCGTATTGGAACGGCTTCGGATGAAGATCTCGTGTATGCATGCAGAGATGCTTCAATAATGAGAAGGATCCCCAAAATCACAAGGCTGAAGAAACAGAAGCCACGTTGCCGGACAGTGAGATAACTTGACCCGTTGACGCAGTAACGCACAAGGAAAGCCAAGCAACTCATGACCTACTGCAAGATGCACATACGACCGCATCTGGTGCAGCAGGTACCGTTGGCAGATCTACAATTTCGTGCCCTGCAATCGAAAGAGTGGTTGGGGAAAGGCCAGCGCTTTGAAAAAAAAACGGTGACCTTCCGAAACAGCCAGGGATGCCCGCCAGAAGCATTGCCGAGAAAATATTACACCAAGCCGCATCACTACAGCAAACACCGACTACCGCGACACTGCTCACTACGTCCCCAACACGTTTCATTGACAAAAGCGCCAACTAAGCCTCCACAGCAACATAAGAAATGACCACAGCGACATACCAGTGTTGATCATCAAAACCACTTTCGATAAATTACCAGGTGAAGTTCTCCGTGGCCGAATCCGGCCATTCTAAAGCGGCCAACCTAGCCCACAAGAAAAAATTGGCAAATCTCACAGTGGGAATCAATGATATGTGAAGCACGGATGAGGAAGGTTGATAGGTCGCTCTAAAATCAGCACAACGTTATGAGGCGAACGTGAATAACGCTTTACATGACTTGCTTGTCATTATTGCATCTTTGGATGAGTCATTTATCATTGTCGTCTACACACGTCAAGTTATACCAAATTTCGTATATGTATAGCTAGCGGAATGTCCACCAGCACGCTATGATCATTGCATGTAGTTATGTTTACATCACACTCATGTCTTGATTAATATGTTTGGACGTGTCATTTTTGTTTGTCGTCTATTCACGTCTTGCGATACCCAATTCGGTATAAGTGGAGCTAGTGAAAAGACCGTGAGCGCACTTAGAGCTTAGTTTAAGTCTTGTTTCACACGAAACGCCTATCATGATTATCATGTGTGGAGTCGTAATTTACCTTCGTAGTCTATACACGTCACACAAAATCAAATTTGGCACTTGTGGTGCCAGCGAAATGGCTGCTAGCACGCTATGAGCGTAGCATGTAGTCATGCTTTACATGCCACGCATGTCATGATTATCATATTTGGGCGTGTCATTAACCTCCATCGTCCATTCACATTAGGTAACGCCAAATTTGAATGTGTGAAGCTAGCGAAATGTTCGCGAGCGCATCCTGAACACGTTGTGTATGTCATGTTCTTACATGACACGCATCTCATGATTATCATGTTTCCACCAGTCATGTAACTTCGTCATCAATACAGGTTTTGTAATACCAAATTTTGTATATGTGAATATAGCGAAATGACGGCAAGCGCACCATGACCGTGGCGTGTACTCGTGACATACATGACATGTGATGATTTTCATATTGAGACTAGTCACTTATGCTCGTCATCCAATCATGTAATGTCGTACCAATATTGGTATTGGTACCATTACTGAAACGGCAAGGAGAGCTAAAAGTCGTAGGCGGATTGATAGCTAAATAGATAGATAGATAGATAGATAGATAGATAGATAGATAGATAGATAGATAGATAGATAGATAGATAGATAGATAGATAGATAGATAGATAGGTATTTACGCTCAAATTCGCCGAAGTTCACTAAGAAATGCTCCGCATTTAAAACTGTTGGCAGCTTCGCGCGTGTGCCGTCAGAGCCGAAAGTGATGGCTAAGAGAGGCATCGCGGTTCTAGCGCGCGGAGAGCCAGCGAAAGGGCAGAGGCAGAAGAGGAAGAGGAGCAGATAAAAAGCAGCTTGTCCGAAGAAAGGGCGTGGTCTCCTGTCTGATTCATCTCTCTCTCTCTCTCTCTCTCTCTCTCTATATATATATATATATATATATATATATATATATATATATATATCTTCAGCCTGACTACGTCCACTGCAGGACAAAGGCCTCTCTCATGTTCCGCCAGTTAACCCGGTCCTGTGCTTGCTGCTGCCAATTTATACCAGCAAACTTCTTAATCTCTTCTGCCCACCTAGCCTTCTGTCTCCCCCTAACCCACTTGCCTTCTCTGGGAATCCAGTTAGTTACCCTTTATGACCTACATGCCTGCTCCATGTCCACTTCTTCTTGCTTTCAGCTATGATATCCTTAACCCTCATTTGTTCCCTAATACACTGTGCTCTCTTCTTGTCTCCTAAGGTTACACCTACCATTTTTCATTCCATTGCTCGGTGTGTCGTCCTAAATTTAAGCTGAACCTTCTTTGTAAGTCTCCAGATTTCTGCTCCGTAGCTAAAAACCAGCAAGATACAGCTGTTATACACCTTCCTATTAAGGGATAGTGGCAATCTACTTGTCATAATTTGAGAGTGCTTGCCAAATGTGCTCCACCCCATTCTTATTCTTCTAGTTACCTAAATTTCGTGGTTCGGCTCCGCGGTTATTACCTGCCCTAAGTAGACATAGTCTTTTACAACTTGAAGTGCACTATTACCTATCTTGAAGCGCTGCTCTTTTCCGAGGTTGTTGCACATTACTTTCGTTTTCTGCAGATTAATTTTAAGACTCACCTTTCTGCTCTCCTTGTCAAACTCCATAATCATGAGTTGGAGTTCGTCCCCTGAGTTACTCAGCAATTAAATGTCAGCGGCGAAGCAGAGGTACTCTCGATTAACTCTTATCCCTAACTGTTCCCATTCTAGGCTTCTGAAAACCTCCTTTAAGCACGCGGTAAATAGCATTGTGGAGATTGTGTCCCCCTGCCTTACACCCTTCTTGATTGGTATTTTGTTGCTTTCTTTATGAGGCGCTATGGCAGCAGTTGATCCCCTCTAGATTTCTTCCAGGATGTTTATATATACTTCATCGACGCCCTGATTCCGCAGTGTCTGCATGACGGCTGATATTTCTACTGATCAAACGCCTTCTCGTAATCTATGAAGGCTATGTATAGTGGTTGGTTATATTCTGAGCATTTCGCTATTACCTGATTGATATTATAAATGTGGTCGATTGTTGAGTAGCCTGTTCGAAACCCTGCTTGTTCCTTAGGTTCATTGTATTCTAATGTTTTCTTTACTCTGTTAACAATTACCTTTGTAAATAATTTGTATACTACAGAAAGCAAGCTGACCGGCCTGTAATTTTTCAAGTCCTTGTCATCTCCTTTCCTATCTATTAAGATGGTGTTAGCATTCATCAAATCTCTGGTACTCTTCCCGTCAGGAGAAACCTCGTAAACAGGGTGTCTAGTTTTTCTAACACAATCTGTCCTTCATCTTTCAGCAGATCTGATGTTACCTGGCCCTCACCAGCAGCTTTGCCTCTTTGCATGCTCTCCAAAGCTTCTCTGACTTCTATCATTACTGGTGGGGTGTCATCTGGGTTACTGCTAGTTCTTATAGTATTCAAGTCGTCTTCCCGGCTTCTGTACAGATCTTTGTAAAACTGCTCCGCTATTTTAACTATCCTATCCATATTGGTAGTTATTTTGCCTTGTTTGTCCCTTAGTGCATACATCCGATTTTCGCCTATATGCACTAAGGGACAAAGAATGCAAAATACCTACCAATATGGATAGGATAGTTAAAATAGTGAAGACAATATATATATATATATATATATATATATATATATATATATATATATATATATATATATATATATATATATATATATATATATATATATATATATATATATATATCCATCCAGGGCACCAGCAGTGACGATGTCTCCACTACCACCAGCGAGGCCAGCGAGCCAGCGGGTCCCACCAGTGAGTCAGAGATCGGCGGCAACGGCTTGCACGGCAAACTCCAGTGCCAAACCCACTCAACAACAGGGAGCCGAGGGACACAAAGAGCCATCCAGGGTCCCAGCAGTGACGACGTCGCCACTCCCACCAGCGAGGCCTTACAACACCAGGCGGACGAATGCGGCGAAGACCAAGGCGGCGGCTTCCAAATGACACGGGGAAACAAAAGGTACGGGCAGTCTTAAACACGCATGGTCCCACTCATTTCTATCGATTAGGAAAATCATTGAAAAGCGGGTGCAATACGAAAAACACGCAGAACAACTAAACAAATATCTATCTCACGAAA
The DNA here is from genome assembly GCF_013339725.1 of Rhipicephalus microplus. Classification (NCBI taxonomy): domain Eukaryota; kingdom Metazoa; phylum Arthropoda; class Arachnida; order Ixodida; family Ixodidae; genus Rhipicephalus; species Rhipicephalus microplus. Next base: position 138,148,612 of record NC_051165.1, read on the forward strand.
TTGCACCTAAGGGTCTCCGCCTAGCCTGCAACCCCTCAATGTCTACACTAAGTGAAGCAGAAAGGGGGAAGTGGGAAAAAATATTACTAGAAGCGTCCTTGCAACTGACTCGGGTCATTGCGGACCATTGTGAGCGTAAGGCCGCCGAACACAGTGTCACGGAGGCCACGCAGAAATTGGTATCTAATCTCGGAGAGCATGAGGCAAGAGAACTGGAAAGATATGAACTAAAGAAGAGAGGCGAAATTTCAGTGGTAAAAGATAGAAAATTCAAGCGGGATTGCAGTAGCTCCACTGCTCTGCAACAGGAAAATAGGAATGAGGCCGTACAAGAACACCAGGGACCACCCGTACCTCAACCTAACTTTGAGGAGAAAAATGGGAACTCAGAACCACAGTGCAATCCTAATCAAAACATCCTTACTCTCGAATATGACGCTGACACTCCCGTGCCACGTGATAGCCAAGAGCGGCCGAAAACTTATGAGGAAAATGTACTCAATCTGTCAAACACAACACTCACACCCGCTCAGCTTCAACTTTTGTCGAGAGGCTTGACCTTTTGTCCATCATCCGGTAAATTCAATGAATTTGAACTGTACCAAGACCTCGATAACTTTGCGCGTAATCTCCGCCTCCGTGAATACTTTCATGATCGCAAGGACTGTACGAACGAGAATAGAGTGATTGGTGGTGACAGATCATGGTGTCCGGGTGAGCAGAGGGACAAACACCTCGATATGTATATATCAGCAGTTCAAAAAGATATCATCAGAGCGTATGGAAAAAATCGGCCATTTCGAAACAACATATCAAAGTCAGAACGAAGGGCACTCGATGAACTACGAAAAAACACTGGAATTACTATCAAACCGGCTGATAAAGGAGGCTGCATAGTAATTCTAAATACGTCGGACTACTTAAAGGAAGGGGAACGACAGCTATCAGACACAAAATTCTACAAAGAACTTCCAACGGACCCGACTCCCGAATTTGAAAGGGAGATAAAAGTAACCCTAAACAATCTCCGCCGGGACGAGAAAATTACCGGCAAAATGTTAAAAGCAATGTTACCGGCCCACTCTGTTCCCGGTCGATTCTATTTACTCCCCAAAATACACAAGGCAGGTAATCCGGGACGTCCGATAGTATCCAGTAACAGCACATCAACAGAAAATATATCAGAATTCATCAATTCCTTAATAAAAAACATCCCCCCAAATTTTCCCTATTACCTAAAGGACACAAACCACTTCATCTGCGAAACTTCAAGTCTCGACATCCCAGGCGGCAGTTTTCTGGTGACCATGGACGTCTGCTCACTGTACACCAACATACCCCACCATGACGGAATAGCGGCTATGGTTTCTGAATATGTAAAATCTGACTCATCAACTAGTGTAAGTGGCGAGGTACTGTTTACACTTCTTGAACTTGTACTAAATTATAACCATTTTGAGTTCAACGGCAAGCATTTCCTTCAGGTCAGTGGCACTGCAATGGGCACGAAAATGGCCCCAAACTTCGCGAGCACCTTTATGGCTTCACTTGAAATCCCATTCATTGAGGGACGCACCTTGAAACCTTTCTACTACAGAAGATACTTAGACGATATTTTTATGATATGGAACCATGATGAGGGAAGTCTTTTCCGCTTCATAGAGGATTTTAACAAATGCCACCCGTCAATAAAATTCACGCACAAAATTTCCAAAACTAGCATTAACTTTTTGGACGTTACTGTCACGGTCGAAAATGACCGCTTGTCAACAAACCTTTACAAAAAGCCTACAGACCGTCAAATGTACCTACATTTCAACAGCAGCCACCCAAAGCATTGCAAAACGGGTATTCCATATTCTCAGGCCTACCGGTACCGAAGAATATGCACCGATATGCGGGAATTTGACAGACACGCGGAACACCTAAAGCATTCCTTATTGAAACAAAATTATCCGGAAGACATTATTGACGATGCCATACTACGTGCTCGCAACGTGAACAGGAATGATATAATTAAGGGACCAAACAAAGTACCTAAAACGACTTCCCAAACGAACCTTGTACTAACTTACTCATCAGCGCCACGAATCAACAACATACTTTCCCGCCATTTCAACATAATCAGGCAAAGCGAACGACTAACTTCTATTTTCGCGAAGCCACCTCACGTGGTGTACCGCCGGGATAAAAATCTGAAGGACATTCTTGTCAGGGCAAAAACAAACACCCCCAAAATTCAATCAGGGTGCCATCCCTGCGGAAAATCTCGATGCAAGGTATGCCCACAGATGCTCACAACACGTGAATCCAAAGCGAACTTCTCGGATTTCAAATTCTGCATAACTGAAAGCCTTAATTGTGACTCCAGTAACGTAATATACATGCTACATTGCAACATCTGCGGACAAGAATATATCGGCCAAACAGACACGCCATTTCGGCTGCGGTTCAATAATCACCGGTACCACGCCACTTCACTGCCGAAGCTACCTTTATCTAGACATCTGCGCCTGCCAAACCACAGTTTTAAAAATATTAGCGTAACTCTTTTGCAGTCCGGTTTTTCAAACAGACGCGAGCGCGAACAGCGTGAGGCATATTTTATTTTCAAATTTCGTACATTAGTAGCCGGTATCAATGAGGACCCCGGAAAACTCAACTGCCTCCGAGAAGTAAGCCAGGAGAAAATTGGTGACAAAGATTGATAGCTGGAGACCATGCTTTTTTCTGACTGACTCGTACGTGTACACTGTCCTCTTTTTTTTTTTTTCACATGCACATACAAAGTGTTTACGTTCGCCTACCACTTCATGACCGTTGAAGGGAAACGGACGAAGATTAAAGGTAAATAGCCGACCGACCCATTAACAAGAAACCTTTCCTTTACACACACCGCCCGCCGCCCGCCGAACGACCAAACGACCAATTACGGGGAAACCCCTTTCTTTAGGCACGCCGTCCCGGACCCTCCCGGCACCGCGGCGACAATCTTGGGTGGCCCGACACACGCCAAGAACTGAACAGCACGTGATATGAACCGTAGGTGGATGTAGACGGACAGTTGGCTTCTCTCAGCGTTGACAGTGGTTCTTCCTGTTTTTTACTTTCTTTCTTTTCTTTCTTTTTTCGTCTTTTTCTCTCTTTTTTTTCCTTCTTCCAGTTCCCTCTCACTCTCGCAAACGTCTTTCAAGGCGAGAGGGACGCGGCAGCAAGGAAGTTCATGTCAGTATAACTCATCCCCTGATGAAGGGAGGTCCCCTCCCGAAACTGTTGGGAAATGAATATATTTATCCTTGTTGACAACGCTCCCGTTGTGCCATATCCCATACCTTCACGAAGACAAACTGGCCCATTGAATTATTACTCCCACTATATATATATATATATATATATATATATATATATATATATATATATATATATATATATATATATATATACATATATATATATATAGTTTTTTTCGGTACCTAAAGGGCGCTTCAAACTTTAGGAATCCATGTGAAACTGTGTCGCGTTAAATATTTTATATATTAATTCAGGTTCAAGAATTCACTAGAAATAATCTTTCCTTAATTTTAAGGTGCAGGTTTTTCATGATTATACCATTTTATTTACCTTTCTTCAAATAATAATTTTTTTTGCCGAAATAGTGCAATATGCTGCATGTTTAGCGTTTTCTAGGAAACTGACAATTTTTTTTGCCAGTAATATACTTTCTGAACCTGTTTTATATGTTCATAAAATAAGTGATCGGGAGCGAATAAAGTAAAAGCGTAGCCAGAATGTTGTAACAATTTTGCAAAAAATAGCATCTTGACTCATACTGTGATTTAACTTTCGCAATGTAGCGATCGAAGAAAACACATGACTGATACATTTTTGGATATGCATTTGTCGGTATATCATGCAGAATATGTCGAAATAGAAGATTTCTTTAAGGGAAAGAAAATTTTTCAATCTGCACGACCACGAAGAAGGACGAAGCTTGCATTTGCCTCAACTTCACTGCATACCACTTCAGTGCGAGGCTCTAGCGCGGGTTTTCCGTTACTAAATAGTGCATGTAAAAAACTGCTTGTCAGTCATTCTATTATTATTGCTTCAAAGAACGTCAAAATGGGCAATAGCATTTATTTTATGAAATGGTGAATTCTCCTTTGACCATGAAATAGCAAGGTATAATGCACCACTTTTGTTCCAAGGGCATAATTACAATACATTCGGTGGCCTGCAAGACAGTATTGGGTGTTGTGTTTGGCGTCTGAGAGTTATTACACATGGTGTTAATAATAATTACCGACATAATTTATGTATAATTTTGTGATAGCAATTATATGAACGCTGTCGGCTGGATTTTTCTGCAGGTTTCAGTCACCGTATGTGTATACGTATCTATATATTTGGTAAACGCAAGATAACCCAGATAAAGACACCAGCGAGCAGAATCTAAAGTGTGACTTCTGAATTGTGAGGTTGAGGCGTTAGCCACTGAGCCACGAAAGAGCACCCATTTCAACCTTGCAATGGCAAGCTATTTATATCTACCAGTTACCACTGGTGATGGGCATCTCGTAGAGAACTGTCGTGTTTTGAGCATTATCGGCAAAATGGTGCAACGAGCGCGCCTCGCCACATCGTCACTGCGCAGCGGAGCGCGCTCACATTTCCCAAGGGTACTTTGTCCCGTGGAACGAGAGCAGGGTAGACGCTCACCCGTGCGCATGCTTATCTCGTGGCGGAGACAATTGTACGCTTCGACTAGCCTTGGTATTTGAGCGGAATGATTCTGTTGTGGTTACCAGGCGCACAAAGGTCACTGCAGTCGCTGCACAGTCTTTGTTTGCGAAAAAGGCACGTCACAAATGAGTGCGCGGCGGCTCTCATCTGTGACGCGTACTTTGGTCCGCGGAGAGCAAGGAAGGGTATGATCACTCACGCGCCCTTATCTCCCAGTGGGGAGGATCTTATGTCTTGGTTTGCGTTGGGCTTGCGCTTGAACGATTCTGTCGTAGTTACGGGGCGTACAAATGTCAATGCAATCGTTGCACAGCGTGAGTTTGCGAAAAGGGCGCGCTTTTCAGACACAGCGAAGTAACAACTGAGATTCTTATTCGCCTTCATCGGCACCTGTGAGTATGTTTCGTGCATCATTTGTGCGTCATAAACGTGGTACTAGTTCCGATCTGCTTGCTATTCTATACATAACCTTCATTTGTTGCTATCACATTCATTGCTACACCTTTGCGACAAAGCTGTGGCTTTTCTTGAAGCTGTTCTTGTAATGCGTGGGAACTCTCCCGCACCTTTCAATGGTGAAATCGCTGCTTTGGAAAAAATGAAGCATTGAAAAAGTTGCGTAAACAAACATATATGACATTGTGTAAGAGTTCCGCAATAGTGCAATGAGAAATTCGGAGGTGTTGTTCATCATTTTAACATGAAAGCGATCTTTTCCGTGATCCACCATGGCTGCGCTGACGTACTTCTGTCACGGAAGTGACGTTGAGATTGTATGCTAAGAGGTTGCAAAGCAGAAGGCCAGCGTCTGTCGAGTGAAATCAGAGCAGCAACCTCTCGGTTTCTCGCACGCGGCGCTACCTACTATATACACCACAAAGCTAACGTTGGCACGAGTGTCCCAATGCCTCCTTTATTTTTTTTTCCAGTGCCAGTGCAAAGGCGCGCTTATCAACGAGAACAGTTGGTCCACCTTCGTCAGGGAATAGTCGTGATGCGTCACTGCAATAGGGGACACGCTGCATGCGTCACACGTGCTCCCGAGTGCTTTCACCCGGAGATGCGACAGACATGTTTCCCACCACAATATCATATACGTCTGTCAGATTTGTTCCTTTGTGCTTCCTTTTGTGGCTCGAAGAAACGCCGCTACCGCATCACGGCGCAGCGCATGGCAGTAGCGTTGCAGTGATGCTTCACCATTGGTTGCCCGCATAGCACCACGGACGGTGACACGTTAATTAAAAACACCGTATCTTTCTTTAACAAAGCCAGCGTGACCGCTAACATAGTGAACAAGAGAAATGCAAGACACCGCCCCATGGATCTGTAGACAACTGAACGAAAAACTAATTCGCATGATTTCCGCCATGAGACACTGCACGAGAGGGCTGCCTCCCCCATGGCAGCAAACACATGCGAAGGCTATGCGATGAGTGAGAGCAGGGAAGGGGCTAGAGAACAGGGTGATCAATGGCTGGATTGGGCGCATCCAGCTGGCATTGATAAAATAGAGGAGGCGTTGGGAGTGCTAACGGAAAAACACCGTTTGGCCGTCCTTAGAGCTTCGTAACTTTAGCGCATTTTTGCTATCAGTGGCGAGAGGCATGACAGGCTCGTGTTGAGCGTGCTGTAAAAGTCGTCACCCCCACAAAGCACCGCCTCGATAGAGCGTGGTCTCTCCTGTGCGCGCGCTTATCAGACTTGTTTCGGCCGTGGACGAAGGTCAATATCACTACGCAGGCTTCCGCTGCCGCGTTTACTAAACAAGCGTGCTACTGAGGCGCGATGCCAGAAGAATTGTGACAGTTGTTCGAGCTTGTTCTTGTGTACTTGTGCGCTCGAGTCATGCCTGTTTCTTTCTGTTTGAATATCGCAATATAAGTGTCGAGCTCTGACAGTTGTTAGTCCGCACTCGTACTGTGTATCCTGATTTCGTGCGTGATTTCTGCTGGAGGTGTCGACGGAAAGTTTCAAGCTTTTAGCGTTCCTAAAGTGACTGTCACTTTGTTGCTTTTATTAGGGAGATTTAGAACATCGTTTGCAAGCGCAGCGAGCGTTGCGGGCGAAGCGGGCGCCATAAGAGTTTTATAATAGCTTTTGCGCTGCTGAGAACCGCAACGCACGATCGCAGCGACACCGTAGCCCCGAAACCAGCGCTTGCGGGCCACATGCGGGCCGCAATCGCCGAACGCTATTTCAGATTTTCTGCGAACGCGAACGCCAACCCGCATTATGACGCATGCGCAGTGGCAGCGACCGCACCGCAAGGGCTCGCGATGCGCTATACTAAAACTTTCTATTGAAATATTGAGCAATAAACGCTCAACTACCTCTGTGAAGACACTCACGTTTCACTTCTGCGTTATACAGATTCCTATATAGGAGGATCAGCCACGTTTTAAATGCGAAGCATTTCTTAGCGAACTTCGGCGACTTTGAGCCTGTCTATCTAGCCGCCTACGACTTTTAGCTCTCCTGGCCGTTTGGATAATGTTATCAATACCAAACTTGGTATGGCATAACATGACTATATCGCGAGCATATTTTACTAGTTATACCTTGAAAACCATGACATGCATGTCATGAATGACATGGTTTACATTTTATGGTCATGATGCTCGTGCGGTGGTTTCGTTTACATGACATGTTGCAAAACTAGTATGGTAAGACATGATTGCCTAGCGAACACAAGCGACAGACCGTAACATGAAAATCATGACTTGCGTGTCATGTAACATGACTACAAGCAACGCTCATGATGCACTGGCGGTCGTTTCGCTAGCTTCACATATACCAAATTTGTTATTACGTGACCCGAACGGACGACATAAGCAAATGACACATCCAAGCATGATAATCAAGACATGTGTCTCATGTAACAACATGACTACATGCTACATTCATGAGGCGCTCGCCGCCGTTTCGCTAGCTTCACATATGCCAAATTTGGTATTATGTGACGTCAATGAATGACAAAGGTATGTGACTGGTGCCAACATAATAATCATAAGATGCGTGTTTTGTGAGAACATGACTACACGCCACAGTCAATGCGCTATTACATTTCGACATGACATGGTGCGTGTGCTCGCCGGCGTTCATTTTGTCGCGTCACGGCGGCGTTGCCACGCCAGGCGCCGGTCCTGCCTTATACTCGCAGACGCGCGCTGCGTTGGTTTGACGCATACGCGTTTCAGCGCGTCCGGCGTCGCTCCGTCTCGAAAAGAGGCAGACGCAGTGCTGTCTGGGTAACGAATTGGCGCCAAAACAGCATGTCGCATTTCACGCCGGTTGCCGCCGGGCCGCGATGACGGACGCTTGTCCCACCGGCCACGCTTGGAGTCAGACTATAGAGCGCTCGCGTGATGCTAACGTAGCGTCGCTGTGCCCAGCGTGAGCGCGCGTCAATGTTACGTTGGAGTATATTGGGCGCTTCATGATGCACTCGAGGCCGTGTCGCTAGCTCCAAATAGAGCACATTTGGTGTTATGTGACGTCAATGAATGGCGATGGTATATGACTGGTGCAAACACGATAATCATGACACGCGTGTCATGTAAGAACATGTCAACATACCCCGCTCATAGTGTTCTCGCGGCCGTTCCCTAGCTCCACATATACTAAATTTGGCATCGATTGATTGATTGATGTGTGGGGTTTAACGTCCCAAAACCACTATATTGCCACGTTCCATTTCCCAAGTTTTTGTTATCGTCCCAAAACACCACACGATTCTCAGCGCAAACCGCGCCTGCAGTTTTCGAGAAGGTTCCGGACTGTAGTAGATCATTTCGATAAGATCACGCCCACTGTGCGAACGGTACAGATTGTTCTGGAACCTACGCCACCGCCAGCGATAACGCTAGAACATTCGACGGCAAGAGTATAAATGCCGACGCGCTTCGCCGCTGGTGAGTAGTTGATCGAACGCCGACGCTGCGTTCGCCGCTACCAGTCCGAGACTGCTATCTGTGCGAGACTGCTGCTGTAATTGGACTTTCCGTTTACCGGGCACAGGTTCGCCCAAATAAACAGTTAAATCCCAACACGAAGTCTCCTGTTTTGGGCCACGTCACGACCCCGTGACATCTGGTAGAGGTGCTGCTTCGTTCATGTACCGGACGCCACCGTCAAGCTGTGAACCCAGCCCACGTCGCGGAGAAGACACCGACGCCAACCAAGATCAGCGAACAAGCCGCCGACAGCAAGGGCTACCACCAGAGTACGGGCTTCTACAAGACAAGGCGTGGAAGACCAATCCCATGACGGCGACTGTAGAGACAATGACAACCGCAGCGTCCCAGCCCACGATGGTCATGCATCAACCCAGGGAACCACCAATTTTCCATGGGTCATCGTTCGAAGACCAGGAGCCCTGGCTAGAAATATACGACCACGTGGCCGCCCTCAACCACTGGGACCATGACGAAAAGCTGCGTCGTGTGTTCTTCTATTTGGAAGACACCGCAAGGACCTGGCTCGAAAATCGAGAGTCCACGCTCCGAACGTGGGATGTTTTCTGCGGCGCATTCCTGCAAACGTTCGCGAGCGTCGCTCGCAAAGAGAGGGCCGCTGCTCTACTAGAGACCCGGGTTCGGCTACCAAATGAGAAGGTTGTAATTTTCACAGAGGAGATGACCCGCCTATTTCGTCACGCTGACCCAGACATGCCTGAGGAGAAGAAAGTTCGTTTCCTCATGCGAGGGGTCAAACAGGAGCTCTTCGCGGTACTAATGAGGAATCCACCGAACACCGTCCAAGAATTTGTATCCGAGGCGACCACCATCGAAAAAACGCTGGACATGCGCACCAGACAGTATAATCGTCGCCTGACTCCAGAATGCGCTGCTGCTCAAGCCAGTGACTCCGACGACCTGCGTGAAACGATCCGAGCGATCGCGCGGGAAGAGCTGCGCAAACTGTTGCCTTCGGCGCAGCCTCAAGTGGATTCGATCGCCGACATTGTGCGAGAAGAAGTTCGGCAATCACTTCGAATTCCCCAAACACCGCTGCCCGAGCCAGAAACTATGAGCTACGCCGCTGCAGTGCGCCACAACGCTCCTCCCCGTCCACGCCAAAACGCCGCCCTGTCGCACTTCCGTCGCCAAACACCACCGCCGCCACCACCCCCACCGACGACCTACCGTTCACCAACGGGCCAGCGCAGTGCGCCGAGGAAAACCGACGTTTGGCGCACCCCTGACCACCGCCCACTGTGCTACCACTGCGGCGAGGCCGGGCACACTTACCGCCGTTGTCAGTACCGACAGATGGGACTGCGTGGCTTCGCCGTCAATGCACCGCGTCCACAGCCAGGAGAACGACCACGTGACATCGCCGACTACCTGACAGGAACTCGGTGGACACCACGAAGCCCTTCGCGTTCGCCGTCGCCCAGCCGCCGCACGTCACCGCACCACCGGCAGTACTCTGGCCCAACGCGGGGCCGGTCTCCTAGCCCGTATCCGGGAAACTAAGGGCAGCAACTGGTGGAGGTGCGGTTGCTGTGCGACGAACTACCGAAGATCCTCCGACGACGACGACGCCGCGACGGAGCTTTCCGAACACAATGCCAACCAGGCAAAGCCCTGACGGCGAAAGCTCACTTACTGAAGGTGGCCTGACGACGCAACATGGAAGCAGCGGAACAAGTCGACGCAGCCGTGACCCGACGCCACGCACTAACTGTAATGCGAGACGGCGAACTAGCGACCTCGACGTTCTTATCGACGGCCACAGTGTGACCGCTCTCGTCGATACTGGAGCCGACTATTCTGTCATCAGTGGGTCGTTCGCCGCGAAGCTAAAGAAAGTTAGGACAGCTTGGAAAGGCCCTGAAATCCGCACAGCCGGAGGACATCTCGCAACGCCTGCAGGAATCTGCACAGCGAGAGTCACCATTAACGGCCGTATTTATCCTACAGACTTCGTAGTCCTACAGCGTTGCTCGAGAGATGTCATCCTTTGCATGGACTTCTTATGCCTCCATGGTGCTGTCATCAACCTAAAAACAAAGTCGATAACGTTATCCACAGAAGAAGCACCACCGCCGCGCACGCCATCAGGACATCATGCCTTGAATGGCTGGAAGAACAAGTCACCATTCCGCCTCGCTCAAGCGTCATTATTTCAGTCGGCGCTCCTAAATCACCTGACTTGGAAGGCGTGATTGAAGGCAGTCAGCATCTGTTGGTCACCCGAAATATTTGCGTCGCAAGAGGAATTGCAGAGCTGCGGGGAGGCAAAGCAATGGTTATGCTCACGAATTTCAGCAATGAGTACAAACATGTGAACAAAGGAACAACGGTCGCATACATCGAAGAAATTGTCAAAGCCACCAGTGCTTTCGCCCTCGCCGATTCTGCAGAACCTGCTCAGAGGAACCAAGCCCCTCCCATAGCTTTCGACGTCAATCCCAGACTTCCGAACGATAAGCAAGAACAGCTAAAGGCCCTGCTCCTGCAATACGAAGATTGCTTTTCGTCGTCATCGAAAATTCGGCAGACCCCAATCACGAAACATCGCATCATAACCGAAGAAAATGCCAGATCACTCCGTCAGAGTCCGTACAGGGTTTCGACGCGAGAACGTGAGGCCATGAAGAGACAAGTTGATGAAATGCTTCGGCATGACATTATCCAGCCGTCCAAGAGTCCATGGGAATCCCCCGTGGTGTTAGTGAAGAAAAAGGATGGGACCCTACGTTTCTGCGTCGATTATCGCCGCCTGAACAAAATCACAAGAAAGGACGTGTATCCTCTCCCACGAATAGATGACGCACTTGATCGGCTCCATAACGCCAAGTACTTTTCGTCAATGGACCTCAAGACTGGCTATTGGCAAATCGAAGTCGACGAAAGAGACCGAGAGAAGACGGCGTTTATAACACCGGACAGCCTCTTCGAGTTTAAGGTGATGCCCTTCGGCCTTTGCTCAGCGCCTGCAACTTTTCAACGCGTTATGGATACAGTACTGGCAGGATTGAAGTGGCAGACTTGCCTTGTGTACTTGGACGACGTCGTCGTGTTTTCCTGGAGTTTCGACGAGCATCTTCGGCGCCTTGAAGCTGTACTTTAAGCCATCAAGACTTCCGGACTCACACTGAAGCCAGAAAAGTGCAGATTTGCGTATGAGGAGCTCTTGTTTCTGGGGCACGTTATCAGCAAGTCTGGAGTTCGTCCCGATCCACGGAAAACAGCCGCCATCGCCGACTTCCCGCCGCCCACTGACAAGAAAGCCGTGCGCCGATTTCTGGGCCTGTGTGCCTATTATAGGCGGTTCGTGAAAAACTTCGCCCGCATCGTTGATCCTCTCACTAACCTTATCAAGGCCGACGTGGAGTTTAAGTGGGAAACGCCGCAGGAACATGCTTTCCAGGAGCTTAAACATCGCCTCCAGACGCCTCCGTTACTTGCCCATTTTGACGAATTCGCCGAGACAGAAATACATACTGACGCAAGCAGCGTAGGTCTTGGTGCCGTTCTTGTGCAGAGGGCTGACGGACTTGAAAGGGTTATTAGTTACGCCAGCCGATCGCTATCCAAAGCAGAAGCAAATTATTCCACAACAGAAAAGGAGTGCCTCGCCATCACCTGGGATACGTCGGAATTTCGCCCCTACCTCTACGGCAGGCCCTTCAAAGTTGTGAGCGACCACCACGCATTGTGTTGGCTAGCCACCTTGAAGGACCCTTCAGGTCGCCTCGCACGGTGGAGCCTGAGACTTCAAGAATATGACATTACTGTCATTTACAAGTCCGGCAAAAAACACTCCGACGCCGACTGTCTCTCTCGTGCGCCTGTCGACCAACCGCTACCCGACGACCCGGATGACGACTTTTTCTTAGGAACGATAACTACCGACGACTTCGCTGAACGACAGAGGGCCGACCCGGAACTTAAGGCCCTAATAGAATACCTCGAAGGCAGGACCGCCGAAGTCCCGAAGGTATTCAAGCGCGCACTTGCGTCGTTCTTTCTACGAAACGGTCTTCTACAAAAGAAAAACTTTTCACCAGTTCGAGCTAAGTACCTCCTTGTGGTGCCTTCAGCTCCGCGACCAGAACTCCTGCAGGCCCTGCACGACGATCCGACTGCAGGGCACCTCGGTGTGTCTTGCACGCTCGCGAGGATACAAGAAAGGTACTACTGGCCACGTCTTACCACCGACGTCACTCGTTATGTGAGAACATGCCGGGACTGTCAGTGACGCAAGACACCGCTGACAAGGCCAGCGGGACTTCTGCAGCCAATTGATCCACCTTGCCGACCTTTCCAGCGGATTGGTATGAACCTACTGGGGCCGTTCCCGACGTCGGCTTTCGGAAACAAGTGGATCGTGGTAGCTACCGACTACCTCACCCGCTACGCTGAGACAAAAGCCCTGCCAAAAGGCAGTGCATCCGAGGTAGCTAAGTTCTTCGTCGAAAATATCGTCCTACGTCATGGCGCCCCGGAGGTCCTTATCACTGACAGAGGAACGGCATTCGCGGCCGACTTAACTCAAGTGATCTTGGCATACAGCCAAACAAACCACCGCCGGACGACAGCGTACCACCCACAGACCAACGGCCTCACCGAGCGGCTTAACAAGACGATCGCCGACATGCTGTCAATGTACGTCGATGTCGAACACAAGACATGGGACTCCATTCTTCCGTATGTGACCTTTGCATACAACACGGCGGTGCAGGAGACGACGCAGATATCTCCATACAAATTGGTCTACGGAAGGCGCCCGGCAACGACGCTCCATGCCATGTTACCCAACGTCACCGACGAAGAAAACCTCGATGTGAGCGAGTACTTTCAACGCGCCGAAGAAGCCCGACAACTTGCGCGTCTCCGTGTCAAGAATCAACAGACGACCGACAGCCACCGTTACAACCTTCGACGACGCTTCGTGGAATACCAGCCCGGTGAACGTGTTTGGGTGTGGACGCCGATACGCCGACGTGGACTAAGTGAAAAGCTTCTGCGACGGTACTTCGGACCGTACAGGGTGGTTCGACGTCTCGGCCCACTTGATTACGAGGTTGTCCCCGATGGCATCACGAACTCTCAACGACGCCGATCACGACCTGAAGTCATCCATGTCACGCGCCTCAAGCCGTTTCATGCGCGTTAACAAACTGATCCAGTGTTTTTTTTGTATTATTGTTGTATCGTAATTTATTCATTGTACTTTCTTGCATTATTATTGTACTTTCATCTTTAGTCAAAGCATCGGGACGATGCCTTTTTTCAGAGGGGGGCAATGCCAAGTTCCATTTCCCAAGTTTTTGTTATCGTCCCAAAACACCACACGATTCTCAGCGCAAACCGCGCCTGCAGTTTTCGAGAAGGTTCCGGACTGTAGTAGATCATTTCTACAAGATCATGCCCACTGTGCGAACGGTACAGATTGTTCTGGAACCTACGCCACCGCCAGCGATAACGCTAGAACATTCGACGGCAAGAGTATAAATGCCGACGCGCTTCGCCGCTTGTGAGTAGTTGATCGAAGGCCGATGCTCCGTTCGCCGCTACCAGTCCGAGACTGCTATCTGTGCGAGGCTGCTGCTGTAATTGGACTTTCCGTTTACCGGGCACAAGTTCGCCCAAATAAACAGTTAAATCCCAACACGAAGTCTCCTGTCTTCGGCCACGTCACGACCCCATGACAATATGATTATGAGAGACGCCGTAGTGGAGGGCTCCGGAAATTTCGACCACCTGGGGTTCTTTAACGTGCACCCAAATCTGAGCACATGGGCATACAACATTTCCGCCTCCATCGGAAATGCAGCCGCCGCAGCTGGGATTCGAACCCGCAACCTGCGGGTCAGCAGCCGAGTGCCTTAGCCACTAGACCACCGCGGCGGGGCAATTTGGCATCACCTGACGTGAAAAGATGACGCAGGTATACGACACATCTAAACATGATAATGATGGCATGGAAGTTTTTACAGCATAAATTAACCTCTACCTATTAACGTTGTGGTGATTTGAAAGTGGCATATCAACCTTCCTCATTCGTGTTTCGCAAATCACCAATTCCCACAGTACGTGGGATCTGCCAATTTTTTATGGTAGAAGTTTTTTATGCGACAAGACGGCAATTCGTATTTGTTTTTCTAACTTTTACGCACAGATGTTGTTGTGTGCGTCCTTGCTCTGTCACGAAGCCCGCAGATCTTACTTTTCTACACCTGACTACAGCACGGTGGGAACTCATCCGGAAGTGAAGACTGAATTACCCGACCAGTCCGATTGAAGCAGTCTGAAAATTAATGATTAAAAAATCACAGCATATCTACAAAGTGAATGCTGATGAGTGGGGCGAAGAATCCGTCAGCCCATGTCCGTTCATTCTTTCTTGCGTCCGTCCACGCGAGCATCCGTGCGTCTATCCGCGCGTGCGTCCGTGCATCCGTCCGTGAATCCGTCCACCCATCTGTTTGTTCGTGCGTCCAATCATCCGTACGTCCGCGCGTCTATACATCCATCCGTCTATCTGCTAGTCTGTCTGTCCGTCCGTCCGTGCGTCCATCTAGTAAACACTCCAAGTGCCGCCATTTCTCATCTCGCATCCCCTATGGCAGATACCTGCTCTAGAGCGGGTATGGGCCACCGGTATACAACATGCATACAAAGGGTTGACAGACCACGACTTAAAGAGCTTCGCCCCTAAAAATGAATTCTATCAGCGCGTTACCGATTTATTTATTAGGCAACATTTACTAACACCTAAACGTGCACTTGCTCATCCGTTCGAATGCGCCCTGCCACGGTGGTCTAGTGGCTAAGGTACTCGGCTGCTGACCTGCAGGTCGCGGGATCAAATCCCGGCTTTGGCGGCTGCATTTCCGATGGAGGCGGAAATGTTGTAGGCCCGTGTACTCAGATTTGGGTGCACGTTAAAGAACCCCAGGTGGTCAAATTTTCCGGAGCCCTCCACATTGGCGTCTCTCATAAACAAATGGTGGTTTTGGAACGTTAAACCCCACAAATCAATCAATCCGTTCGAATGCATCATTTCCTTCGAGTGTAAGCTGCGATTTCGAACTCCAAAGGTGCGGAATTTATCGTATGCAATTCTTCATTCTCGAGTTAAGCCTAAGCCACAACAGAAACGTGGTGAAAACGTACCTGCCAAGGGAGTGCATTTGATGAATGTCACCTGGAAAAATATTTCAGGCCTGCTCACTACTCCGGGCTTGGCCTTTGACTTCACTCAGTTTTGACAATCATCTCCTGCCCAGTGGACGTGCGCATGCATGCTCCCGCCGTTCCAAATTGCAAGATTGCTAAGCCTGACGAAGCCTGTCGTAGAGTGCTGGTGTTTCTTTTGGCGACTGCATGAAGATGAGAACATGTTTTCTGCGTATGTGCAACGCTGCGTGGTGATTCGAAGTACTTCGATCACTGAATGGTCATGTAGCCTAAACATACAAGCTCTCGCAATGGCACAGTGCTGCAGGTCTAGCTGCCACCGACTGTGACAATGTGCCAAAAGTTCGCTTGTTTCTATTAGCGTTCTCTCCGTGATACGAAGGTATGTGTGTGTTTCCATACTACTTGATTTTGAGTTGTTTTAAAGGCGCCACTTTTAGCACGTTCGGTTCCTTCTGTAAAATGGTGCCGTGTACGCTTTTTAATTGTTACCGAAAACCTTAACCTTGAGCACTTTTGCCTGAGCGGTTCTGGTGCTCAGCCACGCGATAACGAAGCGTCCCCACACAGTGCTAGGAACAGTATAGATTTCGCGTCTTTGACAAGCGCATTTGCCGATACGCGGTCTGCTTGGCTAAAAATTACGGCGAAATGAAACGGACGCAGCCTCACGCTCCACTCAACCGGCTGCGTTATAGGTTACCCTGCTCGCACCACAAACACATAAAAAAAAATCAATAATTGCCGTGTGGCAATGCATTCTCAGATCAGGCATTATTCCATAAGGGTCGGTAAACATATCGCTATTGGAGCATAGCAACTCGGACATATTGTAATACCTCCGGTTGCTTTGTTTAAAAAACACAAAGAGGGCCTGTAAGTGGTGCCGTGCACCTGTTATGTAGACTACCTTGTATTACTTACCGCAGCTCCGATCATTTCTTTGTGACAATATAATTATGCACCACTTTCTTTAGTGCCTTACCAAATATATTGTCCTAGAATTGTGTGCTGCTGCTCTTCAACTAAATGTGAATGCCTGTGCATAACTCAATAACCTTCTTGTTTTGTAGCTTCTAAATAAGGCACATGTGGAGCAGAAAGCCTTGATAGAGCGCGTTGTAAAATGTTTTTATCGCCTGTGTGAGCTTCATTTCGAACCGAAATACTTAAGGATGACTGCCTAATGCACTGATTTGTGAACATGTACAACTGAATAAACGCACTCAGTCAGCAGAGAAAACTGCAGAACCTTAGAAAATAATAGGAACGCTTTTTGTGCATTTCTGTGCTGTTTGTGTGTTTAAATCAAAGTTAATCAATGATAATTACATAACCTAATTAGCGTCTTTCCCGAGCTATCAAACTATACTCTTATAAATTGATCGTGCGTTCGATAGCGCACAATATATTCTTATATCCGATGAAATAATAAATGCTTACAAATAAAAAACTAAAAAAGTGAACGTTCAATACAATCGCTAAACCAGTGCCCATTTGGGGGGTTGAATGAAGCTGTTGTATACATGTGAAGCTCACCGCGAACATTTTCTCTTTTCACGGTAGACGATGGTAGCAGTGGCTTTGCTGCCTCCCGTGAGCGCTGGCTCAGTCAAGGCGCGTGACGTCACGGCGGCAGTGAGCAGGCCTGATATTTAGGTGGCATTTTTCCGACCCGCCAGTCCGGCGCAAGTGAAATAAACATCTACTAGCGAAATCGGTTCGGGCTTCTTTTATCGTTTGTTGCAACGACACTGCGGCTGCGAAAAACATACCGTTCTGACGCTTGGTGGTGCTGACGTAAGCTGAAGCGATGAGAGGCTACGCATTGGACCGTTTGTGTTAACCGTGCTGACGGCTGTACATTCGTCAGCTAATGCTTCATGTATCTGCAGTGCATCGCGAAACGACAAAAATGTGCATCGCTGCGTCACCTACCGCGACATGATGGGTGTGGAAGATATCAACCATGGCCACCGCGATAAGACCCGGTACGGCGTGTTGTCTCAACACCCATCGCGTCATTGCCTCAACACTTCATCGCGTCACGGTAGGTAGCGGTAATCGCTCGGCCACACGCTGCAGAGACCGCAAACTTTTGCTGCCCACAACACATCATCGAACCGTAGTACGCAGTTCATTTCAATTAAACTATCGCCGGTGTTGCCGATTAGCCTGGTGAGCGTACGAACAAGCTCTCTCTAGTCAATATGCACAATGACGGCGGCTTAATTGGCAATTCCTGGCTTCAAGCAAAACAAAATTGTGGCAATGACCGATACTCGCTTTGGTTAACACTGACTCCAAGTATGTGTCAGATCTGCCAAAAACATTTGGTTGGAACTTTACTCCCCTTTTATACCAGTGCCTTGCTCAACCGCTTTTTGCGTAACGGTTTCTTCAATACTGATGAGCTTAACTAAAAAAAAACTATTGTAGTGTTTCAGTTTGTTCTTCAATTTACGGGTTGTTCTAATATGCATTTTACGTGTAATATAAGGACACTGTTATATAATTAATAATAATATGTTACTCAAGCATGGTGGCCACTCAAAATTTGCTTTACAGTACTCACATCTTGGCCACAAGTTGGACTCCCAAAAGTCATATTCCTAGTGAAAAATCAGACAATTTGACTTAGAGACAGAGTGAAACACAGTAAAATAATAAGACGGCTGCTTATTTTACGATCATATTTAAGCAATGATCATGCATTAGGCATAAGATATATTTATACCAATTTATTTATTTATTCATTCTAGTACCCACACCAACCAAGGGCATTACAGGGGGGGGGGGGGGGAGAATAGAAAGTTTCAACGCTGAATACAGAAGATCACACTTATGCATCACAATAGACACGCAATTATTTGTCAACTACGTATACTGGCACACGGGAGTACACAATACAAACCAGCATCACAGTACTGTTTTGTCGTTACGCATCCTCTCGAGTACACTACTTTAGACCCTAATAAAACACAATAAAGCATAATTTCAGGTTACCAGATTTCGCAGCGAAATGAAAGCGTATTGATATTGTTCTAGTGTTCATAGGTTGCTGTTTGAAGAAAAAGACACCGGGCCCCGTTTGTGTAATGTAATATCGTCTAATAAGCAGCAAAAGAAGTCAACGAAAGCAAAAAAATAAAAAATAAAAGGAAATGTTTCAGTCTAGATTATTGTACAAATAATCCATAATTCAGCTACTAATGAGCTTTCAATGATTGGATGAAACCTCTTGAGTCATGTCGTCAGCGTTTACATTTCAAGTGTGGCAAAAAAAAACAGGAAAACAGCTCATCGAATATTGACTGTTTAGGCGCGATTAGCTGAAACATAAAGAATAAATTGTTGTGTTATTGCACCTCCCTCGCCTATGCACTTCCCCATCTGCCCTAAACTGTTGGTCTAGCTAACAAGGTCTGCCTATCATTCGACATCACATAACGTCAAAAGACACAATGTCAAAAATGATGCGCATGAATAAAAGGTGATTTTTAAGTCTATCAAAATCTACAGTGGCACGAAATAGCCGGAAGATGCCCCTCCAAACGGCATTGAAAAGTTCAGCATGCCAATAATTAAAGCAGTGTTTTTCGTAGCTAGTGCCGTCACTGCTGCTACAAACATAATTTTTCTGTTCATTTCGCCATATTATCACACTATTCTTACAAATCGAAAAAATTGAAGACTGGATTATCGCTAGAGTGGGCATTTCGGAAAGTGGTTTTCTCATTTCGAAAGCTGCGAACTCCTCACCCCTAGGGAGTCGGAGCCTTCGAGATGGTAAGTGCGCTTGTCCTACGTTGCCTCCAAAAACACCCTATATTAAGCTGTTTTCCATTTTTCAAAGCTTCCATCTTTTTATAAAAATCTGCCTTGTTTCGATAATGATCTAAAATTACCCAATACTATAACACCAGCAAACAACACTTAAAAGGATTATAAAAGAATTATATTTTGTTGTGAACTAAAACTGGACTTTAGCAAATGCCTATTTTGTTTGTTCACTTAATATATTCTCAATTCCATGCATGAGCATAAGTTAGAGGTTAACAAGAGGTGTTACAATATTTCATAGTGCCTATAAATATACATATCGGCGCTAGTACTCAAATGCCCATAAGTGTCTATAAAAGCCTATTTATCAAAATCATCATGCAGACAATACTTAACCTATAAGTTTGCTTTTAATTGAAGTTCGTTACCATAGTTTATGCCAGTGGAAAAAGTTTACGCTCGGAACTCAGCAGACCTCAACCTAATTGTTCAGGTCATCAAACTCTCGGAAAAAACCAGTAACAGAAGTGAAGAGGGACGCGCCATCCTGCGTACGCCGCCGCACTTACGTGGTGGAGCTAGTTCTGGATGAAAAATTGTGATGATGGGCAAGACAAAAGTAAATACCAAAAAAATATTGTGGTGTAGACATGTGTTTTGTTTTCTTAGTAATTTAGGTTTTGAAGGGCCTTCCAACTTTCTTCACGGACAATGTTTTACGGGAACATTGCGTACATTGAAGTATGGAAAGGCTAAGGCCGCAAGAACGGCAGCGATAAATTTAAAACCTGAAAATTCATACTACAAAAAAAAAATACTGCCAACTCCTAACTAAAAAGCCTCACATACAAGCTTTGTCACGTGATCACATCAACTGGTTCATGGGTTGTTGCTCTGCGAGTTGTCATCGATTATATCAAGCAGCAAATGACTAATCGACGGCCAATAATTAGCGACTCAAAGCCGTTCTACAATGTCGTTTGTTGACAGTTCTTTGCGGACCATACGAAAGACATGTGAGAGGTACAAGAAGATGCTTTACTATGCGATTGAGAAAAAAAACGCAACTTTGTTCTTCAGTGAATGCATTAAATTAACACGCACCAAAGCCCAAAGGAACACGCTCGACTGCGCTTGAGTGTGACGCGTTCAAAGCATTGCCTAACGGTGATTTCCGCCGACTGCCATTACCGCCGTCTGAGCACGAAAGCGTTTCATGGTGACTGTTATATTGTTCCCGCGGTACAAACGAGTGGCAATGTAGAACACTGCTTCGTCGGAGGTTAGAGTCGAAAACACTCCGTTTGATGTTCCGGACGCTGTAGCAGGCGCGAGCTGTCGTGAATCGTCGAAGGGCTGGAGCAGGTGTACAGCAATCTCCATAATTACGCACTGGAAGTCACTTTTCAACAGATGAGTTTACATGGACGCACTCGGCCGACCAGAGTACGCTCGAGCTTCTTAACTTAACGTGTCCAGTGAACTAAGATATTGCGGTATCTCCGAAGACTTTGCCGATTATTTTGGAGGAAGGGAAGGTGAGGAGACGACCTCGCTATCTACAAGTACCGCAGAGCGAAAATTATGGCACAAGCCATTCGTTTTTGCTGGGGCTTGTGGGATTTCTTGGTAACGCCATTGTCTCTTGTTGCCTGCATCATCACCCCAATGACCGCGTTCTTGCGAGAGCCGCCTAGAGTTTGTAATGTATATTCATGCAGTCACTATACTTCAAAAGATAATGCAATGTGTCGGAAACCTACGGGGAGCAGTCGTATTCACGGTTGGGAGTTTAGTTCACTTTGCTTGCGGTCGAAAGTGGTTGTTTACGAAGCTCGCGAGCCCTTCTTCCTGAATGATCAGCGCTACAGGTTTGCTTTTAGGGGCGAAGCTCCGTAAAGTGGCCCCCGTTCGTCCCTCGTCGTAGTCGTAGTGCGTAATCAGTCTTACGTTTTGACCTGCAAGGGGTTGCCGGTGGAAGATTTCTCTTGTGTGTTGTTGAACAATAAAAAAATTAGCAGCATGCGCGTTAACTAAAAGCCGAATTCTCCTGTCTCTCGTTCCCCATTAGCAGCAATTGGCATGTACATTGAGCACTTTCTGACAAGAAAAGGTTGCTACGTTATACTCGCTGGGCGTAACCTCCTTGGTTTTAGAAAGGTTTAACGAGCGTTGGGCCGCAGTGCCATGAATACCATGAACTTGTATATACTATGAACTCGAGGTGGTTAAAGGTGGGAAGTAGACGCGAAGAAAAGGCCGAATTCTCCTGTCTCTCATTCCCCATTAGCAGCAATTGGCATGTACATTGAGCACTATCTCACAAGAAAAGGTTGCCACGTTATACTCGCTGGGCGTAACCTCCTTGGTTTTAGAAAGGTTTAGCGAGCGTTGGGCCACAGTGCCATGAATACAGTGAACTAGTATATACCAAGGTGGGAAGTAGACACGAAGCGCTAGCCGTAAGAAAGTGTGCGTTGCCACGTCTTGTTTAGTCCTTGGAATGTGCTCGGGACGGCGGTGCTTCTAAATGCGTAACATATGATGAAAAGATGCGAGATGGTTGTGACTTTGAGTGTTGACTAGATGAACGAGCGGACACACAGACTGATGCATGGACGGACGCACGGATGGCTGCACGGACGAATGGACGCCTGAACGGACGCAGGGGCTGATGCATGGACGAACGCAGGGACGGACGCACGAACAGACGCATGCACGGACGGTTACACAGACGAACGCATGGACGGACGGATGCTTCGCACTCTCGATCATTCACCGCGAAGATATGCTGCCATTGTTTTCCTTCGGCCGTGTGTTACTGCATGCCTCCATAGAGAAACATACTATATAAAGAGCGGCCACTCGAGCCTCTTCGAGGCCCAGCAAGATAGGCTCTGACCAACTGTTAGATGGTGCACCCATGCTCGCTTTCACTCTTATGTCACGGCATATAATAGCCACCTCAGGAGGTCAACGCAAACTTTAGTTTGGCATCAAGTTTTTGCAAAAAAGAAACTTTATTTATTTGTGTAATTTTCCACATCCGCTTTACAACGTGTTCCACTGATGATGTTTATTGCTTTACCACAAAAGTCAGTAAGTTTGACTAGGAAGTGTTGTTTATCTGCGTTTATTTTGTGCAAAGGGTAAATATTCATGTGGTTTAGATGTGCTGTAGATGTATTTCTTTCGTGCACGGATGGGTGTGTAGCCTAATGTTAAGACGCTCGTTTTCGGAGCACGAGGGTACGGGTTCATATCCCCGCATTGCAAAAAAAGAGTTTTGTTACTTTATGTATGCAAAAGACATTATCGGGTCTGACCAGCTACGCGTGGCGCTGAAAGCAGCGTGGTAGCTGGGCCGCAGGCACCTACGGAAATGTCCACTCTTTAAGTATGTTTCTTTATGGTGCCTCAGCGGTAGAAGGCTACACTTCCAAGGCGATAACAGCAATAACTACGGCTCTTAATGCGAGAAACTGCGTTGACCCATTCTCCTGCACGACGTTCCCAAATAACGAAAACAAGCGACCCAGTGGGCTCACCGAAGCTTTTAGAGTCAAGCATAACAGACACTCCTTACCCAACAGTGTTCTACACAGTAAGGTGATTCATTCTTTAAAAATATCGTATCCTGTTCATGTGTTGAGTGAGCTAATCTCTAATATGTCCAAGTGCTTTTCGATATGGCCACAGTGGGCCGACCCACGCTTCTGCGAATGGTACATCTTTGAATGCATCGTAACACACACGGGTAAAAATAGATTCTGAGGAGTATCTTCTTACTAAACAGCGACAGACAGACAGACAGACAGACAGACAGACAGACAGACAGACAGACAGACAGACAGACAGACAGACAGACAGACAGACAGACAGACGGGTGAACTTTATTTATTGATAAACAGCTAGACCAAGTAAGGTATCGATGTTACATTATGTTCCATACCCAGAAGTTACCGTATGTACAGAAAAAAAATTGCTCGAGCAATCCGTACAATGGTTAATCAGCGAAAGCTGAAACGTGTGGCCCCAGTGTTTAGCAGTGGGTTCAACCCAACATTACACTGAAGCCTTGAACTTCAATTGGTGGCATTTTCAAGCTCCTTAAAAAGATAAGACACACGTTTGTCTTGGGCTTATTACAGTGTTTATTTCGCATTCAGCACTTTGTGGCTTGCATGATCACGGTTCTTTAGGATGTAAGGAGGGGTTAAATGCGTTTCGCGGTGTGTTAATCACAGTGGCTGTTCTCGAGCTACAGGTGGTCACAAACGTCGCAGCCGAAGAAAACTGCTGCTAAAGAAACTCATGTGGAAAGCGGGAATTTACCCCTGCGAACGCTCTTCGAAATCACTACGTTGACGCTGTTGTGCCCACAACGCTGATCGTTCGGCGCGGCGCTGTGCAAGCGCTTGACATCGCGAGCTTACTCAGCGGCGTGGTTTTACAAAATCCTCCCGCCACCAGCGCTTTCACTCTCGTTCGCGGTTTAGCGCGGCTTGGAAGGTTGCTGTATCATCAGTACGCAGCTGCTAGCGTCACTCAGCTTCCTGGGCTTGTTCTTGCACTCGCGCTGCCCCTGTCACCCGGCGAACGCGAGCTCTCTCACGTTTCTGCTGTGAGCGCTCTTCTTGAGTTGTCCGTGGCTTCTGGACAGCTCTGGGCTGTTCATCGGGCTCGCGACGTGGTAAAGGGGCAAGGTCTCTCTGTCCCAACGTAAAAGCACCTCGCTGCGCATTAAACGCACACTCATAAGGACGATAATAAAGTTGTCCTGCCATTCATCCCTTCATCCATCCAATCATTCAGTCTATTCAAAGCTTTATTTTCCGACATATCGTTACCTGGCTTTGAAACAAAAGTTTTTTTTTTTGCCGGGGTCAACCAGGACTCGCTGCCATATTTCCGTCATGAATATGATGCAGTAAAATATACGATAAGAAATGGCAAAAAACAAGAAGGCATTATTTTGTAGTGGCGCATCGAAACAGTGAACTCTCAGTTTGTAGCGCGCACTACACAAGCCACGATGTCATGGAGCATATTGTGAAAACCTTCCTAAAGAAAAGCCATTTATATACACGATAAACCGTTGGCAGTCATAAGAGCTCCAAACCCTCACCGCGTTTTCGTCATCGCTAGCGAGTTGGTGCAATGGTCTCACGTTCGGAGCCTCTCATGTTTCCTTGAGTGCGTGCCTCCACGGGCAGTTCTGACGGTTGTTCGCGCTCGTCCTGTGTACACTTGAGCGGTCGTCTCGTACGTCTTTCTTTCTGTTTGAGGAGCGTGCTTTAAGTGTCAACCTGAGACACTTGTTTGCCCGCGCTTGTTCTGTGGATTACAATAATTAACTGAGACAGCCTGACAATTAGAACTTACTTCGGACACCACAGGAGCATAGGCCTAGCAAGCGAGAGCAGCTACAACGTCCAGCCCGAGCATCTCGTGCTTAGCGCTGACGATGTCACCTACGAGCTTTGCATGACTTACTACTTCTTCAGTACGGTATGTTCCTTCCATGCGTGCTTTGTGCACGACTTGCGCACTGTATGTTTCGGTCTGCTTGCCGCTCTTCGCATGAAATTGAAATATGTTGCTATATCAATTCCTTCCCTCTTGTGGTGAAACAATACAAAATAGGCGCTCTACTACCTCGGTGAAGACGCGTTTCACTTGGAAGTTACACCAATTCCACAAAAGGGGACTAGCTGTGTTTGTTACTGTCATGTTGCTTACTCTTACTACAATGCTGAATGAACTCGTCTTGCACGTATCACATAACGATAGCCGTGATCCCGCTAATAAAATTTACAATTCATCATTTCGATCTCAACTTGAGTCTCCCGCCTCAGCTCTGCTGAAACTGGTGGTGACGTTGCACAATGTGCGTCTATTTAATGACAGAGAGAGAGAGAGAAATAACTTAATAATAACAGTCTTGAAGAGGCCTGGGCACACCTAACTACGGTTGGCCCGGTGGCTCCACCCTTGTGCGGACTGGGTGTCACAGCTCACCAGCCACCCTTTGGGCCTTCTGAATGGCCTGCAGGTATGAAAAGCCCTGTAGGGGCACCTGATGTGCATGGTTGATCAAGTCGTCCTCAGCGGCAAGAGGCCCGAAGCTAGCGTTCAGCAACAAACCGGGCCACAGCACGTAGTTTAGGTCGCTATTTGATATTTAGCATTTAAGGCATCCTGGCAGGCTTTATATTGCGGAAGTACTTGCTGCCGATACAGCGTTTTGGGTAACTGTGCGCTTGGATCAGTCGAAAAGTTAGCTGTTGTTCTTTGTTTATCGGTGGGGGGGGGGGGGGGGGCGAGTGGAATTACTGTCTAAAT
This sequence comes from Rhipicephalus microplus, assembly GCF_013339725.1. Classification (NCBI taxonomy): domain Eukaryota; kingdom Metazoa; phylum Arthropoda; class Arachnida; order Ixodida; family Ixodidae; genus Rhipicephalus; species Rhipicephalus microplus. Next base: position 138,174,639 of record NC_051165.1, read on the forward strand.
ACGTTATAGTGAGAAAAAATCTCGTAATAAGTGCACTGCTAGAGCTTTTGTTTTAATTGAAGCCAAGCAGCTTCACTATTCTCCGCATCGTCATGGTACACATGGTCAGTAGCATCTCAGGCTATTCAAGACGCTGCACCACAATGGGCTTGTTGAAATTTCAACTCGCTCAAAAAAGTTGTGTGCCACCCATCGTAAGACGCTCAGGTCGAAATCCTGCAGATTCTTCATCTGATCACGGCTTTTCTCATAAGTAAACTTGTGCAGTGGTTGATTTCTGCCCACGTTTTACGCCAGAGTTTTCCACCGATAGCGCGTTCACTCGCTCACACGAGTAGGTTTTTCTGTTTTCTTGGTGAGCGAATCCATTCTTGCACTTCGCCGCAATCAACGTGAAGCAGTTGAAGACTTTGTGAAAAGCTATCTGCTCCACAGGCTTGGGGAAAACCACCGCACGCGATGAATGGCTCATCGGCAACAGTTTGTAGAGTGCGTTGCAGACATACGGCCAACTCGGGCAACACTATGTTCCAGGGAGGCAGCGCGTCACAACCTCGAAACAAGCCTCTATTCAGCTGCATCCGTAAGGGAATTTTCTAGTATATTTAGTAATGAATAAAACAGTTTGGACGCTCTAAACTTTCAGTCATAACCATATTGCCACTTCGTGTGTTTGTAGTGTGCAAACTTGGTCTAGATTGCTAAAATAGTTCAAGTACCATTTACTGTGCCAGTGTGCACACACGGCCCTGATTGAACGAGAAAGCTCCAGATTTGCGAGTGATCCCAACAGCTTGTAAAGCGGAATATATATATAGGTATTTACGGCATATGAATGACTATTCGATTTCCACTAATGTAGAAGTGAAAATTTGCACTTTTCTCAGTGATGACTTACAGGCCCGAAATATGAACAAAGAAATTGTTGCAGGGCATGGGAAGAACAAGCTCACGTACATAATCTAACCTAAAATGATACTTACGCCAGCAGGGTGAAGGCAAGTGCCACAACCATAACAAGGAGAGTCTTCGTCTTTGTCATATTAAAGTGGGGCGAGATACGTGTGTGTGGAGCGCTCGATGGTGACGGACGCACTCCACATCGCCTCCGTAGATTTTCTGCTATTTCTGCGGACATCCACCTTGGTACCCCTGAAACTTGGATTTATTGTCACCGCCAAGTTCTCCGCTTCGCCTAGACAACACCTTCGTCAAGGTGGGTCCAGTTTTGACAACTTGAGGGACATCCTTCACTCCCGGCTACAACGCCGCCTCGCTAAGGGCTCTCAGCCCGGCGATGGCGGCCGCTAACGTGGTTACGGGCTATGATCCTACCTCAAGCCAAATGCTGTCCATGGAGATTTCATCCTCCGAAAATACTACGCCATCAGAAGATGAATACCTCGACGACATGGTGAAACTGTTGCAACGCAAGCAAGCGAAATCGAAGTCTGCGTCTCAACAACAACGAGACGCCACGGCGGGCCACCATTCCCCAGCCTTGCAAGGAACGCCGGCGCGCCATTCCTCCGGCGGTAAGCCTACCTCTGCTCCGTCCTCGCAGCCAGCGAAACAACGCAAGTGGCGTCCGCGTCAAACTCCTCGCCTCTCTCGCGACGACTACATCGTAGTACTGAAACCTCGCGTTCCCTGCGAGCTACGCACACTTGTCCCGGCCGATCGCGCGGGCGACGCCATCCGCAGCTACCTCGGCGACCGGACTACCACGCAAATTCAAGTGTGGCCAATCTGGGAACAGAACATCTTGGTCTGTAGCACCACCATTTTGCCTATGGCACAGCGACTCCTCGGGGACTTCCAGCTGCAAGTGGGGGATTAGCAGCTGCCCGTTCGAGGCCACGCCAAGGCACCAGGGGATACATGCAAGGGCGTCATCAATGTAAGCCCTGCTGAAAGTCCGGAAAAGATAAAGTCTGAACTGTATTGGCCTCAAGGTACTATCCTTGCGGTCCGCAAACTCGGAGATTCCGCGGCGGCGGTGGTGACTTTCGAGTGCACGAAGTTACCCCGCTTCCTCTTCTACCACTGCGTGGCGACGTATATCCGCGCCTACAAGAAAACGGTCCCTGTATGCACCAAGTGCGGTACCATCGGTCATCGACCACCTCAGTGCCCTCACGCCGCTCCAACCCAGTGTGCCAAATGTGGAACCCCCGCACCTGCAGGTCTCAATGCCCACGACTGCCACCCCAAGTGCCTCCTCTGCCACGGCGCCCATGAGACTGGGACCAGTGGCTGCACGGAAAAATACCAAAAATATCGGAAACGCAAGCAGCCCTCAACATCTCCTCGAGGGACCACCTCATGTTCGTCACAGCCAGACAGCAGCACAAACCTGCATCATTCGGCTACACCACTCCACGCCGACTCTCAAGCATTCCCACCGCTCGAAGCACCAGCGGCGGTACCTCAGGTGAGCAGTTGGGCAGGGAAAGCTGCTTCTAAGCCTCTCTCACCCCCTTCTGTCGGTCCTCCTTCTCCCGAACTTGCGGCCCTTCGCCAGCAAGTTGCGACACTTCAAAAGCAAAATTCTCTTTTAACTAAACAACTCGAACTCTTAAATAAGCGACTTCCACCCCAACAACAGTGTACTGCAAGGCCATCAGGTATTGCTTCCTCTGTCCAGGCGGCTACGCCAGCTACGTCCAAGCTTAGTTCTCGCGTTAAGTCCACTCCCATTAAACCGCCGGTTCAAGCAGCCATGTGTACTCCAGCGCTCGGAACCGCTGCCACGTCTACTCCAGAAGCTCTTGAGGCTCCTGGGGCACCTCAGGTTCTCTTGCCCGCTAACCAAACTCTCCCTAGCGAAGAGCACACCCCGCGCGTAGAGGAACGCCTCACGCGCGTCGAAGCTTCGATTAATCACCTCCTCACCAGCTTCTCGGTCCAACGCATAGTTGTAGAGGTTACCCAGGCTATTCAAGCCTGGGCAATCACCCAGTTTCAACCCAAGGCATCGCGTTCCCGCTCCTGCTCGGTGAGCAGTGAGGGTACAGCTCCACGGCGTCGTCGTAAGGTGGCTACCACCACCCCGCCGTTGGACAATCCGGCCTCCGTGCCCCTCCCTGCCTCTGAGGATTCCGAGCGGGACATGGAGGACCAAATATAAAACCTAGGACAGTCAAGATGGCTACCAATCGTACGTCCCGTTCAAACATTGCATCTAAATTCGAGATCATACAGTGGAACCTTGGAGGCTTCGGGAACAGGCGAAACCGTTCACATCTTTCCCTTTTCCTCAGCTCACTTGACTCTCAGCCGGCCGTCTTGGCGCTCCAAGAATCTGGCCCTGCTCCATCCCTTTCTGGATACTGCTTCTATGTAGGCGGCACCACCACATGCCTCCTCGTGCATAAAGCTTACACGGCGATACAGATCGACCTCGATCTTGATCTTCCTTACGACTACTGCATGATATCAGTGCTGTCTCAGCGGAGGGGCCAACCATCAATACATATCTTAAACGTGTACTGTCCCCCTCGCCTTTCGAGGGCTTCGTTTGCGCATCTCTTCCATCGGGCACTGCGTATAGCGGCCCGACAACCACTGGTGATTGTCGGGGACTTTAATGCCCCCAGCCCTCACTTGGGTTACCACTACGAGAAGGCCCGGGGCAGAGAGCTCAAGGAGCTCATTTCCTCGCTGAGCCTGACGCTTCTTACCGATCCGGCACAACACACACGTTCCGGCAACTCGATCACGCGAGACACATGCCCCGACCTCTCCCTCACCCGTCACATCCGCGATGCTACACAGGGAAATTTAAGAGAAAACCTAGGCAGCGATCACTTTTTACTCCGCATTTCGTTCACACCGCGGCAGAAAATGCGCCAACACTGGGGCCAAGCCCGTCTCACCGATTGGACTCAGTTCAGAATGCAACCATTCCCCGCCGGCCTCTCCTCGACCGAATATGCAGCGTGGGCATCATACGCTCTTCATATGAAACAAGCGAACACTCGCATCCTTGCAACCTGTAATTTGACTCCTGCAATCGATCCACACCTCCTACATCTTTGGCACGCTCGCCGCAGGCTCATAAGGCGCTGGAAACGCAACAAACTTAATCGGAAACTTCGCGCTCGCATTGAGGCGCTCACTGCAGAGGCGGCCGCATACTCCGCACAACTTTCCGATGCTAACTGGGCAGACACCTGTTCGAAGGCTGCAAACCAGATGAGCTCTAAGAGTGCGTGGCGACTCTTTAGAAGCCTTCTCGATCCCTCCACTACCAGGAGAGAAACGCAACGCCAGCTCCACCGTGTTCTGCATGCCTTTCAGGGCACTACAGATGAACTCGTGCGAGAACTTTGTGACCGCTACATCTGCCGCACAATTGATCCCGCAGGCCCAGCATATACGTATTCCGGCGCCCCTAACACCGACCTCGACGCCCCATACACGCTTTCCAATTTACGATTTGCACTCACGAAAATGCGACGGGGCACGGCCCCTGGACGCGACGGAATCACAGTATCGCTCCTGGCAAATCTTCCCGACCAAGCACACCTCTCGCTACTCCAGCTTATAAATTCGATATGGGATGGTTCTCCGCTTCCAACGGAATGGACCACATCGGTCGTGACATTCATTCCCAAATCGGCAAAGTCCGTTAGTATATAGGCACTGAGACCCATCTCACTTACGTCTTGCGCAGGCAAACTCATGAAAACCATGGTTCGCGAACGCCTTTCCGCCTACTTGGAGGCCAGGAGCACCTTTGCCAACACGATGTTTGGCTTTCGCCCGCATCTGTCGGCGCAGGACGTCCTGCTCCAGCTTCAACACGATATCATAGAGCCGACTACTATGCGCCATAACGATAAAGCCGTGCTCGCTCTCGATCTCCGCGGGGCGTTCGACAACGTCAAACACAGCACTATTCTCACTAACCTGTCTACCACAAACTGCGGGCAGAAGACTTTCAACTACATTCGCGCCTTTCTATCACATCGCACCGCCTTCATTTGCCTTAATTCTACCGAACACGGCCCTTACTTATTAGGCACGCGGGGTACACCTCAAGGGGCAGTCCTGTCTCCTCTGCTTTTTAACCTGGCGATGATGAACCTCCCCTCTCTTCTAAGCGAGGTCGAGGGAATACAACACGCACTATATGCGGACGATATCACAATCTGGACCAACTTCGGCTCCTTAGCGCAAATCGAAGAACGCCTGCAAAAGGCTGCCAATCTGGTGGACACCTACGCAGGTTCATGCGGCCTGGAGTGCTCTCCAGCTAAATCGGCTCTTCTTTCAGTCTCTCCGCTACCGCCGCCTCAAATTTTTCTTCCGTCCGGGCCCGTCCCGTCAGTGCAAAATATTCGGGTTCTTGGCCTTCACCTCACATCGTCCTTGGATCCAAAGGGCACAATAGCAGGCCTCAGACGCACCAGCGAACAGGTGAGCCGCATGATACGGCGAGTTTCTACCAAGCGCGGCGGCCTCCGCGGGTCTCAGTCCCTCCGATTGGCCCACGCGTTTGTGACCAGTCGCGTCCTCTACGCCTTGCCTTACCTTCGCCTGCGTCGTCGACACGAGCACCAGCTACAGTATACAAACGCGCTCTGGACCTACCTAATGCAACTTCCAACAGCCGATTCACGGCTCTGGGGGTACACAACACCTTTGCAGAGATGCGCGAAGCTCATCGCGTTAACCTAATCAATCAACTGTCACAGACGCCTTCAGGGCGCCGTCTTCTACACAGACTTGGCCTTAACCCGATATCTGACCAAGACCCTCTGCAGCCGGTACCAGAGCTCTGGCGTCAAAAGCTATGGGTGGAACCTCTACCCCGTAATATGAACCCTGACCTCCATCCTGGCCGTAGACTAGCACGCGCCGCGACCCTTCATACGCGACACTCCGATCGTCCTGGTGTTTTCTACGTGGACGTCTCAGGTCCCTGTGGGAAAACCACGCTTCGGAGTTTAAAGGCACCAAATGAAGGAGACGCAAAGGCCAGCATCCATGGTAAAAGAGCGTGTTCTATTTCCTTGCTGGTCTCTTCTTCTTCCTCGTCGTTCTCCGTCCCTTGGTGCGCGCGCTATTCGCGCGGGAGGTTCAAACAATTTCCAACATCCTCCGCGCCCGAAAGTTCAATCGCCCAGCTCCAACGGGCATAAAAGTTGTACTGGCCTCGTAACTTCCGTACCTCCTGCCAAGACAATCTTGCAGGCTCTAACGTGATTATCACTTGATAAGTACACGTCAGTAACTCTACCAACTTTCCAAAAAGTTATGGGCACCTTGTCTTCCTTAATGACGACTACATCGTTAACCTTAAGCTGGTTGCAAGGCTGTACTCGCCTAATGTGTGCACTCCTCAAGCACAAGAGGTAGTCTTTATACCAACGCTTCCAAAAATCAGCCATTATTTGCTGCCTGTACTTCCAATGCTTTAAAGTATCGGAGCGAGTTCCCGACGTTTCAGCAGTATTAGCACTAGGCAGTGTAGTAGACTTCCTACCGGTTAGAAAGTGCGAAGGTGTAAGTACAGCTGGATCGGTAGCGTCAGCGGAGAGGTACGTTAATGGCCTAGAATTCACTACATTTTCTACTTCGGCAAGAATGGTCACAAGCTGCTCGAAATCAAAGCAACCTTTCCCTAGAATTTTCCGTAGGCAGCTTTTAACAGTGCGAATCATCCTCTCCCAAAATCCACCCCACCAAGGACTACGTTCTGCAATGAATTTCCAGGTAATGTGGTTAGTAGAGCAAAAGTCCTGTACTTGGAAGTCTCTCAAAGCTCTGTACATCACTTTTAAGTCGCGACTGGCAGCATGAAAAGCTAGAGCATTGTCGGAATAAATAACACTAGGCAAGCCGCGTCGCGACACAAACCGACGGAAAGCCATTAAAAATGACCCCGCCGTCATATCGGAGCACAACTCCAAATGGATCGCCCGAACGACGGCACACGTAAAAATAACGATATAGGCCTTCACGGGACTGGTTCCTTTCACAAAAACGGGACCAGCAAAGTCAACACCCACAACTTGAAAAGGGTGTGATCTCTTAACCCTGTCGGTCGGCAGTGGTGCGGTAGGGGCTGTTGCAGGTTGGAGCTTGAATCTAGCACACACTTTGCACCTAGAGAGCACTTTTTTCACACACTGGCGGCCCTTAATCACCCAAAAACACTCGCGTAGCTCTGAAAGGGTATCGTTTACACCACTGTGCAGCAGGCGCCGGTGCGTGCGGTCGATGATGAGGTATGTGCAGCGGTGGTCAGCTGGTAGTAGAATCGGGCACCTCACGTATTCTGATGTTTTTACGTTGTCAAGCCGGGTCTTGATTCTTAAAATCCCATCATTGTCCAGGAATGGATGCAGATCACGAATTCAGGATGCCTTAGCTAATGGTTGGTTTTTTAACAATGAGGCGAGTTCTATACTAAAGGCTTCCGCTTGTGCATTCTTCATCCATGTAAACTCGCCTTCTTTTATCTCAGGGGCAGTGAGTGGGCCCATCAGACGACGACTGGTGTGCACTCGACAATTGTGAATAAATCTTCGAATCCAAGCTGTGATTCTAACAACTCGTATCCAGCTGCTGTACTTGTCGAGCTCGAAAAGTGGCTCTGCTTGCGCGCATTGACAAGCCAAAACTGTTGTGTCTTCGTCGTTTGATCTACATAGTTCATCCGTTGACTCATGAGGACCAGCTTCACTTGCCGGCCACGTTTCTTGGGTACCAGATAGCCAGTCAGGCCCATGCCACCATAAATCGCTTGTACAAAGGTGATGCGCTGATATCCCTCTTGTAACTAAATCGGCTGGGTTTGTCTTTCCAGAGCAATGTCTCCAGCGACTCGGGTCTGTGAGCCCTTGGATCTCAATTACCCTGTTACAAACGAAGGGCTTCCACTTGGTGGCTGTAGACTTGATCCAACTCAAGCAAACTTGGGAGTCGGTCCAGCAGAAGTATTCTATATTTGTGTGTGGCAAAGTATCCACAAGTAGCTTAAGAAGTCGAGCTCCAAGAACCGCAGCGACGAGTTCCAGGCGTGGTAGAGTGAGACCCTTGATTGGAGCGACCCGAGACTTAGCGAGCAGCTGCTGGAGTCGAACCGCTTCGGTACTGTCTTCCACTCGTATGTATGCCACTACTCCGTAGGCACACGGGCTAGCGTCCGTGAATATATGCAGCTGGTGAGTGCTTTTATCAGGGCTGCTGTTGTCTAGTTGATACCTCTTGGTTCTAAAGTCTTTGAGGTCTTGAAGTTCGACAGTCCACTTGTCCCACTCGATCTTCAATGTCTCGGGGAGAACGCTTTCCCAGTCGAGTCCTTGCATCCATATCTTCTGAAAAAGTATTTTAACTCGAATGGTGAATGGTGCTAGCAGTCCCAAGGGGTCGAAAATTCGTGATGAAGCCTGAAGCACAGTTCGCTTGGTACAAAGTCCCGCTTTTAAGACTTTCGTCACAGAGTCAATTTTCACCGAAATGGTGTCGTCGGTGTAGTTCCAGGATAGCCCAAGAACCTTAGATTGTGTGACCTGCTCAGCTGACGTCTCTCCTGCTTGCTTGAGCTTCTCTCTTAACAGGTCGCAGTTTGTTGACCACTTCTGCATTTTCATTCCGGCCAGCTCCATTATGGCCTTCGTCTCTTCGTAGAGTTGTAGCGCTTCTTTTGTCGTTGAAGCTCCGAAAACTAGGTCATCGACGTAGAAGCTTGCCTTCAGTTTTGCGGCCGTTACTTGGTAAATTTGTTCAACGTGATCGAAATGGTATTTCAACGTTGCAGATAATAGGAAAGGGCTTGCGGAGGTGCCGAATGGAACTCTGGTCATTCGCATTTCTTGTATTTTTGGCAGTGGTCTGCCTGACATTGGTAGCCCTTCAAACCACAAGAAACGAAGAGCATCTCTGTCTTCTTCTCGAATGCTGATTTGTAGAAACGCCTTCTGCACGTCTGCTGTAATTCCGATGGCGAAAAGGCGAAACCGGATCAAAACCTTGAAAAGGTCAGCATTCAGATTAGGACCTTTTTCGAGTTGTTCGTTGAGAGAACAAGCTCCTGATGCATGCGATGATGCGTCGAAGACTACGCGAAGTCTCGTCGTCGTAGATGTTTCGCGGATTACCTCTCGATGCGGCATGTAGTATAGGTGCTGTGTACAATAAGGGGCATCTTCAACTTTTTCAGCATGACCGTCCACCTCATACTGCCTGATAGCCTCATCGTAGGCTCTCATGGCTTCGTCGTTTGGTGACAGCCGCTTGACGAGTCCATGGAGCCTCGAAAGGGCTACTTTGCGATTGTCGGCCATGTCGACGAGAGGTGATTTCCATGGCAACGCAACTTCATAGCGTCCTTTCCGAAGTCTGGTAGTGTTGTTGAATTCTTCCAAAATATCTGCGTTGCACTGAGACGTCGGCGTGTCAGCAATTCCGATAGCATCGAGGTCCCAAAATCTTTGTAATGGGAAGGCGATCTGGTCGTCTTCGTGGGAACCTGTTCGAAGAACACATACTTGGGTGCTTGCTTTGTTACTCGTGCTTCCACCACCAGATAAGGGGCCTTGGAGAGTCCAGCCCATCTTTGTGTTAATGGCGAGTAAGGCAGGGCTTTCTTCATCCCACCTCACTTCACTCGTGTTGGGCATCAACTTCCAAAGCTGGTCCGATCCAATGAGGACACTCACACCTGGCTCACAATCTACACTCGGGTAAACGACTGCGTCAGCCAGATGTTTCCCCTCCGCTGCGATGGCTTGAAGAAGACGACTCTGCCTTGGTGCTTCAATCATCTCCTCGCAAATAAAGGGCACCACTATGGCCTCAATGTCAATGGTTAGGTCGTCGTGCTGACTGCGGAGCGTGATCTTGACCATTTTGAATCGTCGGGTTGGGTCGCTCGCTCTACCAAACGCACTGATGGCGAGTTCGGTCTCGGCAACAGCAGGTAGACTTAGCTTGGAAGCGACGCTCTCAGTGACGAACGTTCGCTGGCTTCCGTTGTCGAGAACACCGCGTATATAGCAACAATGAGATGAAGTCGTTACCCAAGCTCGAAAAGTCTGGAGAAGAACATCATTGATGAGTCGGGGAACTGAAGCTCTCTGAGTGGAAACTTGCACCGTAGCATTCGGTTTCTTCTGAGCATTAGTCACTGATGGTGTTTCAGAACTACTAGCATTGCACATCGAGGAGGCGTGTCTGCGCTTGCATGCTTGGCAGTGCACTCTCCGCCGGCAATTGCGGACCAGATGTCCTTTTGACGTGCACCGGAAGCATCGACCGTCTGTTACAAGTTTGTTGCGCTTCTCGGCCAGAGTCATGTCACTCGTGCAGTCCTCTGTCTTGTGATCGGTAGCAGCGCAGAAAAAACAGGACGAGGGGGAAGATAGTGTCTTGTTTTGAAGAACGGATGCTGTAGGAGTCGCGGACTGCTTCTTGAATGATCTATTTAATACAGGTACGCTGTTGTTCGATGTCGTTGGCAAATTGTTCACTAAAGAACTCTTTTCTCGACATTCAACTTCGATGCGGAGAAATTTCATCAGCTGCTCAAGTTCCTGATCAGATGAAGCCTGGCTCGTTTCCGTCGTGTTCTCCATACTTTCTTTTTTGAAGTATTCTACGACAATGTCAGCTGGTATGACTTTGAGCAGAACTTCATTCAGCATAGCCGCGTAGGATGACTCCGTGATTCCAAGACTACGCAGTCCCCTCCTGTTTAGTTGAACTGTGTCGAAAAGCTTGCGCAGAGCAGTGACATCACTCGCTAATTTCACTGGTTTGAGCGTGCGCAAATTTCCTAAGTACTTCTGCTCAATGACTTTCTTGTTTCCAAACCGACGTTTCAAAATTTCCAGCGCGTCATCGTAACAAGAATCTGTCACCTGAATACCGGCGACGGCCTGAGCTGCAGGTCCATCTAGAAGTGAGGCCAAGTAGTGAAACCGGTCTGTGTTGGGCAGCCTTGGGTTCTCGTGCACGGAGTGCAGGAACATATCCCAAAAGGGTTGCCACTTGATCACGTTTCCATCGAAACGAAGAAGCTCCAGCTTGGGAAGTCGTGCGCCGAGCTCACGTTGTGGAAGTCGTTCATGCTCGCTCGGTGCACCCTCACAGGTCCTTGCGCCCATGGCTGGAGTTGTAGACGACGCCGGCGTAGCAGAAGTCTTCAGAACTTCAATGTGGTGCTCGAGCAACGCCAGAGTACTGTTAGCGGCGTCATCGTATTGCATGACCACCTCATAGTCGTCTGCCGCCAGGTCGTCAGTGATCAGGGTTTCAACCTCGTTGTTCAAGGCTTTAAGTTCCACGTTGCTGGCGCGTAGGCGGCCGTGCAGCATTCGAAGTCCAGAAAGCTCGAACTCATTGGACTGGAGCACCTGGTTGACCTCGTTGATGATTCTTGTGTTCATCGATCGCCGCGAGGCCCGCTTGCTCTTCGCTCGCTCCATGTCGGTCTAGCTCGCAGCGCAGCTCACCCACACCAGGAATGAAAGGCTCGGGTCGTTGTAGGCTTGATTCCCGGGTCGTCGGCACCAAATCGATGTGGGAAAACCACGCTTCGGAGTTTAAAGGCACCAAATGAAGGAGACGCAAAGGCCAGCATCCATGGTAAAAGAGCGTGTTCTATTTCCTTGCTGGTCTCTTCCTCTTCCTCGTCGTTCTCCGTCCCTTGGTGCCCGCGCTATTCGCGCGGGAGGTTCAAACAATTTCCAACAGTCCCTCCCCCTCGGGTCACTTCACGGCTGCCGTGATTACAGAGGGCAAACACGTAGATGGCCTCTCCTTTCGAGCAGACACAGTAACGCACGCTGAAGAGGTTGCCATAGCTTTGGCCGCCTCTCACCCTGCCTCACGCACCATCCTGACGGACTCGCGCTCGGCCTGTTCTCAGTACCTTCAGGGTTCCATTGCTCCGCTGGCGGCTAGCCTACTACAGGCAGCATCTTGGCGCTTTAACCCGCATCCCATTCGTATAGTGTGGACCCCAGGCCACTCGGGCCTGCCCGGCAACGAGGCGGCAAATGCTGCTGTTCGCGCTTCTCCTGTCCGGGCCGTTGCCCCTCCATGTCCCGAGACGGAATCTGGCAATACCAACCAGACGCGCTTTCGCGAAATTTCGGCTTATTACCGGGCTTCGCGACGCCTCTACCCGGACCCCGCACGCGGTTTGGAGAAAGCGGACGAACGACTGCTACGCCGCCTGCAGACGAACACCTCTATCAGTCCGGCGGTCGCCAGGCACTTTTTGCCGGAAATCAATGGCACCTGCTCGACCTGTCATGTGCTCGCCGACACATATCACGTCGTAGCATTATGCCCAGTTAATCCCGTCCCTTTCTCATCCCCTTTTCCTATCCCAACTAGAGAGGCTTGGGAGGAGCACCTGCTCGGCTGCTCTACCTTGGCTGCACAACGCTCCTTGGTGGAGCGCGCACGGGCAGCTTCCAGCTCCACTGTCGTCCCGGAATAGGGTCTTGCCACTCTAGCACGCCGATGGGCCACGTCGGCACTCTCTAGTAAACTTTTTCTGAAATAAATGTTTTTTACCACCACCACCACGTGTGTGTGCTACAAGAATAACTGTATGTTAAACTGCGCGCCTTTTCTGGAAGATTTCATAAATCTTCAATGACAGAAGGACCTTGTTGGCAGTGCGATCACATTCACTTAGAGTAGGAACAAGACAGAATGCTTGACATATATTCAATTATTTGAAGACTGTTTCAACAGCTGCAAATATCTGCTATTGTTTGAAGAGGAAGCAAAATGTTTGACGTTGAAGATGGCCCACACAAAAAAAAAAGATGCTTGTAGGCAGCGAGCAACTATGAGTAAAAAATTCCCACCATGTTCTTCATTTGCGTCTGATTGCAGAACACAGATATAACATTTCCTATAAAACATTTCTGTGACTTAATCTTTGAGTGAAGCAGTTACCGCATTATTTTTTTTGCTTTAATAATGAAAGTACCAATATAGCTGATATAGCACTTTGTGCGCCATATCATGCGTCGCAGTCGCATGTATGATTCTGGTGGCGAGTTTAAATTTTCTGTCTAACAAAATACCTATTCCACAGTGTGCTATAAATAGATTTTGAACGTGTAACCATTGACAGTATTTTATTAGGCAGAATACTGCGCGCATGTATTGATATATTCGTTTCTCTTAGCCGTAGGATCCATGCCTTCATAACTTGCACTCGCAGCCACCTAACATATATGTAAATCTTCATCAGAATATAACTTTTTTATTAAAGGTGACTAAGCTTAAAGGTTTAATATTTTTTGTCTCTTGCAGCTACAAGGTTTGCATGCTTGTCGACTGAGGCCACAATCTGAATTTAAAGGTACATTATTTTTGTACGGTAACCTTTGGAGTTGGTTGCAGTGTGTGTTGTAGTGACTGCAGTGTGTGCTCTAACAAATCTTTTACTTTGTTGAAAAAATGAGGTCTAGTGCTTCAAAAACGTTCCTCGAGGATTATTAAGAAAATAGCTCATAGTTATATTCTAGTTCATATACTAGGCACTAACGCACTACAATAAAATGGATAGTTAATGGGGTACAGTAGAACCCTGTTCTGACGTGCCTCACTTTTGCTTTTTCTTGGCTGTTACAACCAGAGTTATTCAATCATGTGAGTTGCAGAACTGCGTTGCGAAACCGGACACGCCATTGGCCGACCTAGCGGGAGTGAGCCAATCGTTGCGCCATCTGGGAGCGACAATACAAAGCAATGCATCACCACTTGTGCGTGCATTTTTTTTTTTTAGGAAGCTCGACGCCGCTTGCATAGAGGAAGGAAAAAGGCCGCACGCAACACTGGCGCTGTCGCCTCAATAAATGGCCTTATTGCCACCCCTACCCTTTCTTTTGGACTGCTGTTCGTGCTGACGATGACCGTGCCACTGCTCACTTAATCATTTTCTCTTCTTTCCACTTTTCTCCCTTTTCCCTTCCCCGCAGGAACTGCGCCGCGCTCCCGACCGGTTTGCAGAAATTAGGTGCCTTTTCTTCTTCTAACCACTACCACCTAAGTGGCCTTAATATGCACGGCGCCCGCCGCTGCTGTCAGCTGTTTTTGCTCTGCAAAGGCGTAATCAAAGCCGAGTCAAAGTGTCAAGGTTTATTTCGTCGAAGGTGGTGCTTGTAATGTCGCGGTACAATAGTTTTTAACGCTGCGCCCTGAATATTTATATAACTGCGCGCTTGCTCGTTTGAAAATGTGCGCTTGAGGTCGATTACTCACAGGAAGTTTGACGAATCCTTTTAACTGTTCCACTCTGCGGTTCACGATGTGTCTCACTAGGGAGCTTTAGAATACCGTTTGCAAGTGCAGCGGGCGTTGCGGGTGCCATAAGAGCTTTACAATAGCGTATGCCCTCCTGCAAACCGCGACGCACGATAGCAGTGGCACCGTAGCCTCGAAACCAGCGCTTGCGGGCCACATGCGGGCCGTGATCGCCACATGCGGTTTCGAATTTTCTGCGTGTGGTCCGCGAACGCGAACGCCGGCTCGCGTTAGAATGCATGCGCAGTGGCAGCGACCGCACCGCAAGGGCTCACTGTGCGCTATTGTAAAACTTCGTACTAACACGACGGGAGTGATGGCCGCCCAAACAAGACACCGATACGGTAAAGTGGAAACCAAAGCACAACAGTACCGATCAGAACTTACCGCGAATTGGCCGCTTTGGTCTTGCATGCAGTGGTCAAATTCCACTAATCGCGAAATGGATGAGGCACCGGCTGATATACCATATAATTATGAAAGCCCGATGACAAGAAAGTGAGAACTTGAACATTGATATTTACTTGCAACAAGCACTACAAGCGTTCTTTTCTCTTCAGGTGCTATGTTCGTGGAGTCTTTCCAATGGCACCGGCATTCCCTGCTCGGGCAACGTCGTCTGCTGCCGTCGACAGACTCACACGTTGCATCCACCCGGATCAACGCTGCATCCCGGTTGCATCACGCCTTGCCGCTCACTCTTTTGCTGAAATGTAAACAGCCTGGGCTCGCCACATTAATCGGATAAACTACCGACTTCACTGCACCATCCATTACGCTGTGTTAGCTGTGTACCTACCACATGAACATGCAGCTTATAGCCACGCTACTTCTAGCGGCGGAAACCATGAAAAATGACACAACATCAAGAGCACAAGCAGCTCCTCTTTCCTTTATCACAACTTCACCACTGCGACAAAGTAACATGTTCAGCACCCTTAGGCACCCACTCACCTGAGAAAAAATTGTAGGTGCTGCCATGCTGTTTGGAAGAATGCGGCGGTGCTCACAATCTTGCTAAACAGAAAAACACAAAACGTTGCGCTTGCTATTTAGTTTTGTTGTCAAAAGATGACGCTACAAACTACTCACTTCCGCCATTTAAGCCAATGTTGTGTTCGCATTTTGAAACATGGAGCCTATGGGGATTTTCGCAACTCGTATGATTGAATAACTCTGGTTACAACGTTTACACCATCAGTCAAGGCAAAGCTTTCCACAACCAATCAATTGACAATCCTGCTGTTACTTCCTAACTTTGGGACCATTCTCGTGATACGTCACCAGTTGTACTGACAGCCGGGACCACGGGAGTAAGCGTCTGTGATGACTTTTCGAGCAGCTCGGCTTTTTGACCGTCGTTAAGCGTACGAAGGTCGATGGTAGGTACGGTGGGTTTCTTTTTAGGGTAGCGGGCTTCCCGCCGTTGTCCACATAGTCGATCTTCGCTAGTGAGGACACGCGTTAAGAGAGGTAAAGAACGAAGATTTATTTACATTATTGAAGAAAGATAGGAACTGTACAGGGATCCAGAACATCCCGCAATATGCACAACAGAGATTCAGATCAAGATTCCGCACATGATTCCGCTCAAGATTCCGCACTAGATACAAAAATCCTTCGGCTTTTATAGCCCGCCGTCACCACCGGCCAAAGGAGGCTGTGACCACTCTTGCTACATAGGAGGGAACGAAGTCTATGTGGTCAACCCACCAGAAAAGGTGGAGATATTGCACCACTCGGCTTGGTGAATCAGTCCAATGGTAACAGAACGCACCACACAAAGACGCACCCGGCCCACGCAAGCTTGAAGGCACCGCAGGGCGAGGAGGTAGAGTCCGGAAAGTGAAAGTTGAGCTTCTCCGCGGAGATGGCCGCTAAACCGACCGTAAGCAGCGGTCCACGCTGCTTCCAGCTTCAGGCAGTCCAAACGCTCGATACCCGTCAACGGCTTCTTCGAAGCGTTCCCACGCTTCCGAGCTATCGGTGCGTTTAGATGGCCTCGCGTATATGACAAAATCCGAGTCAAGAAGTTGACTTAAGGTGACCCGCCACAGTGGCGCCGTTTCCCCGCTGTTCGAGCCCGTTCAACAAAAGGCTTGTTTCGCGAAGCTTTGGCTGGGACCCTACTGCTTCCTGGAACGTCTACAGGACAGCGTCTTGTACACTGGGCGCTGATGGGGTTGAAAGCCTCCCTAGTAGACCGGCTCACGCACAATGTTATCTGCCCAGACGAATTGCCGGGCCATACGGAACACCGTAAAGTTACATGAGAAGCGCAATCGACAGCTGTTTCCAGTTACCATGAACGAAAGCATAGTCTTCGAGATCTGTATCGTAAAGATGGCTCGGATGACATAATTGCTACGGAAAAGAAGGCCTTTTAGTTTGAGTTGTGGAATCATTACATCATCATTACTTGTCCTAGGAGTTGCCGCTGTGGGGCTCGTGCATTTCACGCTCGGTCGCAACGCACTCGTCGTGTTGCGTGCGCTTACTTTACATTTACTACTCTTCATGGTGAAACAATGACATACGCTGACACTCCTTTTTGTATGACGCCAATCTCAGCTATTCGTTTTAGTCCGTCGACTAGCCCCGCCGTGGTAGTCTAATGGCTAACGTTCTCGGCGGCTGCCTTTCCGATGGAAGCGGGAACGCTGTAGGCCCGTGTGCTTAGACTTGGGTGCAGGTTAAAGAACCCCAGGTGGTCGAAATTTCCGGAGCCCTCCAATACGGTGCCTCTCATAATTATATGGTGGTTTTGGGAGGCTATACACAACATACCAATCAAATCATCGATCCGTCGACTAGACCGTCACAGCATTTAGAGGCTGGTGAAAGAACAGTGACTTTTTTATTCGACGATCACCTTCGGTGGTGCTTTCACTTTCACAAAGCATTCTACCAGCTAACAGAGGTCATGGTGGTTTGGTACTATAGACCACAGTGCCACACTATCGCTTGGATAAGCCGACGCATCCAACGACGATTACTTGAACGTATCGCCAGGAGTGATTTCTCACGTTGTCGGCGGTGGTGGTATTAGATTCCTTAGGATTCCTTATTGGAGGTGCACAAAAAGTGTGCTTGGGAATGAATAAACTTACCAGTCCGCGTTGCGAGGCTTTTACAACAAAAGCTGTTATGAGACCAAAACACGGGTCACGCGTGGCACCGTAGTTGTTTGCCGCCACCGACGGTGTCCGTTACTAGTATCGTAACAGAAAAGAACGCAGTTAAAATACACTCATAACAGAATTGGATTTAAACACGAGTCTGCTGCGTGCCAGCCGAGTATTCTACCACTGAGCAATGGTTGTGCTTGGAACTCGTTTCTAAACAGGACTTAGGCAGGCTTGATGCCGGGAAAAGAATCGCGGTAATATGAGTAATAAAGCGTTTTAGAATATCGAATAAACAGCCAGACGTCACAGGATGCGAATCGCGCAATGGGTTGTCCAATGCTTCAACTGATTAGAACACTTGTTTTCGATAACCTAATAACTGTGGTACATACCCACTTCAGGCATATTTCTTGCACAGAATTGCACAGGATTCCTAACAAGTGTGTAGTGATACCTCTATTCTTTAAAGAATGACGAATGATAGCATAGTGAATGCTGGCGTTTACTACACAAAATTTTTGATTATTTATGGCGTAGTGAGTACGCAGCAGTGTGCTTCTAGCAGTTACACAAAGAGTGTTTGGAAAAGGCTATGAGAGGCCGCTCTTCTAGCTTTCGCTGTGACTGCGCTGCGCGTTCGGTGCAGGCCTGGCCATTTTTTTTTTCATTTGTAAGCGTCAAAATAAATTTCTGCACCTCTAAAAAAGTTTGCTGCCTTCTTGTTTTTCGTCTCTTGCGTGTCCTAGATTCTACGTTTATTCCTTACAAATCTTTTCAAAATAAAGAAGCTCACTCTAGCTATGTGAGTGTTCAGAAACAATGAAGCTGCGTAATTTTTGGTTTAAAGGTGGCCTCTTTGGCTGGTGTCTTTTGGACAAAGTAGAGTCGAAGCATAGCTTGACACAGACCACGCGAGAGTGTCGAAACGCCCGAACTAACATGCAAAACTGGCTGTGGGACCCCTGGTAGATGCACGAACCTTCCGTCTCTCGTACTTGGCTCACGCGGTGGGCACACTTGGCACCGCGGCTGCGCGAACCACCTTCGTCTGGGCTCGAGTGTTAAGCAATGGCATGCGGTTAGTAATGGCGCGGAAGGTATTTTGCCCGACATTGTATTTCGGCGTTGCACCTAGAGCTTAAGTGCCACGCCTTTAAAAAAAAAAAAATCAGCGGCGTTTTAGTGTACTAGAATTTGCAATGTTCATAGACTGTTCCACCACCTAGCGGCACTCAGGAGTGTCCTCTCAGGGATGATCAGTATAGGCAGACGCTATCAATGCTCTTTTGTTTGGCAGTGCTAGCCGCAGTGTCGACGCGTTAGGAAGAAACGAACACAAACCACTTTGTATGTTTCGTGCATCAGTGAATATATCGGACCCCCCATCACACAATAAATCTGATTCGTTCTTACGAGACGCGAAGTTTCGTGAAGATACGTGGCAAGTGGCGCTTTCAAATATAGCCCGCAGAGTACACATTTCAGCTTCGTGAGATATTCTGCAGCCACTCTGGATAGTAAATGTTATCGTGTGACTGTTCTAGCTAGAACTCGCATTGTTCTACGTGCGTCATTCGTCAGTGCTTTTGTAGTGCATGAATCCGATAACATTCATTGCACGCGGAAAGTAGCACAGGCTCGCAATTTGCGTTTCGAAACCTTGGCCGACACTGCGCCGCTGGTTTTTTTACGTTAATTGATAGATGGCAGCACACTGCAAGCGGTTTTTTTTTTGCCGGGTATCGGAGCGAAATTATCTTCGCAGTGTCCGCACCCCAATAAAGACCTGGTGATTGACGCGTTGTTGGTGTTATCGAAGTCATTTGAAGGAGAGAATTCCTCAAATTACTTTCATCAGTGATGTTCAAAGACACTGTCTTGACGTCGACGATTTTTCACTGCACGTACGTGGTTGTCAGCCCGCTGAGAGTGACAGCGATTTTATAATATCCTTTAGCGAGCTCAAAATGAAAGCATTATTTTTCTTGTGCATTGAATATATCCCAATTACAGCGGATATTACAAAGCACCGCATGCCGCCAACATGCTAGACCAGCAAAGCAAGGTGGTTAGAGCAATGAAATATGTAGCTACGACTACAGTCCACGCTAACTTTTCCTGCATTTCCCCGGTGCCGTTCGCTATTTCGACTTTGCGAAAAGCGTACGTTCTTGATATCCTTGTTTAGATCGCACTAATGGAACTTGTAACATCCGAGTGCAAAGAATTCCGCGCTGTTAGAGTCTGATCATGGCTGTAGCACAAGCGCTGGGTAATGGGAAGTTAAATGCTTGTGTATCTTTGAAGAAGCAGCTGCATGATGCTTACAGCGGAAGTAATGACGACGGCGTAATATGTTTGCAAACCATCCCGAAGACAAATGTTTGGTCCTGTGCAGCCGTGACGGTGCACTACTTCCTAGTGGCCTACTACTGCGGCAAATCCGCTAGATAGGCTCGGCAATAATAATCTCGGAGTGCCATTCTGTTCATACGTGAATTACAGTTCGCGCAGTTTTATTGCAGCATGCTCAGGATCACGCAAATCATCGTTGGTACACGGTCGATCAGCTGACACCACGACCCTTTGCAGAGCGGCAAGAAATGAGGTTGCGAAAATTGGGCAGTTTCTATCAGTTGGGAAATTACTATGGTTCGATATACATTCATTTGAAAATCAAGAGTTCATCCGCTGAAAGTGGCACGAGGAAAGCGTCCGTGTGTCCTATTTTTTTATATGCGAGTTCACATTTTTCCACAGACATCTTAGATTACATGGTGCGCCACTTATAGGCCATGGGCTTTGCGAATACTCGAAAGTACCCTGCTCAATGCGCGGAGCGATTCGAGCAAATGTGTTGTGGGAGCGATGAAATGCACAAAAGGCTGTGCCCGTCAAAATGGGCTCCTGCAATGTGGAGAAACCATGCGCGGCGTCTCCTTGTCTTTCTTGTTTCATGCATCATGTTCTAGCATATCAAATATTTTAACTGTCTTGGTGCTAGGCTTCTTTTTAAAAATACAACACAAAACAAAAAAGTGATAGGTTGAATGATGTGGAGCGTATTTTGCGGGGCGCTATATTAACATTCGCCGCTTGCACATATTGTGCTTTCCACGTTTGGCACTCAGATTATGTATTCTCGACAACCTCATTCTGTTTAGTAAAATATAAAAGCAAAAATACAATACGAAATCGTAAGGCAACGAACATCACTCTACATCAACTATATCTCAAGTGAGAATAACAGCCAAGACAACGTTTTCTTTATAAAACAAAACTGTATACACCCTTAGAGCTGAGAGGGAATGTAGTGAGAAACAGTTTAGACGAGTTGGTGGGTGTTTCTTACATAATTTTGTTGCTTTGAGTGAATCGCTGCGAGGTGGACGAACTTTTTTATTCATTTTGAGCAGCCATAGGAATATCGTGAAAAGGCCTGTAGCGAAGAACTGTTGACGCAATGGAAAGGCGAAGGAGAGAGGTACTTGCTCAAGGCTTTGAATATTTGAAATAAGCACCAATTATCTGGAAAATACCTACTTGTTGACGCAACAGTTTCAGGGAGGATGGGGAATGGTACAGTCCCAGTACCTTCATCACCCTGGCTACAAGATGGATCGTGGGCTTACCTGACACGTCGACCATGCTGACCCCCAGTGGGCCGACATGGGTACTTACGTTAGAACACAAGTTTGATCATAGTGAACTTCAGGATACAGATCAACAAAAGCAGTTTTTGTGACATTCTTCAGGGTTGAGAAAGGGTGGACCTTAGCTTGGCGGGTCGCATGAGGTAACATGTTGCCTTAATTAGATTGCCATACACGAGATGAACTCAGCAAACTACACTTGACGCTTCCGTGACATCAAGTCATTATAGAAAATTTTACTTTAAAAATTTTAAAGAACTGGCGTAGCTTTGGGGATGAATATTTTACTGCGCTCGCAAAATTCCTGTGCGAAATTGCGGCTCTAACCATGAATTTGTATATTTTTGTTCCTTCATTTTTTCTCTCAACGAAAACGCTGTCTGCACCGATTTTTCTACGACACATGCTCCATAATGTGTTTGCGTATAAAGATACTAAAACTTCGAGTGATTCCACTCACTGACTCCTCAGGATCCTAATAAAGTGGTCTGTCTGTCTGTCTGTCTGTCTGTCTGTCTGTCTGTCTGTCTGTCTGTCTGTCTGTCTGTCTGTCTGTCTGTCTGTCTGTCTGTCTGTCTGTTTGTCACCGCCATTCCTGGGTTGATACAAGCGGTGAACCACCTGCTGTTCATACCTACACTCTGCCCCGCAGCGGAAGTCTAAAGTGGGTAAGGCGCTCGGCTGCTACCCGAAGGTCGCGGGATAGAATCCCGGCTACGGCAGCCGCATTTTCGATAGAGGCGAAAATATTCGAAACCTGTGTTTCTATATTTAGGTGCACGTTAAAGAACCTCAGGTAGTTAAAACTTCCGGAGCTCTCCGCTGCAGCGCATTTCGTAATAATGTCGTCGTTTTGAGACGTTAAAGAGCAAATAATATTATTATTACCGTATCGGCATTCTATGGGCCGCAGTATAGGTTCATGTGTGACGCGTGCCTGAAGAAAATGGTTGAATGACGTACGCTACAAATATCTGATTATATTTGGGCAATGCTTCATCATACTCGTTACACACTAATGCCCCCACCCCCCTTGCAAATTTCAGTATGTGTCATGTCCAAAAGACGGACACAATAGCGCTCATTGCAAACAGAGAGCTGACAGACAGACAGACAGACAGACAGACAGACAGACAGACAGACAGACAGACAGACAGACAGACAGACAGACAGACAGACAGACAGACAGACGGACGGATGGACCAACGGACAGACAGACAGGCAGGCAGACAGACAGACAGACAGACAGACAGGCAGGCAGACAGAGAGATAGATAGATAGATAGATAGATAGATAGATAGATAGATAGATAGATAGATAGATAGACAGATAGATAGATAGATAGATAGATAGATAGATAGATAGATATACATACAGATGGATAGATAGATAGATAGACAGACAGACAGATAGATAGATAGATAGATAGATAGATAGATAGATAGATAGAAATGGTCAAAGTGCCTATGTGTTGCTAAGAAATTCTTCGCAATTAGTAGCAATTAAAAAGTTGTATCTACTAATCACTCATAATATTGTGCGACAACAAAAATTCACAGAAATAGATGCCACGTAGACAGTTGACAAGGATATTTGCACCACGCGTCTTTAAAGGAGAGAAAATGCCGCTGATTGTAAAAATTATATCCGCTCTGTCAAGAACAGTAGAAACAATGGGTAGCTTGCAGCCGCGCAGATAAAGCAGGATGTAAATTGCAAGGCAGGCCCATCACTGGCGCTTGCTTGCCATGATGTGGCGTATTTTCGAATGCATATCTCACTCGTGCTGTTCCGCGCACGACGCTCTGTCGTTGTTGGCACTAGAGTGGACCATTGTACAAGCAACCAACGCCTTACACAGCGGCGAGAGCAGCCGTCGGCATAGACTAGTCTCGTAAGGAAGGGATTTGTAAGGCGCGTCGGCATTTGTTCTTCTCAGATCAGATATAGGAGCCTTACTATTAGTGCCAGAATTAGTTCCAGAATAAACCCTGTTATTCATATTATGCGCTTAAGATTAGCAAAAGTGGCTAAAGAACTCGTATGCTAACCCAGAGGTCGCGGTATGGAATCCCGGCTGGGGCGGCTGCATTTTCGTTTGAGGCGAAAATGCTATAGGCCCAGCTGCTCAGGTTTTGGTGCACGTTAAAGAGCCCCAGATGGTCGAAATTTTCATAGCCCTTCATTAAGGCGTCTCTCATATTCATGTGGTGGTTTTGGAGCATTAGACCAGACATATTATAACAACATTACCAGAAGAGCTACACAGCCACACATATTCGGTAATGTATGTATATATATATATATATATATATATATATATATATAGACTCTGGGCCGAAACGTCGAAATAAATCACATTGTGACCGCTCACGGAGGATCTACTGAACTATATTACTATATATATATATATATATATATATATATATATATATATATATATATATATATATATATATATATATATATATAAATATATATATATATATATATATATATATATATATATATATATATATATATATATATATATATGACGCTATGATGACTGGGTGACGTTGCCCGGCTCATACTTCATGTTTATTTTAATCTCACTTCTTCCTTCTCAGCTTCTACCAATCATCGCTTCATACGTCACACGACTCCCCCTCCCCCCGAAAGAAGGCATGGATTACGCACAAAAAAAGTAAACAAGGAGAGGTTGAGAAGTCACAAATGTCAAAATGCACAATTGGTTTCATGGCCCCGTGGTGTTCCGTACACTCGCAAAAAAAACTCCCGAGCATTTCCCCGAGGGCGAACATGGTTAAGTGCGAATACACTGGGTGATGCTATGAGGGGTATTTATTAATTCGCACTATTATATTTATTAATCACACTATAGTGCATTCATGGTGCAATGGTTCCTGGGAATCGCAATTTGATCACACGGGGGAGTTTACGTTAACTCACTGGCGAATGCCAACGGATTTTAACTTTACTCCCCCTCACGACCCGCTCTCGACTGGAGACTGAGAGAGAAGGCGGGCGCGCGAGAGAGAGGGGTGCGCGCGCAGCTGCAGCGAGCGAGGAGAGCGGAGGAGCGAGCGATGGGGGAGGGGGTATAAGGCGCATTACTGACACCGATATCAGCGTCGCGTCCGTGGCTTATTCGGTAGAGCGTCGCGCTGCGGCCCGCCAAGTCCTCTTTCTTTTAAAGATAGAGAGAAGACTGCGGACGCCGCCGATGGCGGTGGATGGTTTGGGGTCGCTTATAAAGTGTATTCACACTTAAAACTTCAGAAAAGAGTGCAGCACCCCGGTAAATGGGGGAGTTCTGGTGGGTGAGGTTGGCTGTGGCGTTCTGGAGTAGGTAACCGCGTCTTGCAAAACTGCACTGACCATGACGTGACTTGAGCACCTGCGAGGAACGAACAAGGTTGGAAGTCCTTGGAGCATTTTAAGGTCGAATGTCGTAGGCGCAGAATCCTCTGTCGTACGTGCTGTATTCTCTGTCGCAGCTGAGACAGAATTAGTGCTTGCAGCCTTCGTGTACAAGAACTGAAGTTCAAGGAGTTATGTCTATGTTCGTGTATTGTACAAATTATAGCGTTCAGTCTCTTTTGTAGTTTTCTGTGGCGTTGGCTTCGTTGTCGTGAACTAATGGGATGGTGTCTGAATCTTTGCGTGGTAGAACTGGTGACTTCTTGTCTTGTTCGGTGTTTCCTGAGGTTTCGGAGCTGTAATCTTAGGCGCAGTCTTGATATTTTGTGCCAAATGCGTTTCTGGCGCCGATCCTTTATGCAAAGATGCCTGACGTCTTGAGTTTGTTTTAAGAGGCTGACTTTGCATCGTCGTCCTTGTCGGTGTATTCGTTGGAGTGTCTGCGATTCTTGGACTTGCTTTTGCTGGCGTTGCTGATGTTGCTGTGGAACGCATTGCGGTGAGATCCCTTCTTGAACATCACGCTCGTTTTCTTCACAACTTGATGTGGGGCCCAGTCGGCTGCTGGTAGTTTGTGGGCTGTTGTCATGCACTTTGGGCAATGAAGATAATGCTTCAGAATTGGTAGAAAGTTCTTCAGAAGCTTCTTCTACCCTGTTCACTACAGAAGGCTCTTGCGCATTGCAGCGTGCGACGTTCGGTGCGTCGGAGCCTTCGGTGTTTCTTCCACTGTCGAGTGTGTATAAGCTGGATGGCGATGCATGAACCCGTGTGGAAGGAGCATGGCTTGACAGGGTATTTTCCCGATGCGCCAGGTCATCTACCATAAATACGGCGTCCTTATAGGGCAAATGGTGAGCGTTAGGAGCGCTTGAAGAACCGCGTGAAGAAAACCCAGGTGGTGGACCACATATGCCAGACGAGGAGTGAACGGCATCAGGTGGTTGGGCAACGTCTCGGGTCATATGCTGAAGCGATGACTTCGCAAATGCTGACTTTCGTGCAGAAGGGAGGCGTGCTCGATGGCTGTGTTTTTCCCAAAATACGCGTTGTCGTCTGCCACTGAACTCGTTTGCCACTTCGTCTTTTGTCAGAGGTCGAATCTTGTTGTGCGTTCGAATGATTGAAGACTGCCTGTAAAATTGACGACTGAGTGCAGTTGTCTGTGGATGGTGGGTTACAAGCAAGTCTTCGTCGTAGTCGTTATCGTATTTTTTAAACCAAACGATCATTTCTTGTTTTATCTTTTGCCAATACTCATCGTTGTCGAATATGTGGGTGAGGTAAAATTTAAATGCCTCACCGGTGACGTAGTCACCGAAGTTCGTAACCATTTCCCGTTCCGACCAAGATGCAGCGGTAGCGTAGAACTCGAACAGGTCGAACCAGTCCTGTACAGGTTCATCGTCCACTGCTCCGGTGTACTTGGGGTTGGGAAGGTCGGTCGATGATTCTGTCATGATGCTGGTCGCTGTGTGCGGCTAGGAGATGATTTCGTAGTCGATGTATGGTCAGGGCGTCTTGTGTAGATCTGCGTCGGTGATGAGACACTGATGAAGTGGCTGGGAGGTCTTCAGCCTGTCGACTCGTGTGACGCTATGATGACTGGGTGACCTGGCCAGGCTCATACTCCATGGTTATTCTAATCTCACTTCTTCCTTCTCGGCTTCTACCAATCATCGCTTTATACGTCATATATATATATATATATATATATATATATATATTAATATATATATATATATATATATATATATATATATATATATATATATATATATTTCGCTGTGGTGGTGGCAGAACGGTAGTCTAGGGGCTAAGGTACTCGGCTGCTGACCCGCAGGTCGCGGGATGAAATCCCGGCTGTGGCGGCTGCAATTCCGATGGAGGCGGAAATGGTGTATGCCCGTGTACTCAGATTTGGGTGCTCGTTAAAGAACCCCAGGTGGTCGAAATTTCCGGAGCCCTCCACTTCGGCGTCTCTCATAATCATATGGTGGTTTTGGGACGTTAAACCCCACAAATCAATCAGGTGGTGGCGGAAAAAATGATCAATATTGTGATTGGCCAGCATGAAATAGAGGCTTTTATTAAATTCACGAATGCCTCTACAGGCACAGGGCCTGATGATTTGTCACCTGCATTGCTTTCTTCGTGCCCCCGGGAAGTATCTAAATATCTGTGCGTCATTTACACTCAGTTTTTAGAAAAATCTTGATTACCCGATGACTAGAAACTTGCCAACGTAGTGCTCATTCACAAGAGTAGAGCACGAAGAAGTGTTTTAAGTTATAGGCCAATTTCACTGACAAGTGTTACATGCAAAATACTTGAACATGTTCTGTATACCAATATAATGGCCCATATGAACACGTATTTTTTACTGTATCCTCAGCAGCACAGATTTCGTGGTATTTTTTTCCCGCACAACACAGTTACAAGAAAAGACACCACTTATCATCTTCTATAGACAAGGGTTTCTTTGTTGACTGCTTGTTCCTAGATTTAACGAAAAAGCATCTGACGTCGTACCCCACTCTTTATTGATTGAAAAGCTAAAAATGTATAAAGTGAACTGGATAAGCCAGTATTTATATTTAAGGAGGCAAAAGGTTCTTATCAATAGTAAGTCATCCCCGGAGGTTGGTGTGTCCACTGGAGAGCCTCAAGGGTCAGTCTTGGGTCTGCTAATTATCTACATAAATGAAATGTTTTCCGGTAAATCATCACATATCAAATTATTTGCCGACGACTATGCTTTGTTCAGGCTTATGCATACCTCCCATATTTTCACTACTCTTCAAAACAATCTTGAC
This sequence comes from Rhipicephalus microplus, assembly GCF_013339725.1. NCBI lineage: Eukaryota > Metazoa > Arthropoda > Arachnida > Ixodida > Ixodidae > Rhipicephalus > Rhipicephalus microplus. The sequence continues at coordinate 138,201,945 of NC_051165.1, forward strand.
ACAGTTTTCGAATGGTGTGGGAAGGGGCGTATGTTCATTAATGCAAAAAAAAAAAACAGTGCACACGTGTTTCGCTAGGGAAAAAGCACAACATGACTCATTTTACACTGTAAACTCAACCAGGCTGCTAGCAGTTTGTGAACACAAGCATCTCGGTGTATATTTTACACCGAAACTTTCCTGAAGCCGTCACATTAATCATGTCACAAGTACGACAGGACGTGTGTTAGGTTTCCTGCGCAGAAACGCAAGTAAGTTACCACTTGAGGCCAAGAGTCAACTATATATGACTAACATTCGATCCATCTTAGATTACGCTTGTGCTGTGTAGGATCCGTGGAAGGCATGTGATGTGTCCAATTTAGAAAGAATTGAAAACATAGCTGTTCGGTTTGTCTGCTCTTATTTTACCAGAAATTTCAGTATTTCAAAAGCAAAAGAAAAACTTGGTAGGAAACTTCTAGACAAGCGAAGGAAATATCTGAGGTTGAAACTTTTGCAAAAAATATTTAATAGCCATACAGGTCCAGACCCCTCACGATACTTATGCAAACCGGACTACGGTTCACAGCGACTAGATTATGTCAACAAGATGAAGGAAATAAGTTGCCGCACTGATGCATTTAAAATGTCATTTTTTCCCAGGACGATAGCGTGGTGGAATAGGTTGCCTTCTGAAGTAGAAGAGGTTACTTCACATGAAGTATTTTCAAGATTACTTCAGTGTCTATAGTAGTGTACTCGAGAGGATGCCTAGGGATGAGACGGTGCCTTGAAGCTGCTTTGTATTGTCTACTCCTGCGTGCCGCTCCGTATAGTTGACAATGAATTGCGTTATTATTGTGTTGCAGAAGTGTGAGTATCTGTATTCAGTGTTGAAATGTGTATTCTTCCACCCCCCTGTAATGCCCTTCGGCGCTATGGGTACTATGATAAATATATATATATATATATATATATATATATATATATATATATATATATATATATATATATATATATATATATATATATATATATATATATATATAAGGGAAAGAAGTGTATACCTAAGGGCTCGTTTTCCGTGTTTTTAACACAATAATAATGAGATATAACAGACAGTAATGCCAAGGAATGTACAGGGGAAGTTTTATTAACATTAATGGAATGTAAATAAGAAGAAAGAAAAGTGGATGAAAATTTACCAACTGTAAGCAGGAAACGAACCTACGACCTTCGAATTACGCGTTCGATGCTCTAACCACTGAGCTATTACAGCGGCACTCCCCCCATCCACTTTTTTGGGTTTATCTGTGAATTTAGAAGTAGGAGCGACAGTCAGCGCCATCTATAAGCCAAACAACGAGTGTGAAAACACTCTTATGCGCATGTTTGGCGTCACGTAGCACGTGAACTTATTATGAGCGGGCAGCTGATTAATTGTCCCTCTTATACACCTAAACACACCAAGTCTGCCAGTACGAGACCCTCGTTCAATGAAATAAGGGAAAGAAGTGTATACCTAAGGGCTCGTTTTCCGTGTTTTTAACACAATAATAATGAGATATAACAGACAGTAATGCCAAGGAATGTACAGGGGAAGTTATTAACATTAATGGAATGTAAATAAGAAGAAAGAAAAGTGGATGAAAATTTACCAACTGTAAGCAGGAATTTTCATCCACTTTTCTTTCTTCTTATTTACATTCCATTAATGTTAATAACTTCCCCTGTACATTCCTTGGCATTACTGTCTGTTATATCTCATTATATATATATATATATATATATATATATATATATATATCCTGCATTATTTGTGCGAGGTCTATGAAAAAAAGGAATTCTTGCAAGAAAGATCACTACCATTGTTCAGAGCACTCTAAGTCTACAATAAGGCCTGGCTCCATCTCAATCTTATTTAACGTTGAGATATGAGAAAGATCCCAATATAATTGCTGAAATCAACTGCTTTAGCATATTCTTTTTTAAAACCGCAAGGCACGTGGCGACTCCCCCTGTGTCAATAGAAAGTCTTTACAATGTGCCTCGTTGTGCTATTCATCTATATTTCTAAGTCGTTAAAGAGAAAGCATCGGTCTCATGTTTTTGCGTCTTTTTATTCTCATTGTCGTTCCGCCATATTACTATTGTTGCAGGGATATTGTCTGTGTCGCAGTAGGTTCACTATTGTATCATTCCTATGCTCTTACTGATATCGACTTCACTTTTGTAGAGCCGTGCTAACCTTGCCAAAACACATTACGCACGTGCAATAAAATTTGCGCTTGCCGAAAAATACTCTCCAGAATTACGTTCGTAAAAATCATTACAGTTGTGACTGAATGTCATGCATAAGGCGAACGCAAGCATTTTTGTATGAGCCAGAAACAAGTGCAAATTAATAATTTCAAAACATGTGTCTGCGTATATGTTTTGAACTTTAGATTTCTTAAATTATGAGCGCGAGCTCCAGAAAAACTGAAAAATACCAGAACACAGCGCCAACACCTAGCATAGCATTTAAACAGCCAAACGATGCCAACTTGTCATGAGCGTCGACTTCATATTTTTTAGTGCTAGCATCGAAGCTTTTAGGCAGTTAAGCCTCTCAGGGATGCTGCTTTTCAAAATAGTTTAATAACTCTTCCTGTAACCTATGTTATACTTAGTTTACACCCTTTGTTTTTCGACGGAATATCTCCCTTTAAAGTATCACGTGAGGTGTCATTCTTGATGGTAGCTCATGGCTTGATCTTCTCCGCTATGTAACTTTATTTATCGGTACAAACAAACGTTATTGATAACCTCCTCATCATAATAACCTAGTGGTTACGGACGTTGACTGACAAAGCGAAAGTAGCGGGAAGGAATGCCGGATTCAGTGGGCAGGTTTTCGACTGAGACGAAACTGCTTCAGGCCCTCTACTTAGATGTAAGTGCATGTCAAGTCTGCTAGGTATACTCTAACGTTTCGGAGCTCCTTATAATCATATCGCGGTTTTAGGACGTCCATCCCCCACGCTTGCTTATGTTTGTACTGATAACTTGACAGCAGTGATTCGACTGCAAAGTTTTGGCATTTTATTATGTGATTAAAAAGCCTCTTATTTACTTTGCATGTTCAAACCTTCCCACATCTTTTTTTTGGATATGTGAAATTTCTACTTGCGAATTATGGTAGTTTAAATAATATTTATTAAATTGTGTGGGGTTATACTTTGTAAAAAAAAGATATGATTTCCGGAAATGAGGACCATCTGGTGTCCGTTAACGCGCACTGACATCGCACAGACGCAGTCCTCTGCCATTTAGCCTCCATAGAAATTCGACAGCGGCTGCCGGGATTAATATCAGGATTTTAGGGTCAGCAGACGAGCACCATAGCAACTGTTCTACCGAAGTGGGCAGAGTTCAAGTAGTTTTCATGGAGACTGCTCATATTTTGAGTGTGACACTAAAATACAACTTTGTGATCAGGATATGTACTTGTAATGCGTAATAACGGTTATTTGATAATAGTGCATAAATTTTGAATAAAATCATAATTTAGAACTATGCGCAGAACGCAAAATACAACGGCTATTGTAGTAGGAGTTTAGTGTCGAAGAGGAACTGTATATTCCTTGTAGTACTTAAGCGCAATACACCCTCAATTTACCTTCAAGAGGCTCGACCCGTTCATCTGCAACGCCCTGCTTTAACAACTTGCCAAATACACGCATAGGCTATCCTACATTGTAACATCTGCAGCTTAATTTTTGTTGTTGAAATGTTAATCAGTACGGTGCTTTTTATAAAGATGGCCATAGTTTTATTTTTGTTGGGAGAAATGTGACTATATACTCTCTTCTTGCCACCGATGAGTTTTCTCATTGTACCCTCCCGATTGTATCCATATACACTCCATCTCAATGACTGGTTCTAGGCACCGTTGCAATTATGTGGCTGCTTAGCCTACAGGAAAAGCGAGAATTCCTCCCTTTGTATTGAGTAGCGCTACCTCGTCCAGCAGGCATACACGAAGCACTCACTTGTTGGGCGAGTAAAATTAGATGATGACAGCGACCGACGCTCTTAGCCTTAAGCAACAGCAGCGCAAAAAAGGAGGAAAAGATCTAATGTACCCAATCGCCGATACTTTGTCCTGAGTTCCAGATGACAAAAAGCGATATACCATTCCACATTTTATGCATTGGTGTCATGAGGGTGGGCGAGTAGGAAGGCCGAGTTCACGTGGAAACGGCAAGTCTGGCCACCACGAGCACTCCCACATCAATAACACAATTACTGGCTGTCGTCATTGCACTATTTAAAGACGTATTGCGCACATTACTGTTATGATTCGTAAATCACGTACCGCTGTAGCGTAGCATGCGTCAAGACAAACGTGATTGTGTGAACTTCGTGAATTGGGAGCTATTTACGAGCACCAGAATGTTTTTTATTGATTTATTTATTTATTTATTTATTTATTTATTTATTTATTTATTCAAATCCCCTCACACGCCCCTACATCGGAGTATTGTTTGAGGGGGGTTACATAAGTAGGGGTAACAATAACTGGAGCATGTGAACGTTATACAATGCTCATTGACGTAGTACAGGACACTAAAAAAAGAAAAAAATGAAACAGGAAACGTCCTTATACTACAGGTAAATAACACATTACTTAGAACATATTGCCGATACATCGGCCTTAAATGCGGTTGCATTTCGAATGTTAACGATGTGCACCGGAATACCATTCCAATGAATAATTGCTTGTGGCAAAGCGGACGAATTAAATGCGACTGTTCTACCGGAAATGCGTTGGTAACTTAATGCGTTATTCAAACGACGTGAGGTGCGGAAAGGTTTTACGAGAGGCAGCGATGACTGATGGGCACTATAGACTATCTTATGAAATAAGCAAAGTGATGCAATTAGTCTGCGTGATTGCAAGGTAGCAAGAGAGAGTGATTATTTAATGCTTGTTACGCTGGAGTGAAGGTTGTAGTCCTGGAAATGAAACGTGCGGCGCGATTTGGAATAGCTTCAAGAGAATTTATTAGGTAAGGCTGATGGGGTGACAAAATGGGCGATGCGCACTCTAACTGTGGACGAATGAATGATTCATATGCGACTTTGTGTGTAGTTGCGGGAGTTCCATGGAGATTCCGTTTAAGATAACTTAACGCTTTAGCTGTTACATCTGTATATGAGTGGACCAGCAGAAATTATCGGAGAAATGAACACCGAGGTATTTGTAGGAACAGGCAGGGAACACTGAAGTGTTATTCAGTAGGTAACTGACTGAAGAGTTGGTATTTTTGTGGCTGAATGTGATTAACTTGCACTTATCTGTGTTAAGTGACAATTTCCATAGTTTGCACCAAGCGGTTACTTCGTCTAGATCCCTTGGAAGTTCTAGGTGGTCCGCAGGTGAGTAGAATTTGCGGTAGATTATGCAGTCATCTGCTCCACAAGCACGAGATTGCTCAATTTTGTAGCTTCCATACTGTTGTAACCAGCTTGAAAGGTTGATTATACCCGTTGTTTCAAGAAATACTCTCGAAATAGTGAAAAAAAAAGGAATATCCGATTTAGTTCAACGGCTACGCAGTTACTTCGTGTTAGCAACGGCATCTTCAAATGACTAAGTACATCATTTGGAGCAGCTAATAGAAAACCTAAACGATCAATGTTTAGTTTAGAGAAAGTAGGTGATTATGATAGCCATAGTGAAGTTCTTCATGCGAAGAAAACTTTGCTGCTTTGATATTTCAGAAAATGTAATAGTTTGACCGCAAGGGCGAAACAAAGAATGCAATTGCAATAAATTGAAAAAATCACTCGAAGAACGCCAAGCAGATCAAGACATGCAGCAGGCTGCTCAAGAACGAAAAACGCATGAATAGAACACACGCCGGACAAGCGTGAACTGACGATGTTCATAGCTCGACACTTAAAGCTCTGCTCAAACACAAAGGACGCACGAAACGTACGCACTGTTATTTACCTGATGAGCGTGAATTCACTGTCACAGTAGTGAGCTCACTGTGTTTGAACAGCGCACTCTTTTCGCAAAAGGGGTCATTTCAGTGAGCGAAACGAGCTTCATGCTTTCGCTCATTTCGACACAATCGTTCCTGTAACACACAGGGTGTACACGCATCCCCGTCACGAAAGAAGCGCACCCGGGCATGAGTGACTGCGCGCCGCACGGCAAAGGGCACCGTTAAGCACTAACAGCCTGTACGAGATTTACTCGCGACAGCAACAAATTACCGCGATGAGTGGTCACATTTGTGGCGCGGAGTTCCATCCGTCGGCACCGCTTGTCGCGTTGCGCGTTTCTGGAAAACTTGAAAAAATCGCTTGCCACCAGGAAGCCAGCGTGGCAATTATCGTTAACATGACTGCACCCTTGGTCCTCGCTTTTGTGGCAATTTGCTTTCAATACTTATTATCCGTGCGTACTTCAAGAAATGGAAACTATCGACCACCTTTTTTACATTCCCATTTCACGAGGAGAGTGAGAGAGTGGCAGTATTTTGTCACAAATCAAGTTATCGAAGGTTTGTTATGATGTATTTACGGTAGCTTTTGATGGTTTCGTCACTAGCTAAAATGTGAAATCGTCGTATGAAGTGCGTCATAGCCGCCGTAGCGTACGCTTCTGGGCAGTCTGCCGTGGTTAAAGCAAACATTGCGAAAAAAGAAAGCTGTGAAAAGCTTTCGTGGCTTTTCTGTGCCAAACAAGACAGTAGTAAATTTGGCATGTTGTCATCGACCAACTTTTAAACATCTGTTCACAGTTTGTGGGTATGCACGTGGTAGTTTTCATTTAAGCAACAATGACATTTTGTTGCCGACATGCGGTTGCAGCCGTTGCGACGTGGCGGAGCAAGTTTGTCGCTGCCGTTTGTCGCGGTGCTAGAAAATCGCGTGCATGTGGTTACGGCGTTAGAAACGATTGCATGCATGGCGAAGATCACGCGTCACCTCACGGACCCGTCAAGCCGTCTAGCTGATAATGCAGAGGCACCGAGATCTGTGCACCATCAGCGTCAACGGTGTGTATATGAATAGCTCACCGTTAGTATGCTGCATGACGAGTGGTTTCGTAGCCGAGCGATTAACAATGCACTCTGTGGGGCGAGAAGGCGCATAGTCAATCACGAGCGTTAAAAGATATTTTGCTAAAAGATTTTTCTTTCGCGTGGCTTTCATAGAAAAAGAAACCAACCTAGAGTGTCTCCGTACTGGTTTTCCGAATAAAACGAATTGAAGGATTCCACAGTTTGTTCGGCAAAAGCTTGTGGCCATTCCACTGAATATGCCGTTGTTTTTGTTTTTTTACACTCTCTCAGCAATGACATTATTGATGACAGAGTGTTGGGGAGAAAGGCTACAGCAGTGGCTGCGGCACTGTGGCACGTGTGCCATCACAGGATAGTTAAGAGTGTGAGGTAAATGGTAACAGCTGGCACTGTTCCACGGCACAGACGCGAATGAGTATGATAAATAAAGTTATCTAAAGCAATATGTACTTTGCGTTACCATTTCAGTTACCTTCCCCTATCCGTTTACAAAACTTTATATAATTCAATGTTTGTTTCCTTGGTTGAATAAGGAATTCTTGTTTGGGGGACCACTACAGTAGAAAATATTCAGCGACTCAAGGTACTACAAACAACAGCTATACACATTGTTTCCAAGGTGCCACATCTTTGGCATACTGCTCATTTGTTCACAAAGCTTAGTACCATAAAAATTGCATCTTTGTAGACACGTATAGGCTTTGTCGAAAGTATATACCAGGCAAACTTAAGAATGATGACTCTTTAATACAACTGGCACCCTTGCAGCAACATAACTGCTTTTATAAGTTTTCTCATATAGAACATTTGTTTGTCAACAAAACTAGAACTATATATGGTGACCAAATGCTGAAGTTTTGTTTACCGACTATTTTAAATCGGTTACACAAAAAAATGGTCTCCATGTATCCACCCTTTCACTGAAAAGCCTACGTGACATATTCGTTTGAATGCTTGTGTTGCCGTAGGTTCACCTGTTGTTTTCTTTTTATGTTTTGCTGTCTTCATCACCACGGGTATTTTTTCCTCGGATTTTCAAATGTTTACACAATACCCTTGTTTATTATTTCTTACCGTGTTTGCTTACTGGTTTTTTGTGTCCTGTTCATGCATTAGGTACAGAGCATGCCTTGAACTGCTCTATCCACTCAGTGTGTGAGGTGGCCAGGTTCTGTTCAACCTGCTCAGTGCAGCTTTTTTGCTTCGTCTTCTCGCAACCTTGTTGCGCAATGAACCTAATTCTAATTCAATTCAAACTAGCAGAAGATTGCAGTGTCACGACGAAATGCTTGCGCCACACAAGTGCTAGACGAAATGGGAGGTGTTGCTGAAGACCAGTGACCCCTGCAGGCATCTTGTAGCAGTATTTGAAATTTATTCAGCTGAAGTATAGTCCTTAAGACTAGATAGTTTCGCTGACAGACAGCATACTAGAAAGTGCGTTTGGCTTTACATGTTATCAAGTCTGCTGACAATGATTAGAGCACCAAGTTTTCATGCTGAATGACTTCTCATCGTGTCTAACCATTATACTATCTTTATTTATAACACAAGAAGCAGTAATGTGGAGTTATTCGGCTTGGAAGATTGCACAGTGAGTTATATCTATGTGATTCTTACACAAACAGAAGTTCGGCGACCTTAACGCTTACTTTTAGCTTGAGAACAGGTCTCCCGCAGCGGTAGTATTGTGGCTAAGGTCCTCTGTTGCTGATCCACACTTGACGGGATCAAATCGTGGCAGAGGTGGCTGCCTTTTCGATGGATGGGAAAATGCTGTAGGTCCGTGTGCTTAGATTTGGGTGCACGCTAAAAACTCCTGGTGGTCGAAACTTCCGGAGCCCTTTTCAACGGGGCCTCTCAAAATTATATGGCAGTTTTGGGAAGTTAAACACCATATCTCGATCAATTGAGCATAGGTTGGCGAAACTTGTGGAAGTCACTCTGACTCAATCGTGAATATCTTGCGCTTTGGACTCACTCGAACTCCAAATCACCAAGAATTTTCTGAAGTGGACTCACGCGATCTCACACTCACAAAAATGTTTTTCAACCAAACTCACTCTGACTCAAGCCCATCAAAATATTCTGGACAAGAACTCACTCAATCTCCAACTCACGGTTCAAACTGAGTCCAAGTGAGTCCGAGGGATTCGGCTCATGAGTGAGTTTGCCGACCTACGGTCTGCAGTGACGCCAGTCCATAGCTCTTGGTGCGTTGAGCAGTGCGAGCAGAGCAAAGGTGCCTCGTTCACAATAATGCCGCTGGCGCAGGTGGATGTTTCAAAGTGCCCTTAGTAGAGATGGAAGTGAGTGCCTTACGAAGCCAACTTTACACACCACTCGGCACTGATGTTACCTAACTGCTGGCTCAAGGCGGGTGCAATAGCTGAAATCATGTGTAGACATGTGCCAAGGGTTCTCGGGCTTCCATCCCAACTATAAATAACGTATTATGAGCCCTCAGATATGTTATCATGTGAGTCTTACTGAACTGCACGCTTATTGAACTGCACGCTTATTACACACCCACCGGACAGCAATTTTTTACATATGTATAGACGAGAGCCCGCCGATCTCTCACCCAGGCGCCTGCCTCAGTATACCCTCGCTCCCAGAGATGCCATAATTTGTTTTGAACTGCTAAGGCGTACCCCGCTAGCATGGCAAGCAGTAGCTCTGGTACCTGGTGTGTAAAAAGAGCCTGTTCACGCTGCGCTAGCTTATAAGAAGTCATCTGGGTACCACTGCACCGTCTTCGGATGCAAAAACAACCAGGCCAAGAGTAAACCATTACTAATCACTGTTTGTGGAGATCCCAACACGATGCAGCAATCGTGCTGGTGTGGTGTAAACTGATTGCACAGATTTCCATCCGCAACAAAAAATGCCAAGCTGCGCCGCCAGTTGATATAAATGCAATCGGAAGAAAAAAACTACGAGTCTAGTAAAGGTGTACGAGTAAATATAATTATTGCGTTTACTCAAGCGTGACGCCAGCTGTCCCGCTTTACAGCAGCGGCTTGCGTGCAGTATGCCTGTATTATATGCGGCACCAAATCATTGCCGTAATTTTTCCCAGGCTGCATGCCAGCAATAACATATATTACGACTCACGCGTGGATGCAAGCACCGCTCACGTATACAATTGTAACGGCTGCCTATAGCGAGGCAGGGAGACGTGAGCGGCGCGAAAAGCACAGCTTTCGACTTCGTCGAACTGTGGCATGTCTTGACTCACTAGACGAATGTGTGCTTTCGGTCAGCGTCACCGTAGTATTTTAAAATCTTGTTCAGGTTGGCACTTTCGCAACGCGTGTGTTTTCCGAGTGCCCGGCATGAGTGGCAAAGGATAAACACATGCAGTCGACGAGCATAAGTTCAAGCAAGATTCTAGCGCTACGTCGACGCCGACTTGCAGCAAAAATTCTGCCTTGCCCAACCAAGACACGCCTCAAGCAACGCTTTCCGCTGTTCATGTTTTTTTCAATAGCAATAGTTCGTACCTAATGAAGTTGCTTCTGAAGTCTGCAATGCACGTGCTGTAGATATTCCGGACTGTCGAGGAAGGTCTCCGTTTCACACAAAATTAGCACAACATTTCAGAAGAGGAAGAGCGCGAAACTTCCTTACAGCTGGACTCAGGTTGTGCAGTTTCGCGTTTGATTTGAGGAGCTTCTGCTCGCATGGCAGTGCTTAGGTTTCGCTACGCCGCGCTTGCAACAGATGTCGTGACGCTATTTTCAATATGGCAGCACGCGCAGAGCTTGCTGTGTTCCGGGTGCTCGGTTTGGGTGCTTTCGTGGTCACCCGCTTAACTTGGCGTGAACCAAACTTAGCATGGTTTGATGAATATGACGCACTGGTCAAGACATGAATAATGTCACAATCCAATCACGTACGTCGTCAAAAACTTCCCGCCAGACAGTGGCAGATACCAACGGGCGGGTTTGTGCTGCTGGTATGCGGGTGTGTGCCACATGTGATTGACACTTAGTATCGCAGAAACGATGAGAACACACATGGGGAGCTTTAACGCATGATTGTTCAGCAATACCGAACATTGGTAGCGTCGACCTAACGAAGGCATAGAATAAATGTCAGTGCTAAAAAAACTTGATATAGGCAGCGTTGACCCCCTACGAATGCAAATAATAAATTGAAGGGTCGCAGCTGGAGTTGAACTCTAGCATTCTGCGTGGAAGTCAAGCATTCTACCACAGAGCTACGCCAGGTGTCGGAACTACTTTTCAAATAGGCGCTAATCTTCGTGAAACTCCCACAGTGGTTGAGGTGCTGCTTACTCATTTTTTAAACATTATATTTGTACTGATAAATGCTTAGGCGATGCGGACGACGAAGAGCCGGTGTGGTAGAATGTTGAATGTTTGAGTTCCTTGGTGTTTTTTATGAATAATTTTTATTTCGCCTGTTAAGCGCGGTCTCCTGCTGGTGTGCGGTGGAGGTAGAGCCACACGGAAAACTACGGGACACCGAAATGACCACGGGTGTTGCTTCCGAGAAGCGCTACGGTTCCGAGTGTGGCACTGACAGGGATGACACCGAACCATACAACGTGACCAGAGAAAAATCAGGGGACGACAGCTCCAAGCTTGTGAAAAACTTCAAGGGAAAGGGACGATTTCTGAGCACGTCACTCAATTCTAGTGAGCCCACTATGAGATCTTCACAGAATAACGAGGTATTACCCATTTTTTTTTCATGCCAGTTATCGATAGTGACCACATGAGACACCTTAATCGGGAAGCAGTGTCTGTAGAGCTAAAGACACCGGTGCCGAAGGAAGTAAAAGAGGCCAGAGTGAATTGTCGCAAGAATATCCTAGCGATTGACGTCAATCATGTGACTGCACTTGACAAACTGCGTGAATTAACGGAACTTAATGAGATGAAAGTCTGCTCTCATATACCACTGAGGAAAGAAGTGAGCACTGGGGTGATATTTGTTGTGGCTGAAGGCATTAACAACTCGGACTTACCAGTCTTGATTAGGCCGGCTTCGTGGGAGACCATTATTACACGTATATGTCGTATCGGAACATCACGATGCAAAGAATTACATTTGAAGGCGAATCACTTCCATGCCATGTCTAAGTCGGCCACTTCCGACACGCGTACTATCGGAAAAAAACGAATGGTGGGCATGGTGGAAACCACCACCCACCATTATAGTGGATTAATGTAGTGGGTGAATGGTGGGAAACGCCCACCATGGCGCATGGTGGGTATGGTGAGTGCTGCAGTGCCAGCAACACTTGAGCGCGAAATGACGTCAGAATCACCGTGACGAGCTGCCACAAAAAATAAAAAAGAATTCTATAAAAATGGTATAAAAAACACCCGTCCCGTAAAAAAAAACAAGGTGCCACGGAGGATCGAACGTGTAACCTGCGGATTCCCATTCGAAGACGCTAACCACTGCGCCACACCAACATGGCGTTGATTGCGTGTTAAGTACTTAGTTACCATACAAACTTAAGGTTCAACTTTGTCGTGTACACAACATAGACAAGATCTACACCTGCTACTAAATATTGCACATTTATTAAACACAAGCAAGTGCGGCCTGTAACGATTGCCACTATGTTAATGACACTAGTGCTATTTTTTCCAATTCACAACTTCAAGAAAAAAAAACCAAGTGGACTGGGGAGCAGCGACAGTTTACCGGCGGGGTCTGCCAAGTTTAATATCCGTTTCGCACTCGTTCTAAAGGGCGACATCTGTTCACGCTTTATGACGCTTCTAGGCTCATTCCATAGATACGCCCGCCTAATTTATTTGATTGAGTATTGGGATGCTTTTCGCGCAATGTAGAGGGCGGTCGCGCCAGCGCAATGCTGTAGCTCTTTCGCTAAAGCAACAAATACATAACGGCTTGGCCAAAATGAATTCAGTGCGCCAGAAACATTACGCTATCATATTGGTCCACGAAGCACACGAATTGCCACGTCTGAGTTCTTGTACAAAAGCTAGAGAAGTGCCGGCGAGTGTGACCGGCGGCTGTCGGTGAGAAGACACTTAATTACGTTCTCTGGGAGTGCTTTAATCGCGTCGCATCGATGTTTGTTGCTTCTTGAGCGGACACCATACACATTGAAAAATGCTTCATTTAGGTTAATTGATGCCATACGGCTGCGCTGTATTGTCATACTTAATCGTCGTAATCATGTATTCTGAAACCCGGAAGCACGGATAACACAATTGTACGGGCTCGGTCAGTAGGCCTAACCTTCGGTGGAAATCATGGTGGTAGAACATGTAGTGTACAGATCGCAGCTTTCTACACTATATAAATTGCACGCCATTATAGGCCCACCCATCATCTGCTTACTGCTTCCCGGCATTATCGCGATGGTGGGCAGAGCTTCTCAGCTTGGTACACCATGTGGCCCACCATAACAAGCAGCACCCATCATCTGCTTAGTGCTTCCCAGCATTATCGCAATGGTGGGAAGAGTTTCTCAACTTGGTACACCATGTAGCCCACCATAATAAGCACCACCCACCATATGCTTAGGGCTTCCCAGCATTATCGCAATGGTGGTCAGAGTGTCCCATTATTGTCCACTATCTAGCCTGTGCTTTCCACCATCATTTCCACTTTGCCCATCATCTGTACACCATACCACCCAGTATGTCCCAGCATAACCACCATATTTTCCACTACGTCCCACCATAGCCATCATAATTTCCACCATGCCCACTATTATTTCCACCATGCCCACTATTATTTCCACTACTCCCACCATGTTTTCCAGTATCCACCATGGCAATTTTTCCGATAGGGGCAGTTCGCCCTTTTATACCGAAACCACTTCAGTGGTGTGTGGATAACTTTACCGTCTGTTCACTATGCACTGGGCACCACAACAAGAACAAGTGCCAGGCCATGACTCTGAAGTGCTCAAATGGCGATGGGCCACATGATGCCTCTTCAAAGGACGGTCCTTTTATTCGAAAGGAGCCCACAACACTTAAAAAAAGGGCTAGAGGTGACATCTCACACCGGAAGCAGCTGCGTTCATTACTTGACGATGGTCCCGTCGCCGGCGCTGCACCAAAGCCTTCAAAACCTCGTCGCCTCGCGAAGCACGTTCAAAACCGCCTTTACGTCTCCCACTCGGGCCAAGCGCTATCGGTTCTAAGAACAAAGGTGCTTCTGCTGGCAGTGGAGCTGACGCTTCGTCCTTACTACCCAGTCAGAACTCAAACTTTTTCAAGGACAATGATGCCTCTACCAGCAATGCAGGTGACGCTTGGCCCATGCTCCCAAAGATGCATGGGCCTGATGAAAGGCATCCGACTTCAACAATGATGGACACTTCATCGGTTCCTCATAACTTGACGGATGAAGGAGAACTTATCGGCATTGTCAACATCCTGATCAGTGCTATGCGTGTGCTGCTGATCAAGCTGCAGACACCGACAGCTCGAAGCATGTTGCAACAGCTTGACACCATCACTCCAGTTCGCGCAAGACTTAGTAGTCTGCTGCTTGAAAATGCAAGCGGCATCATCATGGCTTTTCCTTCGACAAGATTTTAGGTGCATGGGACCACTCATACAAGTTGATGTAACAAATGTGCTCAATTGATTAAGACACGGGTGTGACTCACTATCTGGGATGTGAAGCACATAACAGCCGTTTTGTCTACGGCATCAGTGACATTTCTATCCATCTCTCTCTCTCTCTTTCTCGCTCTAACTTTTATTCCACTTACCCCCTTTCTGGTGTAAGGTAGCCTACCATGCTCAGACCCCCGCCGCGGTGGTCTAGTGGGTAAGGTACTCGGCTGCTAACCCGCAGGTCGCGGGTTCAAATCCCGGCTGCGGCGGCTGCATTTCCGATGGAGGCGGAAATGTAGGCGTGTGTGCTCAGATTTGGGTGCACGGTAAAGAACCCTAGGTGGTCGAAATTTCCGGAGCCCTCCACTACGGCGTCTCTCATAATCATATGGTAGTTTTGGGACGTCAAACCCCACAAAATCAAAAATACCATGCTCAGACATGATTACCTTCCCTGCATTTCTTTCATCGTTATTCTCTCTTTCTCTCTGTCTCTACATATGTACTTCACTGATACAGCCGTCACATCGGGTTAACGTCAGTTGTGGTTATTTGCCATGCGCTAAGTTTGTTTATGTATCAGTTTCCAGGGCCAGCATCTGCGTGACCATGAGCGCTTCTTATCAGCTTCTGGTGTTGCTAATACAGATGATCCAGTTGACATAGTTGTGCAAGTGCAAACAACTGGTCCTCTAAACATCTGCAACTTTTCAACACATGTCTGTGCGTGGAACATTTATACATAGATTAGGCGCCATTTCATGACGTGTCGCTCAATAAAAAAGATTGCAATACGATCACCTTCCCCCTGCATGTTTCGCATAACGTCGAGAACCAGGTTCTTGGTACCTGCCGAATTTTTTCAGTTAATTCTTACCGCGAGTTGGTAAATATCTATGAACCATACCTGCCTGCATAGGAAGTATGAGGAATGACAAATAACCTCTCCTCATAACGAACTTGAACTTGTTCGAAAATTGTGCACAGAGTTTGCAGACATATTTTAGAACCTGCCCGGCAAAACATAACTTGATGAATGGTCTCTTGATCTCGCAATCGAAAAGCCGGTTCACGTGCCTTAGTACGTGATTTCTCCAGCTCTGTGTGAGAACGCCGAAAAAGGGGTACAGAAGATGCTTCGAATGGGCATAATTGAGAAATGCGAGTCGCCATATCATGCGCTGGTCGTTGTCGTCAAGAAGCCTGACAACACTATATGGCTGTGCATTGACTTTAGGGAGCTGAAGAAGACATTGGTTTTCGAAAGTGAACCAATTCCGTGAAATAATGTCACTCTAGCTCTTGTAGGAAAACCGAAAAGTTTCTCGAAATTCGATTTCACGATGGGCTTTTGGTAAGAGGTCATTGCTTCAAAGATTCGTGAAAATACGGCATTTTCAAGCATGTCGGGGCTCTACCACTTCAAATACATGCGTTTTAGGATTAGGACTGCCCCAGAATCATTTGTATGCCTTATGAGGAGAGTTTAAGGCCATTTTCCGAATTCGCATCATTACTTTCCCGATGTCGTCATCGCTACTAGCTCATTGCTTGAGCGTATAGAAACCTTACGAAAGACAAGTCTTGTCTTTGCATCCCTGTCTCCCCGTGACAGCTACGCTTGTTAGTCAGAACATCGGAGGTTTTCTGAGCTGAAATTACGATACGAATATTAAGCACGCTGTAATAGGCCTCTAGAAGTTTTGGAAATGTGGTGTTCTTTAACTTGCACTGACAGCGCACAGTACACGGGCCTCTACACTCTAAGGCAAAAGGGTGTTAAAAGGGTGTGTGGTTCGTCCTTTTGAGCACAAATGGAGCTGCCACAACCATTAATTCTTTTTAGGACTAACGACACCGGGTCATACAGTTAGTCCCCTCAAGAGACTAACATTTAGTCCTCACATTTGCACCTTATAGAGCAATTGTTAATCCTCACATTTACACCTTACCGGGCAACCGTTAGTCTTCACAGTTGCACCTTGCCGGACGAACGGTTGATCCACTGAAGTCCTAGAATCAGATGAAGTCCTATCAGATGATGTTTTTTGTTTATTTTCCGCCAGGCCTATTACTTTTCTCGCTTGTTCTGCGCAGTGAGCAACAAATTCCGCAGAAAAGAACACACGAAAAAGTAGTTAGCCACCTATGTGTAACTGCTTTCAGAGTCACGGCAACAACGAAAGACAAAAGTGAGACATCGAAATCTTTTATTTTTCTACATACACACGAAGTTTCCCCAGTCTTTTAGGTGAATTCATGGTGAAGTGTACAAGTCCAGTCTCATTGTCAAATCTTGTTCACTTTTTGGGGAGCTCCTCCGAGGGAAGCGATAGATTACAGGCATTGCAGACGCCAGCGCACGCAGCATTCTGCGTGTTGTGTTCCCACGGCCTCACGTACGATATTACAGTATAAATAGTTAGGCACACGTCACAGAAGATGAAGATGCACGCTTATGACAAGTACGTACACGTTCATATAGAAACAAGCGTTAAAATATGACACCAAAATAACTTTACCTTCACATCTCGCACGGTCCTTCTGAAGCTGCTCTGACAAAAGAGATGGATGATGGGCATCGCAGATGCCAGCGCACAGTCTTCAGCACGGTGTGTGCCCACGGCTGCGCGATAAGTATTTAAAATAGTGAGTCACACGTGACAGAGGATGAATACAAATGCATATGAGAAATACGTGCAAGGTAAAATGAAAACATATGTGAGATATGACATGCTAATAATTTCACCGTGATGTCACACATCGTCGAATACTCATTTCGGTCTCCGTAGCGCAACAGCTTAGCAGCGGCGGCCGCAGTCACAACTCCGCGAACCACCGTGCCGCTAACAACTCGGGGAGTCCTTAGCGAGCGACGTCGTTCAGCTTGAGCAAGTGAACGCGAGACCAAACACGGCACTGCTCGCGGAGTGTCTGCCACCGGCGAACTTCGAACAGGAGAGCGAGCGTATGCTTGGCTGCCGCCACGAGCAGTGCCGAGCTGGTTTGGAGCTAGCGACGAAGAAATCCACGGTAATGCGGCCCTTTTCCACAAACTCGAGTGAGTGCAGCGCGCAAACGCGAGTCCGCGCCGCGGCCAGCAGACTGAGCCGAGCTGCTTGCGACCGACTGACGGGGAAGCCAACTGTAATGGCGACCAATTTTCAGGGAGTTATGACGATAGCGAAAGCCCCACAAGCCCGTGCTGGTGCACTTATAGCGCGCGACATACTACAAACAAGCTCTTTACGAGAACCCGCAACGTGTTTTCAACGACTCCCAACACAGCGACGAGGTCTCAGCCCAATATCGTCAGCACCGTGCTCATCGCGGCGACGAAGACACGCGAGCACTCGATGAGCGAGCGTACGGGAGGCCGACGGCAATGGCGGCCAATTTCCAAGTGGTTGCAGAGCACAGGCAAACTGCAGACGCCGAAGCTGACCTTCACGATGTACTTCGTGCATCCGATATACAACACGACCGAGCCCGTTGCCGGCAAGCGCGATCCGTATCGCACACGCGACAAGTAGAGTAGAATAATGATACCCCATTTGCCTTAGAATCCAGCGCTGTTTTCTGCCCTGAGTCGGACTGAAGCATATATCCGATGGACCTGTTCTTCTCGGCCGCCATATTGGCCTTCCCGACTGTTGCTGTCGTGTGTTGGTCGTGACTATCTTGAAGCCAGAGATATATAGCGGGGCGTGGTGACCTGTCGAGGCTTGCTCCAGACTTCATGGGTGCAGCGAAACACTAAAGCAGCAGCCCACGCTCATCCAGGCGGACACACAAGCACCACGTCGTAATTCTTAAATCGTCGAATCCAGACGGCCGTGGTCGAGCACACCGAGCGCGACGCTACGCAACCGTCACCAGCAAAATACGGAGAAAGACTCAGCCAGGAGAGGAGGAGAAGGACATGTGTTCTGTGGAGGAGGGCTAATCACCCTGGCAACGCTTATCGCGCTGCCTGCAATGCCCGGGCGGTTCATCCCTAGTGGAGACTAAGAGGTTTCGCGTGGCATGCTTCCCTCTGTGGTTGCTCCTCAACGGTCTATCCGTTCATCTTGCGCGCATATTGAGCTCCGTTACTCTTTTTTTCAAGTGCACTTGAAGTTGTAAAAGACTATGTCTACTTAGGGCAGGTAATAACCGCAGAGCCGAACCACGAGATTGAAGTAACTAGAAGAATAAGAATGGGGTGGAGCACATTCGGCAAGCATTCTCAAATTATGACAGGTAGATTGCCACTATCCCTCAAGAGGAAGGTATATAACAGCTGTATCTTGCCGGTACTTAGCTACGGAGCAGAAACCTGGAGACTTACAAAGAGGGTTCAGCTTAAATTGAGGACAACGCAGCGAGCAATGGAAAGAAAAATGGTAGGCTTAACCTTAAGAGACAAGAAGAGAGCAGAGTGGATTAGGGAACAAACGGGGGTTAAGGATATCATAGCTTAAATCAAGATGAAGAAATGGACATGGGCAGGGCAGGTAGCGCGTAGACAGGATAACCGCTGGTCAGTAAGGGTAACTGACTGGATTCCCAGAGAAGGGAAGCGGGTTAGGGGGAGACAGAAGGTTAGGTGGGCAGATGAGATTAAGAAGTTTGCGGGTATAAATTGGCAGCAGCAAGCACAGGACCGGGAATAACTGGCGGAACATGGGAGAGGCCTTTATCCTGCAGTGGACGTAGTCAGGCTGATGATGATGACTCTTTTTTTGGGGTAATTTTGCCTTAGAGTGTAGCACGTAGCCTTCACCCTAATGGAACCGCTGTGATGAAAATTCATCGTCATCATCATCATCACCAGCCTGACTACGTCCACTGCAAGACAAAGGCTTCTCCCATGTTCCACCAGTTAAGTTGGTCCTGTGCTTGCTGCTGCCAATTTATACTCGCAAACTTCTTAATCTCATCTGTCTTACTAACCTTCTGTCTCCCCCTAACCCGCTTGCCTTCTCTGGGAATCCAGTTAGTCACCCTTAATGACAAGTGGTTATCCTGGCTACGCGCTACATGCCCGGCCCATGTTCATTTCGTCCTCTTGATTTAACTATGATATCCTTGACCCCCGTTTGTTCCCTAATCCACTCTGCTTTCTTCTTGTCCTCAATTTAACCGGAACCCCCTTCGTAAGTCTCCAGGTTTCTGCTCCGTTGCTAATACCGGCAAGATACAGCTGTTATATACCTTCCTCTTGAGGGGTGGTGCCAATGTACCTGTCATAATTTGAGAGTGGTTGCCAAATGTGTTCCACCCAATTCCTATTCATCTAGCTACTTCAATCTCATGGTTCGGCTCCGAGGTTATTATCTGCCCTAAGTAGACACCGTCTTGTACAACTTTAAGTGCACTATTACCTATCTCAAAGCACTGCTCTCTTCCGAGGTTGTTGTACATTATTTTCGTTTCCTGCAGATTAATTTTAAGACTCACCTTTCTGCTTTCCTTGTCTAACTCCGCAATCATGAGTTGCAATTCGTCTCCTGAGTTACTCAGCACTGCAATGTCATCAGCGAAGTGCAGGTTACTAAGGTACTCTACATTATTCTTATCTCTAACTGTTCCGATTCTAGGCTTCTGAAAACCTCCTGTAAGCACGGGTTAAACAGCATTGGGGAGATTGTGTACCCCTGCCTTACACGCTTCTTGATTGGTATTCTGTTGCTTTCTTTATGAAGCACTATGGTATCAGTCGATCCCCTGTACATTTCTTGCAGGGTGTTTATATATACTTCATCGACGCCCTGATTCTGCAGTGTCTGCATGATGGCTGATATTTTTACTGAATCAAACGCCTTCTCGTAATCTATGAAGGCTATGTATAGTGGTTGGTTATATTTTGATGGAAATTAACAGTACGTTTTTCTGCTGTAATACTACGTACAATAGGTTATTATTGAATCTCTAAAGGTTACTTCAACAAACAGATCTAACTTCTCTGATATATAAAAGAAACCTCAAAGCCATATGTTAAATGCACGATTTCATGTGTCTGAATGCGAAAGCATCCGTCTTTCTCGGGTCATTTAGTCGCTGAATTGAACATATTGCACTGATATCTGCGGCTATATCGTTACTGTTATTCACTTGTTCGCTGGTTTTGTTTACTTAGTAATTTTTTGCGCTCCTTATACAGTGTAGACAGTGTTTTAGTTAATATTTATTTATTTATTTATTTTTATCTCAAACGTTAGGCCCCAAAACAACCATGCATGACAGTTGGCATCAGCCAAGGGCACTATGGTGCCATCTCGAGGCCTGTCCGAAACAAAAACTAACGTGCGTTTCCGAATGTGGCATTGGTAGGCCTAACCCCCGAATGCAGAGATGTTACTTGACTCGTACTTGACTCGTTCTTGACTCAAGACAGTCTTGCCGGTCACCATAAGTCGTTCTCGCAGTGACTGCTACGACCCGGTGAAAATAGCGCAAACGCTATTTTCACCCAACTTGGCTTGGATCTGTGCAGAGCTATGGCTTTTGTAGAATGGTGGGTCAGGCAACCTGAAGTTCTCTGCAACGTTAAATCTGGTTCTCTGGGCATATTTTTTTTCACGTGTGGCTTTTGGTTACAGTGGGTCAGGCAACCTCAGGTTCTCTCGGCGTGTGGCGTGTGTGCATGCGTGCGTGTGTGAGATGAGCTGTACGCGATCGCGAGCTGTACATATCTGTGTTGAGCTGGACGTGCGCTGATTGCGGTGTCCTTGTAGTGCGCGTGTGCACTGCGATTGAGCTTATCGTTGTCCATGTGCTTGACGAACGCGGATGGTGTTTGCAGCGCTTGAACTTATACTAGGGTCCTTTGGGCTAGAGACCATATTTGCACTGTCACTACGTGCGTCAGTGTTAATTTTGTGATTGCTAATATTTGATTTTGTGTGTGTGTTTGTGTGTGTGTGGGGTGGGGGGGTGGCAGCGTTCGTTGTACAAATTTTACTGAGCATGAAAGTATGTTTTCACTGTGCTTGATCATAAGCTTCGGCAACTTGCTTTTGACCGTTTTGCCACGTGTTCATCGAATTTATCACGAATTAATCGGCGAATTAATCATCGAATTATACAACGAGTGGCATTGCAGCCGTTTTATTGGTCAACGAGGTCGATTTTCTGTCTCGGTTAATCCATGCAAGTGTTTAATGATGTAATTTTCATTGAGATCCTCATCGTGATTGCAAAATACAGAAGTGAGTCGTTCCTCCTTGAAAAACACGAATCAAGTTGAAAGAGCCTGTGTGGCTCTACTCATTCCTCATATTGCTGCATACCATCATACTATCGATAGTGGTACATAAATAAGTGTTCGACGCCTAGGTATGTAGTACGTGCGGTTTGCGCCTCGCAGGTCTTCCTGCCTACGCGTGCTTCATTTTCCGGCGCGAAATGGCGCCCTTGTAAGCAATAAACAAACTAGTATCAATTCATTTCAGAGATTAAAAAAAAACAGAAAGGCATCTGTTTTGTTTTTTGTGTAGTCGGAAAGTAAGCGAATTTCTAAGGAGAAAAAAACTTTGTCCATGTTGGATAACAGCAACAGAAGCACTGAAAAAAAGGCGACTTTTTTAATGTACAAAAATGTTGTACAATGACAGAATTTACAATTTGAGACTCACGTATATCATTGAAATAAGGGGACTGTGGTGTACTTAGCAAAACGTACTAAATGACATTAAACATATGAACAAATGTTGTACACGCAGATGTATGTTCAACAGTTGCATAAGTTTTATATAACCAGCTGTTTACATTGGCTTAATGATGCCAGAAGCAACACGAGTGTTATCAACATCAGTTGCGGTAAGCTGTTATGTAGCGCTTGCGCTCTCAAGGGTGATAGCCCCGATTACTGCTACCTAAATCTGCCAAAGCGTATTGCACTTAACTACAATCGACGTGAACTGGTCATGACAGCAGCATCATAGAAGTGCATGAGTAATTTTCAGAAAATTCTATAGTTAGCATTGCAACAGCAATTGATTTTTCAAGCAACATTATGCCTGAGTGGTGTCTATTTCCACAGTAGTGTCGAGACCTCTTGTGGCTCTGTGGTAGAATACTTGATTGCCACGCAGAATGTTTGATTTTCATTTCATGAGTGAATTAAACCACTGTGAGCACACATTAACAGTATTTGTGGTATAAAGTGGATTTTCTGCTAGTAAAAACAAAAAAGTCATGACCACACCACCCAGAAATGAGTGGTTAGATCCGCCCCTGGCTTCACATACACCGAATTTGGTGTTACATGACATCGATACATAACGAAGGTATATGACTGGTGCAAAAATAATAAACATGACATGCGTGTCTTGTGACAACATGACATCCTACCACACTCATGATGCAATCGCAGCCGTTCAGCTAGCTTCACATGTAACGAGCTTGGTAATTATGTGATGTAAATGGATGATGAAGGTAAATGACATATCCAAACATGATAATCATGATATGCATGTCATGTAAAACATCACTACATGCTACGCTCGTAGCTGGCTGGCGGCCGTTTCGCTAGCTCCTCATATACCAAATTTCGTGTCACGTGGCATGAATAGACGATGAAGGTAAAATTATTACATGTTCAAACATAATAATCATGACATGGAAGTCATGCTCATTATAATTTATGCCCGTTTCATAACATTCTGATTTTTAAGCAACATATCAACATTTCCCCATTCGTGCTTCACATATCATTGATACCCACTGTACGTGGGATCTGCCATTTTTTAATTAATGGACTCAATAGCCTATTTCTCATTTTCTGAATTCACACTTTAACTCCTTAGACCCTTAGTGCATTATCTAGAATTGCACATGTGTGCCTGGAAGCCACTTAAAAAGTTGATTCTAATATCTGGCCAACCATCGATGTGTCTTAATTCATTATTTGTTTACTATGCTTCCAAATTACAAGTGCACCTTCACTCTTGCCTTCTTGCTAAATGAGCTCTATTTCATACCTGTCAGCTTCATAATAGTATGTGACAGTATTGTATGCCCTAAAATAAAGTGATATTCATACCCTGGTTTTCTCTTGGCTCCATTGATGCCAGGTATGCATGAATAGTGCTTGTGCAGCTTTAGCCATGTAGTATGAAACACTCACACACACACACACACACACGCACACACACACACACACGCACACACACACACACACACGCACGCACGCACGCACACACACACGCACACACACACACACACACTCACACACACACACACACACACACACACACACACACAAACTCTCTTCTTCAAGGTAGAGGCACTCGTATAAGGGAGTGGAGACATAGTGACAAATCGCTAAGGGGTTCTTAGGGTGTGGCTACCGCGATGAGCTTGCAGGACCTCTGTTCCCATCCGGCCTCTGCCACTTTTGAACGACAGTTATGTTTCTACTAACTCGAGAATGAGCAGAGTTATGCGTATGTGTTAGCATGGAAGCATATAAAAGCAGCAGAGACCAAGATGAGAAGCAAAAAGAATGATATTGCATCTTAACCATTCTCGAAATAACTATTTCTTTTTGTGACTGATTTCTCCAGTCACTCTTCAGCATGTAGCTCTGCGAGGCAATTTTATGATGCAAAATAGTTCCAAAATATGCTGTGTTTTTCGGGGCACATTTAGCTAGTGTGTAGGCTGTATTAGCATTGAACTGGATTAAATTGTGCATTAGTTGATGAGGAAGATATTTAATAGCGCCATAAGGGAAAGGTGGGTGAAAATGACAGACACAGCATATGTGTCTTCTGCCTTCTATTTCATCTACTGTGCTGCTTGATACCTTCCTAAAATTCATATTCAGTTGTACACCTGCAGTGTGGGCAGCCATCCACAGTCTAAACAAGTGCTCCACAAAATTTAGGAGAGTCATTCATTTCAGAGTATGAGAACAGATTGATTGACATGTGGGGTTTAGCGTCCCAAAACCACGATATGATCATGAGAGATACCGTAGTGGAGGGCTCCGGAAATTTCGAACACCTGGGGTTCTTTAACGTGCACTCAAATCTGAGCACACGGACCTACAACAATTCCGCCTCCATCGGAAATGCAGCTGCCGCAGCCGGGATTCAGTCCCGCAACCTGTGGGTCAGCACCCGAGTACCTTAGCCACTAGACCACCACGGCGGGGAATTACGGGAGTTGATCGCACCACATCTGGCATGTATGGGTTACATCATTCAAAACTAAAATGAGTATACTACAATTGCGAGAAAGTTAAAATAATGTCAGCAATTCTAAAGTTGGAGAGAAAGGACAAAGGTTTCCAGTGCTATATATGTATTGGTGAGAAACATTAAACACGCCTTTCTGAGAGAAACGGATTCTTGAGAACTGCATGATTATTGGCACTTTTTAATTTGTACTACGGATGATCTGAAAGTATAATACGTCACATATATCTTGGCCGGTGTACATATTGCACATGCACATCTGCACTTCACTGCAAAAGCTATTTCAATGAATTGAGCCAACAAAGTTTTTTTTTAATATTTGTTGCAGCTACGGAAATATGGCTTGCTGTGGGTTTTCTTTTTTGAGCCTAGAAGTATGTTACGTAAGATGTAGATTCCCGCTGCAAGTGAAGCAAGTTGTGCTAAGTCATTAATGACGTTCACGTGAACACGTCAATGAAGTCTGAACAACCATAGCTTCCAAGGCATACCGGCGATAATTCACTGCATAATATATTATGAATCCCAGATTCGGCCAACGTGAGAGCCACGACTGTAGTTCATAACAACCAAGTTCATTGTATAATTTTTATTATTGCTTTTTCTGCAAGAGCCAGGCGCGCTCATTTTTAGGCCTTCGACCGCCATGGCCGTACCAGAATCTTTCAAAAACTTTTACTAAATTGTTTTAGACTATTTGCGCCCATGGCACGAGTAGTCTAAACGCGAGCCTCCACGATAACGACGCGTATTCCATTGTGTCCCAATTAGTCCACTTTGTGCAATAGAGACTGCATTAAACATCGTACAGTTAGTGGATGCGCTGACGGGCTAGTTTGTTTATCATACTTATATGCGCAATAGCTCGAGGTAACCACGTCAGATCAACACAAATTTGGTTTTTAAAGATGACGCTGACTCTGATCTAGGAGCTAGAGTCAAAATTACACTGATTTTACCCGAGGTGAAAGGGGTGGAAACGAAAGTATGTTCGTTACTTAGCCCTAAATTGTCCTGTTTCAATCCGACGGAGTGCTGTACATGCAACTATTTTTATATACATTCACACTGGAAAAAAGCACATGAAAATATCACTTTGATGCGCACGTATTGTTAATTCTTATTGACATGTTTGTCAAGAGCCACATCCAAGAGGTCACACACTAGATGTTGTCCTATATATCTAACTTTTGACAACCACACCTTCGATCAATGCTCATGCATGCAGTTTGTATAGGATTTCACATTAGCCGCAGCCACGATTATTTAGGTTATTTCCCACAGCGTACTAAACTTAAATGATCAAAATTCAAGATATTCGCCTTAGTTTTAAACTGATCGAGTGCTACCATGCACTCATTCATTTATTTGAATTCACTTCCCTCGGCTATATGTAACCTAAAAGAGAACGCGTCATTTGCAAGCAGCATTCTTGCGAAAATCAATCCTTTTTTCTCGAATATATTTCAAAAAGTCACTTATTGTCGCAATGTCTTACAATGAATTTCGAATGTGCGCAGATGCATGCATGATTAGAATTCGTAATTGTGCACACATATATATAGTTTTTGTTCACTAGCACAGTGGTGTTGTGCATTTATTACTTTAATTGGGTATATATAATTTATATATCATGTTAACATATATGTGTGTATCAGTTCGATTTATCAGAGTACTCTTTTATCTCCATATAGAAATTATCAAGATTTTTTTTGCGTTTATGCGCATGCCTTTTTAACCTCCTGCGCATGTTACTTTTGATGTTCTAATAGATGCTCTAAAGATCAACACTGACATTCGTCTCGACGTTGTCATGTTAAAATTACCTATATTATTTCTTGCCATTCTTGGGTAGACGAACTGTTATTCACCTGTGGCACATATATAACCACATACCTGCAAAAGTGTGCCACACACCTGGAAGAAAGGCTTTGACGATATTCGCGATGGGATTGCGGCATTATTCATGACCTGGCGGGCAATCATATTCGTCAAACCATCTTACCGTCCCAATATAATTTGGTTTACCCAAAGCTAAGGCAGTGATCACGAGAGCAACCAGACGTAGGTAGCTAGGTAGATAGATAGACAGACCACTGAAGTCAATTTTTCCTTCTTAGTAAATTGAATTTTTTATAACGGTATCTGCTCACTGTCGAGCCCTGCTTGGTTATAAGTGCACATACAAATTAATAAAACGGCAGTTACTATTTAAGTACTGAGAGGTGCGTGCAACGCAAAATATTTTTTAATTCAAATTAAAAATAAATTTCCCTTATCGAGATAAAAACGGAGCTGGAGATAGAGATGTTGTCACAATCATAGAATACCACCGCTGTCATTACACACATACATATCCACACAAGGGGAAGAGCCGATCGTACATGCGTTCGAAGACAACGCAGCAATTGTTTGGCTGGCTTCACTGCAGGACAAGAAAGTCACACGGTGAAGCATATTTGATTTGCGGTAAAGCATATTTGTTGTGAGCATACCGAAAGTGGCGCCCCCTGATGTATACAACTTGTAGGAGCTTCTTGAGCAAGCTTCCGCTAAGTTTGAACAGCGCGATTGAATTCGGACAGAAGAGAACAAGCACATACACGTACACAGAAACAACCTTGCTGCACTATCATTGATCGAAGGTGTGCCTGTCAAAAATCTAGCTATATATCTAGCGAAAGGTATTGGACATCTTGGGTTGCTCATATCAAGCAGACTAATAAGAGTTAACATCGCTTGTGCATCAAATTGATATCTCCACGCGATTTCACAGGTGTGAATGCACACACAGACGCATGGATTGTAACCTGACAATTCAGGGCTAAGTAACGCACATTTTTTCGTTTCCACCGTTTTCAACTCTGGTCACAACGCCGCAATTTTTACTTGAATGAGTATATCAAAGTCAAAATTATCTCTAGAGACCAGATTCGTAATGAAATGACGTGATTATCTCAAGCTATCGCGCATACAAGTATGATGAACAAACTAGCCCGCCAACGCACTTCAGCTACCTCACATGCTTTACATATAGTTTGATGTACATGTACATAATTCGTCAGACATTCAGAACCGCTTCTCATCTGACGATCTAATTCGTGCAGTATCGATTGTCATGTGTGTTTATGACGGTATGCCGTTTTATGAGAAATATGGCCATATCAGCTGTTTAAAGAAGAAACGTGCGTTGTCGCAGAGGCTCACGTGGGGAGCACAGTTATAAAAACTGAGTTAGTAACCAGACTCCTAGTACGTGTCATACACTCATATAGTTTAAAACAATGTAGAAGTTTCTCAAACATTCTGGCACTGCCTGCGCCGATCAATTTTTCATGGTTATATTGATCATTTAAAAAAGAAATGAGCGAGCGTGAATTATCACCGCTGCTGTATATAACCAAATCTGTTTCAAAGACTCACTCACAACTTTCTACACGTACCCACCGGAAAAATCAACAATAAAAATTAAGTCATACAATAAACTCGGCTGTTATAACTAATACAGTTGTGATTGTCACATTGGTTTCACATCATGCCGTTAATTGTCACCTTAACGTATTTCTTGCACAACTTGTTTCATTTGCAGTACAAGTTCGTTCTGCAAATTATTTACGGGTGCAAAGTGCATCTTGGGTTCTCTCGAGAGAACCCAATATGTAAGCATGCAGTTTGTGTAGCTGCAATCGACACCAAAAATTTGGTTCCTTAGATTCATCAACTGCAATAACTTTTGTTGTGCAGTGATGATAAACATGTACGTGCACGTACACATTAAGAGATATTTGACCATACATAAAGTCATCTGCAGTATCAACTAAACAGCTTACTACTGCAGTTCTCTGCAAATCTGATTCTTTCTGAAATGTATAGTGAAAGTTTTTTACCAAATAAATACCAAACATTTAAAAGACATTTCCTTTCTGTCCATCTTTGTATATATAGATATAGAATTTCTGGCATATGCTTTTATAACAGTTTGGCAAAAGTGGCAGACTTATTACATACCAAATGTAGTTTGCTTTGAAAGGAATGACTTCCAGAGTTTTTGTGAAGCACTTGTCTAGAATGTAATGGGTGGCACATGCACAGTGCATGCAGCTGTAGTATATAATACTGCTTTTTTAGGAGGGAATAACAGTGCTGTTGATGAATTAGAGAGAAGGCAATGGGACACACATGCTGCGTCTGTGATTTTCACCGCACATTTTTTTTTATATATTGCTGATCATAAATTCATGGCTACATCAAGTCTATCAAATGCAGCCTAATAATTGAGACCCTTCGATAATGTGACCCAGCAAACATTGCCCTAACTTGATGAAGCATATTTTGGCTCTATTATGAGTCATATAGAATGCTTGGCATAGACAGACAATAAAGAATGACTGGTATATAAATCCTGACAAAAGGAAATAACTACATTGAGGACAGGATAGGTGCCACATTGCTTGTAACGTTAGTCTCAGGTTTTATTTCTTTCCCAGTTGAAACAAGCACATATACTCTGTTAATTCTTTGTTATAAATATCCCAATTGGTAATTAGTCACTAAATCCGTACTC
Organism: Rhipicephalus microplus; assembly: GCF_013339725.1. Classification (NCBI taxonomy): domain Eukaryota; kingdom Metazoa; phylum Arthropoda; class Arachnida; order Ixodida; family Ixodidae; genus Rhipicephalus; species Rhipicephalus microplus. The sequence goes on from NC_051165.1 coordinate 138,231,352, forward strand.
GTTGCTGGGACGTGCTTGTACTGTATAGAATAAAGCGTTTTTCTTTGCTTTGTTTTATACATGGCTACAGCAGTACAGGGGCGATGCATACACCCCTGGCATCAACAAAGCCATAGAGGAAACCAGGGTTTGAATATTGTTTTATTTTAAATGCACAAGATTGTGATATCCTATTACATATGAGTGCTAGGTCTTTGGAATCATTTGTCCTTTCTGCTTCAGCTTTAGAATTTTTGGCATGTTTTCAACTTCCTGCAAGAGTGGTATACTCATTTTCTGTTTTTTTTTTGTTATAGAACCTATGCGTAACAAACTGGAGCTTCTGCTCCTATACTAGACTCTGAAATGAATAACTCCCTCATTTATTGTGTGGAGTACTTTTTCACTATGTGCCTAGTAGCACACACTGAGGGTGTACCACTGAATACGTCTATTTTAGGGGAGAATCACGCAGCACTGTGAATAAATTAGAGAGAAGGCAACAGACACAACATGAATCTGCCATTTTCACCTTATCTTTTGATTATGGTGCTGTTTAATTTATTTCTCATAAAGAAACTGCATGGCAGAATTCAGTATTGGCAAATGCAGCACAGTCCCATCTTGATATAGGCTACTGCACATAATTTTTGTAGAGCAGGCCATGCTGTAAAAAAAAAAACAGAGCTTGATTGAAGCTGAAGATGCAGGATGGTTTTGCCCCAGTGTGTATCAGAAGATGCTCAGCATAGATACATAATAAAAAATGACTAGAGAAATTGGTTATACCAATAGAAAATAAATATACTTAGCAGGGCAATAATGCAGCATTGTGTGTTGCTTTCTAACTGGTTTTTATTCGTTTTTTTTGTTGATGCAACCACGAAATTCTGTATAACGTGGAAAAATCACCGCTAGCAATATGTCACCTATGTTGTATTTCACACAGAGATGGCTTCATAGAACATTGACCATACAGCATAAAGGTTGTGTTTATTTGCTGTGTTGCATAAAACATGAATAGAACTGCACATGGACTGTGCATGCAAGTGTGGCATCGACAAAACCACACAGGAGACAGAATTAGGAACATCAGTTTATTTTGAGGCACATAAAATGCCCCATTCTTCTTTGATACTGAGAGGTAAGAGATCAACGAATACAACTTTTTTCGCGCATACTGCGAACAAATTACTAAATTCTTCGTTTCTGCAAACTCTTTCAGCAACAAGGCAAGATCGAGTGATTTGTGCAACATGGTAATCATATGAAATAAGACACACTGATTAGAGGCTTGTTACAAGTCACTTCGTGGTTGTTTCCTCGGAACACATACTTTCCTTTGCCATAGTGAGAATGCAGTTCCAGACAAGGCACCCAACATGTGAGGCTTTAAATGTACTAGTCTTTTTTTGTTGCATTGAAGACCACTTCATAGACAAGAGGACTATAAATCTTTCTGGGATAGAATACAGTGTATACCATAGTATAAATGACAATGCACCTTCACCAGTTTCCTGCAGCAATGTGAAGCACGATAAAAATAACGCACATCTTTCCTTTAAAGTTGAACACATGCGGTAATGAAGCTTTCAGAATTGAGACGTTGCAAGGCACCGATTTTATATATTAAGCACCTGCTTGCAAAGCAAATAGTATGTACCAGAGCAAAGCGGTGCCACGTATGTGCCAGCGTGAAAGAAGTTGTCGTTCGTGTGGTTCGTGCTTGCCGTGTTTATGTCTGAACCAGCTCATTGTGGATAATATTTTGTCAATAATATTACTCTCCGTAGGCGTACTCGCTTGTTGCATTCTAACTAGTTGTAGAGGTGTGACTGCCGTGGCCGGTATGAAACTCTCGAACTTAGGGTCGGCAGGCGAGCGCCTTAGCCTCTGATCCACCGTGGTGGACGCAACATTATGCGGTCGTTTGGCTCTGGGGTTGAAAATTGGCTACTTCACAGAATGCCTAGGTTCACTTTTGGCTTTAACTGTGATTTTTATTCGGTATCGTCTATAAATACTTTACTTTTTCGGCATTGTCACTAAAAAAAGGCAGCAGATTTTTTTTTTGACATAAGCTTTTTTAATATTATTATGGTAAGATTTCCAATGTTTGTTTGAGCGATACTTGAGAATAAAGCCTTACTGTGGGCTTATAACCGGCAGGACACGCCCAAATTTCATGGCTTACGGGTATGCACCAAATGTGTATGGGAAAGGGTTTCATGATTTACGCGACAAGTATTTCATTTCATTCAGGCCATGTTGAGTCAGTCATGTTTGTCTTACACTCATACTCTTATATGCCAGTTGTGGCACGTACTAGTAAAGGAGGGGAGCACCCAGACGTTCGTACTAGTACGTACTAGTAAAGGACCCGAGCACCCATACGTAGGCAGCTAGATAGACGGATATATCGAAACGGTCAAAATACCTTTTTTTGGCGGAAAAATGCTTTGATACTGGGATGATGCACACACACTTAAGACCAAATAGGAAGATCGTTTGGAACATAGTAAAAGATTGGGCATGTGACAACCTTTGTCACATAAGAGTGGAGCTGTTTAAGCAGAGCATTGGTTTGCGATGGGAGAACAGAAATAACAATCATCATGAACAGGCACATGCTCTCTTAGGCATCTTGTTCATCTTTGTCCTACTGTGCTTCGCTCCCAGAACACATGTGCCGATATGTCCGGCATGGGATGCATTAAGACTGATAGAATAGAGAGTAAGTGCAAAGAAATAAATTTTGGCAAAAAAATTTCAACGAGACGGCATTCAAATCTATGTACTGACAATCTGAATACAACCAATCGGCTATCCAGGCACGCTAGCAAAATTTATTATAACTTTTTATAGTATATTGTGCAAGGGGGTTGGAAATATAAGCAAGAGTGAGGAACAGGGTAGAGGTGGGGAGAGAGAAGGTGTCGCACAGAAAGAATAAGGAAGGAACAGAATCGAAAGGTAAGAGAGAAAGGTGGAAAAAGAGAAATGGAATGGAATCTAAAATAGACAGAAAAATAAATGTAAAATTAAAGAAAGAAAAATACAGGAAGAAAACATACTAATAACACACAAACAAGGAAGTTTGTTCAGTAACATTTCTTTGAGGCTTGGCGCCACTATTCCAAATCTGCCTGAATATTTTTGTCCCATTGTTATCACGTGAGAACAACACTCAGCACTGGTTGCAGAGTGAATCAAAGGCCTGAAAAACGTGTCCAGTCGACCTTTCTCGAGTGACCAAGCCTACACAAAACACTCTGAAGCCGATATTATTACCCTAGTGACGAGGCCCTGTGGTCGACCATGAGGATCGTCTCTGCAGAATACAAACATGTCTTCTTTTGTCGCTGCTAAATTTTGCAAGGCATCAAGCGAGCATGCTCAGATCTTCAGCGGTTGTTTTGTACTTTACAAGGAAGAAAGTTGTGTCATTTTGCTAAGTAGCACTCGCACTTATTTCGTACCTCTTGCTCTTGATAACATGTTCAGGCAAATCACACAGATGTAATTTGGGTCAAGCTTTTGTTCCACAAGCACTCCGTGCAGCCAGAACATAAAAACGGAGCAGATGTTTTTTATTTTGTAATCAGCACCCATATTTCTGCCAATATGAATGTTGGTACCGTCCTCTCGCTCTCTCTCATTTTGACGACAAATCTCTCAGAAATGTCCATTATATCAAATGCTGTAAAAAGGCCTTTTAAATTGCATTACTTGGCGTTTTTCACCCCGTCTTCCTCGTCAATTTTGTGCACCATGCTAGTCTTTGCAGGACTAAACTTTGTGATTGCGGTCCACCAAATCAATTGAGTTTGATACCATAGGGTTCCTTTTAATTGTGTGCTTCATTATAAGGTTAGCAAGGAGACGGTGCAGGGGTGTGTATTTGTTCTTTTTGCGTCCTCGTTTTTTTCTCTGTTGATTTAAACGTACCAGCAATGAATCTGGACAGAGATTTGAAAATAGTCAGCGCAACTGCAGATAAAGCAACACTAGTGACACGAGGACAAGCACAGGCTTCCAACTGAAATTTTATGAAACATACAATATATAGCCCACATAATATTACCATGCTCGTGGTGAAAAAAGATTTGAGTGAAAGTGCACCGAAACAAACTCTAAAAAAAGCTAAGGCAAAATACCACATGGCGATGAGTACAGGTAAGCCAGTTCTTCAACAGAAAGGAACATCGAAGGCTTAATGTCACCAGCTTCCTTTAGCTATTATTGCAGCCTTTATGATAATCCTGGTGCTTTCATAAAGGTGAGCTGCAATAGCTTTTGCTTTCTCAAACAGAGGCTGGAAACCACATTCTCAACAATAAGAAGCCAAAGAACCATCTCTATTTATAGTTTTTACCTTTCGACAATGTTCCCGCAACCGTATATTCAGGCACTTGTCTCTTTGACCCACATAACTATGTCCACAGAACCAAGATATGCTGTAATCAATGCCTCTTGTGCAGCCAACCAAGTTTTCCCGTGCATAAAATGGCTAAGGTTCAAAGCTCTTTTAACATCACAAGTTAAACTACATAAATGAGATTGCTTATTCAGTACATCGGTAAAACCGGAAAGTATCTTAACATATGGTTACAGGGAAATTAGCAAAAAGTAAAATACATTGGTACAGACGTTTCTTTGGGTTCGATTGCCAGTGAAGTACGATTGCCAGTGCCTGTTTGAGAAAATACAAGTTCTTATAACTCATCCCCATGATGGCAACCAGAACAAATATTTTTGACTGCAAAAAACTGGCTTACCTGGATTCATTGGCATGCTCTATGTCACCGCTTTTTGTTTCTGTTTTTCGTGGTCTCTTTTGATTTAAAAAAAGCTTTACTTCGATTTTTTTTCAGCATAAGAACATTGTTTTTATTTTGGGTGTAGGCAACACATTTGGGAGTTTAAATACAATTCAACTGGATGTCGGCCCTATTCTCGTCACACTTGTGCTGCTGTGTTTACCGCTGAGCGGTTTGAAGTATGGAATACCAGCTAGTGCGCAGCCAGATATGTTGCTCCATGCGCATAAACCTTGGGGTGCTAGCCGCACGCCTGAAGTTGAATGTTTTTTCATCGCTCGTGCAGCCATGGAAGCAAATAGCGAGGCTTGATTGAGCATGCGGGTGTCGCAAGGGCACTTTCTATCGAAAGTTAATTTATGCACCGTGATTGACTCATCTTCACATCTAACGCAATCAAGAAACTTGGACTGGATAGCCATCGAAGATATATCGTGTGATGCCTGTACTTTGAAATCAGAAATAGTCAGCAGCTTTTCTGATTGATGTAGTGGTGAAAGTACCGCGCATTTAAAAGCTCAGCTAATACGAGTTCGATGCTACTACGCATGTAAAATGAAGTATTCGATGAACAAGCGCAAGAATCTGAGCAGGTAGCCGAGCGGCCGCGCAAACCACAAAACTACAAGCGCACCCAGCAAAACTGGCAACACGTACTGACTACCACACCATCACCACTGCACACACAACGGAAGTAAATATCACGGATGTCAAAGAGCACTGAAACAGGTTGACGAGTCCTAGACATCGTGGCCATCACGCAAGCTCAGGCGAACTACAAAATTCAGTGGTTACAAACGCGAACACAATCTAACTATTCACGTTCACAGAGCACATTGCAACGACAAACACAATACAGTGTGCGCTAAAGACATGAACACCGACCCGACCATAAACACGAAAAAAATACGCCCGATGTGCCTGTATCACAAGAGAAGCTTCCACAGGTTGCCTGACCCGGCATTGTAAACTTTGACGAAAAGCCGCAATGTTCTACAAATCCGCCTAGATTCAAGCCAAGTTGGGTGAAAACAGCGTTTTCGTTATTTTGACCGGGTGAATATAGCATACCGGCTATTTTCACCAGGTCGCAGCAGCGGCGGCCATAGTTCTCCAACTTGCAAACGACTTGAAGGCCACTTGGCTCGGCCGAAGTCAGGACAAGTTTCAAGTCAGCTGCGGGGCTGGCTTGAAGGCGACTTCATGCGTTATTCCAACATGGCCACCTCTCGAATGGGCGTCATGCGGAGGGTGGCCGCTTTGGAGTTTGCTTGCCTCCCCATAAGCGTACATTTTCTTAGGCACACTGCCTGCCGGAAATGCTTGGACCCGCTTTACGTGATCGAGAAAATCCGATGGATTTTTTTGACGAGCAACAATTCCACGCTCGGTACAGAATCACGAAGAACGCCGTGCGGCAGCTGCTGGCTATGTTGCCGCTCCGTGAAAGTGAGGACAACCGAAGACAGCCTGTGCCTCCTGTGTTACAGCTACTGATGGCTCTCGGGTTTTGTGGCGCTGGCACATTCCAAACAGTCACCGGGAATCTCGTCCGCATTCCGTAGTCGACAGTGTACCGTGCAGTCGGAAAAGTTATGCTACTCATCGCGAAGCACCTGTACGCCATGCAGGTGCGCTATCCGCAGCCGGCGGCACTTTCTATAGTTATTCGGGACATTTACGAAGTGGCTGATTTCTCTGGCGTTAAAGGTTGTGTCGACTACACACGCATGCGTAATAATAGTCCTGGTGGTGACGACGCCGAAGTGTTCCGCTCGCAAAGGGTGTTTCTGTTTAAATGCGAAGCATTTCTTAGCGAACTTCGGCGACTTTGAGCGTATATATCTATCTAGCCACCAACGACTTTTAGCTCTCCTGGCCGTTTCGATGATGGTATCAATCACAACCTGGGTATGGCATAACAAGGCTGTATGAAGAATATGTTTGAATAGTCATAACATGAAAATCTTGACATGTTTGTCATGAATGCCATGATTTACACTTCATTGACCTGCAGCTCATGCGGTGGTTTTGTTTACATGGCATGTTGCAAAACTGGTATGGTAAGACATGATTGCTTGGCGCACACAAGCGACAAACTCTTACATGAAAATTAAAACATTCGTGTCATGTAACAACACGACTACATGCCACGCTCATGATGCGCTCGCCACCGTTTCGCTAGCGTCACATATGCCAAATTTGGTATTACGGTACGTGAATGAATATCGAAGGTATGTGACTGGTTCAAACGTGATAAAAATGAGGTGCGTGTCATGTAACAACACGACTACATGCTACGCTCATGACGCGCTCGCAGCCGTTTCGCTAGCTTCAATTGGGCTAAACTTGATGTGACGTGACCCGAACGGATGACATGAGTAAATGACACATGCAAACATAATAATCTCGACATGCGTGTCATGAACAACATTACTACATGCCTCACTCATGATGCGCTCGCGGCCGTTTCTCTAGCTTCACATGTACTGAACTCTGTATCACTCGACGCGAATGGACGACATAGGTAAATGACACAGACAAACATGATAATAACGACATGCGTGTCATGTAACAATATAATTACATGCCACATTCTTGATGCGCTCGCGGACGTTTTGCTTTCTTCACAAAAGCCAAATTTAGCATCACGAGACGTCAATAAATGACGAAATTATGTGACTGGTGCAACATGATAATCATGAGATGCGTGTCATGTGAGGACATGAATACATTCCACAGTCAAGGTGCCACGGACGCCCGTTTCAGCGTGTCCGGCGTCCCTGCGTCACAAAAAGAGAGAGACGCGGTGTTGACAGCATGTCGCAATTTGCACTGGTTGCGACGGACGCTGGTCGCGCCGGTTGCGCCTGGCGTTAGACTATAGAGTGCTCGCGTTTTGCTAACGTAGCGTCGCTGTGCCCAGCGTGCGCACGCGTTAACGCTACATTGGGGTATATTGGGCCCTTATTGATTCATTCGTGGCCGGAAGTTCTAATGTATTAGCTGTGCAAGGCCAGTTCCTATTTCTTCAATATTCTTCTCAGTCTGACAGTCCCTATTGCTCTCCTGGACTTTGTACTCCACGCGAAATGACCTGGAGGCTCCCGTTCATCTGGAAAAACACGTGAAGCGGACTTCTAGGCGCGCTTCGCCGTACCCACCACGACACGAAACATCACCGCCAGATGCAGACGATGCCACATCTATGGCAGCGGTGGCAACTACTAGTCCGGCAGCTTCTGTGGAGAGAACAACAGACCATGACCTCTTAAACAAGCGACGGCACGATGAGCAGGACAGCTGCGATCCTTCGGAATAAAATGAAGAGAATATGAACCAAGCGCCCTTCACGGTTTTGTCCTACAAAAGAAAAAGAGGTACTCGCGTTTCTGTCGTCTTCCGACCTACCGTGAAAGGCGCAAGCTTGTGGAAAGTCTGCCCTAACATTGTGGCATCAGAGGTTGTAACGCCGGCCCAAGAGAAACTTCTCAACCATCGCCTCAACAAGGTTGGAAGCTTGGTGTTTACAGCGTTAACCCTACCCACTGCAAACTGTTTGCTCCATGGGACTGAACTGGCTGGCGTAGCTGTAAAAGCCCAAGTTCCGTGCTCATAAACGGTGAACTAGAGAAAAATGCAGGATGTCCCTCTGAGCTACTCAAATGAAGAACTACAAGACTATCTACGGGATCAAAGAGTCGTTTCAGCGAGGAGGCTCACCACCTTCACACCCAAAGAGGGAGGAAAAGTCAAAGAAGTGCGTCGTCGACCTTCCATTTTGGAATTTAGCAAGCATTCACCGCTACATAAAAGAGTTACGCTTCGCTTTTGTAGTTACCCGGTTGCCGAATACGTTGGGGCAGCTACACGGTGGGGGGGGGGGGGGGGGATAAACAACAAGAGGGAAGGCAGGGAGGTAAACCAGGCACATGCCAGGTTTGCTACCCTACGCTGGGGGAATAGGAAGGGGCATAAAGATGAGAGAGAGAGAGAGGAAAGGAAAGAGAAAGAGAGAGAGAAAAAACAAAAAAGGAGGATTGTCTGTCAATCGCCTGGCGCGTATGCAGTGGTGGCACTACACAAAAGTTAAAGGTGGTCACGTAGGCCTGTAGTCCTCAAAAAGCACAAGACAGCTTTGACTGTTTTTTGAGCCGACGAAAGGCGATGACGGTGTTCTAGTAGCATCTGCACAGAGAGTGGCCGATCATTCAATTGTCGCAATGCGTCCGAAAGCTTCTGTATTTCAGAGGCGAATCGAGGGCAATGGCATATCAGATGGTCGATGTCTTCATTGGTGCAGCAGACGTCGCATTCCGCATTGTCGGGCAATCCAATGAGGGTTCTATATGCTTTTGTGAAGGCAACCCCCAACCAAAGGCGACAAAGAAGTGAAGCTTCACGTCGACGAAGTCCGGATGGAGGTCGAAGTTCCAGTCGAGGGTTTATGTGGTATAGTCTCGTATATCTTATGCTTGGGGTGTTCCACTCCTGCAGACTCAGATTACGTGCCAGGTGACGAAGTTGCTTTGCAGCGTCAAACCTTGACAAAGGAATCGGAAGAGTGTGTTCTCCTTGGTGCGATGTGCGAGCCGCTTTGTCTGCGGAATCATTGCCACTGATCCCACAATGGCCAGGAAGCCACTGAAACTTGACCTCGTGGCCTGTTTCTGTGACGTGGTGAACACGCTTGACAACTTCGGAAGGTTATTGTTCATGGCAATCTCGTCGAAGGACTGACTGCATGCTCGGTAGGGCTGGTTTTGAGTTGGAAAACACAGCCCATTTACTCGGTCTTTGGGATTTGATGTACTCTAGGGCGCCACGCAAAGCCGCAAGTTCTGCCACCGTAGACGTAGTGACATATGACAGTTTGATTCGCAGAGTGATTACTCTAGCTGAAATCACCACCGCACCACCACAACCAGACGCTGTGGTTGAACCATCGGTGTATATGTGCACGTGGTTGTTGTACATTTCGTGCAGGTAGCTCAAGCTCAATTGTTTTAGGGCTGATGAAGGCAAATTTGATTTTTTTGTATTCCTGGAATAAAACACGTACTTGTGGAAGTGTCAGGCACCAGGAGAATACACCAGTTTCTCAGCAGGCGTAAAACCTGACGTAAACGACGCACGATGAGCACAGACAATTGCACTGAATTTCGTGCAGGGCCTCTCAGTAGCGAGGGTGGCCAAGTGGTGGGAAGGATTCCTAGCATGTTGCCTAAGCTACGTACGCATCGTTTCGATGGTTATGTGTGTCATGATCGAGTAGTCCTGTGCAAGCAATTGTTTCAGCTGTCGATGCGCAGCGGGGTAAACAAAGGCATATCTTAAGCGCTTGGGCTTGAATATTTGGAATTGTGCGCAGGTTCGTTTTGCACGTGTTAGATATAACAGGTAGGCTATACCGCAGGAATCCAGTAAATAATACCTTGTACAGCTGTAACATAGACTCGACAGACATTCCCCAACTTTTCCCAGCAAGAAAACTGAATAAGTGACAAATGGCAGTCAGCCGCTTTTTCACGTAGTTTACGTGGGGTGTCCAAGACAGGTTTCGGTCGATTACGACTTCCAGGAACCTGTGACTCCGACTGCATGACACCAACTGCCCGTTAATTGATATGTCGTAAGCGGACATTGGTTTTCTGGTGAAAGCCACGACTGCACACTTCTCACTTGCGATTTCGAGCCCTTGTTTGCGTAAGTTGTATGATGTCACTGATGCTGCCTTCTGAATTCGAGCGCGAAGTTGAAGTTGAGTCACACATGATGTCCACACGGAGATGTCATCAGCATAAATGGAAAGTCGTACACTGCTTGGTTGCTTGCCAACTAGTTTAATGAGTGTTAGGTTGAACAGCGTCGGGCTTAGCACTCCGCCTTGCGGGACTCCTCGGCTGCAGTAATATTCGGGTGTCGGGCCATTCTCTGTCTGCACGTGAAATGATCTATTCTGTAGGTAGCTCTGAACCCACGTATATATCCTGCCACCGAGTCCCACTCCTTCTAGTGCGCTGAAAATAGCTTCGTGGGTGACATTGTCGTATGCCCCTTTAACGTCAAGAAACAGAGCAGCAGATAACCGTTTGCAGGCCTTCTGGTGTTCTACATATGTCACCAAGTCAACTACATTGTCAATTGACGAGCGGCCTTGTCTGAACCTGGACATATATTTCGTAGAACTCTAAGTACCATTCCAGACGCGTTAAAATCATCCTTTACATAACTTTTCCCACACAGGTCGCGAGGGCAATCGGGCGGTTAGAGGAAATGTCTAAGAGTGACTTGCCGGCTTTGAGAAGTGGAACCAGGCGACTTGACTTCCATTCCTGCGGAACCATGCCAGTTTGCCAAGAGTCATTGTACAGCTGCAAGAGTGCCTTCCGAGCTGGATCTCCTAGGTGACACAGAGCGCGGTAAGTGATGCCGTCAGGTCCTGGCACCAAGAACGTCTACACAAAGCAAGCGCTGTTTTTAGTTCGTCCATTCAAAATGAAATCTCCATTCGGGGATCACGTGAGGATACATAAATGTCGTGCGTCTTCGTTCCAGTTGTATTTGAGCCGCTGGCAATCCTTCGACAGAAAGAAATCTGTGACATCAATCTCTTCGCAGCGTAAGTGAAGTGCCAGAGATTTTAATGAGTAGCGCTGAGTAATGGTATTATGAAGACCCCGGACAGTTCTCCATATTAGTGACAGAGGCTTTCTGGGATCCAAAGACTCGCAAAAAGATACGCATCGTTGCTTGTCCAACTTGTCCATGTGACGCTGTATTTTCTTTTGTGTGCGTCTGGCCACTCTCAGATAATCAAGTGACCTCGTGCGTCTATAACGTCGTTCTGCACGACGACGAATCGCTCGGAGTTTCACGATATCAATGTCCATATCAATGCAAGATGAGCTCACCGGAAGCGAACGCGTCGTTGACTGTAGGGCACTCTTTATTGCGCCCTCTAGATTGAGAGGTGAGGCGCCAACATAGTCTTCCATGATTAACTTGTATTTTTACCAATCGGTGCACTGGACGGCTCTGGAGGACTTGAGACTTGGACAGCCGTCAATCTTCAGGTATGTTGGGATGTGGTCACTACACCTTGTTTCCAAATCCGAAAACCAGTGCACTCTGCGTGTGAACGAGCGTGAGACGAAAGTGAGGTCCAGGCAACTGCTATAGGCCAATCCGCGCAGATAAGTAGGGCTGCCGTCATTCACGAGGATAAGTTCACATTCAGAAGCGAAAGACACTAACTGTCTACCTCTAGTGTTGACCCTGGAGCTTCCCCATAAGTAGTGGTGGGCATTGAAGTCACCAGTTATCACCCTTGTCTGCAGAGTTGAACTCAAAATTCCGCGCAAGCGCTCACGGTCTAGACGACTTGATGGATGTAAGTAGGCTCCGATGATGGTGAATGTGGTCTTCTTGTTTTTTACTGTTAGGCAAACGTACTGGTTTTCTTCGTCAGGGGGTACAGGGTGATTAACATAAGTTAAGTCGCGCCGTATGAACACAACGGCCTTGCTGCGCTCTCCGTGGGTAGAAGACATAAAACACTCATATCCAGACAGTGAAATCTGAGCTGACAGGTTTGGTTCACAAATCACAATTATGAAGAACTAGTTCGTGAATACATATTGCCGGAACTCGGACATACGCGCCCTAAGTCCTCTGGCATTCCACTGAAGGACAGATGCGTTCTTGACCTCCTCTCGAAAGGAGAACATGTTGCGGGCCATCATTTTACCTTAGAGCTGCAAGCACCGGACTCAAAGTGTCCAGCACTTGGAGTGCGCTCTGCGCTGATGGGGTGTTCATGTTGCTTAGGAGCTTGCGCATTGCGCTCATAAGGGTCTGAAACACGTTGATGACCTGGCGATTCTCAGTTGTCTTTTCATCAGTGGTTCGTGATGGCATCGAGGTTGGCGGGGATTGATGCACCTCTGAAACAGGCTGTGTTCATGGAAGTGACGGCTACTCTTCATGAGGTGAAAGTCTTGACCCTGATTCTGTTTTCGGTGTATCCGTCCTCGCAGAGCTTGACGATGGGGGGCCAGTTCTTCTTGCTCGAGATGACGGGTCTATATCGGCAGATGTCACGTTGCGTGATGATCTTTTGTAGTGACGCTGACGTCGCCTGAAGGTAGCAGCGGCTTCCCTGTGCGTTGAATTGTCGTGCACCATGCGTTTCAGCACCGCGCTTTCATTTCTCACTTGTGGGCAATCTTTAGACGACGCTTTATGAGCGCCGTGGCAATTGGAGCATTTGAACGCAGTTGCGTGGCAGGTGTCTTCTTGAATGAGGTTCGGCGCAACGCGGGCACACAACATTGCTGGTACATACTCCTTTGACATGTCCCATCTTGAAGCATCTGAAGCATTGTAGGGGCTTCAGTATGTATGGACGGACCTGGTCGCGAACGTGGCCAACTTTGACGTGTGGGGGAAGGCTGTCTCCCTCAAAAACAATCTTCAGGCATCGTAACTGACCAAGCGTTGCGATGTGCTTGATGAGGATGTCGTCTGTAGTTGGCTTTATCAAGATTGGGAAATCGTCAGCGGGAATGGAAATGTCCACGTCATAAATGACGCCAACACTGCCCTTGCAGTCAGTGGGGATCACTGACTTAACTGTGACTCTGTCGATTTCCGAAATGTTCTGTAGGCTTTGCAGCGCACTATGGTGTAGAACATCAACTGTCAGAACATTCTTCCGTGAGTTGATCCGGACGTCTTTAATCTCATGTGGGGCGAGTTCTTCGAGGTATGCAGAGAGGACTTGCCTGGTAAGCCGCCGTAGGTTGGCTGAAGGGTCCACAGCCATGAAGAGTATAGTGTGTGGCCAACGCTGCGCGGTAGCCTGCACGGTGCATACACTCTTCGTCGACGATGTTCGTAGCAGTCTTCTTTTTGCATTGCGGCTCATGACGACTGTGTAGTCGTCATCTGATGACTCGAAACCGTCGGAATAGAGCTCCGTTGCCTCGCTGTCTTTGCTACTTGAGGTGGTCCCACGTTTCCTAGCCGTTGCCAGATGTAGCGGTTGTCCACCTCAAAAATCCTGAGAGGCTTCTTCATCCATTCTCGCAAGGAAGGAGCGGCAGCTCCCAGAATTTGCGGTAAAACAAGTAGAACATTTGAGACAAGGGTACAAGCTACACAGTGTTACAAGTGTCAAAGACATGGTCACATATCAAGACACTGCACAGGCCCGGTGCGCTGCAAAGTGTGTGCTGGGCCTCACTCGCACAAGAAATGCACATCAAGAGCACAACCTAAATGCGCAAACTGCGGTGGCCCTCACCCGGCCTTATATAGAAGATGCATAAAAGAGAAGGCTGCTACACTCGCACGCACGTTGGAGCAAGCACAAGGGAAACCACCAAAGCGGAATGAAGCGCCACCTAACCTTGATGTGGTGTTCACGAATATGAAAGACGCCTCTCAGTAACAACCACCACAAAGCCAAAAGACATCTGATAACACGTACGCAGATGTTACTAAAAAGAAACGTGGGAAATCTATGGGCTTGTCGTCTTCATCAAAATCATCGCAACGTACCTTACAAGTGCTGGCTTGGTTACACAAAGCTAGCACTACCGTCACCAGTCTCAGTCGCCGCAACATGACAAGGAGATCTCTGAGAGACAGCAACACGGAAACACCGATCAAGATGGAACACGCATACTGATTCCGATGTTGTTTGCAGCCGTCAAAGCCCTTGTCCACGCAAATCCCTCGTAAAGAAGTCTTCCAGATGTAGAAGCAATCCTCACAATGGAGCCCCTGGTGTCGACGTCCTACGCACCGCCGGAGCGCATTTCTTCACAGTAGCAATCATGATTTCCCCAACGACATGGCAAGCTGAACTGACAATATATAAAATATTTAGCACATGCACCATGCTCAAGTGGAACGCTCAAAGCTGTCGGATTTTCGTCAGCTGGTGCAAGCATACCAATTCACTTCCATCGTCATCTCTGAATCACGAGTCAGACCACAGTTCAGAATGAACGGGAATTATTTTCATCATTCAAAAAGGCTTGACCATATCAGCAGAATACTTATAGGCATTCGCAGAGATATTCCGGCCTCCGATATCGACATCCCACCCCACAACGACAATGAATATGCGTGTGCTATCACAACAATCGGTAAACAAGAATACACACTCATTGGAGTATACCTTGAACCAGGCAAGCCTGTCAAGACTTGAACATTTGATTTTAAGAACACCTTCTTCACTCATCATTTCTGGAGACTTCAATGCCCTTAATGAAATTAGGGGCAGCTCACACACTCGCGCGCGAGGAGCCAAGCTCGCAGAACTACTCTCAAAACATTCCATTGAACCTCTGAATGACGGCAGCATCACATATCTACGAGGCTTTTCAACTACCAGTAGCATCGACGTCACCTTCGCAACAAGCTCAGTTGCCCGTAACTTTCACTGGTGCACCAACTTGGAAGCACGGGGGAGTGATTATTACCCAACCATGATATAAGCTGCTGGTGCGAAGATGTCATCAAAGAAATTAATTACATGATATATTGATTGGGCACCATTCAAAGATGCCGCTAGCCAAGGAATTACTGCTGCCACCAAGGACGAAGAATTACTCACTACGATGTCTCATTGCCCAAAAGTATGCACACGTCTTTCGGCAAAAAATGACAGATTTCCGTCAAACGATGAGGACTTTGAAAAACTGTGTGCTATTCGCAGGCGAGCTGGAAGGAAAGTATTGCTCAGAAAATGTCTTGAAGACCTTCGAGGCTGCCGACGGACACAACGTCATATCCGGCGTTGCTTGGATAAACGTAGCTGGCAAAGATGGCGCGACTTCTGCTCCGCACTGGACATTCATCAACCGGTAGCTAAAATATGGCAGGTTTTTAGAGGCATGCGAACACAACTCCAACAGCTTCAACCTTTCACCACACTTTCCCTTCATGAACCGAAATTTCTGTAAAGGCTGTCAAAAGGATACTGCACGCTGTTATCATCAACTTCAATGCCCTGGAGCTCTTCCCCAAACAACAAATCTGACTTCTAACAAGAGACAGTGCCAGAATTGGATTTGTCTTCTACAGATGAAGAACTGAACACCGCAATAAGCGAATCACAGGCACACATCACCTGGTTACGACGAAATAAGCTATGAAGCCATCGCAAAGTTACTACACACCTCCCGCCTACGACTCCCAGAATATTAAAATTCTTCATGGCTGTCTGGTGAGGTTCCCGCAGAACAGAAACTCGCTAAAACAGTGCCCATTTTTAAACCTTCAAAGCAGCCAACAAGCTACGCTTCTTTTCGATCCGTTGCCCTGCTGAGATGCGTTGGCAAGCTCATGGAGCGGATGGTTCATAAACTAATGACTTCGTTTCTAAAAGCCGCGACAAATTTCCTGAAGAAATGAACGGATTCCGCCAAGGTGGATCAGCTATTGATAATGTCATCACCCACGTCTCTTCACTTGAAGAGGACCTCTTTGCTGGACGCATTCCAATAGCTATCTTTCTCAACATGAAAGCAGCTTTTGACTCCGTCTTTCACCATGCCATTCTTGCAGCCATGGTCAGTCTTGGCCTTGGAGGAAGACTGTATAATTGGATTGAGAGCTATTTAAAAGAACGGAAGATATATATGTGCAATTAGAATGGTCCCACACAGTTTTGAGCAGTTGAGAAGGGCATACCCTAGGGCGCAGTGCTCAGTCCACTCCTTTTCAACATCACGCTGATACATATAGCAAGGACATTGCCGCGAAGAGTGCACATCACAATTTACACCGACGATATCTGTATGTGGAGTGCTTCAAATTCGCGTTTTGTTACCAAACAACGCCTTCAAAAAGCTTTACAGAACCTCTCCACGTGTTTGGCTCCTCGGGATATGCACTTTTCTTCAGAAAAGAGCACAGCCATCGCATTCACAAGAAAGAAAATGACAAAGTATCCGCTCTTTCTCGGTGGCCGGCCACTTACCTATGTATGTTCTCAGTGATTTCTTAGATTAATCAACGACAGAAGTATTTCCTGGTGTTCTCAGGTGAGGAAACTTCAAACTAGAATAGCTGCATAATCACAACTTTTCAAGTTTATGGTGGAAACACGATGGGGATGCAAGTGCCAATCAATGGTCCTGTTTGAGAAAGCGTCTATTGAAGGAACCTTGCGTTTTGACTATCGGTTCTTCACCGATTATCACCAACAAACAAGAAAAATTTAGAGGCCGCACGAAACAATTGCCTACAAATCTGTCTAGGCCTTGTGAAGAGCTTATCAGGCTCTGGAACTGTAGCGGAAGCCGACGTCTTCCGCTAGACGTCATCGTAACTCAAGAAATATTGCGCACTTATTTTCGCCATGTCATACATTTCTGTACCGCATACATCTCACCCACATCAATTCAACATTCGGCCAAGCTGTGTAAATGCAGCAGCTTACTGCTAATAGACAGCCGAAGATGTTGATGCCTCCAAGATTTTCTCCGTGGATGATTTCACCTATTGATAATAAACAGTGTGTCTCAGGAATCAATGAAGCGAAAAGACGTATTGCACCGACCGCACTGCTGCAGACTACTCTCTTCTACTTAGCCCAACATTGCACTCAGCATTATCATATTTATAGTGACGCCTCAACTACTCAAGAGATCTCGTCATATGGCCTCTATGTTCCCTCTACAGGACAAAGTCTACCCTATCGGCTACAACGGAGGACATCATCAACGACAGCAGAACTTCAGGAAATTAAAGAAGCAGTCCTCTACAACCTGCGTCCAACGCCGAACCGATGGGTGATCTTCACTGCCTTTAAGAGAGCTCTACAAATACTATTCAGCCTCTTAAAGATAACAAATGATCACCCGATATCAATTGATATAGCATACTTACACCACTTGGCTATTATCGTGGGTCACGCTATCAAATTTAAATGGATACTGGCTCATTGCGGTATACTGGCCAATGAAAAAGCATATGCAGCGGCCCGCAAAGGACTTCTAAAGCAAGAGAGAGAGAGATCAAGATGCAAGGAAAGGCAGGGAGGTTAACCAGACGCACATCCGGTTTGCTACCCTGCACTGGGGAAGAGATAAAGGGGAGAAAATAGGTTGCTGAAAGATGAGAAGATACACACAATCACGAGCACACTCGGGGAGCACACACAGTCTACAGGTAGTCGCTCAGGTTTGTTGACTTGAGGTAAAGTAGCAGTGCTTTTGTTGCTTTCTGCGCAACTGAGGCAGATGCCCAAGGTCCTAGTATCTTCTGCACACAAAATGGTCCGGGGTCAAGTCGATTCAACACCATCCGGAGCTGGCATCGCTGTGTGTCGTAGCAAGCGCAGCTGCACAGGACGTGTTCGATGGTCTCTTCAGCTCCGCAGTAGTCGCATGTAGGAGTGTCTGCCATACCAATGCGAAAAGAGTACACCTTTGTAAATGCAACACCCAACCAAAGGCAGTATACCAGTGTCGCATCGGAGCGGGAAAGTTGTGATGGTAGCTTTAGCTTGAGCGAAGGATCCAGTTCATAAAATTGACACCTTTGGAAGCTGGTAGACGACCAGAACGTGCGTGTGAGATCTCGAGCCAGCAGGTAAAGTTGTCTTGCTGCATCATTCCTTGATAGAGGAATCGGAACTACACGGATTTCTTCATGGGCTGAGTGGACTGCATCATCGGATAATTGATTTCCGGTAATACCGATATGTCCAGGCAGCCATTGATATATAATATCATGCCCTCGTGCAAGAGCTTCATGATCGCAATGTCTTATTTCTTGTACCAGTTGGTCATGACTCATCTTACGCATGGCAGACTGCAAACTCTGAAGCGCTGCCTTCGAATCACAGAATATGACCCATTTTCCTGGACGTTCTTGAACGAGATATTGTAAAGCAGCCCTTATAGCAGCAAGCTCTGATGCCGTAGATGTAGTCATATGCGACAACTTAAATTTGATTGTCATTTCTGCAGCTGGAATTACAGCGGCACCTGATGAGCTGCTGGATGAGACAAACCCATCAGTGTATATCTGCGTTCGGTCTAAGTACAACTCATGTAATAATAGCAGTGTTGCTTCCTTCAATGCTACTCTGGAGTGACTGCTTCTCTTTTTGATTCCCGGAATTTCTAGACGCACTTGCGGCTGGTCGAGGCACCACAAAGGACAAGCCGTTCTCACAGCTGGCGTATATCCTGATGGAATGCTGTTTAGGTGCTTGGCTATGACGTCTGAAAACGTAGCACGTGGTCTTCCGGAATGTAGAAGGGCCAAGTGGTGGTCGGGGACACGGCTAGCATGTCGAATGTGCGCTCTGAGGCAATCCACAACTATATATGTCCTGACCGGATGTTCTTTGGCAAGCATGATTGTGGCATAAGTAGAAGCGCATCGGGGCAGTCCTAGGCAGATACGCAGTGACTGACCCTGCAAACTCTCCAATGAATAAGTATTCGATTTGCAAGTGTTAGTCAGTACCGGCAAGCTGCAGCGCAATAGACCCAGAAATAGGGCCCTGTACAGCTGCAGCATGGAGGCCACAGAAGTTCCCCATGCTTTACCGCACAAGAATTTCATAATATACACAATAGATAGTAGTCTCTTCTTCAAGTACGCACAATGTGGGCTCCACGAAAGACTTCAGTCGATTATTATGCCCAGGAAACGATGCGTCCGTGCATATTTGACACTCTGCCCATTGATGTAAACAGGGTATGGCGTCATTGGTTTGCGTGTAAACACCATCAATGCGCACTTCACAGTTGATACATTAAGACCATGTTTCTGAAGGTAGGCTGTTGTGAGGGTTGCTGCCTGCTGTATTCGTGCACGCACCTGAGGGCGAGTAACTGCAGCACTCCAGAGACAAATATCATCGGCGTATATGGATAGGCACACCGACTTTGGCAGAACCTTCACCAGACCAATGAGGGCCACATTGAACAATGTGGGGCTTAAAACACCTCCCTGAGGTACTCCGCAGTAGGTGTAACGTTGGGCAGTTGTACCCTCATATGTTTGTCCAAAGAAACCCCTGCCAGTTATATAATCTTTTATCCATTGAAACATTCGTCCACCAATGCCCATTGCTGCGAGAGAAGTGAGGATGGCATCGTGAGCTACATTATCATATGCAGCCTTCACGTCAAGAAAGAGTGCTACTGATATGCGCTTGCGACTTTTTTCTTAATGAACTAATGTCGATAAGTCAAGGACACAGTCAATGGAGGAGCGGCCCCGACGAAAGCCTGCCATGCAAGAAGGGTATTTGGTGTATCGTTCCAAGTACCACTCGAGACGAAATAGAACCATTCTTTCCATCACTTTTCCGAGGCAGCTTGCGAGGGCAATAGGGCGATACGCTGTCAAGTCCAATAGTGATTTTTCCGATTTCAAAAGTGGTATTAATCGACTTAATTTCCATTCTCGAGGAACACTGCCGCTGAGCCAGGAGTTGTTGCAACATGTTAAAAGTTCTTTTCTGGCTTTTTGTTCGAGGTGTCCCAACGCACTATAAGTAATACCATCAGGACCTGGCGATGACATGCGCTTAGAAGCGACTAACGCACCTTCCAGTTCTTCCATGGTGAACGGAATGTTCATTTCCGGTAATCGCGTCTCAGGAACGATCACGGCGTCGATGCTCTCGTTCATAATATTCACGGCAACTCTCGTGCGGAATTCTTCAGCCACCTCGAGTTCTGTTTTTCCATGATGGAGTGCCAAAGCTTTAAAAGGGTGCCGTCGTTGTGGAGAGGAGCGAAGACCACGAACTGTTCTCCAGATATATGACAGAGGTTTATGAGGGTCTAGAGATTCGCAGAATGCATTCCAGCGTTCGCTCTCCAGTTTGTAAATTCGTCGTTGAATCTTTTTCTGGAGTCGCCTTGCTTCCCTCAGATCGTAAATTGATCTTGTGCGCCTGTATCGTCGTTTAGCACGCCTTCGTATAGCTCGTATTTTTTTCCAGTTCGATGTCGAACTGTGTTACTTTAGACGAAAATGGTAATTTACATTTGGACGCTTGCATAGCTTCCACTATGGTATTTTCGAGGCTGCAGGCGAGGCCTTCTTGGCAAGTGTTCTCAACACGCGATGCAAACATCGACCAGTCAGTGCCAATTGCAACACCGGAAGAGAATTTTTTTTATGATACCATCGATCGTCACGTTGGTGAATATGTGATCACTCCCATGAGTCTCAATATCGCAAAACCACTTAACTTTGTGAGAGAAGCACCGTGACACTAATGTCAGGTCAAGGCAACTGCCATACGTGAGACCCCGCAGATATGTGGGGGTACCATCGTTCATGATGGAAAGGTCGTAATCGGAAGCGAATGTAACAATGTTCCGGCCCCTGGCATTCATCCTAGTGCTCCCCCAAAGCATGTGATGGGCGTTGAAGTCACCGGTGATGATCCAAGGCCCATCGGTTCTCATTAGGATGTCTTTTAATCTGTCGCAGTCAAATCGCGATGACGGAGATATATATCCACCAATAAGCGTGAACGAAACTGCTTCTAAACTTCTAAAGCGAAATTCTAGACTTCTAGACTTCTAAAGCAAAATTACAGGCGAACCTATTGCACTAAATCAGATGCTTCCAAGCTGGCTAAAGAGCTTTCTACCGAAGAAAAGAAAAAGCTATGGAACCTCCCGACACATCATTATATTTTCCTCCACTCTATTGACCCACATTCAAGGGCTAGACTCACATCCTGAATCCTTCTATACCTGGAAACTCTCTACCACCGTCTTCGGCTGAACAGTGCTTATGAAAACAATTTAAGGTATCGCTTTAGTCTAGTAGACAGACCACGCTCCAATAACTGTGGCTCCATAGAAACGGCAAAACATCGTTTGTTGGAGTGCCGAGCGTATGCCGATGAGCCTGAGCTCTATGAACCCTGCATGCATCTCTTAACCCAAAAAACTTTATCAGTTGATAGTATTCTGGGCCCTTCCCCTCCCCCTCCACGCAACAGAGGTAAGCGATGAAACAATATCGCATACTTAGACAATACCGGTGAGGTAGACACTGTAGGGGCGCCTTGAAAACTGAAGTCATGCTGTCAGCACACGTCCCCGCCCAAGGGAGAAAAAATGTTTCTATATTTACTTCCTTTCTTTCTATTTTAACTCTTGATACGTTTTTTTCTCTCTTTTCTTGCCTTTCAGTCTCTATTTCCCTCCCCCACGCAAAGTAGCAACTCAGCGACACACACACGCCGGCTAAATTTTCTGCTTTTCGATAAAGAGCCCTCTTTCTGCTTTCAACTCGTTTCTAATATAGCCTTAGGCTGGCTTGACGTCGAAAAGGAATCACGTAATATGAGTAATAAAGCGCTTTAGAACATCAGGCGAACATTCAGGCGTCAAACATTGCGAATTTCACGACGAGTGGGTCTTCCGATGCCCCAACCCATTAAAAACTTCTTCTTGACTACCTATTAAATGTGGTGCATACTCACTTTAGGCATAATTCTTCATCGTTGTCAGCCACTGCATAAAAATAGCACAAAATTCCTAAAAAGTGTGCAGCTGATACTAGGCTTCTCGAAAGAACGACGAAGGATAGATAGCATAGTGAATCTTGGCCTATACCACACAAAAGTTATATCTATGGCGTAGTGGGTATGCAGCAGTATGCTTGTAGTAGTTACTTAAAGAGTGTTACTTTAAAGGTGTACACTGTTTTTGTTAATATATAGGGTAAACTATGCACGAACAATGCGAATTACATGCACCACTTGCAGCTGTTGAATCACTCTTATTCACGGCATCCTTGTTCGTAAAGGTGTTAGACTATTGCTTAAGCCAATTTCTTTCCTCTTTACAAGTGCCTCATTTATGACAGACACAGATGCACCAATATTCACTCATGTTGCAACATCTTCACCATTTACCTCCAGTTTGATATATAGAAGGTGAAGAGCCGTTAAAAAAACAGTCTCCAATTTTGTCACCAGGTGGGACTGTGCACCCTCATTTATTCGTTTTTTGTTTCAGCTGAGCCTGAGAGTGAAGAAGCTCCATGCTCTTGGTCATTGACCACTCAGTTTCGGCCATGCCAACTGTCGAAATCGCCTGACCTACAAGGTGCTTTCTCTAGATGGTAAGCTGTCCGACGTGTATTTTGAGAATTCAAATCAACTGAGGGGTTTCGAGAGTACCTAGAAGTTCCTCAATAGTTTTGGGTGATTGCACTTGTGCCTGTCTCTGGAGTTCCTCAGGGAGGGCGTAAATAATGGGTGGCATTATCACCGACTCCGGCATTTCCGGGCTTTCTATTTGAAAAAAAAACACCTTTTTTTCATGAAAATACTCTAGGGGCTTTCCTGATTGAATTTCTTAAAAAATGGCTCAGTCTCACTTCTCGACGGTGTTTTCTTCGAAAGCTGCAAGGGAACTTCTTTTCACTCGTCTCATGTGTCGGTCTCGTGTACGGCCTAGTGAAGCTCGTACCACGTTCGAGCCCGTCCGGTAAGAAACAAACTTGTGTTCCTGATGCGCTTACTGAATCCTTGCCACAAGTGGTCCTCACACGCACTTTCGTAGAAGTTTATCCAGGTGGCCGGCCTTGTGTTTCCACCATAGAATGAATCAAGCTTTGCTGACTTCTCGTTGAGTCTTTGCTGTACCTGTATGACGCCGAGAAGAATGTCTATGAATTGCTGCTGTCGCTCTGCATGCTGCTGCTGACGACAGAAGATTTATATGAGCATGTGTCAACGGAACAATCTTGTTAACTTGGCGAAGTCCTTAACGACGTTTTCAAAAGTGGCCACATGATGTTATCTTCGAACTAGGAGTACTTTAGTTTTAGCTTCACTGATATAGATGGTGGTTGAGCTCATCCGGTGTCTTTCCGGCTGGCTGAGTGGTGACCTCATGCAATGCGAAAGTCGTGATACCTTTAGGCAATTCATACGTGTGTTCATTTACATCGCACGGCTCAAAATATGGCCTGTCACTTGAACTTCGAGAAAAAGTCATATTTATCCACAAAGTTTTGTTCGTAAACCTGTCGAAGACTGCGCCAATATAATGTTCCAACATGGACGGAAAATTAAGATTTTAATTTTTTTCTTTCTCTTCCTACGTCCCTCAAAACAGTTTGTTGTCGTCTTGGCACCGCTACATTTGTGTCGGTAGAAATAAGACGGTAAATATTGCCCTGCCATTTCACATTTTCTTTGTTTTAGGAATCACACGTCTGCTCAATAGGGATTCTTGTAACACTCAAATGGCACTGTTCCATTGTGGGTGAAAATGGTTCAGCTGTAATATTTCACACATGCTCTGTCCTAAGTATGTGTGCTTTTTTTAATTTTTTTTCTGAATAAAACTGTTGTCAATCAGCGCATATCTTTGTCATCCTTCGTGTATGATTGTCGTTATTCTTAATGCAATGTGTATTGGGATAGAGTGTGTGCATTTGCTACAGGCTAGCAAGCATAAACTAAAGGCAGTCTTTAGACGACAATTCTACAAAAGGTGCAATGGCATAAGTCTGTATAAATTCTATATACTCTGTTATAAATATGCTTTACTGAAATCTACGGATATTTGTTTTTAGCTTATTCTTAGACAAAATTGAGCGAAAGTGCATCTCTATAAAGCTATATACTAGGTCTCTAAACATTCTGCAGACCTTTGTTAAAGGAAAGGAAGTTTTTTGTACTTCAGCCGACTTGCTGTGCCCAATCTATAGAATAAACGTTTTGTAGACTAATATATAATAACTAAGTGTGGCAGCTGATCTATAGAAGCTTTATATACGAGTCTAAAAAATTTATCTATTTCATGTCAATTCATATATTGACAGATCTCTACAAACAATCCAAACAAAATTGTTAATGGGTAGGGAAATGTACTCGTCGTAAAGGCAGGCATGCATTTCAACCAGACAAATATATATATATTTATATATATATATATATATATATAACCTAAAATATGAAATACTAGCATGAAATGAAAAAAAAAGAGCTGGCGTACTGTCGTATACGTTTTCTTTATTGTTTCTCGTTACCGCGAGAATGTCCCGAACTGCTCTGAATCATTTCCAGAGAAGGTTTCAGTGATCTTAACTGCACTCGCAAATTCGTAAATATACGGCCCGTGAGCAGAAGTGTAATGAATGAACCATGTGCCCTAGGATTACTGATAGCTAGTAGCGCCTTTCAATTCTTAGTACGTTTTTTGCAAGACATCAGAGTACTGCGCCTAAGTGAATTAAGGAGAATTTTGCACGTGATAAATGAACGACTGAAAATTTTGAAACCACTGTTCTTTGTTATTGTTTTCTTTTCGCATTGGTGTGATGATCCTTTGAAGGAGAAGCACTTCAAGTGCCCGGCTTGTCGTTCGTCCATCTCGGGTCGCTTGATTACACTCACCGTAACTCACTCATTGCAGGCCAAACAAGGGTGAACGGTAAAGAACCCCAGGCGGTCGAAATTTCCGGAGTCCTCTACTATGTCTCTCTAATCATACGGTGGTTTTTGGACGTTAACCCCACGCGTCAATCATCAGGACATGACAAGGTTAGGAAGGAACAACATTTCAAGTAAGTAGGCAAAATCAACTGACCTAAATTCACTAAAAACGCGTTTCGTACAGTTTTTGGAACACTTGGGATGGCCTCCGGCGGGGCGGAAGAAAGAGCGCCTGCACCTCGGCGAGCGAATGCGCTTCCCCCTGCCCTTGCTTCTCGCCGGCGCGGCGAGGCGTGTGAGTCACCGTATTAACTTTAGGTGACGCTTATCTCCACAGCCGCATTAATCAGGACGTCAATACTCCCTATTGCGAGTCTCTTTCACAAGATTCCACACATACCAGGAAAGCCCTGCATGCTTAGCTCAAACATTGGCTTCATAGACGGTTTGGTAAACAGAGTTGTGGAAGCAGTGTTTTCCGCTTGTAGATCTCTACAAACTGAAATAGCTGCGTGCCTTTGCTTCGCTCTTCCTCAGGTTTCTCAGCAGTGGAGCTGCCACACGTCGTTTCGGGAGATTTAGGCCATGCGAAACTCATGTGAGGGCTGAAATGAAAATTCATATCACCCCGAAATTCCTATACCAGCGGTGATCAGATCACCTAAGTTTTACTGGGTATGCGTGAGATGACCGTGTAGGCAGCGGAAACGGCAAAAACCAGCCGAAAGTATCCATATATTTGTTATCGCGATAAAAACGAATGAATTGTATGCTTCGAAGAAATGGAGTGTTGGAATAAATTCGAAAGAAGTTGAAGTGCATTCCAGAGACACTCGGAGGTCTTGGCTTGTGGAGAGGTGTCATAGCAGATCTTTCATATGAAACGATAGCACGATAACGGATAACACGGGACAAGAAGTAGACAGGACATGTACTCTTAGTGCATTTTTTCCTGCCCACAAGAATGCACTTTTATATCCATTCAAATCAAAAGGCTTTTTTTTCTTCAAAAGGAACCTTCTTCACCAGAAAATACCACACACAATGAACAAAAATTACCTACATCGTCCACTTGTTGAAGGCAGGACATCTACGTACAATAATTTGATATATCACTACAGTTCAGCTTTGAAGATATAAGCGTTTCAGCAAATTTTTCAAGTTGTACTCTGTCATGTCAACCAAACTTAGCACAATGTTCCCGTAGACGTCCACCGCGTAGCCGATGCCCTGGTAAAGGTTTATATGTGTTTGGCTGGATATGTTCATACGAAGTGGTTAAAAATAGTAAACACGAATGTGCAGTGGAAAAAGTATCCACGACCGCAGAATCCTTACTCGTTCGCAGAGAATGGTTCACGAATGCATCGCAAGCCATCTATCACTGCTGGTAGCTTCGTTCGCCGCAGAGAGAGGGAAAAGGGGCTATATTCACATAATTAGGGCAGATGCGGTAAAAAGGACGACTACCACGGCGTTCATTGTAGGCATATCAGCACGTTCGGCAGTAGAAGTTCAGTACATAAAGTTGTGAGGACTTGATGAAGTGTCCACTCATTTATATCCGAAGATACAGCGACCTCCCATGAATTGACATTTCCGTATGAATAGAATTATGTTCAACCGAAAGGTAGTTCCTGTTCAGATTGTTTTATGACGAGCCAGCTCAAACTTCAATATGAAAATATATATCATGGCAACAAGGAAGTTCAAACGCACAAACGCTGCGTGTCATTTTTTTGGAATGTCAGAATACTCTGTTTATGGACCACTCAAGAATACAATGTGCAAAATTTCATCCACAAAAAAAATTGTCGTCATACGCTGACAGGGGCTTCATTACCTCTGAAGTTCAAATTGATAGATTAAATATACCTTAAAAAATGCGTATCTCTGCTCAGTGACGGCAGTGATTCCGCCTGCTACCAAACTTAGACAGTTAACTTTGGAGGGCTGGTACCATTACATAGGGCTCTACTTCTGTATATACTGAACTGAACCGACTGACCGAATGCGAGTTGGTGTATACGAGAAGCGCTAATAAGTAATCATAAGTGAATTCAGAAAATTGTGGGAAGGGTAAGATGCTAACAGAATTGTGTTCAGGTTATACATCCCCA
The DNA here is from genome assembly GCF_013339725.1 of Rhipicephalus microplus. Classification (NCBI taxonomy): domain Eukaryota; kingdom Metazoa; phylum Arthropoda; class Arachnida; order Ixodida; family Ixodidae; genus Rhipicephalus; species Rhipicephalus microplus. Next base: position 138,258,732 of record NC_051165.1, read on the forward strand.
CATGAGACGAATTGATCTAAGTGACGGAGTAAAGAAATAGCTTATATGCGCCATCACAGGAAAACACTCCGTCTTGTAATAGTAGGGAAAGCAAGTATACGTCAACACATTCGAAACAGTTGCCTAGCCGAGCATAACCATAAACAGCTCGTAGAACCATATGTTTTGTTAGCAGAGAAGTGATAGAGGTGGCAGTACACACAAATAATTTTTGAGTCAAAGAAATGTATCACACAATCAAGTCAAGTTTTTTACTCCAGTGGGGTTACCTTCATAGGCCGAATACACCAAGCGAATTCAAATTATTCTTTAGGACATCTCGTGGTAAGTACCTTCTTTTAGGATACCTTTAAAGCTTCCGTAAATACCGCACTATAAAAATTTAAAAAAAACATTTTAAGGGGGCCTTCTGCTACTTTGTCATGAATATTGAATATAACTTCATCTGCTATAGTGCTATATGATAAACCTAAAGGGTACTGAGAGAGGGTACTGAGAGTGCGTGCGTCATTGTTTCGCTGAGGCGCGCATTCGCGCCTAATTTCATTATTACTCATGGCTGAGCTTCCGTGGACGTTGGCGTTCATGGCGTATACCACAATTAAATTTTGCTAGTCATTTACCACGTGAAGTGAATGAATGATACAGTTTTCACATAGAAAGAATCAACAGGCTGTTTGAAATGCGAGGCTTCGTCATACAAATTACTGACGCTTTTCTGCAAAGCAAAGTCGGCGCTCGCTGTCGGAGTAACGCAATGACGGATATGTAATTGACTGTAGCTCTATTTTTTCTCGTTGTATTTGTGTAGCCCAAACGTGTCATGCGAGTAATTACTTCTACGGAATGCAGGTGCGAGCTTAGGAGCGACACTCAGTCTTGCCAACACAGACACAATGAGTTTATAGATGCGCACAATTTTCACACAAACAATACTAACGGACATTTTTTTGCTGAAGTGAATTTATTCCATAAAATGAATGCTATTTCTGCCTACTAGCTATGAACATATAGAAGACGCCCCAAGCACCACGCTGTATTTTGAAAACATGAAAAGAAAAATCGACGTCTGCTAATAGATTATCAGCCTGAGTTGGTGCACTGAAGACGTCACTACGAGAAAGTGTGATTCGTGGGCGGCGACTACGCAGAGAAAACGTTTCCTCTGGGCTTATCTGTTATGTAGTGGAGTAACGTACATCCAGTCGCACTGTTTATGGCTGCAGCCCTTCAATTCCATAATACTCATGGCATCGACCCTACTGGTGGAGTGCTTCATCAAGAAAAAATAATTGCGGCATTGAGGAACATACATAAATATATGCGAAGGATGCGAATTGTTATCTACTCTGCATCAGAACTTTTATGCCCCCAAGAAATTTTGCGCTTGTGCAACAAAATTAAAAGGGCCCTTTGGGACGCTGACAACGTGGCTCAACGTCACCACTGCTTTTTTTTAGATGCTAACCATCTTATGAGCGAGCTTGATTCAGTTCAGATCAGTTGCAAGGCCTTGACGCCATAGCGTCCAATTATAGAAACGCCGTGACGAACGACGTAAAGCAGAAGCTGCGCTTTGCGATCATTAAATTCACCATTGTCCCAGAAAGAGCCATGCACAGCAATATAATAATTGGTTTGGATATAAAATCGAGGAAACGAGTGGAGCAGGAAGAAATGAAACGCCAGAAAAATGTTTTGTGAAAACTTCCTCGGAAAGAATTAATATGGATAAACCTGAGTTGACAAATTGAGTCGATTTCACAACAGAAATGTGCATATGTTATGTCATTCTTAAAGGGAAAAGAAGAAAAAAGTGAGCCCCGTAACTGTCTGTACGAGTTTCTCGTTACAATCGCGTTTAAAGCGACCTTTCCGTTTGCAGAATGAACAATGCTTGTTTAGGGCTGGCATCAAGACCTAGAAGCGCTGTGGTTCTTATCCACTGAGAACGACTCTGCAACGCATGTGAAACGCTATCACGCGTTGACGCTCTTTGTTCGGTTTTGGGGCATGTGATTTGTTTCCTTAACGAAAGTTTACCGTAAGCGTATGAATGCTTAAAATGATGCTGCATAGATGCATAAAACTCCTTCAATTTGCCGCTTGCCCCCTAGCACTGCAAAGCGACCTAAACTGCCCTAGAGAATGAAAGCGCTGAACCTTGAAATAGGAGACTCTTGCGTACGCGACCTCCTTCAACGTTTGAACGGCAAGCTATTAACATGTACCATTTACCACTGGAACCGTAGAGTTGACTAAAATTAAATAGATGAGAATCTGGCGCTGCAAGCTATCGTTCAGTGACTATTGAATTGATGGTTAGTACACAGATTTGCCTAGTCTCCGTACTTGCAGGTGGTGAATTGTACTTGTGGCTTTTCAAATGCGAAGAATTTCTTAGCGAACTTCGGTGACTTTGGGCGTATCTATCTATCTATCTATCTATCTATCTATCTATCTATCTATCTATCTATCTATCTATCTATCTATCTATCTATCTATCTATCTATCTATCTATCTATATATCTCTCTATCTAGCCGCCTACGACTTTTAGCTCTCCTGGCCATTTCAATATTGGTATCGATACCAAACTTGGTATGGCAGAACATGACTGTATGAAGAACACACTTGACTCTTCATAACATAACGAATCGGCAGATCCCACGTACCTGGGAATCAACTTCATGCGAAACACGCGGAGGGAAGGCGACCGTGTTGCATTTTTTTTAGCGACACATCTAAAAATGACGCTAAATATATGTAAAAATGTTGCACGCTTAGACGTATGACGAAGAGAACATGTGTGTTGAAGAAATGCGGATGTTTCTATAACCAGTTTTCCACTTGCACAATGATGTCTGCTTGAAATCTGCTTTAGCAACACCAGACGCTGAAATGAACCGCTGATGCTCGCGAGGATGCTGGTCCATGACACAGCTACATATATCAGTTTCAGCACATGGCACCTCCCCACAATTGACGTTAACCCGACGTCACAGGTGTATGAAAGGAGTACATATGTAATGTTTATAAAATTGGGCAGGCAGCACTGCAACCCCTATTGACGTTTCACGAGGATGAGCGTTTATTCGAAGAGTAGTTTCGAGACCTGACACAGCTCTGTGGTAGAATGCTAAATGCCACGCTGAATGATTGGGTTCGATTCCTGCTAGGACCGTGTAGTTTAATATTTGCATTCGTCGGGTGGTCAATGCTCTCTATGTCAGGTTTTTCTTAACGCTTACAATCGTTCTATGCCTTTGTTGGGTCGATGCTACCGATGTCGAGTATTGCTTAACGCTCACGCGTTCAAATTGCCACTTGTCTGGTCTCGTACATACTGAGTGTCAATCACCTGTGGCACATACCCGCTTAACAGCGGCACATACTCGCCCGTGAGTATGTGCCACTGTCTGGCGTGACGTGTTTGACGAAGTACGCGACGGGTTTTTGACAATAATCACGCCTTGACCAGCGCATCAAATCTGTCATAGCATTTTACCCTCCCTTGCTAATTTTGGTTCAAGCCAAGTCAATGGGATGACCACGAGAGCACTCAAACGTAAGCGGATAGATAGATAGATAGATAGATAGATAGATAGATAGATAGATAGATAGATAGATAGATAGATAGATAGATAGATAGATAGATAGATAGATAGATACGCTCAAAGTCAACAAAGATCGCTAAGAAATGCTTCGCATTCAAAATAATAACATGTCTCTCTTGAATGTCATCACTTGAATGTCATCATAGTCCTGCAGCTCTTGTGGTAGTTTGGTTTACATGACATGTTGCGAAACCAGAATGGTATAGCATGTTTCATGGTGAAAACAAGCGGCCCACCCTAACATAAAAATCGTGACCCGCGTGTCATCTAACAACATGACTACAAGCCAAGCTCATGATGCACTCGCCGCAGTTTCACTAGCGTCACATACATACCAAATTTGGTATTACAATATGTGAATGAATGACGAAGGTATGCGACTGGTGAAAACATGATAATCACGAGATGCGTGTCATGTAACAACATGACTACATGCCACGCTCATGATGTGCTTGCGGCCGTCTCGCTAGCTTCGCATATACCACGTTTGCCAAAACGTGACGCGAAGAGATGACATAAGTAAACGACACGTCCAAACACAAAAATCATGTCGTGCGTATCATGTAACAAAATGATTACATGCCACACTCATGATGCGCTCGCGGCTGTTTCGCTAGGTTCACATATGCCAAATTTGGCATTCTGTCACGTGACTGAATGTTGAAGTATGTGACTGGTGCGATCATGAAAAGTATGAGATGTGTGTCATGTAAGAACATGACTACGTGCCACACTCAAGGCGCCAAAACACTTCGACATTACCTGGCGCTCATGCGCGCCGGCGTTTGTTTCGTCGCGTCAAGCCGGCGATGCCACACCAGGCGCCGATCTGCCTGGTATATACTCGCAGGCACGCGCCGCGGTGCATTGCTTTCACGCTTGTGCGTTTGAGCGCACCCGGCGTACTTCTATCGCGAAGCTAAGCAGGCCCTATGCTGTCTAGGTAACATATTCGGTGCGAAATGCAGCATATCACGCTTCGCGCCGGTTGCCGCCGAGTCTCGCCGAGAGACGAGTGTCAAGGGCGCCACGGTGAGAACAGCTCTCCCGCGACGTCGGAGACGCTCTAGGTACCGACCAGTGCGGACGCGCGAAGATCGGCTCCTGCTTTCAAGAATGCTTTCCTGTGGTATTCACGAATTTGTCGCCGAGTTTTTACTCTTATAGTGTGCCTAAGTTCTCAAAAAATCAGCAGATACCACCTTTGTGCCGGTGAGTGGACTTTTAAACAGTTTTTGGGACATTTTTACACGGCAACGCCACCGGGGAATTTAGGCCTAACCAAGGAGGCGATTGTCGCCGATGCGCCGGCCCGGCGCCAACGCGACTCAACGCTCTGCGCTTTCCAGTATCTGCAACTGAGAATGGAATACCAAGTAGATGGAGAGGACATCTCTCCAGAGGATTGCACGGAAGAAATGGGTTGGAAGGAAGCCGAAACGAGACGCTCAAGGAATAAGCAAGCCGCGGTTAGCGTTCCTGCCGCCAAGGGTTCGACCGAGGCCGGCCTTGCGGGAGACGCTCGAGGCAGTCGTAGTAGGTATGACACCAAGCATACAATCGTGCGAGCTGGACGCATGCCGCCACTACCTAAGGACTTCAGCAAAATTGTGCTACGACCACGTGGAGGATTAAATATCTCGAGAATTGGCACTGGAGCCGTGGCAGACGCGATAGTACTGGCGGCCGGCGTCAAAGAGGAAGAGGCCATGCAGGACATCATCTGTTCCAACTTGCAGCAGAACATTATGGTGGCAAGCACACCGGACCAAGACAGAGCTTCAAGATACCTCAAGGTCAAGCAAATTGACATTGGAGGCAAAGTTTTCGAGGTTAGCGCGTACGCCGCGGCACCCCACGACACTTGTAAAGGAGTGATTCGCGGGATCCCCGTAAGCGATACTCAGGACATTTTGACCCGAAAGATTGTGAACGCGAACAACCCGCTCGCGCTGCAGGCGAAGAGAATCAAGGACACCGGGACAATCATCATAGCGTTCGAAGGACACAAGGTGCCCAGATTCGTGAGATATGGACCGTCACTTTTGCAGTGCTCCCTTTACCGCAAGAACATCGATATTTGTTATATCTGTGGAAAGCTGGGACATCGGTCTGACGTCTGTCCGAACCCAGCTGAAACAATCTGCAGAGGCTGCGAGATCAAGAACCCAGATAGCCTGCACCAGTGCAATCCAAGATGCAGGCTGTGCGACGGTCACCATCCCACGGCAGACAAGGAGTGCAAGAACAGGTTCTTAGTGCCACACGTCGTCAGCCGCAGACGTTGGGAAAGATCGCGAGCAGCCGCGGAAGCCCGGGACGCATCAATCACATCGAGTCCAGACATCAATGACAAGCAGCTTATTCCAGCCTACGGGACCCAGAGCATCCCGACTACACAAGAACAGGAAAGGCGGCCCCACTCCAGGGGGAGGTCGCGTTCCAGAAGAGGTTCTAGACCCAAGGCCCGCTCCCAATTACGGGGGCGCTCGAGTTCTCAAGGTCACCATCAGGGTCGGGATCAGCCTGGGCTTCACCCGAATGGCCAGCTGCCTGGCGTTCAGTTCGAGATCACGGCTTCATACCCGGGGAGGACGCCTGCAGTTACTTCGAAAGGCAGCTGGGCTGAGCGAGTGCGCAACGGCGGGGCAGAGGTGATGACAGGTAAGCTGCCAGAGCATGATAGAATTGCATAGCTAGAGCAAGAAAACGCGAGACTTACAAAATCGAATGAGAGGCTATCAGCTTAGTTAAAGGAAACAAAAATTCTTCTCACTAAGCTAACCAGCGCGCAATCTTCACAGCCAATGCCTCAGCCAGGTGATGTCCCTGTGGCTGAAAACGTGGCGGACTCGAGAACCGTGAAAAAGAGGGCAGTCATGGCAGAACACGTGAAAGCCAACCAAAGGACCATGTCAGATATGAAAAAGGTGTTTGACACGCTCAGCAAAGTAGTAGCCAATCTTAGCGAGCAGATGGGTAGGCTACAATCAAGCGTGGCGGCACTGGAAGAGCATATGACTTTGCGCATCACAAAGCTCGAAGCAGATCTGCACAACACAGCAAGGTCTTCTCATGCACCAAGCTCACCCCTTCGGCCACCAATACTAGTGGTACCAAACCTGTCGACAGGTGCAGCATCAGGCTCTGGCCGCCCATGTAATAACCATGATGGCAGCGCTACGTGAAGCATTTCGTATCTGGCAGTGGAACTGTAGAGGTTACCTTAAAAAGAAGGCAACCCTGCAGCAGTATATCAGGAGCAGCGAAGAAAAGCCTCATATTATATTATTACAAGAGACCCTTTCACCACAAGCAACGTTGCCTGGATTCCGGCCTGTAATAGGGAATACTGAAGGGAGGGGAGTCTGCACCTTCGTATACAACAAACTAACGCACGTAGCCCACGACCTCAAGATAGAAGCAGACCGGTTGGAACACGTCTTGGTAGAGATCGTGCCGGGTACCAGCAACCGTCAAAGCATTTTCATTCTGAATATATACAGCAGTCCAAAGGAACAAAAGCAAGGGTTCAAGACGGTTCTGAAGAAAGCTGTTAATATCGCCGGGGAATGTCCACTCCTCATAGCAGGTGATTTCAACGCCCCTCATCATACATGGGGTTACAAGTACAACACTGGGAAAGGAAATCGACTTTGGCAAAGTGCCAGTGAACTTGATCTCACCCTAATCACAGACCCCAGCCTAACAACAAGGCTTGGTACATCTTGCTGCAGGGATTCCACTCCGGACCTTACATTTGTAAGGAACATCAAGAAGGCCCAGTGGATGAACCTTGCTGTAGACCTAGGGAGTGACCACTGCATTCTTGCCACTACCTTCTCCGTGGAGCGTAAAAATCAGAGAGAATTTCACTTCACAGACTGGGATAAGTTCAGGAAGATAAGGATGGAAAGGGAACAAGATGGCCACAGACAAGGCTTGGAGCAGTGGGTCAAACAGATTAAAGATGACATCAAATCCGTCTCCTCCACCATTACCACAGATTTTCCGGTTGAAAGAATGGATAGCCGGCTCGCTCATCTTCTTGAGGCAAAGCAAGCACTACTGAACCGTTGGAAGGGTCAGCGCCTGAACCGAAGACTGAGGAAGAAGATAGCTGAGGTAAACAGATCAGTCGAGGAACATTGTCGCGCACTATCGAGGCAGCAATGGGACGAAATCTGCAACTCCGTCGATGGTCAGATGCGCAATGGCAAGACATGGAATATGTTAAAGCATCTCTTCAACGAAAACACCACCAAAACAAATCGAAAGCATGTTATCGCTCGATTTTTGCATAAAGAGATAGGGCGCACTACAGAACAGCAAGTTGTCCAGCAGCTCGTGCATAAGTACCTCCCAATCAAAAGAGGATTGGCACCACCAAGTAGACAGTACCAGGGCACGCCAAATCCAGGTCTTGAGGGCGACTTTAACATCGAGGAGATCAGAAGAGCCTTGCATGATCTCAACGGCAGGTCGGCCCCTGGCCCGGACGGTATATCAAACAAGGCCCTGCGTAACCTTGATGACGATTCAATTGAAACCCTGAGGGATATGATCAATTCAGCATGGAAAGAAGGCAGGGTGCCAGAGCAGTGGAAGCTGGCCAGCACGATCCTTATTCCTAAGCCAGGAAAGCCCCCTAACTTGGACAACATGAGGCCAATATCCTTGACATCATGTATCGGCAAGGTCGCAGAACATGCCATACTGCACAGGATAAACAAGTACTTGGAAGATGACAACATATACGCACACAATATGGTTGGATTCAGGGCAGGGCTATCCACACAAGATGCATTGCAGCTTATCAAACACCAGGTCATTGACAATGAAACCAGAGACGTGAGAGCCATTCTGTGCCTAGATCTAGAAAAAGCGTTTGACAGCATCCACCACTCATTCTTACTCGAAGCAATTTCAAAGCTTGGTCTAGGGAAAGCCTTCTATGACTACGTATGGTCCTTTCTTACAGATCGGTAAGCCGTGATGAAGATTGCAGATATCGAGACCGCAGCAATCGAACTAGAAGCAAGGGGCACGCCACAAGGGGCAGTGATTTCACCAATGCTGTTCAACATTGCCATGATTGGACTGTCAAAGAAATTATCGAGCATTGAAGGATTGAAGCACAGCATCTACGCAGATGACATTACCATCTGGTGCACAGGTGGAAGCGAGGGGCAGATTGAGAGCGCTCCGCAAGAGGCGATTGACACCGTAGAAGACTACCTTCGCACTTCCGGGCTCAAGTGCTCCTCGAGTAAGTCAGAACTTTTGCTTTATCGGACTGCACGCCGGGGACCGAAGCCCAGGGGATGGAAGCCGTTAAACCAGATAGACATCAATCTCCGTACAAATCAAGGGGATGCCATCCAGAGGGTCGACTCCATCAAAATCCTGGGAATGCTGATAGAGTCTACCGGCGCCAACAGCAAATCTATAGCCAAGTTAACTCGGAAAACAGACAGTGCGGTGCACCTCATACGCAGAGTGGCCAACAAAAGAAATGGGATCAAGGAAGACAACCTCATCAGGTTGATTGCTGCGTTTGTTCTAAGTCACTTCACATATGAGGCAGCAATGCACAACTGGTCAAGAGCAGAGTCCGAGACACTGAATGTGCTCCTCAGGAAAGTTATCAAGAAGGTCCTGGGCCTACCCATACATACCAGCACCGAGCGTCTGCTTGAGCTTGGCATACACAACACGCTCGAAGAAATAGCAGAAGCCCAAGAGAGAGCACAGTTTGCAAGGTTATCTACTACAAGGTCGGGGAGAATGATCCTGCAGGAGCTGGGCCAACACCCAATAGCAATCAGACGCAATTACAATGATATCCCTGACAACATCAGGGAGACTATCACGGTATCTCCTATAGCGAGAAACATGCATCCAGAACACAACGTCGGAAGAAGAGTAGCGAGGGCCAGGACTATACTTCGTCAAGTCTCAAACGAGGAACGAGGGGTCGCATTTGTTGACGCGGCTTCCTACGCCAATGGGAAAGCGTTTGTGGCAGTGGTAGTCGATGGGGCTGGCCATGTCGTCAACTCAGCGATGGTCAGGACGAAAGACCCAATCATTGCGGAACAAGTGGCCATCGCCTTAGCACTCAAGATGGATAACATTGAAGTCGTCTACAGTGATTCCATGGCAGCACTACGGGCGTTCGCCAAGGGGATGGTCTGTGAACAAACGCTGAAAATACTGCAAGGCAAGAACATAACACATAATCTTCTGAGTTGGTTTCCAGCTACTTGGACAAATCAACGATTCCCCTCCCAATCTCAACGAAGCAGCACACGAGGCGGCGCGAGAACTCTCCAACCGCGCCTCCCCGGGGATGCGTTCTACCGGTGAAGGGGATAACCGGGAAATTCTTACAACATATAACGAGCTCACTAAACATTTCTACCTGTCTAGAGGGATTTTTCTTCCACCTCACAAAAATCTAACCCGGCCCCAAGCACTTACATTAAGGCTTTGCAAACGCGGATGTACCCTACTTTGAAAATGTTACACATCATGTACCCTGACCTATACCCAAGTAATCTTTGTCCACATTGTGGGGAAATAGCTTCATTAGAACACATGCTCTGGCAGTGCACCAAATTCGCTCATTTATCGCACATCACCTCTGCCAGATGGGAGGCGGCAATCCGCAGCTCGTCCTTAGCAGATCAGCTCTGGGCTGTCCACCAAGCCCGCGAGACGGCTGAGGAGCTTGGCATCTCAGTCCCCACGTGGGAGCTGCCCGCAAGACAGTGATCTGTGTTTTGGAGGACCAAATAAAAGTTTATCCAATCCAATCCAATCCAATCGCCGAGAGACGCTTGTCGCGCCTAGCGTCAGATAAAGTCCTCGCGTTTCGCTAGCGTAGCGTCGCAGCGCCCAGCGTGCGCGCGCGTCCACGTTACGTGCGCTAGCCGCCGTTTCGTTAGCTTCACATATACGAAGCTTAGTATTAAGAAACGTGTATGCACGACGAAGGTATTTGACGCGTGCAAACACGATAATCATGATATTCTTGACATATAAAACATGACTACATGGCACGCTCATAGCGTGCTCACGGCCGTTTTGCTAGCTGCGCATGTACCAAATTTGGTATCAGGTGACGTGAATAGATGACCAAGATAAATGACATGTGCAAACGTGATAGTCATGACATGAAAGTCATGTACGGTATAATTTACTTCCGCCTCGTAATGTTGCGCGGATTTTAAAGTGACGTATCAACCTTCCTCATTCGTGCTTCGCATATCGGCGATTCCCACTGTACGTGGCATATACCAAGTTTTTATTCCTGTGTTTTTGTTTTGTTTCGAAGGAAAGCACGAACCCTTTTGAACTTCGTGACCTGATTCGAAATGTCAAGCCTCAAAAATTAAAATGGTGAAGCGACCACTGAACATTTGCTGACTTTTGTTTTGTAATTAAGAAAGCAGCTCAAAGCCACATGAACGCACACGCAGCCAGAAGCAGGCCAGAAGTAATAACATTCGACAAATACGTGAACTACCCATCATTTCCATGCTCACTGAAGCGCCGTACGTTGCAGCTCCCTTAGACACTAGCGCCCGAGTGCCCTCCAGTGTACATTACTTAACTCCATGACTTGAATGACCACTGGATCAAAAAAAAAGGCAGATCCCACGTACAGTGCTAATCGATGATATGCGAAGCACGAATGAGGAAGGTTCATATGCCACTTTCAAATCTGCACAACGTTAAGGGATGGAGGTAAGTTATGCCGTACTCGACTTTGGTGTCATGATTATCATGTTTGGATGTGTCGTTTACCTTCATCAACTATTCACGTCACGTGATGCCAATTTAGTGTACCTGAAGCCTGCGAAATGCCCATGAGCACTTTATAACCGTGGTATGGTGTCATGTTCTTACATGACACGCGTCTCATGAATACAATGTTCGCGCCAGTCACATGCCTTCGTCATCCATTGACGGCAGGTAACGTGAAATTTAGTATATGTGGAGCAAGCGAAACAGCCTCGAGTGAATCATGAAGAGCCCAATATACTCCAACGTAACGTTTACCTGCACGAACGCTGGGCACAGCGACGCTAAGTAAGCAAAATGCGAGAACTCTATTGTCTGAAGCCAGGCCCGACTGGCGCGACCGGTGTCCGTCATCGTGGCCCGACGGCAACCGGCGCCAAATGCGACATGCTGCATTTGGCACCAATGCGTTACCCAGACAGCACTGCGTCTGCCTCTTTTCGAGATGGAGGGATGCCGGACGCGCTGAAATGCGCATGCGTCAAGACAACGCAGCATGCGTCTGCGAGTATATAGCAGGACCGGCGCCTGGCTTGGCAACGCCGGCGTGACGCGACGAAACGAATGCCTGCGAGCACGCGCGCCGGGTCACGTGGAAGTATAATGGCACCTTGTCTGTGACATGTAGTCATGTTCTCACATTACACGCATCTCATGATTATCAAGTATGCACCAGTCGCATACATTTGTCATCTATTGAGGTCACGTAATGCGATAATTGGCATATGTGAAGCAAGCGAAACGGCTGCGAGCGCATCATGAGTGTGGCATGTAGTCAAATTGTTACATGGCACTCATCTCGTCATTATCATGCTCGGATGTATCATTTACCTATGTCGTTCGTGTGCATTACGTCATACCGAATTTAGTATATGTGAAGCTAGCGAAACCGCCGCCAGGGCAACTTGAGCGTAGCATGTAGTCATGTTGTTACATGACAAGCATCCCAAGTTTATCATGTTTGCACCAGTCTCATGCAATCGTCATTCATTCACGTCCCATAATACCAAATTTAGTATAAGTGAAGATATCGAAATGGCAACTAGCGCATTATGAGCGTGACATTTAGTCTTGTTGTTACATGGCACGCATCTCATGATTATCTTGTCTGCACCAGTCAGATACCTTCGTCATCCATTCACGTACCGTAATACCAAATTTGGTATATGAGGCGCTAGCGAAATGGCCGAACACGCTTCATGAGCGTAAAATGTGGTCATGTTGTATAATGTGGACATGTAGTGATGTTATGCCATACCAAGTTTGGTATCGACACCAATATGCACTCGGCCAGGAGAGCTAAAAGTCGTACGCGGCTAAATAGATAGATAGATAGATAGATAGATAGATAGATAGATAGATAGATAGATAGATAGATAGATAGATAGATAGACAGATAGATAGATAGATAGATAGATAAAAGGATAGATAGATAGATAGATAGATAAATGGATAGATAGATAGATAGATAGATAGATAGATAGATAGTTAGATAGATAGATAGATAGATAGATATATAGATAGATACGCTCAATGTCAACAAAGATCGCTAAAAAATGCTTCGCATTCAAAATAATAACATGTATCTCTTTTTGACAATAATCACGTCTTGACCAGCGCATCAAATCCGTCAAAGCATCTTACCCTGCCATGCTAACTTTGGTTCACGCAGAGTCAATGGCATGACCGCGAAAGCACCCAAACGTAAGCGGCTAGATAGATAGATAGATAGATAGATAGATAGATAGATAGATAGATAGATAGATAGATAGATAGATAGATAGATAGATAGATGGATAGATAGATAGATAGACAGATAGATAGATAGATAGATAGATAGATAGATAGATAGATAGATAGATAGATAGATAGATAGATAGATAGATAGATAGATAGATAGATAGATAGATAGATAGATAGATACGCTCAAAGTCACCGAAGTTCGCTAAGAAATACTGCGCATTTAAAACTGTCCTCGAACACACACACACAAAAAAAAACACGGCGCAAACTGCCCCACACCCAGGATCGCACACAAAAAAAAAGAACGAGAAAGCACAAAAAAAATGGCAGATTCTACGTACAGTGGGAATCAATGACATGCGAAGCGTGAATGAGAAAAGTTGATATGTCACTTTAAGATCAGCACAACGTCACGAGGTGGAGGTAAATGATGCCGTGCATTACTTCCGTGTCATGATTATTATGTCTGGATGTGTCGTTTGCCTTCGTCATCTATTGACATCACGCGATACCAAATTTAGTATATGTGGAGCAAGCGAAACGGCCGCGAGCGCGCTATGAGCGTGGTATGTTGTCATGTTCTTACATGACACACATGTCAGGATTATCATCCTTGGACGTCACGTAACACCAAACTTGGTATATGTGGAGCTTGCGAAGCGGCCGCGAGCGCGTCATGAAGAGCCCAGTATACTTCAATGTAGCGTTAACGCGCGTGCACGTTGGGCACAGCAACGCTACGTTAGCAAAACGCGACCACTCCATAGTCTGACGCCAAGTGTGACCAGCGTTTGTCGGTGCGACCGGACGGTAACCAGCACGAATTGAGACATGCTGCATTTCGCACCGATGCGTTACCCTGACAACACTGTGTCTCCCTCTTTTCGTGATGGAGGGACGCTGGACGCGCTGAAACGCGCATGCATCAGAGCAACACAGCGCGGCGCGCGCCTGCGAGAATATGGCAGGAGCGGGGCCTGGCGTGGCAACGCCGGCATGACGCGACGCAATGAGCGCTGGCGAGCACGTGCACCGTGTCACGTCGAAATGTATTAGCGCCATTACTGTGGCATGTAGTCATGTTCTAACATGACGCGCTTCACATGATTAGCCTCTTTGACCAGTCAGACACATTCGTGATTCATTGGCGTCGCGTAATACCAAAGTAGGCATATGGAAGCAAGCAAAACGGCCGCGATCGCATTATCAGTTTGGCATATAGTCATGTTACGGGACCCGCATTTCATGTTTATTATGTTTGCACTACTGCCATACCTTCGGCATTCATTCACGTCTCGTAATACCAAATTTGGTATAAGTAAAGCAAGCGAAACGGTCACCAGCGCATCATGAGCGTTGCATGTAGTCATGTTGTTCCATGACACGCATCTTATGACTATCATGTTTGCAGCAGTCGCATACCTTGGTCATCCATTTACGTATTGTAATACCAAAGTTGGTATATGTGACGCTAGCGAAACGGCCGTGAGCGCATTATGAATGCGGCATGTAATCATGTTGTTAACATGACAAGCATGTCAAGGTTTTCATGTTAGGGTCGGTCGATTGTGCTCGCTATGCAATCATGCCATACCTTACCAGTTTTGCAACATGCCATGTTAACGAAACTACCGCAAGAGCTGCAGACCTTGAAATTAAAATCATGACTTTTATGATTTGCTTGTCACAATTTTTATGTTATTACTTGTCAAATGTGCTCTTCACACAGTCATGTTATGCCATACCAAGTTTGGTATTGGTACCATCATCGAAACACCATGAGAGCTAGAAGTCGTAGGCGGCTAAATAGATAGATACGCTCAAAGTCGCCGAAGCTCACTAAGAAATGCTGAGCATTGAAAAGGACACGGTCATGCTCAAATCTTCACGCACCCACATTGAAACACGAAGTGCCGTCTGCATTGACGGGTGGAGCGTCAGCACCCTCCTAAAAAAATTGGCAGATCCCATGTACAGTAGGCTTCGATGATATCCGAAGCACAATTCAGAAATTTTGATACGTCACTTTAGAGAGAGAGAGAGAGATAAAGATGCAAGGAAAGGCAGGGAGGTTAACCAGACGCACATCCGGTTTGCTACCCTGCACTGGGGAAGGGATAAAGGGAAGAAAAGAGGTTGCAGAAAGATGAGAAGGTACACACAATCACGAGCGTCATACGTCACTTTAAAATCAGCATAACGTTACCAGGTGGAAGTAAATGATGCCGCACATGACTTCCGTGTCATGATTATCGTGTTTTGATGCGTTGTTTACCTCCGTCATTCATTGACGTCACGTACACACCAAATTTGGTATATGTGGAGCTAGCAAAAGGGCCGCAAGCGCATCATGAAGGGCCCAAAATACTCAAATGTAGCGTTGATGCGTGCGCACTCAGGGCACAGCGACGCTACGTTAGCAAAACGCGAGCACTCTGAAGTCTGACGCCAGGTGCGACCAGCGTACGTTGGCGTGGCCCAATGGCAATCAGTGCGAAATGCGATATGCTGCATTTCGCGCCGATGCGTTACCCAGAGAACAGTGCGTCCCCCTTTTTTGGGACGGAGGGATGCCGGACGTGCTGAAACGCGCATGCGTCAAAGCAATGCAGAATGGCGCGCGCCTGCGAGCATATGGCAGTACCAGCGCCTGGCGTCGCAACGCCAGTGTGACGCGTTGAACTGAGCACCGGTGAGCACGCACAACATGTCACGTCGAAATGTACATATTCATATCTGGACATATACATACATACATATACATACATAATGGACATACGTATCTTGATTTTCTCGTTATGACCAGTCGAATACGTTCTTCGTACATTCATCTTATCCCTTACCAAATTTTGTATCGATACCATTATCGAAACGGCCAGGAGAGATAAAAGTCGTAGGCGGCTAGATAGATAGATGAATAGATGAATACGCTCAAAGTCGCCGAAGTTCGATACGAAAAGATTAGCATTTAAAAAGCGGCCGAAACTGTCAATTCTACCCAGACGCATTCGCCCATTGACGGTGATGCGACGCAGCAGGCTGCTCTTTGTTTTTTATTCAGCAGCCGTGCCACAGCCGATAGGCATCTCGGTGGAGCTATCGTGTTTTCAGCGATGTCACGAAGATGGTCCAACGAGCGTGCGTCGCCACATCGTCACGGTGCGTCGGCGCGCACTCTCGGCTCCCACGCGTATTTCTCCCCACGGAGAGAAGGGGGTAGACGCGCATTCGCGCTCGGGTATTTCGCGGTAGTGAGGATCGTACGTCTTGGCTGGCATTTGGGCTTTTACCGAAATGAATATGTTGTAGTTACCAGGCGCACAAAGGTCACTATAATCGTCGCACAGTTTCCGTTTGTAAAAAATGGCACCATATCCACGGAGTGAATGATGGATAGTGGGGCGAAGCATCTGTCCGTTCATTAGTTCTTGCTTCCTTCCATCCATGCGTGCATCTGTGTGGCCGCCCGTGCGTCCATCCGCCCGTCCGTGCGGGCTTCTGTTCGTGCGTCCGCACTTTCATCTGTGTGTCCGTCCCTGCTTTCGTTCATGCATCCACTCCAGCGTCCGTCCATGCGTCCATCCGTCCTTGCAGCCATCCATGCGACCGTCTATGCATCTGTCTGTGTGTCTGTTCGTCCACCTATTTAACACTTCAAGTACCACCATCTCGCATCTTTTCATCATATATTCCTGATATAGAAGCACCGCCACCCAGCGGACATCCCAAGGACTGAACGAGAGAAGACACACGCACACTTTCTTACGGCTTGCGCTTTGTGTCTTTTTTCCACGTTTAACCACCTCGAGTTCATGGTATATACTAGTTCATTGTGCTCATGGCACTGCGGCCCAACGCTCGCTAAACCTTTCTAAAACCTAGGAGGTTACGCTCAGCGAGTATAACGTAGCAACCCTTTCTTGTCTTCTGTGCGTTGTTGAACAATAAAGAATTCCCAGCGTGCGCGTTAACAAAAAGCTGAATTCTCTTGTCTGTCATTCCCCCTTAGCAGCCATTGGCATTTACATTGAGCACTATCTTTTATTGTTCAACAACGCACAGAAGAAATCTCTCACCGGCACCACCTTGGAGGTCCAAATGCTATACTAGTTAAACACTACTACAACGGCTACGAGGAATGAACGGGCGCCGCTATAAGGAGCTTCGCCCCTAAAAGGACGCGCTTTTCAGACACGGCGAAGTAACAGCTGAGACGCGTATTCGCATTCACCCGTTCTTTTGAGTACGTTTCGTGCGTCATTTGTGCATTTGTGCGTCATTTGCGTTTTGATGTGATTGCTATTCTGCGTTTGATCTTCCAATGAGTTGCTATCGCGTTCATTGGTTCGCCTTGGGGCAAAGCTGTGACTTCTTGATTCTCTTGCATATGACCAGTCTATAATGTCTGTGAAATGCTGAATCGCTGCAAGTAATGATCAACTTGGCTTTAAAAATAGCAGCGTAGTTTCTGTTGAGGCTTTCACTAGAAATATTAACATTCCACTTCAAACGGACTCTTGTAGCATTGAAAGGGAGCCTATCTATGCAGCAGTCCGGCGTCTGCACCAACTCTAGGGTGGCGCCTGTTAGGAGCAATATTTTTAAATATTGTTGATAGGCTTTTATACGGCTTCTACACGTTGTATTTTACGTTATTTGTTTGCTGGAAGGATGTGCATCATTTCACCGTAATTATCTTCTAACTATAGTTAAGAAACAGCTGTTTAGGCTGAATTTCACTGGTGACTACCAAATCATAAATGAATGAAGTTTCTTGACTTCCACTTGTTTTGGCAACGTGACTATGTTTGCTGGTGTTTCTACCTTCGTCCTGCTAGTTACTCTTCCGGTTATTTTAAGATGACTCAAAATGCCACTGCTAGAAAGTCTTTACAGTCTGCCCTCATGAAGTCTTGCATACACAAAAGTAACGACACCTTTCTGAAGCAGGTTTATCGACTGGAAACTCTGAGTTTTATGCGCTTGTACTTGTGAGTGCGTGTGCAAGACTTATGAAGAAATGTAAATTCCGCCTGGTTTAAACTGCTGAACGAGGTGATAAATTCTGGATATACACTATCATGCCTTATACGCACACCGGCTATTCATTATGCAGATTAACAACATATATCTAAAAGGTTTGACCACGACATGGTCGTCGATACTCGCTACGTCTGAGAATCGAGCAGTTCGAACGGGTCTTCTGGACCTGGGCAGCACGTTTGTTATTAAATGCATTAAACTATCGCCAATACAGCCACATCTGGCTGCAGCGCTGTAAATTTGGATGATCCTCAGACCACGGGCAGAACAAGGTGCCCCAAATAATGGACACAATTGAACGATGTGGTGCGTACATATACGATCACTCTTTTGGCGTTTCATAAGACATGGTTTCAGAAAAACAGTTCTGATTGAGACACGAGGTACTCCCACGTTCGAATTGTCGGCCAATTTCAGAATCACGGAGACTGGGGCTTTTGTACAGCTCCAATGCCAGATGACTAATAGATTTCCGCATTTCCCTGGAAATGGAAAGCGCACTGATACTAAGGAATAGTTACTAATAATTTTACAATACTTTCAGTATCTCGGCATTCGTTTACTTTTGAAAGCGGTACCTGATAAAATCTGAATTAACCAGCTGTTACTGTGGAAACATTATAAAACAGTGATCGTGTGGTATGAAGCCTAAAGCAGAATAACAAATTTGGGTTGGCTTTACCTTCAATTGGGCTTAGGCGGATGCCTAAGTCATCCGGCAAGTTTCTTGTTTTGTGACCTTTCTTGCACCCCTGTAACGCAGCGAAGTTCTTTCTATTAACTTATTGTTCTAAAAAAACACTGACAGATTTCTGATCTCACCGCCTTGCTCGTCATTTAGGCTTCTTCATTTACGCGTTTATAGTCTTGTTTCAGTCAACGCAATCCATGTTATTTCTTGGCTGGATGGGTGCATGAAAAACGAGGACATAGGAGTAACAGATGGGACAAAGTACTGTTTTTGTCTTCTCTGTCTATTCTTTCCTGTTTCGGGCTATTTTGCAGTCATAAAGCCTTGTCATTGAGCGGAGTGTCATGCCCAATTTTTTCCCTATTACGCGAAAATTATGCAGGACTCGTGTCTCTTTCAGTGGCGGCTGCCATTTTCTTCCTTTTCGATTCCTGCATTTAACCTAAATATAACAGTGTGTCTATGCGATGTAATAATGAAACTAACAGCTCTCTATTCAAAGCACGTACTCAAATCATTCACGTAATAGTCAAGAAAAAAAACGGTTGTTTTTGGCTTGCGGAAAATAATACTAAGAAAAATACTACTTTCTAGGTCCACTGCATGGACCTAGGGAATTAGTAACTCTAAGTATTTGCATTCCGTCAACAGGAGCAATAAACGATGCAACAATAGTATTCTTATTGAGTCCTGCATTTTATCATAATAAACAATGTTCTCTCCAACACGCATGTTATCTCACCTTTGTCTGTGTACTTCCTTTCTTTAAACTTTAAATGCCACACACTTTTTGAATGCATGCCTCTATTTTCTTTCGCTTCTGTAAAACTGTGAATTGATGGACGTAAGCTTGTTATCAATTGCATGAATATTTCTGATACCAGCGATATATAATAACCGGTGTGGACAAGGCTTACCCCTAGAAAAAGTTTTTTTTTTACTAAAGTTGCTAATACATTTTCACTGCGAACTTTGCTCAATGTCCTTTTGCTTTTACGATTGAGGGTTAATCTAGTAGTTATTTTTTTGTGCGAAAGATAAGTAAGTTATACAAAAATGTTAACCAATGTTGATTCCTTTATTTTTCAATATCAACGCTTGCTCATTCGATGCATACATCTCCCCGACATGTTGGCGGTACCAGTTCCCCAGTCATGGGCTACGCACTGGCATCCTTCTGGGCAGCCATGAGGGTTGTTGTTTCTATCGTAGTAGCACTATGAGAATAAAAAATAAATCAATAATAATATTAGAATGTGTCAAATGAACTCCTATAAATAAGCTGTTACTTCTGTGAGTCTCCTAAACTCCCTAAATATTCAATAGGCCAACGATTGAATTCCTGCAAACACATTTAAGCAACACGCCCAATTAAAAGACACAGTTTTCAGCAACATGTAGAAATATAATTCACCAATTCAATACGTGATATAACTTTTAAAATATAGTAGCTTTCATAAGACTTTATATGCATTTCGCGATTCCCGCGTATAAAGAGTAGCATGTAGGCGTCTAACATACTCCAGCAGAAAATCTCTGTATTTCAATAATGAGCTTTCTCTTTCCCTCTCTCTATTGAACCGCCAAATCTCATAGTCGTTTTGTTTTATTTAGCAGTACTTTCAGCCCACCTTTCGGTTCAATATTTGTAATAATAAATACGCCCACGGAATAAAAAAATCCATGCCTCATTGCATGCTTATTACAACAGCAATGATCCATGTATACAACTAATTGTGACATTGTATTTTACTTTACAATATTTCAAGTTGTGATGATGGCAATTGTTTTTCAGAATTTCAGAAGCAATCCAGTAACAAACTATATGCAGTAAACACTTCACAGGTCATAGTAAATAAAACAAAATGCTTCCAAGAGCCACTCGTAAAACTGATTTATTAATTTATTCAGAGAGAAAATATTTGTCTTTAATACCATCTACAACAATTTGGATGGGACTATGGGAGATTACAGTGGTTTCAGTTTGCTTTCTGAGAACAAATTCTTCCACTGTCCTTGAACGTCCCTGACACAGCGCAACGACAACGCGGGCAAAATGCAAATAACTACAGACCGTAGTGCGGACTCGACTATGAATGCTTATTAAAAGGAAATCAAAAAGAAAAGAAAACGAACTACTACGCCCCTCACACCCATGGGGCCTCGTTAAAGCAAACATTCATGACACGCATATTCCTATATAATCAATGTTAAAAATCCAGTTGCAAGTCAGCGCCGTGGTCTGTCATTTTCCCGTCGTTCACGTAGTCATTGAGTTTTGTCAAAAATGTCTAAGTATGGTCACCAACTAGCCTAGCTTCAAGCTCTTAGAAATGAAATTTTTCGTTGTACGAGACTTTCAAAGTTTTCAAATCACTCACCAGCTGATTGCAAACCACTGCACTGCATGTAAACCGGTCATTTCTGAAACGATGGTTATATGATCAGGCCTTAGAGAAGATGCGTGCACTAAAAAAATGGTGCTTACAACTTCTGTAAATGGATCCTTTCTTAAAGTTCGCATCAAGCATTGGCTGAGTGCCACGGGCTTTGGACAAAAGCATACGAATCAATGTTTGATTACACCGTAAAACCCGTGTCAGTAGAGCTTTCGTAGTGAGCTAGATAATATATTTCTACAGAACGAAGCCTATAGATAAAAGCCTCTAGATTTATTCGTCGAAAGCTGGCTGCTGCATAAAGTATTGAAGACGAGGACGAGGAAGGGTGTGCATTGCTCGCATATGCGTGCACAAAAGGACATCTCTTTCGTGCCACGTAAACATTGATGAAAGTTAACGTTAGGTTATTCCGTGCGGTTTGTTTGAAAGGGCAAAGAAGGTAATGCAAAAAAGTGAACGTAAAAGTCTGTTTTTTGAAACCCTAGCAAAACAATTTTCGTAATCAAGAAGCAGAATTCAAGCTAAAAAATGAAAAAAAGAAAAGAATACTGGTTCTGTTCGAGTTCAACACGCTAATCTATTTCCGGTTGAAACCTTGCACAGATAGATAAAGTTGCACGAGTCTGCACATCGGTCCACAAAACAAATGGAATACACAGTGTCTGAAGTACACAAAACGAATTAGATAAAAGCGAGGACGTGCGCGTACCAACGAGCGGCCTCAACACTCTTTTCAGTCGCTAGAAATGTTCGAGAACCCCTTATGATGGCTAAACGTTAGCTTGGTATATGGAGGCATACTGCAAATTATAGCAAATGAGAAAAGAGATTTTTTACACATTGCAGTCAGGGCCTCTTGCAGTTGTATAAATACCAGATGTGGCAGCTAACTTTGACTAAAGTTTTAAAGAAATTCATGTGCTATAGGAGAAATCAACCAGTTCTACATTGAAGGTTGTCGTGTGTACGTAAGCTCTGAGATTTCTTAGAGACTAAGCGCAAAATATTTTTTATTTTTAGTGAGCCACTTTTTAATTTTTTCCTTCAATCAGTAAAATACAAGGTTTGTGCATTCTTTGCCTCAAGTAACCCCAAAATGAAGCATTTATTTTTGTTGAAATCTCCACAAGCGTGCGAAACACGCAAAATACTATATAGACAGGCAACCCACGCACTGCCACTCTAGTGCTTCGAACCATTTTTTTAATTATACGTAGGTGCGTTCGTACATTTTAAAGGGCATTATGGTATTTTTTGAATGCGCATAAAAATAATTCTGGTATCTTTAAGCTTCACTTTCAAGTGTTGAACGGGATAGCAATAGCCTATCCCAACTGCGTTCTTCAATTAAATAGTGCATACATTTGATTGTATGACGTTACTCGATAAGCTTAAATTCTGTATTATAACAATGTAATCGATAAACGTGAAAGCGGCTTATTTCAGTAAATCTTTCGCACCTGTCTGAATTAGGTGTAACGGGGAGGACGCTGGAAACCACAAGCAAACAGGTGCGCAAAATCTTTTCCTTCTATCTATGCACACACTGCGTGGTCTTAAGGAAACTGCGCAGTAACTTGTAGGCCTTTTCTGAAGTGTGGCCGCCTTTAAACAGTGAGTTCGTTATGATAATCACATGATCTGACGTCAGATGAGGAAGTACGCTTGATATGCGATTTTTGATATATCCAAACCACCATATAATTATGAGAGAGGCCATAGTGTAGGGATCCGAAAGTATAGACCACCTGGGCTTGTTTAACGTGCACCCAAATCTGAGAAAACGGGTTTACAGCATTTCCGCCTCAATCGGAAATGCAGCTGCCGCTATCGGGATTCTATCCCGCGACCTGCGGGTCAGCAGCCGAGTACCTTATCCACTAGACCACCACCCCGGTGGGATTGATGTAAGCTTGTATTATGAAGACTATAGACAGAGCACGCGTGTTTGTAGAACTTGATCGTTGTTTTCTTTGGGTTTGCATGCAGAGGAAATTATGTTAACAATATTTCTATATAGAAGCGTGGTTCTATCACACGAGACCGTCATAAACAGTATGGCGAGATTTAACGGCGATCCAGGTGCAAGACCTGCAAAAATGTACTTCCGAGAGTGCATGCCACAATTTGTTACAGAAGTCTGCACACTTAGTGGCTGTCTAGGGTCCATCATGGGATGGTGGATTTCACAATCCACCATTTCGGTGGATTATGTTGCTGGAAAAATTGGCGGCACTTGGTGTATGGTGTCATATGGTGTATGGTGGAGTGCCGGTAATGCTGGAGTCAGAAACGGTGTCAGAACCACCGTGACGAGCTACTACTAAAAAAATTAAAAATTGTATATGAAGCAGTGTTGCGAAGTGACCACTCCAGAATTTGAATGATTCGGGAATCATTCCACATTTTTGCGATCCCGGAATGGAATGAAAACTACACTTGGTGGAATGGAATTAAGCACATTTTGCCCGCACTGGAATATAAATAGAATTACGTCTTTTTTTCGGAAATAAAGCATGTTTTCATCTAAGTACTTTTTTAAACTTCAAACATTAGTAAATCAGAGCCTTGCATTTAACACTAAAACAACATTATTAAAATGGCTTGGCTGATTACTAGCATCATACATTTATAAGCAACGCGTTTGCTACAACTTTGCTCTGATATCAACTTTTCTCCTTTGATGTTTGTCACTGTTTTTCGCGTAACCGTGGTCGAGTGGAGCCACGGTGGCAGCGTAACCCCCTTTACGCCTTGTGATTTTATTTCCCTCGGTGGCACCCCAGCCACAGTTCCCACCTGCTTCCTGTCTCCCCACCCTTGACTTCTTTGTGCTAGCTTCTGTCGCCGTTGGTGACGTGGGTGCATATCTAAAAAAAAGCTTCTCAAAGTTGCGATGCTTGTTAACGCTGGCGCGATACTTTTGTTTACTGCAAGCTTTCGTATATCAGCCTGCGCACCGTCCCACCTCGTCCTCCCGCTCACCTTTCAAAATGCTGTCCCCCCTTTAAAGACATGGGTGTCTTCACCCGAAAGTCTGTCAGTGAAGGTGTGGTGAGCGCAGCTCACAGTCGTTACACGATAATTGATTCCGAAACCTACCTGAAGCAGGAAAGCCTACGTAACCACGGCCATTACGGTGCATTGCCAAGAACTGACGCGGCGATTTTTGCCAAGGAAAACCCTCGTTCTCTCTGTTCTAGGATGCGGAGGAAGGCCCGGATCGCACCGCCATCGCTACAGCACCTGTTGGTGGCTAGAGAAGCAATATCATAATGCACTATCACACAGGCTCCTGCGTCCAGCGGTTGAAGCTTAAGCAGCTCATATTTGTGAAGTGGAACACATAGGTAGAGGAGAATTGTCTTCTCTCGCATTGTTTTTTGTTTAACCAAGCGTTCAAAGATCTGTATGGTCACAATCCGGGTTTTAAAATCACCATTTAGCTCCTAACATTTCGGTGCCAAATTACATTTATTAGAACAAAATAAAGCTTCTTTTTGCCCCTTATGCTGCTTGCGATCTTTATTGCAGCAATTAAAAATCATGAGCTCAGTGAAGCACTTTTTATGACGTCAAGCTAGTGACCAAATGCCGAACGTGTGTGGAGATCAGGCGTTCGGGAGATGAAGGTCAGGATATCAGACGTTCCTGAATCTCCAGCTGAGAGCTGGTCATCCCGCACACCCAGTGCTCCGGGGTGGGGGGATCATTTCGTTATTATTGGTATATTTTTTTTCCTAACTTTGTTGGGTTCGTACGGCTCGCAGATATCCACGTTCGCATCACCAAGCAAAGAGGACATTGGGACGGTACGCATTTTTTCCCTACACCCTTATTGGCTACTCCTGCTCAAATTAGTTATGTAAGCCTGAATACATGCTCGATCAAGGCATCAACGCATTCTCTAAGTCTACGTTTAGTCAGCCAATGCCAAGGGTAGGCGTCGTGCAAAAGTGAACAATCTGTCAGTCAATTTGTAGAGGAGAAACATTGCAATAAGCTATAGCGTAGCGTACAAAACACAGGCAATATCCCAATGGATGTTGAAGGGCAAGACAAATGATTACTGCAAGTTGGTTCTCATTGAAACCCCCACATGGAAGGGGCGAATACTGTATGCACGGCCTGATCTATATCTCACGAGCGGTTGAGTACTCAACACACGTAAGTAATATTTGCGACAAAGATGACATTGCAAACTTGATAATGTTTAGGTACTGTGTCTAAAAACGTTGATACCTGCGCAGAGGTGAACACAAAAAGTTCTCATCATCCCATCCATGGTTGCGAAGCGCGCTTGAAAATCATGCGGGCTAATGAGCAGTGCGGCGCTGTGTTCCGTATTCGATTAGGAAGCCTTGATGTGCATGCGTCTCCGTGTTTTAGGGTGGTGTCAGCCTTTGACCCACCACTTGCCGCCACCCGCTAAAACACAATGTTGGCAGTCCCGGTTTTCGTGGCAACAGGCGCCATGTTGGTTCTTGCGGCCAGGCGTTTCTGCTCCGTCGCACTGCACCAGCTGCATGTTCGCGCGGGGGTGCAAGCTGCGGTATGAGCTGCGTTTGATTACCCCATAGACGTAGCTTCCACTACGACACCATCCTCGTGATGACCACACATAAAATAACCTTGAAGTCTATGCCAGAATGATGCGTGCCACAATGCAAAACCATCTGGAGACCTTCCCACTTCCCGACTTGCTCTAGCCAACGGAAACGCTGTGCTACACAAGTGAAGTGAGACTGCTTGGAGGCGACTGCTTCTCGCCGTGTTTGTAAGGTTAGTACCCTTTGTATTGCGAGTGGGTTGAGTATATCACCGCACATTTCGTGAAATGGCTGACTTAGCCATGCAACGAAAAGCAGTTTGAGCAAAGTATAGCACGACAACGTGCACAGTATAATAATAAATTACGCTTCGTTTGGCTGCGCTGTGCGAGCGGAAGATGGTTGAGTATACTTGTTTATCCTTGTAGTCGTATCGCAGTTCCTCAATCGAATGATATGACTAGTCGTATGTGTGGTCCTGCATACATTCACTATCTGCACTTTGTCGGTTTCCGAAGCCGTCGCTGCATTCATCGCGGAAAACGCCAGGCCCGTAAACCACCTACAGACGCTCCCGTTCGCTTCTTCCTTTTCTGCAAATGTTCGCATTCCTGCGGTTGCTGAGGAAGGGCATTTGGAGAGGTAGACAGACGAGCTAATGAACGCGCTACCTGTAGGCGCTTGTCTTGCACAGTTGCAACAAAACTAGCCTTTTGTGTGGCTTGCCAAGGGGTATTCGTTCTTCGCATCAATGACACGCGCAACCACACCGAAACTCGCTCAATAATTGCAAACAGGACTTCTCTTCAATAACATGGAATGTGACATATTTACTAATCATGTCCGTCCATCCTTCTGTCTATCTGTCGGTCCTGAACGGAGCAGTATATGTGCACTAAGCAAGTCAGTTGTCAGCCCATAACTCAAATATGCCCTATGTGGTGCATCGTTATTTGTGTCGTCCTTTTGTTTCATAACCAGACACACAGATGATTTGATATCGTCAACTCCGCTTTTATTTAGTGGTTGCAGAGAAAATGTGTATGAACTCCGTATATGTGGTCGGAGCCGTGTATGATTTTTTGTCTTATTGCTTTACTCTAGGCCCACTTTGAGGACACAAGCTTCCAGCAAAGGAGGTAGGATGGTTTGAAGACACAAGGCCAGATGCCGTTTGGATGCTGTTTGCAATAAAATCTGACCTAGAAAAACTTGATTTGTCCCTCGTTGCTTCCCGTTGCTTTTCTTCTAGCCTAATATACAGGCTTGTGGGCATAGGGGAGGGCGGTGTAATGTGATTGAATGCCCTACTCTTTCGGGCAATGCTTAGAGCTTGTAAGGTTTTTAATCAGTCAATGTACAGATTCGTTCGCAGGAACTAAACTTGCTGTAGGAAATTATATTATGGAGAAACGCAATGTTTAGGGTATGAGAAACAGGCTATCTGAGCTATTCGGTTTACAGAGAACATCGCCAGCTACCCGGTTGTTTATTCTGCCTTCCCTGTCTTACGAGTTCCATCATATAAACAGCACGGTGTCGAGCCTTGCACTAAGAGGCCTTTGAGGTATTTGCAGTGCTAAGGTGAATATGCTTCATGAATGGCGCGCAGACATTGAAGTCCATTCATAGTGACATCGAGGTTCTCCCCCTCGCAAATATAGACTCCTTAAATAACCTCACTCCGCCAATGCGGTGGGTCTACCAAGTGGGAGAAACGAACTGTTCTAACAGTACTTTATACAAACTCGAGTCACGACCGTGTCTTTCCTGTTCTACCAAACCACAGCTAACTTCAGAAAACAACCCTTCAGCCTACAGCACCTGCTATACAAAAAAAAAACCCTCTTCTTGTTGAAACCCACGCTGCCGTCAATGTAAATGGGCGACCACTCAGAACCATCATGATGGCCCGTCAAGTAAGGGGGCCGTTTTAGTCAGTTATAAGCAAGCATGATCGAAGTTGTCACCACCCTAAAACACGGAGACGCGCGCTCATGAAGGCTCCCTATATTCGATGCAAAGGCAAAAGATGCCCGAGCGGTGGTGCACTGTTTTATGTAATACCAGCAGATCTAGAGCGTTTTGTCCTCTAATAACTAATTGCCAGTTTTCTTAATATTTCTGATAGCTCTAGGCACGTGGCAAAAGTGCTTATTCTTTTTCAACACTGCTTTTGTCAGCATAAAAATACGCTATCTCAGCAGTGCAGCAATAAAAAATTAATCCTTTACACATCATGATTCGTTCAAACATGCTGATCGTACCCATACTAAATGTAGCGGGAAAAGTACTCATGTACTCAGCGACAACTTTTCTTGGCACTGAAGGGAAAGCTACGGAGGTTGAGCATCTGCCCATGTATCACTACGCGAAGTAGTCCGTTTTGGCGCGCGTCTCCTAACGTTACGGAAAGTGACGGGGGCGCAGCATCAGCGTTTCATGTATACACGCAGACGCCGCTTAGAGTTGGAGGTGCACGTAAAAGGCGGGACCTTTTCACGAGTTCAAAAGCGCGAAGTCACAATGAATACATAAAGTAATTACGAATATCTTAATGGTGTGAGCTGCGTCCTGTCTCGAATAGCTCCACGTAGAAAATAAAAAAGCGATTTTCATGTCTCACTTTAAAAATACTGGCCCTATGGTAGAACTACATTCACTGGTGGTAGGATTCACGCAATCTGGCTTTGTAGCCTTCGCTTCAATGCCAAGAAAAGCTGTCACCGAGTATTGACCTCGAGGATATACCGTGGCGCCACTTACGTGATGACGTCACTCATAGGATTCAGGGTTGTGTGGTCTGCAAGAACATCGCATTTTCTGCGCTTTTGCTGAGACACCATGCGTGCTTTCCTTTGTTTTGAAGCTCAGTGCTTAATAAAAAAGCGGTAAGACCTGATAATACGGGCAAGCAAACTACGAATCGGTGCCCCCCGTGGCACTCTTGTGCCTAATTTGCATCGCGAAAGCACAGCTGCCGTACTACAGATCTACTATCGTATCTCTGTCGTCTACGCGATCGCAGCGCTGACCTCTCAAGTGTAGGCCCTCGAGGCCATTAGGTAAGTTAGTAGGGTGGTTCTACTGCACGAGATATGCCACCAAGCTACTAACCCTCGACATTAGTAACTTGTTTTACGTACTTTCGCGGTTCTAGTGTCTCTCAAGACACCAGATTAAAGACAATAGTCTTTTTTCTCTATCGAAAAAACGTCCACCATAGGAATGTTGGATTCGATCATCAACCATTTTGGTGGGTTATGGTGCTGTGAATGATGATGGCACATGGTGTAGGGTGGCGTAAGGTGGAGCATATGGTGGGTGGCGCACCCCAGCCGGCAATGCAATGCGAAGCAGCGTCAGATTCACCATGATGAGCTGCCACTAAAGAAATATTAGGAATAGCGGTATAAAGAACGATGCAGAAAACACCCGCAAAAATACGTGTAAAAGCTCGTAATTGAACCTGCCACCTTGGAATTTTCAATTGAGCACACTAACCACGGCGCCACGCCGACAGATGGCAACGCTGGTGTTAAAAAAATAGCCAACTCGCAAACTCCCTGTTTAACTTCAGTGCTGTTTGTCGCTTACTCGAGATGGATGGAATCTGCATGCGCTACTAAAATTTGCACATTTAATGAGCACGAACAACTGCTGCCTGTAAAGATTGCCACTGCGATAATGGCAAGACCGCCATGTTTTTCTTACAAATTACAACCGCAAGAAAAAAAAACTGCTCCGTAGACAGAGGAGCAGGTAGGGTTTATCGGTTGTTACTGCCAAGATTAATATCCGTTTCTCGCTCTTTCCGAAAGGCGATATCTGCTGAGGCTTTATGACGTTTCTATGTTCATTCAAGTGATAAGCCCACGCGATTGAAGTGATTGTGATGTTTTTCGCGCAACGCACAGCGCAGTCATGCCAGCGCACCGCTGTTGCTCTGTGGTTAGGAACAACTATACATAACGGCTTGGCCAAAACGAATGCATTGCGCCAGAAACATTATGCCATAATATTGTTTCGGTAAGAATACGAATTGACTAGTCTGCGTTCTCGCATAAGAGCCAGTGAAGTGTCGGCAAGTGTGAACGACGGCTGTCGGTGAGGGCAGGCGTACATTTGGTGGAAGGGCTGCAAGCGCATCGCATGGATGTTTGTGGCTTCTTGTGGGGACACCGTACACAACAACAAAGGCTTCATTTAGGTTAATTGATGCCAAAGCTGTGCTGTATTGCCATTTCTACTCGTAAAAATTGTGTATTCTGAAACGCACAAGCGCCGATAACACTTGTACGGGCTTGGTCGGTGGTTTCAACCTTTCGTGGAGATCATGGTAGTAGAACAGAAGCGTGAAAGTCAAATTCACTGGGTCTCGTCTCGACGCATGTCGAAAGTAAAAGTTTATAGATATTCGCACGCACTTTGTTAACCTAATAGTATAGATCAAGCAACAGAGTGTGCAAGAATTGCCAGAGTTGCATTTATAGCATGGCGACATCAAGTGACCACTGTGTTCTGCTCTAGCATTGAAAGGGGCAATCGCGAACTGGAGCTCACTTATTTCTCGACAACTGCGTGCCGATGTAAAACATTTATCGTCACTGTTCACAATGACATCTCGAGTGTTTTAAACATCACAACAAAGAAACACATTGCGGATGTCAAACTGATGTAGGTACGTGCACTAAATATAAAATTACTCACGACCGCATATTCTACGCTCCACAAAGATTGAATCGCTGTTGAAACCAAAGGAACAAA
This sequence comes from Rhipicephalus microplus, assembly GCF_013339725.1. Classification (NCBI taxonomy): domain Eukaryota; kingdom Metazoa; phylum Arthropoda; class Arachnida; order Ixodida; family Ixodidae; genus Rhipicephalus; species Rhipicephalus microplus. The sequence continues at coordinate 138,289,352 of NC_051165.1, forward strand.
AAAATAACAGAGAGAGAGAGAGAGAGAATAAAGATGAAAGGAAGGCGGGGAGGTTAACCATGGCTGAGCCTCTTGCTAGAAAGCTTAACGAGCAGCGTTGGTTTCATTTGACCATAAACATATCATTCATCACGATCGTCATGATCATCACCATCATCATCATCATCATCATCAATATCATCATCATCAGCAGCAGCAGCAGCAGCAGCCTGACTACGTCCACTGCAGGACAAAGGCCTATCCCATGTTCCGTCAGTTAACCTGGTCCTGGGATTGCTGCTGCCAATTTTTACCCGCAAACTTCTTAATCTCGTCTGTCCACCTACCCTTCTGCCTCCCCAAACCCGCTTGCCTTCTCTGGGAATCCAGTTAGTTACCCTTAATCAACAGTGGTTATCCTGTCAACGTGCTGTATGCCCGGCCCATGTCCATTTCTTCTCCTTGATTTCAACTACGATATCCTGAACCCCCGCTTCTTCCCTAATCCACTCTGCTTTCTTCTTGTCTCTTAACGTTACACCTACCAATTTTCTTTCCATTGTTCGCTGCGTCGTCCTCAATTTAGGCTGACCCCTCTTTTATAGTCTCCAGGTTTCATCTCCGTGGCTAAGTACCGGCAAGATACAGCTGTTATATACCTTCCTTTTGAGGGATAGTGTCAATCTACCTGTCATAATTTGAGAGTGGTTGCCAAATGTGCTGCACCCATTCCTATTCTTCGCATTACTTCAATATCGTGGTTCAGCTCCGTGGTTATTACCTGCCCTAAGTAGACATAGTCTTTTACAACTTGAAATGCACTGTTACCTATGTCGAAGGGCTGTTCTCTTCCGAGGTTATTGTACATTACTTTCATTTTTTGCAGATTATTTTAAGACCCACCTTTCTGCTTCCCTTGTCTAACTCCGTAATCATGAGTTGCAATTCGTCCCCTGAGTAACTCAATAAAGCAATGTCATCGGAGAAGCGCAGTTTACTAAGGTACTCTCCATTAACTCTTATCCTTAACTGTTCTCATTCTAGGCTTCTGAAAACTTTCTGTAAGCACTCGGTGAACAGCATTGGGGAGATTCTGTCCCCCTGCCTTACACCCTTCTTGATTGCTATTTCGTTGATGTCTTTATGAAGCACTATGGTAGCAGTTGATTCCCCGTAGATTTCTTCCAGGATGTTTATATATACTTCATCGACGACCTGATTCTGCAGTGTCTGCATGACCACTGAATCAAATGCCTTCTCGTAATCTATGAAGGCTATGTGTAGGGGTTGGTTACATTCTGAGCATTTCTCTATTACCTGATTGATAGTATGAATGTGGTCTATTGTTGAGTAGCCTGTTCGAAATCCTGCATGTTTCTTTGGTTGATTGAATTCCAATGTTTTCTTTACACTGTTAGCAATTACCTTTGTATATAGCTTGTATACTTCAGAGAGCAAGCTGATCGTCCTGTAATTCTTTAAGTCTTTGTCGTCTCGTGTCTTATGTATTAAGATGATGTTAGGGTTCTTTCAACACTCTGGTACTCTTCCCGTCAGGAGAAACTTCGTAAACAGGGTGGCTAGTTTTTCCAACACAATCTCTCTTCCATATTTCAGCAGATCTGATGTTACCTGATCCTCATCAGCAGCTCTGCCTCATTGCATGTTCTCCAAAGCTTTTCTGACTTCTTCTATCATTACTGGTGGGGTGTCATCTGGGTTACTGCTAGCTCTTATAAAATTAAGGTCGTGGTTGTCCCTGCTACTGTACAGATCTCTGTAAAGCTCCTCTGCTACTTTAACTATCCCATCCATATTGGTAGTTATTTTGCCTTCTTTGTCCCTTAGTGTATACAAGTGATTTTCGCCTATCCCAAGTTTCCTCTTGACTGCTTTGACGCTTCCTCCGTTTTTCAGAGCGTAAGCATACATCTTGGTGCATTCAAAATTGAAACACAACAAATAAGTGATTTTACAAACTGTCATGTGCTTTTAAATGCGAAGCATTTTTAGCGAACATTGGCGACTTTGAGCGTATCTATCTATCTATCTATCTATCTATCTATCTATCTATCTATCTATCTATCTATCTATCTATCTATCTATCTATCTCGCCGCCTACGACTTTTAGCTCTCCTGGCCGTTTAAATAATAGTATCGATACCAAAATTGGTATGGCATAACATGACTAAAGGACGATCCTATTTGATTAGTCATAAAATAGAAGTCATGAAATCTATGACATGAATGTCATGATTTACATTTCATAGTGTTGCTGCTCTTGCGGTGGTTTAGTTCACATGACATGTTGCAAAATCGGTATGGCGTGCCATAATTGCATGGTGAACACAAGCGACCAACCCTAATATGAAAATCACACCATGCGTGTCCTATTACAACATGACTACATGCCACGCTTATGATGTTCTCTCGGCCATGTCGCTAGCATCACATATTCCATGTTTGGTACCATGGTACGAGAATTGATGGCGAAGGTATGTGACTGGTGCAAACATGATAATCATGAGATGCGTGTCATGTATCAACATGACTACATGCTACGCTTATGATGCACTCGCGGCCGTTTCGTTAGCTTCACATATGCCAAATTCGGGTTTACGTTACGCGCATGGACTACATAGGTAAATGAAACATTCAGACATGATAATCACGACATGCGTGTCATGTAACAATATGACTGCATGCCACGCTCATGATGCGCCCACAGCCGTTTCGCTAACTTCACATGTACCAAATTTGGTATCACGTGATGCCAATGAATGACGAAGGTATGTGACTGGTGCAAATATGATGATCGTGAGATGCGTGGCATGTGATAACATGAATACATGCCACAGTCAAGGCGCCAGTACATTTCGATGTAACACGGTGCGCATGCTCGCCGGCGTTCATTTGGTCGCGTCATCCCGGCGTTGCCACGCCAGGCACCGGTCCCGCCATATACTCGCAGGCTCGTGCTGCACTGCGTTGCTTTGACGTATGCGTGTTTTAGCGCGTCCGGCGTCCCTCCTTCACGAAAACAGGGAGACGTAACGTTGTCTGGGTAACGCATCGGTGCGAAATGCAGCATGTCGCATTTCGCTCCGGTTGCCGACGGGCCGGGCCAACGCACACTGGTCGCACCTGGCGTCAGACTATAGAGTGGCCGCATTTGGCTAACGCAGCGTCGCTGTGCCCAGCGTGCGCGCGCGTCAACGCTACATTGTAGTATATTAGGCCCTTCATGATTCACTCGAGGCCGTTTCGTTTGCTCCACATATACCAAATTTGGTGTTACGTGACGTCAATGAATGACGAAGCTATATGACTGGTGGAAACATGATAATCATGAGACGCGTGTCTTGTAAGACCATGACAGCATACCATGCTTATAGCGTGCTCGCGGCCGTTTCACTATCTCCACATATACTAAATATGGCATCACGTGACGTGAACAAATGACGAAGGTAAACGACACATCCAACATGATAATCATGACACGGAAGTTGTGTACGGTATAATTTACCTGCACCTCTTAACGTTATGCTCATTTGAAAGTGGCATACCAACCTTCCTCATTAGTGCTTCCCATATCATCGATTGCCACTTTACGTGGGATCTGGCAATTTTTTCATTATGCTACCATCATCCACCAGGCTTCCATCACGCCACCGTCATCCACTTTGCTCACCAAGCCTTCCACCAAATACGCTTTGGATCGGCAATATCAGCCGGCATTTTCTAACGTGACCACCATTGGCTCGCCCTCACCACCACCATCGGCCAACAATTTTTTTTTTGCATTCTAGCCGTCATGAGCCGGCATTTTCCACCATCACCACTATTGGCTTGCCACCATGACCACCATCTACCATCTTTTTTTCTACTCTTGCGGTCATCAGCAATAATGCCCACTACAGTTTCCACCATGTGCACTTATATTTCCACCATATCCACTATTCTTTCAACCAATTCCACCAACGATTCCAGCATCAACCAACTCAAGAATTACAATAAGGTTGGGGATCTTCGACGCCAAAATTTTGGTCTGTCTGTCTGTCTGTCTGTCTGTCTGTCTGTCTGCCCCTCTTTCTGTCTGTCTGTCTTTCTGTCTGTCCAATTGCTGTTTGTCTGCCCTTAATGATACCCTAAACGGCACACAATGATATCCCGAACAGCTGACTGCATCCGCAGCGTCCACAAATATTGCTCAAGTTTCAGCGTTCGCATTTGTGCGATTGTCAAATAAAAAGCAGTTATTGCGCATATCTGAGGCACCATAACAACACGTTAATATTCTGTCTGTCTTTATACCAGAAAAAACATACTTGAGTGATTCTAAAGACCGTAGCGTTTATCACTCTGCACTGACGATGCAACGCTTGCACATTTAGGCAAGTGCTCGCTTTGCCAAGACGTCACGGTGGTAACACCTACCCGTCATCTTGCGCCTTACAACTTATCGCCCCCGAGACGGGCGCACATGCCGCGCGCTTTGATTGTTTCACGTGACTCGACAGTCGCTCGCCTCCGGTGCACGTTCGAGACACTCTAATGCAGCGCCTACAGAATACCATTAACCAGTTTTCTTGCCCAGAACATCAAATAAACGTTTTCATCACTCTCTCCACATGCTTCAATAATTTATTACTTCTCCTTCTGCTCTTTTACACGCAAGACGACCGTCTTTCGATGACATTTGCAGTGTAACATGCAGATACGGGCCATTTTTTATGGGGGCGTTCATTCTGAACTAAATTCCAACATTCATTTCCTACATTGAGGAATTGCAGGATTGTTATTGAACTGCTGCGTTATTCTTTTATTGGGAAAGAGACAATTTAGTGTCCTTTCGAGGATTTAAAAGAAATGGAATGGCGGTAAATCCAAATTGCTGGGAATGGAATTGGAATGAAGGCACCCATTTCGCAACACTAAGCAATGTAAAAAGCACCTGTAAAAAATAAAAAGGTGTTCACGTGGGTTCGACCATACAATCTTCGGATTTCGAACTGAGCACATACAGAAAATATACTGTTAAAAATATGCTGCTGACATACGGAATATAGGCTATTAAATCACTAGGGAACTTTCCAATTGATTGTTCAACATCTATTTGTCGCGTACTCGATATGGACGGGATCTTCACCTGCTTTTAAAGTTTGCACATTTATTAAACACAAACAACTGCTGCATGTAGCGATTCCCACTGCCATATGGACAGCACTGTGTTTTTGTTACAATTCACAACCACAAGAGAAAAAAACTAAGTGGACTGAGGAGTCGGTACAGTTTATCGGCAGTTACTGCCAAGTTTAATAATCGTTTCTCGCTAGTTCTAAAGGGCGACATCTGCTGAGGCTTTATGACGCCTCTAGGTTCATTCGATAGATACGCCTACACCATTGATTGCGTATTGGGATGTTTCTTTGCACAACGTGCAGCGCAATCGGGCCAGCGCAATGATGTAGCTCTACTTTTAGCTACAATTACATAACGGCTTGGCAAAAACGAATGCAGTGCGCCGGGAATATTATGCTATCATATTGGTTCAGTATGAAGACAAAATGATGAGGCGGTCTTCTTGCACAAGAACCAGAGACGTGCCGGCAAGTGCGTCCGGCGGCTGTCAGTGAGGGGAGGCCTACGTTCGATGGAAGTGCTGAAACCGCGTCGCGTCGATGTCTGTCGCTTCTTGCGTGGACAACGTACACAATAAAAAGGCTTAATTTAAGGTATCAGTGCCACATTTGTGATGTATTGTTATTCTTACTCATCGAAATTTCTGTATTCTGAAACCTAGAAGCACCGATTACACTTGTAGGGGCTCGGTCGGTAGGGCTAACCTTTGGTGGAAATCATGGTGGTTACTGTTACTGTTCAAAGCGACACCTCTAGTCTTCGAAACGTCACAACAAAGCAAGACATCGCACATCTCAATCTGATGTAAGTACGTGCATGAAATGTAAACATGCACGGCCGCATTCTACGCTTCACAAAAATTGAAGCGTTGTTCACAACTCAGGAATAAAAAAAAAATGGCAGATAGCACGTACAGTGAAAATCGATTATAAGCGAAGCATGAATGAGAGATGTTGATACGTCACTTTAAAGTTGGCAACGCGTTACGGTAGGAGGTAAATGACGCCGTTTGACTTCCGTGTCATGGTTATCATGCTTGGATGTGTCGTTTACCTTCGTCATCCATTCCCGTCACGTGATACCAAAGTTATGTATTTTGTTATCCATTGACGTCATGTAACATCAAACTTGTTATGTGTTGAGCTAGCAAAACGGCCGCGAGCACATCTAGAAGGGCCCAATATACTCAATGTAGCGTTGACGCGCGCGCACGCTGGGCGCAGTCATGCTACGTCAGCAAAACGCGAGCCCTCTGTATTCTGACGCCAGGCGCGACCAGCCTCCGTTGGCGCGGCCCAACGGCAACCGGCGCGAAATGCGACTTGCTGCATTTCGCGCGGATGCCATGGAGTAACATTAGTTTATGTCGATGCGTCACCCAGACAACACTGCGTCTTTCTCTTTTCGTGATGGAGGGACCCTGGATGCGCTGAAACGCGCATGCGTCAAAACAATGCAGCGCGGCGTGCGCCTGCGGGTATATGGCAGCACCAGCGCCTGGCGTGGCAACACCGACGTGACGCGACGAAATGAACGCCGGCAAGCACGCGCACCGCATCATGTCGAAGTGTATTGGCGCCTTGACTGTGGCATGTAGTCATGTTCTCACATGACACGCATCTCATTATTATTATGTTTGCACCAGTCACATACCTTGGCCATCCATTGGTGTCACATAATACCAAATTTGGCATATATGTGAAGCTAGCGAAACGGCCGTGAGCGCATAATGGGTGTGGCATGTAGTCATGTTGTTACATAACACGCATGTCATGATTTTCATGTTTGAATGTGTCAATTACCTGTTTTGTCCGATCGCGTCTCGTAATACCGTGTTTGGTACGCCTTAAGGTAGCAAAATTGCCGTGAGCGCATCATCAGCCTAGCAGGTAGTCATGTTGTTACATGACACGCAACTCATGTTAATCGTGTTTGCACCAGTATCATACTTTCGTCATCAATTTACGTCCCGTAATACCAAATTTGGTATAAGTGAAGCTAGCGAAACGGCCGCGAGCGCACCATGAGCCTAGCTTGTAGTCATGTTGTTACATGACAGGCATCTCACGTTTATCATATTTGCACCGGTATAATACCTTCGTCATCCATTCACGTCCCGTAATACCGAATTTGGTATATGTGATGCTAGCGAAACGACCAGGAACGCATCATGAGCATGGCATGTAATCATGTTGTTGTATGACACACATGTCATAATTCTCATGTTAGAGTCTGTCGCTTGTGTTCGTCATGCAATCTTGTCATACCATACCAGTTTTGCAACAAGTCATGTGACCGAGACCACCGCAATAGTAACAAGACCATGAAATTTAAATCATTACACTATACATACATGTCATGATTTTCATGTTATGACTTCCTAAAGATGTTCTACATACAGTCATGTTATGCCATACCAAGTTTGATATTGACACCATCATCGAAACAGCCAGGAGAGCTAAAAGTCGTAGGCGGCTAGATAGATAGGTAGATAGACAGACAGCTAGATAGATAGATAGATAGATAGATAGATAGATAGATAGATAGATAGATAGATAGATAGATAGATAGATAGATAGATAGATAGATAGATAGATAGATAGATAGATAGATAGATACGCTCAGAGTCGCCGAAGTTCGCTAAAAAATGCTTGGCATTTAAAAGGTCCATTGAATGCGTGTTGGCCATCCGCAGCCATTCTGCTCCCCTAGCCTGCAAGCCATACTAACGGCAGGCTGCGTAGTGGACGCTCAGCTAGAACTTTCTCCTACCGACGCGATGAAATGTGCACGAGCGCATGCAGCAACAGTGGTGAGAGTGCCCATGCCACTAAGAAAGAATGCAGTATTTGGTTGGTAACAGCTTTATTGGTATTCCGGCCGAGCTTTCGCCGACCGGGCCTTAGGTCTCCTACGTGAGGACGTCAAGACCTTGCCTGACCGCCGCCTCGCGCGTCTGCTTGACGGCCCAGAGCGGGTCGCCGAAGCTGGAGCTGCACAGGGCAGCGGCCCACTGCAGCGGAAGGGTTCCGGATTGAGCACTTTGCAGATTTTAAACCTACAGCGTTAGAAAGCTCATGTCACAGAAATTCCGTCATTGCCGTCGGCCTCGTTGCTTGTTGGCGAAAAATCATTCGTAAGCGAAAAATCTTGTTACAGAAATCGCCGCGGCAGGCCGCTACTTCTCCACGCATGCGCACGCGATCACTCTGGAAAAGCCGCGCATACGAAGAAACAAAAAGCATTAAGTGCTCAAAGTCACGAGGCACGGAAGATGTAGTTTCTTTGCCTCTGCCACCCCTCTCTGCTTAGCTTCCAGCACTTTTGTAGGGAGAAGAGAGAATGCTATTGCAGCATGCGACAAACCTTTGAAACTCCACTGCCACTGGACAAATTCTTAAAATTTTCTCGGCATTGATTTCGCTAGGCAATAAGCTATTCTAGTTAATTCATTCTGTGGTTACTTGAAAAAAGTGTTTAAGGGCACGTTAAATTCATTTTGTTCGACAGGTGTCCCGACGAAAACGAGCCCAATCGGTGATTTGTAGGCATGTTTGGGAGGCCTCAAACTACGTCGAGAAAGACCGAGATTGTGCAGTCATCGCCGCTAAAAACACAAAGGAACTTTCAAACAGCTCTAAAAATAGACAACTATGTACATCTAGTGGAAAACGTATCATGCCTTTCCAGAGGCGTTGATCAAGCAAACAGCAAACGCTAGATAATATGCTGCCATCTGTAAGGCATTGTGAGACTCTTCATGGCCTGCAAAATGGCGAGCACGTGGCGTGTATTTTGGAGACCATGCGACTCTTGCTTTATAGATCAAAAACCTGCATGTACGATTTGTGCGCGCGCGCTGGTACAACCCACTGTGTGTGTGTGTGTGTGTGTGTGTGTGTGTGTGTGTGTGTGTGTGTGTGTGTGTGTGTGTAACAAAACATATGAATAAGTATGCACTTAGCGGTTCAAGGGCGCACTAGGGGCCGAATTTCGCTGTCGCGTTCAACTCCTAAAAGCGATACTTAAGGGTTCCCCCATTTTTAGGCACAATCTCAGAGCATGTGACTAGATGTGGCAACCTGAATATTGAATATCTTGCATGTATTCGTCAGATATATATTGGGGTATAGTTCGTTAAACAGTGCTGGGTTGGGATACGTGTGCGTATGCAGCTGTCGTAGGGACGCCGCCTGCATCTTGTTTCGCTTCCCGCTGGGTGGAGGAAATGTTCGGCGGGCCAAGTAGAAGGCCTTGGTGCTATCTGTAATTTTCTGCGCCAAATGGCACGCTCGAACCCTCCTGTTTGCATTACTAGGATGTTGGTTCTACTTCACTATTATGTAGACACTGGGTCGCATGTATGGAATTCAGTCAACGGTGGCTTTACTTGGCATTCATTGGATTTGACGCTTTGCTTGGCTCGAGTAAATGTGATGGAAGCAATAGTACCTTCAACAGGTAGTGGGGAACAACCTAACATCAGCGCCGCACCGCTCGTTAAAGGCAACGCTCCTCCTTCATCTAATAAGCATGAGCAATAAAGACAAAATAACAATTAGGCGTCCCCAAGCCATACCAAATTACGCGAAATTCACGCGATACCCTCAGTACTGTGCGTCGCATTTTCTCTAGTTCCTCCTGTGGGAAGATTCTGGTGGCAATTTGGATGCTGTGACTATGAGCGAGAAACGACCGTTCATAGTAGCGCTGTTCCTCATGTCATTTTTGAATCATGTTTCTTGGCGTTAAAGCGAAATCATCTCATAAGTTTTGCAGAGGAGGCTAAATATGATTGTGCTTTATTAAATACGCGCATTTCACTGAAAGGAATAAGCGTGCTGATGATGCCTAAATGGAGGACGCTTTGTGTGTCTTTACATACTGCTGGTGTCCTCTCAGATCATCTTAAGTTTAAATCGTAGAGACACAAGTGGCTGATTCTACTACGATATTGTTTGATGCGGATATATGCATTCCATGATTTGCAATCTCATTATGGGCATGGTAGTTTTTCTTTGAGATCTTCCGCAACCTTCGAGATAGTTTTGATGGGACAGTGTGTGTCTTGCATCAAGGCAAAATAATGTTGTCAATGTTGTAGGGCAAGAAATCCCTCCTCCAGAAAACACAAAGTAAAAAAAGTAGATGCGCGTTTCGTCATAAACATTTTCTTCTCTCCTGGCTTGAAAACGAGTCGTTTTTAGCAACTTACAGAAGGTGCTCCATGGTGACGTTGTATAAATTGACACACAGTCACCAAAAATATTATGTGCCGCAGGGACATTTCCGTGTGTCAACGTCACCTGATGGAAAGAAATTCTGATTGTTTTGTAGCCATGTGGTAAGAGGACGTGCACTGGCCCTTGCCCCTTTTTTGAAACTCAGTTTTGTAATGCAGTGAGGATATACAGAAAAGATTACCACTGTCGAATAATAAGTAACAACTTTGGTGACCATATCTTATTCAAAAACTACTCGTACTGCGGCAGTCAAGGCTGGGAACACTCCACTGTGAGAAAAATATGCGCTAAAGGCAACGAAGAGTGATCAGGCATAAAGGAAAAAAAAACGCTTACGCACGAAGTATATGAGAAAAATAAAATTAGTTGATCTGGTCCCTATCTTATATATTATTAAAAAAGTTTACCCTGCCGTTTGGAGCACTTCAAAAAAAAAACGCTGCGTCAAACTTAGCTTGAGCTGTTGGAGCACAGAGTGTAAGGCACAAGGTTTTACTTACAATAACGAGATTGTAGCCACAAACAAAATTAGTAGACATTTTGGAGTAGACATCTCAGCATAAGCAGTGGTGTGCGCTTGATAGTGTTGCGCAGTGAAGTTGTCTAGAATATATACAAGAATTGCGACAAGCCATCATGGAGAACAATCGCTCTGAGGAAAATTATACTTGGCTGCTTATTGTGTTCACTGGCTAACAATATTACTCTCCCTGTCACTTACAAAATTGACGTGCTTTGTGTTTCAAGATGCAGTAGTTTTAAAACGCATGTACAAAACTTCATACTAAAATACCATCTTGGCATATCGCTGCCTTAACGTTAACGAATACGAGTCATGGCTTGCCGCATTTTCGCGGAGTGAAACAAGTATCGCGTTGCTTCCCTGCGTCGTTTCACCCTAATAGATATAAAAAAGTGTCAATGCTGTATTGATTTTATAACGAAAGCAGCCGTCATCTGACCGCTATCACTGAATAAACGATGCCCTCATTGCGTTTATATTTTTAAGAGTGCTTATAGAACACCGCTTGTTGAGGTTCCGTTGATGATTACAGCTCTAGTTCTCCAAAATACTTGATATTAGTTAGAATACCTAATTTAACTTAAAATTAGTAGAGCATTTTAGACTTCATAGAAGCTCACGAAAATGAAGGGCCAACTGGTTTCTCAATTGATGTCATTGACCTATACTATTCCCTCCCCCATCGACAATTGTTAAAATGTGTTGAAAGTTGCGCTCTGTTCTGTTCGTCTGTACACTTTTGTAGGTCCTCGCGCTACATAAAATTCCTTAAAATGCGTCACTAACAAGTATACGATGCAACTCTTATCGACCGTATTTTTCGTACAAAGGGCCACTTTCTATAGATTCCTCAAGACACAGGATAGATTGTAGCCTTTAGCATCAACGCGACATGCAAGACACGTTCCCTCAGGTTCTGCATGCGCAAGAGTATCATTCCGAGTGAAGTTATAGCACGTTGCACGGGCTGTTCACCTTCCTTCAGTCAAGCACGGTGGATACTCAAGATTTTAGAGGCTGAACTGTATCGCCGAGTTCACCTTCACAGAATTTGTTATTGTGTACAGCTTGACAATTCCTTCGTATCGTCCATCGCTATATTTCAGCTGTGAAGTTAGCTGCAACTGGTCGGGCAAATCACCGAAGTGCTTTAAATACCCCAGCGGCACTCTCTTTGCGAACAAGTCACCTGTGTTCAACGAAACGTCAAGGGCAGAGTTCACGTTTCTGAAGACCTCCAGCTACCTGATGACGTTATTCAAGTTGAAAATCTAGGGGCAAGATTCAGTCTTCAAAAACATTGGACAAATCCGGAACTACTGGCTGTCGTTCGACCGGTGTCACGATGTGCTAGTAAGGCTGAGGAAGAAAAACTTACTTCTGAAGGAGACGCCTTATCACGTTGTAAGCGTGTTTCTAATTTTGCATTCCTGTAAAGCGTGCATTGGCGTGCCTGGAAAATCATTAGGTATGTAATCTGCAGGGAGAGAAGGAACAAGGCTTTGCAGTTTTTTTTTTGTGTTCAATTAAATTAGAAAAGGCCAATGACACTATTTCTTGGGTGTTTAACGTAAAAATGTATATTGTTAAACTAAGTAAAAACGGAGGCTTTCAAATTGTGCAAAAACATCAACGTTGTTGGAACTCTTAAAAGTCTTCGAAAAAATAAGAAGAGATGCCTGGACGTATTTTTCAATGCGAAAACTCACCAGGTTGATACCCTTTTCTGAGTCGTTGTCTCTGAAAGAAACACCTGAAAAAATGTCTCAAATCATTTTTGTTGGACAAACTCAGTCTTCTCGAAGTTCGAGACCCATTTTAGTTGAAAGCTCCGATAGTATTTTAGACTTCAAGGAAGTTCATGATAATTAAGGGCTAAGTGTTTTGTCAAATGATGGCACTGACCTATACTATTTCCATCCCATCCACAATTACTATATTGCGTTGAAAGAGGGCGAGGTCCTTTAGATTTGTACCTTTCCCGTTTCCGTATTTCAGCTTGCACTACATAAAATTCTTTACGCATCACTGACGGACCCAGGTTGCAAATCTTGTCGAAAATGAAAGCTTGCGAGGGAGCAATAGACTTCTTTGCAAATTACTTGTTTCGTACTTGAAAACTCGATATTCTGCGCATTCTTAAGGGGGTAAAATGGGCAGATCCCACGTACAGCGGAATTGATGATATGCAAAGCACGAATTAGAAATGTTGATATATCACTTTAAAATCAGCCCAGCGATACAAGGTGGAGGTAAATGAAGCCGTACATGCCTTCCTTGTCATGATCATCATGTTCGGATGTGTCGTTTACCTCGCATGTGTCGTTTACGCGCGCAAGCTGGGCACAGCGACGCTACGTTAGCAAAACGTGAGCACTCTGTAGTCTGATGGCAGCCACGACCAGCGTCCGTAGGCACTGCTCTACGGCAACCGGCGCGAAATGCGACATGCTGCATTTCGCGCCGATGCGTTACTAAGGCAACACTGCATACCCCTCTTTTCTGATGGAGCGACGCCGGACGCGCTGAAATGCGCATGCGTCAAAGCAACGCAGCGGGGCGCGCACATGGCAGGACCGGCACCTGGCATGGCAACGCCGGCATGGCACTACGAAATGAACGCCGGCGAGCACGCGCATCGCGTCACGTCGAAAAGTGTTGGCCCCTTTACTGTGGCACGTAGTCATGTTCTCACATGACACGCATTTCATGATTATCATATTCGCCCCAGTCACATACCTTCATCATCCATTGACGTCACGTAATACCAAATTTGGCATATTTGAAGTGGCTGTTACAGCATAGTCACACACCGCGAAAGACAAGACTAGACTATGAGCGTGCATGCGTGTGCTGCCGACTGTGCTGTGTTTATCCCTCTTCCCTGTCTGCTCTCTATCTTTCATCTCCCCCATCCCCCTCCCAAGCGCAGGGTAGCAACCCGGCTGCCTATAGGCTTGTTAACCTCCCTGCTGTTTTTTCCCTCCTATTTTCCTTCCTGAAGCTAGCGAAGTGGCCGAGAACGCATCATGAGTGTTGAGTGTAGTCCTGTTGTTTCATGAAACGCGTTTCGTGATTATCATGTTTCGATGTATCATTTACCTGTGTCGCCCGTTCGCGTCACCTAATACCGAGTTTGGTACATGCGAAGCTAGCGGAAGGGCTGCGAGCGCATCATGAGCGTATCATGTAGTCATGTTTTACATGACACTCATCTCATGATTATCATTTTTGCACCCGTCTCATACCTTCGTCATCCATTCGCGTACTGTATTACCAAATTTGGTATATGTGACGCCAGTGAAACAGCCGCGAGTTCATCATGAGCGTGGCTTGTGGTCATGTTGTTGCATGACATGCAAGTCGTGATTTTCACGTTAGGGTCTGTCGATTGTGTATGCCATGCAATCATGTCATACCATACCAGTTCTGCAACATGCCATCTGAACGAAACCACCACAAGAGGTGCAGGTCCATGAATTGTAAATCATCACATTCATGGCATACATGTCATAATTTTCATTACATCCTGATCATCATCATCAGCCTGACTACGTCCTAACCCGCTTCCCCTCTCTGGGAATCACCAGAGAAGGATTGGCCACCCTTGTGCAGTATCTGGCCACTACCTCCCACATGCATACGTCAAATAACTCAACGCCCTCAGTGCCCAGCTGCTGAAAAGCAGCTGACCACGGCGGCGGTCATATCTGCAACGCAGCAGAGGGTGCTAAGAATCTCTGGATCCGGACAGGCTGCCATTAGAACCTGAACTTGGCAACATTTAACGCTAGAACCTTATCTAGTGAGGGAATTCTAGCTGTACTATTCGAGGAGCTAGAGGATGTTAAGTGGGAATTAATAGGGCTCATTGAGGTTAGGGGGGCAGGTGAGGCCTATACGGTGCTACAGAATGGGTGCCTCTTTTGTTATCAGGGCTTGGCTGACAGACGACAACTGGGAGGGGGTTTCCTAATTCACAGAAACATAGCTGGCAACATGAAGGAATACTAAAGTGATAATGAAAGGGTAGTAGGTATCGTAAATAAACTAAATAAAAGATACAAGATGAAGGTGGTACAGGCTTACGCACCTACATCCAGCCATGATGATGCTTCAGTTGGAAGCTCCTATGAAGAAGTGGAATCCGCAATGAGTAAAGTAAAAACACAGTATACTATACTGATGGGAGACTTTAATGAAAATGTAGGGAAGAAGCAGGCTGGAAACCAGGCAGTAAGAGACTATGGCATCGGTACTAGAAACGCTAGAGGAGAGCTACTAGTAGAACTCGCAGAGCGCAATAATTTACAGATTTTGAATACCTTCTACCGAAAACGAGAAAACCGCAAGTGGACTTAGAGGAGCCCTATTGGTGAAAATAAAAACGAAATAGACTTTATAATGAGTGCACACCCAGGCATCGTGCAGGATGTGGAAGTGGTGGGCGAGGTACGATGCAGTGACCATTAAATGGTACGGTCTCGAATGCGCTTAGACTTGAAGAAGGAACGACAGAAACTTATATGCAAGAAGCCATACAGTAAGCTACCACTGAGGGGAAAAGTACAAGAATTAGGTATCTCGCTTCAGAACAGATACTCGGCACTTAGTGACGAAGCCAACCTCAGCGTAAATACAATGAATGATAATCTGACGAGTATCATTAAGTACTGTGCAGTGGAAGTTGGAGGCCGGGTAGTTAGGCAGGACTCTGGCAAGCTTTCCAAGGAAACGAAGAATCTCATTAAGAAGCGTCAAATCATAAAAGTCTCAAGTACAACAGACAAAATCGAACTGGTGGAGCCTTCGAAGTTGAATAATCGGCGTAAGGTATGCGAGGTAAGAAGGTATAACATGAAGGTATAACATGAGAGAATTGAACACGCTCTGAAAAATGGAGGAAGCGTCAAAGCAGTGAAAAAAAAACTTGGGATAGGCTAAAATCGGATGTATGCGCTAAGGGACAAAGAAAGCAAAATAACTACCAATATGGATAGGATAGTTAATGTAGCAGAGGAGTTTTAAAGAGATCTGTACAGTAGCCGGGACAACCGGCTATACTATAAGAATTTAATACTATAAGAACTGGCAGTAACCCAGATGACACCCCACCAGTAATGATAGAAGAAGTCAGAAAATCTTTGGAGAGTATGCAAAGAGGCGAAGCTGCTGGTGAGGATCAGGTAACATCAGATCTGCTAAAAGATGGAGAACAGATTGTGTTAGGAAAACTAGCCACCCTGTTTACGAGGTGTCTCCTGACGGGAAGAGTACCAGAGCCACGGAAGAACCCTAACATCATCTTAATACACAAAAGTCAGCTTGCGCTCTGTAGTATACAAGCTGCTTACAAAGGTATTTGCTAACAGAGAGAAGAAAACTTTGAAATTCGATCATCCAAAGGACCAAGCAGGATTTTGAACAGGCTACTCAACAATCGACCACATTCGTACTATTATTCAGGTAACAAAGATATGCTCAGAATATAACCAACCACTGTACATGGCCTCCATAGGTTACGAGAAGGCGTTTGATTCTGTAGAAATATCAGCGGTCATGCAGACACTGCAGAATCAGGGTGTTGACGAAGTATATATTGCTACGTGCCAATATAAACGTCCTGGAAGAAATCTACAGGGGATCAACTGCTACCATAGTGCTTCATAAAGAAAGCAACAGAATACCAATCAAGCAGGGTGTAAGGCAGGGGGACACAGTCTCCCCAATGCTATTTACCGCGTGCTTACAGGAGGTTTTCAGAAGCCTAAAATGGGAACAGTTAGGGATAAGATTTAATGGAGAGTACCTAAGTAACCTGCGCTTCGCCGATGACATTGCATTGCTGAGTAACTCAGGGGATGAATTGCGACTCATGATTATGGAGTTAGACAAGCAGAGCAGAAAGGTGGGTCTTAAAATTAATCTGTAGAAAACGAAAGTAATGTACAGCAACCTCGGAAAAGAGCAGCGCTTCGAGATAGGTAACAGTGCACTTCAAGTTGTACAAGACTATGTTTACTTAGGGCAGGTAATAACTGTGGTGCCGAACCACGAGATTGAAGTAACTAGAACAATAATATAGGGGTGAAGCACATTTGGCAAGCACACTCAAATTATGACAGGCAGATTGCCACTATCCCTAGAGAGGAAGGTATATAACAGCTGTATCTTGCCGCTACTTAGCTACGGAGCCGAAGCCTGGAGACTTACAAAGAGGGTTCAGCTTAAATTGAGGACGAGACAGCGAGCAATGAAAAAAAAGGTAGGTGTAACATTAAAAGACAAGAAGAGAGCAGAGTTGATTAGAGAACGAACGGGGGTTAAGGATATCATAGTTTAAATCAAGAAGAGGAAATGGACATGGGCCGGGCATGTAGCGCGTACACAGGATAACCGCTGGTCATTAAGGGTAACTAACTAGATTCTCAGAGAATTTTCAAGTCATGACTAGTGAATTATGTTCTTCATACAGTCTTGTTATGCCATACTAAGTATGGTATTGATACCATTATCTAAACGGCCAGGAGAGCTAAAAGTCGTAGGCTACAAGAAGGATAGATAGATAGATAGATAGATAGATAGATAGATAGATAGATAGATAGATAGATAGATAGATAGATAGATAGATGGATAGATAGATAGATAGATAGATAGATAGATTGATAAATAGATAGATAGATAGATAGATAGATAGATAGATAGATAGATAGATAGATAGATAGATAGATAGATAGATAGATAGATAGATAGATAGATAGATAGATACGCTCAAAGTATTTAAAGTTTCTGAAAAACCGCTCTTCTAGCTTTCGCTGTGACAGGGCTATGACGAGTTTCGGTTTGCGTTATTTTATTTGGTGGTGTCTCTTCTTTTATCTGAACCAAAAATAAAATTTATTTCAATCCTTAATTTTTGCAATTTTAGTGAAAGAGGTAGTTCTTGACATTTAAATAAAGAAACTGCCACAATATTATAAAACCTTTCGCATACGTACACCAGTCTGATTCATTAGCTTGCTCTTATTGTTTGGCTTACTTTAGCTAAAATTCAGCTTCCTGCATCTCCAAGTTGTTTTGATAATTTGACAAATGCAACAAATTGCTTTTGAGACACGTGTTTAGTTAACTATGGTATACCATACTGTCATCCCACGAATCACCTTTTCGCTTCTGTTTTTTTGTTTTGCTTCTTTTACGACTTGTTTAGCGATATATTCTTCGTCTATATTGGCGAAATGTTGCCAATGACAGTCGGTCTGACCCAAACGTATTGTTGCGCCGCATTTATATTCCTCACGGTACTCGGGTCATTCCCACCTTTTTGATAGCTAGAAAGGTTTTCTAATATCGCAGTTCAAAAGGTTCGCGTAACAAAAGAACACAATTCATTGTAGCATCTAACAGAGCCTAGAATGCTTCACGGTCTGTGTATTTTAACCCGTGGTCAGTTTGTAGAGAGTCAACCTAAATCAGGGCACTGTCTTTGTCACTACAGTTAATATTTGTGCTTTCGTCGACATCGACTGATGATAAAGCTTGTTTCCTCGAGTGCTTCCGCGTGCGCTCTCGGTTTTTTTGTTAATTAGTAGCCGAAAGTTGTCAATATGCTGTTGTACAGTTCTTACTAAATATAATTTCCTTCATTTGTAAATGCAAAAATAGCTCTTCCTGCAACAACAAAATCAACAATTGTGCCACTAGACAAAAAAAAGTCACAGCTTTGCCGCAAAGGCGAAGCAATGAACAGGATAGTAACAGATTGGAAGGTCACGCACAGAGTGGAAAGCAGATCTAAACATGCCCTGCGTTTCTCACGCACAAATGATACACGAAGCATACTCATAGTTACAGGTGCACGTGAATGGGCGTCTCCGTTGTTACTTGACTGTCTAAAAATTGCGAGCTTCTAGCAAACGGAGTCTGCAATGATTGCAGCGACCTTTGTGCGCCAAGTAACTACAACGGAATTGTTCCAGGTAAAGCCCTAGGCCAGCCAAGACTTACGATCCTCCCCATATCCCTTACGCGAAATAAAGGTGCGCGGGGAAGCGTTGCTGTCCTTCTGTAAGCGGGGCAAAATACGCGTGGAACATTACAGCACGTGCCGTTGCGCGATGTAGTCACGTGAGCTCATTGGGCCATCTTTCTGTTAATGCTTAAAACACCATCATTCCCCCGAGATGCCCGTGAGCAACGGTACGTGACCGATATAAAAACCTTGCGATTTGAATGGTGTGGACGTGCTCCTTGATGGCTCAGTGTTTAACTCCTCGCAGACACGACAGAGAGGACTCAAATTTGATTCCATGCGCTAAAGCTTTTTATGTCTTGTATTTTCATATATATATATATATATATATATATATATATATATATATATATATATATATATATATATATATATATATATATATATATACATGGTAGGTAAAGATATACGGTGAGAAACGCTGACGCCGGCGGCAAAATCCAGCCGAGAGTAAAATTGCTGTGCATGGATGAATGCGAAACTTTATTTCAAGTCCTGAAGTGCATGACTTAACGCGCAGTGGGCTGCTCCCACGTTGGGACATTCAGTCCAAACCCGACCGCCACGTCGTGGGCCCTCTGGACTGCCGATAGTTGATGCTCCCCGACATCGGGACTCTTATTAGCGGATAACCACTTTTCTTCATTCGATTGGTTCGTGGCCCGACACGAGGGGCAATACCAGAGCGTATGGCCTATCGCAATGAAAAAATTCAGCAGATCGCACGTACTTAAGAATCAATGTTATGCAAAGCATCCGGAAGGAAGGGGACCATGTTGCAATTTTGTTTATTGAGCGCCACGTCATGAAATGATAAATATATGTACAAACGTTGCACGCAGAGACTTAAGTTGAAGGGCTTGAGATATTTATATAACCAGTTGCTTGCACTTGTGCAACAATTTCAACTAGAACATGCATATTAACAACACCAGAAGCTGATATGAAGTGCTAGTGTTCGGGAGGTTGCTGGCCCCTGACACTGCAACATGAATCAGCTTCAGCGCCGTGACAACTAAGCACAATGGACGTTAACCCAACATGAAAGCTGTTTCAAAAGAGTACGTAGGTAATGTTTATAAAATTGGGTAGGCAGCACTGCAACCACTATTGACGTTTCACCAAGATTGGCATCTATTTGAAAAGTAGTTTCAAGACTTGGCGTATAGCTCTGTGGTAAAATACTTCATTGCCACAAAGAATGCTTGGGTTCGATTTCAGCTGGGATTTTGACATTTATTCTTTGCATTCGACGGGCTGACACTACCGATATTCGGTATTTTGTAACGCTCGCGCATTAAAATTGCTCGTCTGTGTTCGTGTCTTTCCTTGGTAGATAACTAAGTGTCATCACCTGTGGGACATGCCCGCATACTATAGCGGCACATACCCACCCATGGGTATGTGCCACTGCCTGGCGGAAAGTGTTGAGCGACGTACGTGACGGGATCCTGACATTATTCAAGTCATAACCAGCTTGTCATATCCATCAAACCATCTTACCCTTATTTGTTAATTTTGGTTCACGCCAAGTTAAGAGTGTGACAACGAGAGCACCCAAACGTAAACGGTTAGATAGATAGACGAATAGAAAGGTACTCTCAAAGTAACCAAAGTTTGCTAAGAAATTCTTTGTATTTAAAAAAAAGGCTGCGCCTCCTCTATGCATTTTTTTGTGCATAGTGAACTAGTTTAAATAGACCATATCACCCCGAATGGAACCCTGATGGAATGCGAAGCCGCAGCAATGCACACGGCGTTGACCAGGTTGAAAAGGCCTAGACGCGGGTTCTGGAAAAACTGCTTGAAGCGAAACTCAGTGGAGCAGTTACTCGAGTGAGGCGGGTTGGGTTTCCTGCAAGTTTCATCGCAGAAAGGCTGCTCACTTGATGTGCGCTCGAACGCTGCGAGCAGTGCAGAGGAGGAAGCGAGAGAGATGACACTCGGTAAGTGATGACAGACGAGAGAGAGAGCGACGTCAACACGCGCGCACTGCGATGGATGGTGTGGCACTTGGCTACGCCCCAACACCTGCAGCCAAGGGAGCTTAATGCACACGGACGGAGAACGTTACGTAGACTAATCAGAGAGCTTCTTCCCATCTAATAAATGCACAGAAACCCGTCGCCATGTGCGTCTCACACATTGGAGGCCTCGGTAGAGCCACGTGTGTTGAAAAAAACTGCACCATTTGCCTTTAGGTAGTCGTAATGCCGTTTATAGTCCAGCTAAGCTTAGCGAAACTACAACTTTTGAAATTTTAAAAGTTTACTTGAGTGTGTGTGTGTGTGTGTGTGTGTGTGTGTTTGCGTGTGTGTGTGTGTGTGTGTGTGTGTGTGTGTGTGTGTGTGTGTGTGTGTGTGTGTGTGTGTGTGTGTGTGTGTGTGTGTGTGTGTGTGTGTGTGTTCGTGTGCGCGCATTGGTTGGATACAAGGTTAAAGGAAGAGATGCGAAAGCACTGAATTGCAACGTCAAGCGAAGAACTGGAAACTTGTCACACGTTTCTCATTCAAGAAGGACGCATACGAAGAACATACACAAGACGAGCACGAGACAACAATTTTCACATTTCGACACACAAATCAACCTGCTCAAACGCAAACAATGGTTCAAGTATACACAGCACACAGGACGATAATCAACTAATATATAACTGTCAACATTGTTACTTCTGCATGACCAGCCCACTTCTTCCTCAAGCGATGCCACTCCAACGAGCCAAGTGACCTCTGCGGCCTCGTTCAAATGCCCTTCACAAATGTTACAGACAAACCCAGCATGCCATTTCGGTAGACACCTCTTTCACAGCACAAGAATCTGTAACAGTTGACAACAACCCTACACATACCTGATCCTCTTATTAACTACCTCCCCTCAGGCTCTGCAGCTAAAGAGGTAGACGAGATCACAAACGTCTGCCTCCTATGCCTTTACACATTTCAAGGCACAGCACGTTTTCAGGAATTCAAAAACTGCTCTGTACGACCCTACCAAGGGCCGGATAGACACCGCTGCCTAACGTTTGTTGAACAACTCCAAGCGAACGTAACAGCACATGGTAGTGCTACAGTGGGTGCCGGCGCGTGGAGGGAACCGCAGAAACGAGGCTGCCAATAAAGTGCCCCGATAATTGATTTGCCGGGCTGAGAGCTGCATAGCATCGGCCTTCTAGAAGGAGCGGGCGAACACTTTTGCAGAACTTACGCAGATGCCTCGTTTGAACTACCGGACTTATCCTACTCCACCTATTTTTCTTGCGCACTCGCAACAAATCCTACGAGATGTCTCCAGAACCGAACTATATGTTTCCCTTATAAGCGATCTCACTACTATGGCACTTCGTAATGTTCTCTGTGCGGTGAAGCTCGCTCCAACCTTTCTCATGAACTTTTCGGCTGTCAGGCTGATCTTCCCGCACAAGGACAGTCTGCCATTTCAAGAAGGGGGGGCTGCGAAGTCCTGCTGTAGTCCGAGAACCCGCTGTTGTAGCACGCTGTGGTTACTCGGACTGCCGACGTGTGTCTAACTTCAGCGTCCACTTGGTGTTATACCAATGACGTACAATGCGCCTCAATCACCAATTAAGTGAGT
Source organism: Rhipicephalus microplus (assembly GCF_013339725.1). Lineage (NCBI taxonomy): Eukaryota > Metazoa > Arthropoda > Arachnida > Ixodida > Ixodidae > Rhipicephalus > Rhipicephalus microplus. Next base: position 138,311,862 of record NC_051165.1, read on the forward strand.
GCGCATGAGCCACCACACCCTGTTGAGTCACGTGCGCATCGCGACTCAGGTAGCACAGAATGTTGGCCCAATCTTGGGGATAGATTGGCAGTTCATGGCCCAAGAATGGCCCAGAGTGACAAGGTACCGCCAATGATAGCGATGCCAGCCGAATAGAACGGCGATGTTGGGCCAGCATTGACAACGTTCCGCCAATAATGGCATTGCCAGTCTCATGAAACGGTAATGTTAGACCAGCATTCAGAACTTTCCGCCAAGATTGGTCAAGCCAACATATTAAAATGGCCACATTAAACCGAGTTGTACAAGCAGCAGCCAGTATGGGTGGAGCCATGCAATCAAGCTGGCATTATTCATGCAATCAAGCTGGCCCGTTGTTCAAACGTTATTGCCAGCGTCGGCTGAAGCGTCAACTTCGTTGGCAAAATATTGGACCGGTATGAGCTAATTTCTCTGTCGGCTGCTTTTTGGCACTGTTCTGGTCCCACTTCACGTGTCGATTTTTCAAGTTTGAAAGAGTAATAAGCCAGGCGCAAGCGAAATATATTTTTGTCAATAAATCAAGCGCAACAAGTTGATATGCATGATTGTTGATTGCACAAGGTAGACTATTTTACTGAGAAAGATTTATCGAGTTTTTTGCCTGTCAGACGTCGATGCGGTGCTTTCCCAGATGAAAATTGTGCAGATCTGTGCGATGAAGCAACCGCTGATTAAAACTGCCCTACGCGACGCACTTCGACGTGACCCAGCTCGTGCCGGCGTTCGTTTCGTCACATCAGACTGGCGATGCCACGACAAGCGCTTTGGATTTCGCGGATATTGTACTCAAATCGTATCGTATCATGTGTCCTGCTATGCGATCGCTACGACCGATTTGGTTTTTTCGCATTCACAGTGCTGTAGCAATTAACGGCACGCAAGTGCTTGACGTGTACTAACTGGGGGATATCAGTTGCGTTTATATATATATATATATATATATATATATATATATATATATATATATATATATTGTTACGTAAAGGTGTAATTGAGATGCTTCAGACAAAGAGTGAAGAAGTGGACGTTGTCAGTGAGGTGCGTTGTGGCTGCGGACGGACTACTGTTATTTTCCACGTAACATTTTGGTGGAGGTGTGGGGTACGAGCCAGAAGACCTAGATGGCTACTGGCTGCGGCAGTAATGAGCGATGTGTCCCGCGAGACCACAGCGGAGGCAGATTGGCTTATCATTAGCTGTTCGCAATTCAGACGGGTTTCTTGTTCGAACAGAGTACGGATGGTGACGTCTCATGTCCACAGAAGCTATCGAGGGATCAGTATTATCCACGGTGGGTGCAGTGGACAGGATACCCAGGTTAGTGAATTCCTGGCAGACAATATCCTGGGTCAAGGAGACAGCTGACGTTGAGGTGTCGGGCAACGTCGGTTTGTTGGCAGCCGGGTAAGTGGCCTCGAGTTCACGTCGGATGATGTGCGTCACGTCTTCGGTTGTAGACGGATGACAAGGAGTGGCTTCGCAAGACGATGTTGCTGCGGTGTTGTGTAGGCGCTGGAACTGCTGCAAAATACGTCGACTCTTCACCTGCTCGAGACGGCAGCACTCTTTGATCACGGCGTTGATGGTCGTTACGTTCGTAAATACAAGCAGGCTGAACGCATCGTCGGCCATTCCTTTTAAAACGTGCGAAGTCTTGTCGGCATCAGTCATATTGGGATCGGCCCTTTGACACAACGCTAAGACGTCTTGAATATAGGTCAAGTAGAGCTCAGTGAACGTCTGTGTACGTAAGGCCAATTTGTTTTTGGGCATCAAGCTGTTGACTAAACGGGTTGCCAAAGAGGTCGCGGAGCTGTTTAAATATTTCCCAGCTTGCAATTTCGTACTCATGGGTCTCAAACCAGATGCGAAGGATCTTTTCTAGATAGAAAATGACATTCGCAAGCACAACGGTTGGGCACCAGTCATATTGCTTGCTGACGCGCTCATACATACTAAGCCACTTGTCCACATTCGCGTTGTCTTCTCCAGTAAAGGTACCGGGATCACGGGGTTGCGTTAGGGCGACGTACCAGGTTGCTATTGTTGCCGAGGTAGGTGGCGAAGGCGTATCCTCACCTGGAGCAATGGTAGCAGACTTAAGGAGGCGTCCACTGCGTAGCTCCGTTGTCAGAGTACCCAGCACTTCCACCAAAATGTTACGTGGGAAATAACAGTAGTCAGTCTGCAGCCACAACGCAGCTAACCGACAACGTCCACTTCTTCACTCTCAGACTAAGGCACCTTACTTGGGTATGTCCCACTATGTCCTGTTTCAGTCAGCCGAAATCACGTGACTACATATATATATATATATATATATATATATATATATATATATATATATATATTATACATTGCCCGACTGTAGCCAAAACATGAGCTAGCTTACGCAGTACGTAGACTTAATTGGGCCCGCAGTACGACGTCCGAAAAAAACGCTTCCGTAAGTTCATATGTGCTGATGCATAGAACACATAACACATAAGCTAAATCGTTTACGAACAAAAAGCATGCACGCTTACAGCGTCGCACTGTTTTGATCAAATACAAAACCACAGAACCCTCCCCCCTCCCTCCTGCTCTTTTTTTTAAGTCCGTGGACAGAAGGAAGTGCTTTGCACAGATCTGGTGAGCTGGTTCCTGTAAAGTAGAGAGTTTTATTTCACACCCGCTGTCCTTTATTATTTTCCGTTTTGTGGGCGACTAAGGCAAGCTGGCTGTCTTTCGTGAAATCCGTGGACGCACACCTTAAAAACTTGAAATTGTCTCAGAAATTGCGGTAATCTCCAGAACATGAGAAGGATCATTTAACAGCTGGTATCAGGACTGGTCTTCAAAACCGAAAGGCAATATCTATGACTAAATCTCAAGCTACGAGTGAGTGACTGTTTGTAGTTCTGAAGACTGTTGCATGTGCTGTCAGCAGCTGTGCAGTTTTTTTATTTAGCAAGTGAGATCTTTAAATTTTTTTCTTACAGTGTTTCTCAATATACCTCAGTCATATCTTTTAGTTTCCTTTCTCCAGACTCAGCAATCCTGTTTGCTCTTATGCCCCGCGATCAGCAAATAACTAGTTCATTTGTCCTATTTATCAAATGCTCTGCATGCAATTTTGTGGTGTGTCTGTCTTCAGGACGTCTTATAATCAGTGGGAGAGTCAAAGAGAACTAAAAGCAAGCTTAATTGGGTGGCTCAGTTGGCCAAAGTAGCTGGTGCATATCCCTCTAACCGTATTTTATCGTTCTGATTTATACTTCTCAACACACATGAAGTTCTTATGGGTTTTCATATTCATGTGGCATATTAACATGTTTCCTCAAGACTTTTCAAACTGAAACACCCCTTCTCACTTTTAATTTGACATGCAGATCAAGATAATAGGCTTATCTGTATTAATAATGGCTGAAATGGTCACGTTCACCAGAGAGGCAGTTTAATTGATGAGCCACTGAAGGCACAAAAGTGCAAGATGGGTGTTTCATAGTTAATGCAGTAATATAGCGAAGGAATGGAACACTTGGAAAATGGCCCACCCCTGAAATTTTCAGCAATGGGATACCAAGCACGAAATAACACATACTCGACTTGCCTTCACTGAAGACCAAGGACGTCATCCTCCTATCCCTCTACCACACAAAGTTCCGCCTATATTACAGGTTATAATTCCATGGCCCATATTCATGCATTTTGTCAACGTTTATGCAACCTTATGTTTTCCAAACGGGAACATTTTTCTAAGGCAACAAATATAAACCCTTAGCGGCAGTGACTACATTTGTGTACACAATTTGTTTATGCTATCTGTGTCAACTTCTGGCCAGAATAGAGTAAACTACATAGTTAGTTAGATGAACTGAACCTTCTCCCTAGTGAGTATGTCCTGACGACGTCAGTCTGCCGCGCAAAACCGTAGCCGATCCCTCTAGTGAAGGGACTGTTATCTATGAAGGGTCGGTCAAATCGTGTTCCAAAACCAACAAGTGTTGTTTCTCTTCTCTAAAAATAATAGATTAAAAACTGTGCACACACCAGGAGCTTATGATTTCATTTTTTTACACCAAAAGTAAATATAACTTACTGCATAATGATGAAGTATTTAATTTCATAGAAATTTTAATGGCTTGCTAACGCTCACGTAAAAGAACACCATTTTCTTCCTTGGAATATATTATTCAGTGCCTTGCGATTGTGCCATCTGAATTTGCCACACTTATTGGCAGTGCTTCATGATTCACACCTGAAGGGGCTATATTCTTAGCAAATGTTAGTAATACTCTTCGCACCTGATTTGCAGCTCACTAAAAGAAGAAGCCTTGCTTCTCGAGCTAGTAATATATATTCAGCACATCACCACCGCAAAGATACACAAGCCACAACCAAGAAAGGGCACACCTGTATTGCTTAGTCCACACTTTTCATGTTTTCTGCTGTGATAAAAAGGCTGGCTGTGCTAAAAAGGACTGCATCCAGTACCAAGAGGCTGCAACGATAAAGCCCTACTGACAAAACACTCACCAGCTGATAGGAAAAGTACTCACATGACAACCATCCAAAACAGAAAGCCGGAGAAAGAGCGGCGATTACTTTTACAGTGAATAAAACATGCTAAGATTTGAAAGTTGTAAGGTTGCCAATCTTCCAGCCAAGTAAGATGAGGGTACACTGAGAAAAGATACTGTGAATACGCCATCGGAAATGACAAAACAAGAACTTAAAGGGGTTTATCTTCATCACATGAACAGTCTTCAACTAATAAAGCAAGGATGTAATTGACCAACGAGTGTACGAGGAAGAGCTGTCAGACAAGGTCACCAGCAGTCAAATGACACAGGCTAAAATTGGGGTTGGTGCCAGCGGTAGGCACAGGGAAGCTGGAGCCCCCCTCCCTAAATTTTCGCCTGACCCCCGCGTTGTGTTATGACTATGTGTTATGACTATGTTCCCAGGAGGGAACATAGTCATAACACAATGGTCAAGTTTCCCGCCTCTCTCCTCCCCCTGGAGGATCTTGCTTATCGAGGGTGCACACCTGGTGTAGAACAATTCTGGCGCCGACCCTGGCCAAAATACAATAATAACGACCAAAAACTCAAAGCAATACACAATGAAAACTGCTTCATTTAGGATAATTGATACCATGGCTGCGCTTAATTGTCATTCTTAATCGTCTAAATTGTGTATTCTGAAACCCGGAAGAACGGATCACACAATTGTACGGGCTTGGTCGGTAGGCCTAATCTTTGGCGGAAATAATGGTAGTAGAACATGTAGTGTACAGATCCCAGCGTGGTACACTATATAAATTGCCCGACATTATAAGCCCACCCATCATCTGCTTGCTGCTTCCCAGCATTATCGCAATGGTGGGCAGATTTTCTCAGCTTGGTACACCATGTGGTCCACCATAACAAGCAGCACCCATCATCTGCTTAGTGTTTCCCAGCATTATCGCAATGGTGGGAAGAGTTTCTCAGCTTGGTACACCATGTGGCCCACCATAATAAGCACCACCCACCATATGCTTAGGACTTCCCAGCATTATCGCAATGGTGCGAAGAGTATCCCATAATTGCTCACTATCTAGCATCTGCTTTCCACCATCATTTCCGTTTTACCCATCATCAGTACACCATACCACCCAGTATGTCCCGTCCGACATATCCACCATATTTTCCATTACGTCCCACCATATCCATCATTATTTCCACCATGCCCACTATTATTTCCACTATGCCCACCATGTTTTACATTATCCACTATGGCAATTTTTCCAATAGGGAATGTTACCACCATACTTTGACTTCTTGCTTTGTGTGCAAATTAATCTAGCGAGAAGTATGTAGAACACCAAATAAAAGCACCACAACCGACACCTGCTACTACCTGCTTTCATTATAGTACAAAGTACTGAAGAAGCATGCAAGGAGCAATCCTTCGAAGTGAAATATTATAAAGCAGCAAGAGGCTGCGTAGCCCTGACTGAGACAACACCACAACAAAAATAAAAAGCCTTTCAGTCACGTGAGCAGTTCATGCACGGCATTGGAAAGTCATGTAAACCTACCTTCAATGCATTTCTTGCACAATAACGTTGTAAGGAATACACACTGATGGAGAAGAAAGCCATTACTCAAATCCGGCTCTTATGCACCGATGGAATACACTTGAACCTGCATTTCTAACAATAGGCTTCAGTCCAACTTTTGAACATACCCTCAAAAGTATTGACTGCAAGTGGACGAGACATGAAGGCAGACTACAATGCGACACAATGAACATGTCAACCACCAACTATGAACATATGCTAGAGTAGAAGCCGCAAGAAATCGTGAACATTGGCTCCAACTCTGCATTCCCAACCGATATCTCAACCTCCCAGACAGGATAAGATTGTCCTGATGACCTGCTGCTCATCGTCATGATGGGAAACAGGGGCATATACACACACCCAACTCATCTTCACGTGGTTAAAATTCTCTTTCTTCCAGGTTTATAAAAAACGTTTTACCGAATTTTCCTCTAATAAGCTCACCACATTCATCGTTCCTGAGAGTGTGAATAAAGGAGATTGAGGGCACTGGTGGAGCTGCATGCAGATGGTGTTCTTCGAATAAGTGAGCAAAGGTCTGCATGGTCATCTTGGATCACCTTTTTCTTCTGCGCCATTTGTACATAAAGACATAAATATCAGTAAGAGAGGCATGTAAACTTTCAGATGTCTAATAATTATTATAACATTTGAACAGTGTTATAAATAAAAAAAGCAATTGTTGCTGTTATGACACTGTGTATATTATTATGAAATATTTGTACTCTGTTTCTGCTATCTTTCTACATGCAATGAGTGGATAAAGCAAGGCTTGCTTCCGCTAAAGTAGTGAGGCTTGAAAGCTGATCAGAGAATGACGATCAACGTGCTTTTTTTGTAGCCCCTGTCAAACTCGGCTCACATGTTTTTTATTAGTAAGTGTATATAGATAGGGCTCACATGTTCCTCATCTATTATGGCCTTTCTTAAAATCTGATTCTGTGCCTTGCTCCAAAGACATTTTTCGATGTGAAAAATGCCATAACTAGCTGTCCTCTTACCTAATTTGTCTTGAGTTTGTGTTTGACTTAGTCAACTGCAGGAATATATGCTGCATTGACTTACTGTCAGCGACAAGTTCAGTTCATTGCACTAAAGCTGCCGGGAGTTAGAATAGCGTTCTTTCAGTTTGCTAGAGTGAACTCAAAAAAGAACTAATCAGGTAGGAGATATTTAACAATTATGGCAACAGTGGAGTCAAAAAGAGTTCATACTAGTGTATTTTCACATAAACAAGCAGGGGAAGAACTACTATATGTAATCTTGAGATCTAGGAAGCTTTCTGATTTTCAGACTGACAGGACAAAGAAGAAAAAAAAGACTATTGAGTAACGTGCGCGAGCATAAGCTTCCCTAGTTGTCCTGTGATGATGTTAAAAAAGAGGGATCTAATTGAGAAAGTGCAGTCAAAATGAAAAACAATCGCTCATCAGCTTTCTTTAAGTTATACTGCAAAGTAAACAATTCCGTCACTCTTGTGTATAACTTGTTTTTTTTTGTATTTCTGGTCACTTTTGCATATAGCCACGTAGATGTGTATATCTCTTCTGTAATTTTGAGTAAACGTCAGCCGTGAATCGGCAGTTGTGTTTCTGTGGTTCATTTGTTTTTAATCTTCTTTGTTCTACTGTTCTAATATGATGAATCCTTACCAACTTAATCTGTCAGTCCTACTCAAGCTGTCTGGCTCCTATAGCTGTATTACTAAACCATGTCAGAGTAATGTCCAAGCATCCCTCTCAAAATGTTTGGAGGACTGTTTGATGTACGGCAGGGTTCACAGCATTCATCACATTGGTTACGTGATCATTGCTTTTTGCTGTTCAGGGGCACGTGCACAATCTTAATCTTTGATTACTTTATTTTATTTTCAAATGTGGCGTTACTTTCAGTGTTTTTATGATGTGAATGAATTAGGAAAGACAATTAAGCATGACTTACGACCACGAACTTGTTGGGTTCAAATAAAACAAAGCTTGAGATGCAAGACCACATCGTCTTTTATTCCAACTGGTTGAAAATTTAAGTATTTAGAATAGTGCCTAAACCTTCTTTGGGTGAGGTCAGGTTGCAGGAGTCAAGCTCCCAGCAAACATGAAGTCACACTTTCTTTTTCATAGCACTTGAGCATAAGTACTAGGCAATAAAAAATTGAAATTACCTACTCACTTTTTATATGTAGCACTCGAGAACTAACAAATTTGCAAACCATGCAAAGCATAGATTTACGGAATCATATGATAAAATTACACCTGGTATTCAATATTTTTGTGTAGCTATCACAACTGTGGTGTCACGAATTCCATGGAGCATTTTTTTCGCACCTAAATTATCATTTCAGATATAACAAATGCATAAAACACAGAAAAAATATTTTCACTGTACCTGAAGAAATGATTCTGGTAAAAGCTTTATTAGCTAGATTGACTTGACAACCAGTTAACACGCCATTATAATCAAGACATTGTGGCGAATGTTTATTGATGTTATGTAAGTAGGATATTTTTGCTGTTTCAGGACATTTGTGCACTGATGATGACTTTTGCGTAGGAAGTGAGTCATCTGTTTTGTTTTCATAAAACTTCAGTGAAAGTTTCTCGAGAGAAAGGCTTTTTAAAACTTGGCAGCATGACACCAATGAGGGATGGTTAGCCCATATCATTTCATTATGCATGCGTGTACAAGAGTCTAGTTCACTGCTAATGTACGTGCCTTTTCCAATGTGCTGTCACACAGCTAGGAGCTTTTTTTGATGTAACATAGACGAGATGTGTATTCACTGTCAGGAAGTTGGGCTATGTGTCAATCAGATTAAAAGAAGATGGTCACTGGGTAGACCTACAGTAACGCCTAAAGCAAGTTTTACAGTGTTGCAACCAATATCTGCCTTGAATGTCATGCATATACATTCCAAATATTGCATGCTCATTGGAAGGTAGGGCTTGGTGGAATTATGTCCGTCCACATTGGCTTTCTCTATCTGTTGACACTAAACATGACATGAGTGATGCAACCAGCAGCTACAAAAGCAGGAGCAGCAGTGAATAGCGTAGTAATCTCTGGAGTATGAATACATTCCACCCAACGCTGAACCATGCAATGAACACAAGCCTACAACTTTGTCTTTTCCAAGGCAGCAGTATACTCAATGGCATGAAAAGATCCTCAGAAACGTCGGTGAATCAAGTGGTTGGACCTGCAAAGTATCCAGCAATGTCACAATGTGACTGAATCTTGAAGTGCTGCAAAGCATTCGACACAGGTGGTATGTACAATCACGTGATGCCATACACCTTATGTTATCTGCCTGGGGAAGCCTTTGAATTTCCAATATATTTGGGCATGAAAGACAGTCTAGTTGTGCCAATATGCCTGATTGGGCTTGCAAGTGGTCATAAATAGTCAGTTCTTGGGTCACAGCATGTGTTGAAGCAAATATGTCTCATTTTATTGGCAAACGACTCTGCACCACTGGAAGTCTAGAAGCGTCGAAGCTTATAATTCTTGCAGACGGCAGAATTTGTTGCCACATCAACCAGGTGCGACTTTTTTAAGGTTTATATTTCTGTGCGACAGGTGAACATGTTGATTGAGCTATGTGACAGGGCATCAATCACAATGTTGACAGCTATGATATGTTTCGGATATGTTTGATCTATGTAACCCAAAATCTATGTTACCCAAAATCTATGATATAAATGTAACCCAAAATCAAAACAAAAAAATTGATCACTCGGGTAGTACGTACGATATTAGCCGCAACTGTTTGTTCTATTACTCGACGAATACTCGCACACTACGGCGAGCGGTTGATTAAGATGCAGGTGACAGGTATGAACAAGAAAGCACTCGTACAGAAGAACAGTAACTTATACTCACAAGTGTAATCCGCCTTGTCGCTAGCATTGCTGAGGCATTCTCATTCTCTTCCCGAAACCCGGAAGACAAAATCAGCGTTGCCAGGTCTTAGTAAGGGAGCGTCGAGGAAATCGGACAAAATCGCTCGAAGTGTGGACAGGGAGGTGTTTACTCACAACAAAACCGAAATTGCTTTCAAGCCTTCCTAACAAAAGTGATCTTTAACACTAAGAAAGGCAGAGATGGTGTAGTCAACCAGCAAATGTCAAAATCTACTGTCGCTCAGCTTAGCGAGTTGGTATCACGACCGAGATTGTGGTTGGTGCAAAAGACTCCGAAACGAATATTTTCTTAATAAAGTATGATGCATTCTCAAGTTTTTGTGCAACATTAGCTGGCCGAATAACCAACAAAGCAAGCGTACTACTTCTTCATCATCATCATCATCATCAGCCTGACTACGTCCACTGCAGGACAAAGGTCTCTCCCATGTTCCGCCAGTTAACCCGGTTCTGTGCCTGCTGCTGCCAATTTATACCCGCAAACTTCTTAATCTCGTCTGCCCACCTAACCTTCTGTCTCCCCCTAACCCGCTTCCCTTCTCTGGGAATCCAGTTAGTTACCCTTAATGACCAGCGTTTATCCTGTCTACGTGCTACATGCGCTGCCCATGTCCATTTCCTCTTCTTTATTTCAACTATGTTATCCTTAACCCCCGTTTGTCCCCTAATCCACTCTGCTCTCTTCTTGTCTCTTAAGGTTACACCTACCATTTTTCTTTCCGTTGCTCGCTGCGTCGTCCGCAATTTAAGCTGAACCCTCTTTGTAAGTCTCCAGGTTTCTACTCCGTAGCTAAGTACCTGCAAGATACAGCTGTTATATACCTTCCTCTTGAGGGATAGTGGTAATCTACCTGTCATAATTTGAGAGTGTTTGCCGAATGTACTTCATCCCATTCTTATTCTTCTAGATACTTCAATCTCGTGGTTAAGCTCTGCGGTTATTATCTGCCCTAAGTAGACATAGTCTTTTAGAACTTCAAGTGCACTATTACCTATCTCGAAGCGCTGCTCATTTCCGAGGTTGTTGTACATTACTTTCGTTTTCTGCAGATTAACTTTAAGACCCTCCTTTCTGCTCTCCTTGTCTAACTCTGTAATCATGAGTTGCAATTCGTCCCCTGAGTTACTCAGCAATGCAATGTCATCGGCGAAGCGCAGGTTACTAAGGTATTCTTCATTAACTCTTATCCCTAACTGTTCCCATTCTGGGCTTCTGAAAACCTCCTGTAATCACGCGGTAAATAGCATTGGGGAGATTGTGTCCCCCTGCCTAACACCCTTCTTGATTGGTATTCTGTTGCTTTCTTTATGAAGCATTATGGTAGCAGGTGATCCCCTGTAGATTTCTTCCTTAATGTTTATATATACTTCATCTACGCCCTGATTCCGCAGTGTCTGCATGACGGCTGACATTTCTACTGAATCAAACGCCTTCTCGTAATCTATGAGGGCTATATATAGTGGTTGGTTATACTCTGAGCATTTCTCTACTACCTGATTGATAGTATGAATGTGGTCACTTGTTGAGTAGCCTGTTAGAAATCCTGCTTGTTCCTTTGGTTGATTGAATTCTAATGTTTTCTTTACTCTGTTGGCAATTACCTTTGTAAACAGCTTGTATACTACAGAGAGCAAGCTGAAAGTGAAAACTGAGCATGAAAGCGTCAAGTACAACAGGCAAAATAGAACTGGCAGAGCTTTCAAAGTTGATTAATAGGCGTAAAGTATGCGATGTAAGAAGGTATACCATGGAGAGAATTGAACACGCTCTGAAAAACGAAGGAAGCGTCAAAGCAGTGAAGAGGAAACTTGGAATAGGCAAAAGTCGGATGTATGCACTAAGGGACAAAGAAGGCAAAATAACTACCAATATGGATAGGATAGTTAAAATAGCGGAGGAGTTTACAGAGATCTGTACAGCAGCCGAGACAACCACGACCTTAATACTATAAGAACTAGCAGTAACCCAGATGACAGCCCACCAGTAATGATAGAAGAAGTCAGAAAAGCTTTGGAGAGCATGCAAAGAGGCAAAGCTGCTGGTGAGGATCAGGTAACATCAGATCTGCTGAAAGATGAAGGACAGATTGTGTTAGAAAAACTAGCCACCCTGTTTACGAGGTGTCTCTTGGCGGGAAGGGTACCAGAGTCTCGGAAGAACGCTAACATCATCTTAATACCTAATAAAGGAGATGACAAGGACTTGAAGAATTACAGGCCGATCAGCTTGCTCTCTGCAGTATACTACTTCTTACGACTGTGCTAAACTTGCGTTGCGTGTCACACGGACACCTATCATAGCGGTGGGGTTAAGACGGTTGCTATCTGCGCATCGCAATATCCGACTCTAAGGCCGTGAATTATCTGACGGCTGCGCAAACGTTTCCGTGATTCTTCACCAAACACAACCTGAGGGGCCTTATCACCATTGAATGACAACATTACAAAACATCAGCAAGAAAATTCAGGCGATCCTCACAAATTGCGAAAACGAGCATCAGCTGATCTGATTGCAGCATATATTTCATTTCATGATGCCGAATTTTCGGGCGGTATGCAGCTGCAGTAGTCTTGAACTCGACATTAATGAAAAGCTACGGTTGTACTTGCGAGAATGACGCGTAACTACCAAGCGAGAATGACGGCCGTAAAGAGGCGAGGAAGGGTACAATGTTTGTCCTAATTAAATTCAATGGTAGTATAAGGAGCTTGACGTTGCCATATTGTTGGGTTCAAACTATACAGTTCAATTAAATGAGACCGGTTCAACCATACCGTGGGCTCGACACTTCAACCAGGAATAAACACTGGCTACGCCCTTGAAAAGGTGATCCAGCATGGTCACATGTGTGTGTACTTTTAATCTCGGATACACCTCAATCTGAAGGCGACATACACCAGACCGCGTGAACACAATACGGCCGCTCGTAAAATACAACAGTACACGGGCATGCCTTAGTAAGAAATGCGCAAAGCCATAACAGTCCACGTATACGTCCGTCCGCTATTGACAGAGTCCTAACAACATTGCATGTATACAGTCTGGAAAAGTACCAGACTATGCTACCAGCAAGCGTATAAGCAAAAACATCGCAAAAATAACGAGGACTAATGACGAGTGTGCACAACACGAACGCTAATATTCAACATTTTTGATAGCCTAACCGCTAAAGAAAGATCTTCATCGGTGCAAAGCGATAGGTCAGATTATTACTTGGGTATTTAGGACATAGCAACGAACCTGCTTCTTTTCGTTGCAACAATATTATTGCACACTACATTATCACTGTTTCATATATTAAACCGAGGAGCCGCCACATCAGTATGGGATGCTTTATTGAGGGCTCTGATGACAAAGAAACAAACAACGATTAATTTTGCGTATAGCGATTCATTCAACCCTTATATCAATGTTTTACGAGTGCGTTTAGCTTGGCAGACCACAAAAGAAGGTCTGAGTTACTGTTTCGTTTTTTTCTTGCTTTGTAAGCCCCACAATACCTTTCAGGTCGTTTTGAAAATTAACTTGTGGCGAGTCAGATACAAAATATGCAATTTAAAGTAATAATTCATCAGAATTCCAGTGCTTGTCTTGTCTTTTTGCTCCATGTGGTTTCAATAATATAAACGACCCCCCGCCCCGCCCCATTCCTCAACGAGTGAGGCGGCTTCTGCGCACAAATGTGCGAAACTAGGTTTCCTGCGCCATACTAAAGAAACAATGTAGATTATGCCATGCTGCACCAGATTCCCACGTGTGACAGTATGTATCAGTGGTAATAGCATTACTCGTCTAAACATTTGCCGCTTGATTTCGAGGCCACCAATCTCACAGCCATGCACCAAGGATTATTGAAATAATTGAACAGTGCTGGCACGCAATATGTACTATACTGCATGCAGCCAGAAACCAGATGCAATATTTAATCACCCAGAGGTGGAAATTCAGTTGTAGTGGAGAAGTTGTGCGCAAGTTTCGATGACTATAGAGCCGTACAAATTTTTTGAAATGGTGCTGTAATAGCAGAGTTAAACGCGTTTGATTATCTAAGCGCAGCAATCACTGCTTTCGTTTTTCCTTTCACTACCTTCCGTTGGTACTTATCCATAAGCCGTTTGGCTCTCTTGCAGAGCACGGCCCATGGCCGTGCTCGGCAATTGCCGAGATTGGCCGTGCAGATTGGCCATGCTTTTGCCGAGCACGGCCAATCTTGCACGGCATACATCATCGATGACATGCTGCTCCTAACACTGTCTTGTTACGGCTGCCGTGACTTCGCCCTCTGTCAACTGTGTGATTGTTGGCGAATCGCTGTTGCTGTGCCAGCCGGCGCTTATACTAATCGTGCCGGTATTCACCCGCTACGGACCACAGTACCTGCTTTGAAAGCACGCGCATGCACGCGAGCATCAGGACAAACAAGTGGCATGGACATCTTCTTTCAGATTAACAGGAATACATTTATTTATTTATTTATTGTATTTATTTATTGTATTTATTTATCGTACCCTCAGGGCCAGAGGCATTGAAGAGGGGAGTGGGTTTACAAAAAATGGATTCAGAAGGAGAGTACAGGGGAGTACAGGATTGAACGTTTACTGAATAATCAATTTTAGCTGATAACAAAGTTAGGACACAAAAGCAGAAGAAAAGAGATCAAATGTACATATTTTAAATAATCTTAGTATACAGTTCTAGCTACAAAACACATCAGAACACGCAAGAACATAAAAAAACGAAAAAGGCACACGTCATAAGTAACCTCAGTTTACAATGTTTGTTAGTGCAGCGCGAAACAGCTGATAATCAGTAATCGCAGCAGTCACTCCAGGAAGCTGGTTCCAGTCTTTGCTGGTGCGTGGGACAAAAGATTCTGAACACGTTCTTGTTTGGCATATCGGTATACCAACTTTGTGCGCATTATCGATGCGAGAGGACACGTAGGACGGTGAAAGAAAAAGATTAGCACGAAGGTGGGGGCTGTTATGGAAGATTTTATGAAAAAGGCACAGGCGAAAAAACTTACGACGCGAAGAAAGGGAAGTCAGCTGCAACGAGTTTTTCATAGCTGTAACGCTCGCTGTTCGATCGTAATCGTGTAGGATAAACCGGGCAGAGTTATTTTGGACCAGTTCGAGGGCTTTAATCAGATAACCCATGCTGGGATCCCAAACTGAAGCAGCATATTCTAACTTACTTCCAACCAAGTTCTTATACATCAGTAGTTTTAGAGAGGCAGGTGAAGAAGAAAAATTGCGACGAAGATAGCCTAACATACGGTTTGCATTGTTAATAATGTTGCTTATGTGAACGGACCAGGTCAGGCAAGAAGTAATGTGCACACCTAAGTACCGGTAGGATGAAACACAATCGAGTAGAACATTATTAAGATGGTTTCTAACACATAGGTGCTTGCTTGACCAATTACAGCCTATTTATTCTGCACGTCACATTAAACTTCTTGAAGTCACGTGCCAGCCCGAAAGGCACGGAAGGATTGTCTCTTGGAATTTGTGCAGCACGGGCGGCTTGTTGCGCTGCCACGTGTAGAATCATTGATCATGCAGTATTTTTCATATGATGCACGTGCTTACTTCAAACGTTTGAAAAAAATTGCAAGGGGTAGTTCAGGGGTCCTTTAAATGGATCGTAGTGGTTGCCGCATTTTAAAATACGGATTGATTTAGTTATTTGCTATTCATGAGGAACAATACAGGGCGGCTGAGAGAAGACTATAGCAAGACACATATGTGCTAAGGAAGCTCTGTTACACCATTGCAAAGCGTAATTTACTAGAAATGGCCTATGTTGACGTTGGGATTCAATTGTAAGCATTCTATTTACAATAGGAAAAAATAGAATAGAAGAACAAGAGGGATCAAAAAGGTCGTTGGCAAGCTGAGAGAATTTCGAAATGCTTTCAACACATGAAAAAATATAAAAATAATACAGTCCAACGTCAATATTGGCATGTGTTGTTTTTCAAAGCTTGAGATTGCAGAGTGGGAAGACTTCAGCAATTTATTTGCGTCTTGAGTAGATGCTAGATGGTGTTGCGATTTGCAGGCTTGATTTTGAAGTGGTTTTTGCAGCAGGTATATGGTAAGTCAGGTGCAAAACAGGCTAATTTGATTCTTTGGGCTCAAGCGCTTCATTTCAATCGAATCCATGTTGTTAGGATGCCGTTTTGTCTTCATTTTATTGGCTGAATGCGGCCTCCACACATCCTATACACATTCCTTGGCTATTCTCATGTCTTGACTCTGAAAATAGCCTCGACCAATCAAGTGTGGCTCCCGTTTATTCTTCTGTTTGATCTCTTCCCTTTTATGGATAGAATGCTTACAAAATAGCCCCTCCGTTTTATTGCACATCTAACTGGAAATAAAACTATTTACTCTTTCTTTATATTTAAAATAAATAATGCTTTGCTGCTGTAGTAATCAACATACGCTATATATAGCATTAACACCCAAATAAATTTTTTTAACTTTTAGTCTTCTGGGTGCGTGAGAAATATTGATTGATATGTGGGGCTTAACGTCCCGAAACCACCATATGATTATGACAGACGCCATAGTGGAGGGCTTCGAGAATTTCTGACACCTGGGTTCTTTAATGTGCACCTAAATCTGAGCACACAGGCCTACAACACTTCCGCCTTCATCGGAAATGCAGCCGCCGCAGCCGGGGTTTGATCCCGCGACCTGCGAGTCAGCAGCCGAGTACAATAGCCACTAGACCACTACAGCGGGGCGCATGGAAAAGAAAAATTAAGAGCGTATCCATAAAATAGGGCTTATTGCTGGTATTTTAATAAATACCCTTTGGGGGGCAACTGCTCGTAAACAGCACAGGAGGTCTAAAATAATTGCGTTCACGTCATCACTCTCGGGGCTTACTTGCATCTTACAATTTCACGCCATTTGCAGCAGGGCGGCTGTGTATCACCTACTGAACATTTGCGAAACCACCTTTGTGCGCAAACAGTAGGAGGTCACCCACAGTTCAAAGTAACAGATTTGCCAGAACATCATTTTTTCAGTTTCGAACAGTGTTGACCCACTTGAGACATCTGCTAACATTTGACGGCACGCAAAGATGGATACAAGATTTTTTATGAAGAAGAATAATCATTTGGTATAACATATTTGCTCTTCTTGGGGTACAAAAATAATAACAGGGGGAGGGTTACGGCATTCGGGTCGCCCTTCTGAAATTGGCCGCCCTTCTGACAGAGCACAAGAAGGCTTGAAAAGCACACATAGTGAAGCAATACGTTTGCAAACCACACCACCAAATGTTACCTTAATGAACTCCACAATAAAAAAGTAACTATTAGCAACATGTGCAAGCACAACCGGTCCATTCGCTGACAATCGATGACTGGCAGAAACTACGTGGCTAGTATATAATTGTTATCGCAATGTAATAGACAAAGTAATGCTGTCAACAGCAGCCCCGGCAAGCATTAGTAGCTGCGATGCAGCTTTGAAACTCATGCACAAGGCCAGTTTGTCTGTGCCTGCATTCACAAGGTGCAAAAACTGTTTCATTCTAGCATGGCATGAAAGAGCATGCTGTGATGAGTGCCTATGCTGTGCCACATCTGTATAGAGCGGCGAACATGAACATAAACACGCACTTTATTGTAACCATTAAAATGAGCAACAGATCTAGCCCTTCGTGTCAAGCCACGTGGAAGTGAAATAACATAGGGGGTCGATTTCCTGCAATTCTGTTTTAGCATCCCACTTTCCATATTCTGATCAACATGGCACACAAAAATTTGTTGGCACTGCTGCCCCTATCTGCCACCTCGCGTTGATATGGAAATTCTGCGCCTGCACAGGTGGAGCGCCCCCAGGCTTCAACGTGGCAGGAATGCGCTCGGCGTCTGCTAGATGGCAGCAGATTCTACACAAGGTCTGTACAGTGCTGTTGGGTGTTTCAAAAACACTTCAGTTTCCCAGTTGTTTCTTTTTTAGCCTAGCAAGTGCTGTCGTCCTGCCATGACAACAAGGAATTCCTTTTTTCTCGTGACGTTGACTTGTGGTTTGCATTCCAAGGCTTGTTTTAGGCAGTGTCAGCAATCGCTTGGGCACCAGTGCTAGTACAGAGCGGCTACTTTCAAAATGTCTCGTAAGTGGTTTCTATTCATAGAAACCAGAAAAGCTGAAATCTCGAAGGGACGCTTCCCTTAAAGGCGGAGCTCCTGGTCGTCACTTGCTCTTTAGAGCAGAGCGTTTTTTTTGTGAACTAAAAGCACCTTAACCATATCTGTCTTTCAGTCGGTCTGTGTAGTATCTATTTGATGGATCAATTTATTCTAGCCTCTTAGGTTTGAATGCTCTGTGATCGTCTCCTTAACTTGACACGTTAGGTCAGCAACTCACTTATGAGTTGACTTAGTCGACACTCGCTCGTACTCAAATTAAGCTATGTGCTTGAGTGAGTAAGGGTCAGTAATATTTTAGTGAGCTTGAGGCTGAGCGAGTCTGTTTTAAAAAAAATTTTGGTAGGTCAAAGTGGAGTCCCAGATGCGAAGTATGTATAAGTGGTTTTGAGTGAGCTCTAATTTTTTGCCAACTGATGTTTGACATGAACCAAAACTTGCATGACAGGACAGTGTATGTTATAAAAGGGTTTCATTCAGCAGTTCACTGACATTTGCTTTTTATATGTTTATTTACATTGCTTACAACTGCGTTAGAGAGCCAAGAATCTAAGGTTGACTGTTTTCGAAAAGTCTTCTGTCACTGTCTTTTCGACCACTGATTCACTCTGCACCGACCACTCTTGTCTTCCTCTATTGCTTGCTGCGCCGTCCAGTATACCAAGGGTCCGTCATCCAGTTTCCCTCACATATTGGGCGCGAGGCCCACCACCGGAGGCGCGAGTTCGGAAATCGCTGTGACGTGCAGGGTTGGATCACGTGATCTCGCCTCGCACTGGCAAAGGAAAGCTGGCAGTTGCATGTGTGCTTTTACCGTGACTTCGCGGTGTCTTCATTTTCGAACAGCGCTGTTTTGCTCTGGCTTCATGTGTGTGGACTTCTGCAAACTACACAAGAGGGAAAGACAACAAAATGTACCGGCGGCATGCCACAGTGCGCTACGTACGTGAGGGCACTCTCATGGCCACTTGCAATGCCACTGTAATCTCACTCTTATTGCGGTGTGGTTGTTATTTCGAGCCCAAGGCGTTAACATGAGCACCGACCATTATAGCTCGCATGAAAGCGGAACGTTTAGGTTTCCACACAGGAGCCACGCTCACAACTAAAAATGAATGTGCGAAGAGTTCGATTGTGGATATTTTAAAATAGGATGTAGGTGTGTACATCTGGGGAAGTTGCCGTCATTACATTCAAGAATGTGCGCCGTTGTCCGAATTGTCAGAGAGTTTATATATAGTCTGGAAGTCGGATTCTCATCACTTTATTTTGAATAATTTCAACTTATTGTGGTCTATTTCATGGCTAGTTGCTTCTGTCTGTTCGGCCAGCAAATTGGACGAAACCTTCTTTCCTACATCATACATGTGCCGCTCCAGTTAAAGCTACTTCTTTCGCCGAGTTAACCTAACTGCAGCCTGTGCCGCTCCCTCCCCTCCTCCCCGGCTCTCCTTCCCCATGTGTGTACCCGACCACATGAGTTTCCATCCACCAGTAGCGTAGCCAGGGTGTGAACCTGGCCTGTGCCTCTGCTCCCCCCCCCCATTTTTTCCCTATGTTATATAGCGGCACAGAAAATAGCGGTCGACCATATCTGCTTGCCTAGCTGAGACTCATTCTAGTCAAAGTGGCACCCCCTTCGAAAAAAATTTCTAGCAACGCCCCTGCCATCCGTGACCTCAGCGCACAGGGTTCTTTGTTTATAGATTAAGTCTGTAGAATGGGCCTATAGCTACTGTCACTTACTCCCAGTGTTGTTTTGATCTACAGGCGAAAACTTGGTAAGCTTTGAAAACTGATTCAACCTTTAAAAGCTGCTGTGAAATATCACACAGCTGGTGAATAAAGCCTAAATAAAACTGGACACTCCCTATTTCACTGGAATCTCTAAGCCAACCCCCTCCTCCTTTTTTTTTTGAAGTTGCGTCGTACTATCCACGGTCCTGGCGATAGACATCCGCGGTACTGTCGCCAGGCCAACCAGTGCACGCCGTTGATTCTTTACCTGGCCGAACGCACCTACAAGGGAGAGCCGAAGCGGTACCCAACCCCACGGTGAAAGAAAAACAATGTGGGAAGTAGGAAAGGGAAGGTGTAGTGGTTAGAAAATTTCTTAACTTGGGATTCTAACCCATGCAGGGAAGCCTGAATAGGCCACCTTTGCCATTTGACATTGATGCTCTGCGAAAAAGTGTATTGAGATTTGGTAGGGGCTGTTATTGCTAGTCACGGCACACTGCACATATTGTTCAGTTACTCGTGCCTTTGTACGCTGCCTTATTATGAGTATCAGTATAATCACTGATGTATAAATATTCTTCTGGAAATAATTTAGAGCAGTGTATGGCATTTCTGCTTCCCTAAAAACTAACTACATTGTGCACCAGTTTTTTTCACCACATGTACTCTTCGGTTTCAGGAATCTCCCAAATCCCCAAACAGATCCATATATAAAATCGCCCAAACAGATCCGTATATAAAATCGCAGAGTCTGTCAAATGATTCGACAGGCACAGAAAATGCTAATATGGACTTTATTATTGTTGGCTCAGTGCTGGGGTGGTTCAAAGTACCAGTCTTATTGAAATAGCAGTGCTCAAGTATACACTGCACAGTTTAGGTGATGTCGAATGGTTTATACATATTTTGTTCCTAAAGTTAATCCTTTATATTTATACTGCTCCAAATTTGAAATCTAGTGATAAAAATTGCACATTTTGTTCCCCATAACCTGCTTGAAATATACATTTTAGTGCTCCGAAAGTAATACTTTGCTGCTGCAAAAATTTCTCCAAATTGTATTTCGGCTGTTGCACCCCTGATCTTGTTAAACAGTAGCTTTCAGTGACGCTGTGTGCACTGAGCAAACAAGTTTGATTGTCGCACATTCTTTTCGCATTTCTTCTGGTGCCCCCGTAATCTAACATGTACCTACCAGTCTGAACAATATAAGTGTTGTCGCATGACAGAGGAATCTTGTACACTACTCCTGTAACACAAGTAATGGAAAAGCTTCGGTGTTTCTAACCACATTCACCTTTATTTTGGGTATTGCCTTTGGTCCCGAGCTTAACAAGTGTACAAGTGCTGCCCAACTTTCAGAGAGCCGTACATACCGCTGCCGCATCATATCTGGATGCGACACTCCTAATTGTGCGCCATCTTGTGAACAAGTTCAACAGGTGTTGTGTATTTTCATGTACTAATAAGAACTTGTATCAATAAAGAAATTGAACGTAGGGCAGCAGGCTAAAGCGGCTTTCATGATCTCTCTCACAGACTTCTCATTTGCTGAAACGTTTGATCCATCTCGCCAGCTTTTTGCAGAATCTAGTGACCGCATAATCTGGAAACACTGCTGTAAGGAACCGGTGGATCTGAGCATGAACACTGCTCAACACCTTGTGCACACATGACTTTCACACATCCTCCTTTAGTAAAGATGCATCCAATTTGTCTTTGATCACTTTGGAATAGGCTGATTTGTAAGGCAAAAGAAGCTTTTGCGACCTGGGTCTGTACTGCCAATGCACATGCATTGGGCAGAGGTGAGACATCTGCGCATATTACGCATTTTTGATACATTTCCGTTTTCTTGCACCAAGCTGCTCTAAAAGCATAAAAATAAAGAAAATTGCACCGAAATGCTTCGAAACAGCCTCGAAAGCTAGCATTTTGATGCCAACCTCAGCATCAGTGCAGAAAAAAAGGCGACTTTGATTATTAGGGCACGCCCAATGGTGTTTTTATATGCGAAGCATTTCTTGGCAAACTTCAGCGACTTTGAGCGTATCTATCTATCTATCTACCTATCTATCTATCTATCTATCTATCTATCTATCTATCTATCTATCTATCGATCTATCTATCTATCCACTTACGACTTTTAGCTATCCTGCCCGTTTGGATAATGGTATCAATACGAAACTTGGTATGACATAACATGACTGTATGACTAACATAATGGACTAGTCATCACATGAAAATGATGACATTTATGTCATGACTGTCATGATTTATATTTCATGGTTCTGCAGCTCTTGCGGTAGTTTCGTTCACATGGCATGTTGCGAAACTGGTATGGTATAACGTGACTGCATGAAGAACACAAGCGATCACAAAATCATGACATGCGTGTCATGTAACAACATGACTACATGTCACACTCATGATGGGCTCGCGGCCATTTTGCTAGCTTTGCATATAACAAGTTTGGTATGACGGGGCGTGAATGGATGACGAAGGTATGTGACTGGTACAAGCATGGTAATCATGAGATGCGTGTCATGTGAAACATGACTACATGCTACGCTCATGATGCACTCACGGCCGTTTCGCTAGCTTCACATGTCCCAAATTCAGTATTACGTGACGCGAACGGACAACACAGGTAAATGACACGTCCAAACATGATGATCAGAACATGAGTGTTATGTAACAACATGACTACGTCCCACACTGGTGATGCGTTCGTGGCCATTCGCTAGCTTCACATATGCCAAATTTAGTATTACATCAAATGAATGGATGACGAAGACATGTGACAGGTGCAAACATGATAATCATGAGATGCGTTTCATGTAAGAACATGACTGCATGCCACACACAAGGCGCCTATACACTTCGACGTGACCCGGTGTGTGTGCGCGCCGGAGTTTGTTTCATTGCGGTACGCTGGCAATGCCACTCCAGGCACCGATATCCCCCTAGTAGATTTCAATGGATCTGCCCACTGACCTCCATTGTGGATCTGCCTGCAATATACTCGCAGGCGCGTGCTGCGTTGCTTTGACGCATGCGCGTTTGAGCGGACACGGCGTCCCTCCGTCACGAAGTGAGGTAGACGCGGTGCCGTCTAATTAACGTCGTAGCTAACGTCGTAGGTGCAAAATGCAGCATGTTGCATATGACGCTGGTGGCCGCCGGGCCGTGCCGACGGACGTTGGTCACGCCGGTCACGTTTCGCTAGCGTGGCGTCGCTGCACCCAACCTGCGCGCGCGTCTACGTTGCGTCGGAGTATATTGGGCCCATCTTGACTTCCTCGCTGCTGTTTCGCTAGATCCACATGTACCAAATTTGGTGTCACGGGAAGTGAATAGACGATGCAGCTAGATGAGACGTTCAAAACGGATAATCATAGTATGCGTTTTATGTAAAACATGACTACATGCTACGCTCATAGCGTTCTTGCAGCCGTTTCACTAGTTCCACATACACAAATGTGGAATTACGTGACGTGAATGGACGGCAAATGTGAATGACACGCCCAAGCATCATAATCTCAATATGGATGTTATGTAAAACATGACTACATGCTATGCTCAAAGCACGCTCGTGGCCGTTTCGCTAGCTTCATATATACCAAAGTTGTGGCTAAGGTACTCGGCTGCTGACCCGCAGGTCGCGGGATCAAATCCCGGCGGTGGCAATTGAATTTCCTATGGAGGTGGAAATGTTATAGGCCCGTGTAGTCAGATTTGCGTGCACGTTAAAGAAACCCAGGTGGTCAAAATTTCCGGAGCCCTCCATTACGGCGTCTCTCATTATCGCATGGTTGTTTTGGGACGTTAAACCCCACATACCAATTGTAGTGGAGCATACGCACCAACACGTATGCGCCTTCGGAAGACAACGAAAAGCCCGTGCTCTGCTTGCGCGAGAGTTTGTGCCGCCTTTGCCATACCTACCATACGCCCACTTTCCGTTGCGACCTCGTTGCCACTTCTCTGCTCGAATAAACGCCATCACATTTGGTGGAGGCTGCTTGGATCCCCAAGCAGACCTGGAGCTCCGCTCTCGCAAGCTGCCTGAAAGACTACCGCGAAACATCACTGACGCAGTCGCCAATCAGCCGGTCCAAGCCCAGCCAGCCCCTTCGGCTGCCCCGTCTACCTGCCCCGGCGCTACTCGCCAGCGGGACCCACCAATCTTCAGCGGAAGTGGTGAGCAAGACGTCGAAGACTGGCTCTCCTTGTACGAACGCGTAAGCGCCAGCAACAAGTGGGACGACGACTCTAAGCTCGCCTACGTTATCTTTTACTTGGCAGACGTAGCTAAGCTTTGGTTTACCAACCGCGAAACCGCCATCGCCAACTGGTCCTCCTTTAAAACCCTCGTAACTGAAGCGTTCGGCCGACCAGATGTCCGCAAGCTCCGCGCTGACCAGCGTCTGCGTCACAGAGCCCAGCAGCCTGGCGAAATGTTTACGAGTTACATTGAGGATGTGCTCAACCTCTGCAGGCGTGTTAACCCATCTATGCCCGAAGAAGAGAAAATTCGGCAGATTCTCAAGGGCATCGAGGATGGTGCATTCCAGATGTTGCTAGCGAAAAGCCCGACCTTGGTGGCAATCCTCGTAAGCCTGTGCCAGAGCTTTGATGAATTACGCCGTCAGCGTTCCATCGCCCGACAGAGTGTCTCACCAACAGATTTGATCTCGGCTGTCGCACTCGCAAATGCCAACGTTCGCCAAGAAAGTCTGTCCAACCACATCAAAGACTTCATCAGGGAGGAAGTCGCCCGACAGCTCTCCCTGCTGCCGCATAGCGACGCGCCCACCGCAAGTCTGCCTTCGACACTGCAGCAGGCCATACGCACTGAAATTTGCGATGTCCTACCTACAGTGCAGGCCCCTTACGCATGCACTTCAGCAGCATCTATTCTCTCAGCTGTCAGCTACGCAGCGCCTGTACCATCTTCACCTCTCAGCTACGCAGCTGTGGTTGCGCGACCCCCACCGCATCCAGTATCCTTTTCGGCTCCACCTCCTCCGGCAGCGCCTCCGGTTTACAGGCCCTCATCTCGCTTTTTCCGTCCATCTAATGAGTGGCGCACCCATGACAACCGTCCTATCTGCTTCGCGTGTGGCATCTCTGGCCACATTGCCCGCTACTGCCGCCGCCGTCCCACACCTGCGTACGCATCCTTTGGAACTCCTACCTATGCGTCGCAGCAGGCCACCACGTCTGCATACGAACAGAGGCCCTCTGACTCGGATCTTCGCCCATCAACTTCTCGTTTCTCATCTCCTCGTCGCCGATAGCCATCTCCTATGCGTCGTAGACCACCTCCTGAGGAGGGAAACTAATCAGTGCAGTTCCAGAGGCAAGAACTGCAACTTCTGCGCAATTATCAAAGCCTCCATTTTCGCCGCAAAATGTTGTTGATGTCAATGTTGAGGGAGTCGCCACACAAGCGTTAATTGATACTGGGGCCACCGTTTCTGTGACGAACGCAAAAGTTTGTCGCAAACTGAAGAAAGTGACCACATCTGTCTGTGGCATCGTGCTGTCCACGGCTAGCGCGCAACGCATTCATCCCTCGGCTGTGTGTACGGCGCGCGTCGTCATCCAAGACGTTTTGTACATCGTCCAATTTTTTGTACAACCATCTTGCTCTCATGACCTCATCCTGGGTTGGGATTTCTTCTCAGGTCATGAAGCTACCATCGATTGTTGCCGTGGGGAAGTGTCCCTAGTGCCAAGTTGTCAATTTCCATCGCCCGACCATTCACCAATGCTCTGCAAACTCATCGCTGACGACGACATCACCTTGCCTCTGGAAGCTTCAGTCCTATTAGCCTTTCATGTGTGGCGCAACCTGACGCAACGGTGGTGTTTACGCCATCCCCTGTTTTTACTGAACGCAAGGGCATCGTGCTCCCATTTGCCGTTCTTACAATTGCGTCTGGTTTAACCGTAATGCTGGTTACCAACCACTGCAACTACCCCATTGGCTTGCTTCGTGGTGAAACGTTAGGATATGTGCAACCTGTCAACCATATCAATGATATTATTCTTCCCGACGAAACGCCATGTCACATTGCCGCAATCACTCAGTCGTCTGAGCCATCAAGCTCGCCAGCCTTCGACAATGCCATTGACGCAGACCTTCCCCCCCTCGCATCGCAGCCAACTTGTTGCTCTCCTTAACAAGTTTCGCTCTTCTTTCGACTGTCAGAAACCTGCTTTGGGCCGCACCACGACTGTCACTCATACTATTGACACCGGCTTACATTCGCCTCTGCGACAGCGTCCTTACCGCGTTTCTGCCGAAGAGCGCCACGTCATTACGGAGCAAGTAGATGACATGCTTAAACGTGGAGTCATACAGCGTTCTCAAAGCGCTTGGTCGTCACCCGTGGTTCTGGTAAAGAAAAAAGATGGCACCGTTCAATTTTGCGTGGACTATCGCCGCTTAAACAGGATTACAAAGAAAGACGTCTACCCGCTACCACGAATAGACGATGCTCTTGACTGTGTACAAGGCGCCGAGTACTTCACATCCTTGGATCTGCGTTCTGGGTATTGGCAGGTGCCAATGGCTGAATGTGATCGCCCTAAAACAGCCTTTGTAACGCCGGATGGCCTATATGAGTTCAAAGTCATGCCATTTGGGCTCTGCAACGCGCCTGCGACGTTTGAGCGCATGATAGATACCATATTGCGGGCCCACAAGTGGAAAACTTGCTTTTGTTACCTTGATGACATCGTAGTCTTTTCAGCTGATTTCCCGACACATCTTCGTCGTCTCCACGAGATTCTGACGTGTCTAGCTTCTGCAGACCTACAACTTAACACCAAGAATTGCCACTTCGCCGCCCGAAAACTAACCATCTTGGGACACGTCATCACAAGAGACGGTGTTATTCCGGACCCCGATAAGCTTCGAGCTGTCGCTGACTTCCCAATGCCCACATCACTGAAAGCCCTAAGAAGTTTCGTTGGTCTTTGCTCTTACTTTCGTCGCTTCGTGCGCAACTTCACGTCCATCATCGCACCTCTGACTTGTCTGCTTTCCAACAGCAAAGGTATATCTGCATGGTGACCTGCATGTGACGACGCATTTCACCAGCTGCGCCGCCTGCTGACCTCGCCACCTATTCTTCGCCACTACGACCCCACTGCTGCCACAGAAGTTCACACTGATGCAAGTGGCGTTGGTCTTGGCGCAGTTTTGGCACAACGGAAAGGCACCCAAACCGAATACGTAGTCGCTTATGAAAGTCGCGTTCTTAAGAAGGCTGAATTGAATTACTCCGTGACAGAGAAGGAGTGTTTGGCCATAATCTGGGCGCTTACGAAGTTTCGCCCGTACCTTTACGGCCGTCCTTTCGACGTCGTCACAGACCACCACGCTCTATGTTGGCTGTCCACCTTGAAAGACCCGTCCGGACGTCTGGGGCGTTGGGCACTTCGTTTGCAGGAATGCGACATCCATGTCGTATGTCTTTCCGGTCGCAAGCATGCGGACGCCGATGCACTTTCCCGATCGCCATTAACACCAGGTGTGGCTTCTCTGTCACCCCCTTTTACCACCTTGTCACCACTCGACACCACTGACAAGCTTTCGGAGCAGCGTAAAGACCCATACCTTGCCTTGTTAGTCGACTACCTTACCGATCCATCTGCTGTCCCTTCCACGAGAGCGCTACGCCGGCAAGCAGCCCACTTTTCCTTACGAGACAACATTCTGTACCGCCGCAACTACATGCCTGGTGGTCGGAAGTGGCTCCCTGCTGTCCCAACTCATATGCGTTCTGACATCTGCATGAATTTCCATGAAGATACCCAAAGTGTTCATGCAGGTGTCCTGAAAACCTACGAAAGGCTGCGCCAACGATAGCACTGGCAAGGAATGTATCGTTTTGTGCAGAAATACGTTCAGTCTTGCACCACTTGCCAACAGAACAAGACACCTCCGCGGCACCTTACTGGCATGTTACAGCCGCTCCCGTGCCCGGCTCGCCCATTCTACCGCGTGGGTATAGACCTCTATGGCCCCCTACCATATAGTAGCTTTGGAAACCGGTGGATTATTGTCGGAGTCGATCATCTGACACGCTACGCTGAGACTGCAGCTCTACCGGCAGCGACCGCCCACGAAGTTGCACTCTTCATTCTCCGCAGCTTCATTCTACGCCATGGTGCTCCACGGGAATTACTCAGTGATAGGGGTCGAGTGTTCCTGTCGGAGGTCATCCAAGCTATCCTCGCTGAATGCAACATTATCCACCGGAAATCTACTGCATACCATCCACAGACAAATGGTCTTACTGAGCGGTTCAACCGCACACTCGGCGACATGCTGAGGATGTACACCTCCTCTGACCACACTAACTGGGACGCTGTATTGCCCTTTGTTACCTTCGCTTATAACACCGCGACGCAAGCGACTACCGGTTTTCCCCCGTTCTTTCTATTGTACGGCCGCGAACCTTCCCACCCACTCGACACTATACTCCCGTACCGCCCTGACGCATCTGAGTGCTCCCCGCTTTCGGAAGTCGCCAGATACGCTGAAGACTGCCGTCAGTTGGCTCGCTCTCTGACAAGTGAGGCTCAAGGTCTACAAATGACTCGACACGACGACGCTCACCACATAGCTCCTACATTTCGTGCTGGCTCCCTTGTGTGGCTTTGGGTGCCACCGCACGTTCCTGGCCTGTCTTCTAAACTTCTGGCCCGGTACCATGGTCCGTACCGTGTCATTGACGCGACCTCCCCGGTGAATTACATCATAGAGCCATTAACACAATCACCAGACTTGCGCTGTCGAGGACGCGAGGCTGTCCACGTCGACCGTCTCAAGCCCTACTACGACCCCCTCATTGTGCCTACTCCTTGAGTCGCCAGGATGGCTACCGTTCACCCCGGGGGTATTGTAGTGGAGCATACGCACCAACGCGTATGCGCCTTCGAAAGGCAACGAAAAGCCCGTGCTCTGCTTGCGCGAGTGTTTGTGCCGCCTTTGCCAGACCTACCGTACGCCCACTTTCCGTTGCGACCTCGTTGCGACTTCTCTGCTCGAGTAAATGCCATCACACAATCAATACTTAGATTTGCCAAGCAAGTGATTAGACGCAGAGAAGTCTTAGTTGCCAGTTGATGCACTAACAGAACACGAACATACTAACATACTACTGACTCATTTTAATAAATAGATAACAAAATTCGTCAGATTTTTGTGCGTGCTGTAATATCGGGCAAATTTTTTTTCACAAAGCCCTACAGTATGTAGGCAAATACTAGGTAGTTTTGTTGAGCGAAAAGTATGAAATAACTTGCTTTGTGCAACTTTGACACTTTATGATTTTATTTGACTCAGTTTCGGGTTCTGCTTCTGCTTCGGCTCCGGCTTCTACTTCGGGTAATTGGCTGACACGTGCCTTCTCTTGTCATTTGAGACCTCGCATTCATGGTACATTTGCATCCAGTAGAGCACATTGTGCCGGACCTTCCACACTGAAATGAAAAAGATATACTCAATATTTACAATAGTATTACGCTGAACGTTGACTGACATTCAATGCAAGCTACAGAAGCTCAAACTAATAGTAAGAACGTATTCATGTTGCCCCTCCCTGAATGATTGATTGACATGCGGGATTTGACGTCTCAAAACCACCATATGATTATGAGAGACGCCGTAGTGAAGCGCTTCGAAAATTTTTACCACCTGGGGTTCTTTAACGTGCACCCAAATCTAAGCACACGGGCCTACAGCATTTTCGCCACCTGCATCGGAAATGCAGCTGCCACCGGCGGGATTTTATCCCGCGACCTGCTGGTGGTCAGCAGCCGAGGACCTAAGCCCCTAGACCACCGCGGCGGTGCTGCCCTTCCCTGTCTTCATCAAGGTTCCGCACTGCTTTTTTTTAATATGCGTTGCACCCTGAGGTGCGGTTTTGAAATAGTGTGCTTTTCATTGACCATTTGTTTGTCTTTATTTTTTGTTCAATACGTCAATGATTAAAACCACCCAAAGCATCAGACTTAAGCTTTTGCGTAGCAGTTTATTGCACAAAAAAGTTGCAAATACAGTGTCACTAAATGGCAGCATGAATCCGTCACAAAACTTTCATACAGACAATGTAATAAAGAGGGAGACTGGAACCTTAATGCTGAGAATTACACATGCTATAATAAGTAGTTTTTACAATTTGCATAAAACAAGATTAAGTATTATTTTAAACAGATTCATCAAGTGCTTTAATGGAGACAAAGATTTAGCACTGACGCTTAGAGGCATACTGCTTTTCCGAACTGTTTGTTAAAAAAGAATATATAGTAGACTACACTACAGCCTATAAAGTGGACTGCACTCCTAGATACAGCGATGACGTAGTGGTTATAGCAAAAGGTCTGTGGCTGGAATTTCAGGGTGAGGAAGGCATTGCATTGCCAGAGGAGAGTTGTCTGTAAAATTTGCCGAACGCAGTAGTTTACGGATCTTCAATACCTTCGACCAAAAGCGAGTGAACCTGTAGTGGACATGGAGGAGCCCTAATGGCGAAAGTAAAAACGGCAACGACTATATACTAAGCGCACACCTAAGTAGTGTGCAGAATGTAGATATGCTTAGGAAGATATGATGCAGTGACCTCTCGAATTCGTCTAGAGTTGAAGAAGGAACGAGAAAAACTGATACTCAAGAAGCACTGGGAGGGAAAGTACAGGAACTCAGTCTTGCTTAAGAACAGATAATCAGCTATTATTGAGGAAACCAGCCTTACCATTGACGCAATCAATGATAATATGACGACTGTCATTATGGAGTTTGCAGTGGAAGTTGGCGGTACGTTATTTAAACAGAACACAAGCAAGCAGTCCTAGGACATGAAGAACCTCATTAGGAAGCAGCAGAGCATGAAAGCCTCAAATACAACAGACATACTAGAACTGGCAGAGCTTTAGAAGTTTATTGATAGGTGTAAGGTATTTGGTGTAAGTAGGTACAACCTAGAGATAATCTAACATGCACTAAAGAATGGAAACAGCGTCAAAACGAATTATTGATATGTGAGGTTTAACTTTCCTAAACCACTATGTGATTATGAGAGACGCCGTTGTGGAGGTCTTCAGAAATTTCGACCACCTGGGGTTCTTCAACGAGAACACAAATCTGAACACATGGGCCTACAGCGTTTTCACGTCCATAAAAAATGCAGCCGCCACAGCTTAATTTGATCCAGCGACATGCCGGTCTCCAGCCGAGTACTTTAGCCACTAGACCACTGCGGTGGGGCTCAAAGCGGGGAAGAAGAAACTTAGTATAGCCAAAGCCATATGTACGCACTAAAGCACAAGGAAGGCAAATTACCAATATGAATTGAATAGCTAAAAAGGCGGAGGAGTTTTACACATATCTGTACAGTAGTCGGGACAACGACGACTACATTGGAAGAACTAACAGTAACCCAGTCGTCCTCTCACCAGTAATTACAGAAAATGTCAGGAAAGCATTGGAGAGAATGCAAAGAGGCAAAGTTGCTGATGGAGATCAGGTAACATCAGATCTGCCGAAAGATGAAAAAAAGATTGTTTTAGGAAAACTAGCCACACTGTTTACGAAGTGTTGTCTTACTGAAAGGACACCAGAAGCTTGGAAAAGTGCCAACATCGTCTAACCAATCAGAAAAGGAACAATTAAGGCTTGAAGAATTACAGGCCGGTCAGCTTGCCGTCCGTTGTATACAAGCTATTTACAAAAGGTGAGGCCAACTAAATTAAGCCAACATTAGAATTCAATTAACCAAAGTAAGAAGCAGGATTTCGAACAGGCTTTTCAACAATAGACTACATTCGTACTATCAATCAGGTAATAGAGAAATGCTCAGAATACAGCCAGCCACTACACATAGCCTTCAAAGATTAAGAGAAAACGTTTGATTCAGTTGAAATGTCAGCAGTCATGCAGAGACTGCGGAATCAGGGGGTCGGCGAAACGTATATAAACATTCTGGAAGAAATATAGAGCGGATCAACTGCCACATTAGTGCTACATGAAAAACAAAATAATACCAATAAAGAAGGGTGTAAGACAAGCGCATATAATCTCCCACTGGTTCACTAAAAGTTACCTAAAGAGAATATGCATGGTGAAATTCGATTAGGGTGGCATGTTGCAGCTTCTCTTATTAGCCATTTGTATCGAGTGCTCGGGCAGTAATGAGCACTCGCGGTTTATGATCAGGATCGTTTCTATCAACGACACGCGACAGACATCGACTAAGACAGCCTTGATGGTATGATAAACTATCGCTCACCGTACTACTGGTTTATTGGAAGTGTTGAAAACTAACACGTCTATCTCTTTCACCAGAAGTCTTATAGATCTGGTGCTTTTCTCCAGTATAAAAAAAATGAAATTGTAAATCTTGGCTTCATATGCATGATACATGACTCTAGTGACTTAATATAACTAATGTCATCATTAGCAACATTATGAGCCTAATGAAATAGATAAAAACATGACGAGGTAGTGTGAATGAAAGTATAACTTTTCCTTTGCATACAGAGAAATATCAATGGGGAATAAATTCTATAATTCGTGTTAAAAGGGCACAAAAATAGTAAATAATAGGTTTTCTCACATGACCGAAACACTTTGCCATCTTTAAGGTAGCCTCCGATCTGCAGAAAATAATGAGAACAGAAAAAACATGAGCAGTTTAGTACTTGAAACGCTTAAATTGCAGAGAATGCAACTATTCAAGCTTGTTGTATGTAAGCATTGGCGTGCCCAGGGTTTCCTTTCATGAGTTTCAAGGAGGGGGAAGGCTAAGGTTAGTCGCAGTGCTCCCTTTTTCCTTATCAAGTCAATGTTTTGGGGAAACTTTGCACAACGCTCCCTTTTGTCAATGTACGGGGATGGTTTCGCGCCCCCGTCTTAGCACGATCGCATGTTTATGCATGTAAAGATATCAGTCATACAAGCTCACACTTCTTGATCAATTCAAGGAGCAGTTACCGCGCTTCCCGTGTCATAATAATTACTTCATGCGCAGGTTACTACTGCTATGACGCTAAATTATTTTCACCAATACAAGAAATAGCCATATGTGGTATGTTTGGAAGCTTCGTATTAAATATAGCCTACAATCATCCTAGCACAACCAAGCAAATATTTCAGATAAATATTGATGTCAAGTGTTGATCACCGAAGAAACCTTGAATGCATTTCATAAGTATGTGAATAATTGAACATATTGCTTGTTTTCCTTTACTATGGTTTGTAGTGTTCGTTTATCAGAGCCAATTATGCATAATCTTTTGTAACCTTCGCATAGAGGGAGATAAGCAGGATGAACAGTGGAAGTGTCTCAGATAGGCTGGCTGACGTTTCATAGGAGAATCGTGGAAGGAAGGTCCCTTGTCTTCGTTGGTGTGTTTGTTCTAAGAAGGTTAATTTTTCCGTAATAAAGAGTCTCTCTTTCTCTCTTTAAGGGGCATAGTAGTGACGTTATCTCCTGTGGTGGCGCGTATCCCTGTTGGTAATCGACACCTGGAAATGAAAAACATACCAATCAAAAGAGTGCTGCCCTCACTTTTTTTCAAGTTAGATGCAGTGATACAAAAAGATTTCTTCTCTGGTATAAGCAGAGGAGGGGGGGGGGACGAAAGAATTCACAGCATATCCATGGAGTGAATTATTATGAGTGGGGCCAAGAGTCCATCCGTCCATCCGGTTATCTGTCTGTCCGTCCGTCTGTTTGTCAGTCTGTCTGTTCGTTCGTCAGCGCCATTTGCCCTGTGTAATCTCAACTATATATATACAGAAACCACTAACGCCACCTAGTGATATTATTTCCATGGACACAGAACGCCATCTAGATCAATTTATAAACTAGGGGTGCCTACATAGGTATGATAATACATACAAACGGAGGAAATAAAGACCCACATCCTAAGGAGCCTCATCTTTAAAAAAAGGTCAACAGCAAAATAGGAGCGCTGTGCTACAAAGCGGGAGCCGGTGTACAGACACGAACGAAGGAAAGGCCATCAAACTTCGAAACTGGCAGACGGGTAACGTGTCCAGCCGTCGCTAAGGATTGCTGACAGTAGCGGCATACGCCTATATTGCTAAACACCTATGAATGGAAAGCACAACAACAAAGAAGCTACAAGAAGGGGGAGAAGCAGGCGGCGTGCATTTAATTACCGAATTGTGGACAGTAAGCGATACTGGAGAGGGTCTCTGAAGAGCAAGTGTATAATGGGGAGGTAATTTGCGAAAATAGGTTTTTAGTGGCACCGTATACGTATTTTTTCTCTACTTGGGTACGTCACACCGTGCTGTCACCGACGCACCCGCAAAGTGGTGGTAGGCAAAATACCCACGATGGTGCCTCGACGTGGTACAGTCGCACAGCACTTAGGAAAAGCTTTTTTTTTTGAAGCTTAAAATCCAGCTTACTGTTGTAAGAATAAATGTGGTATGGGCCAGGGATCATCTAGGTAGGTGGTAAACTTTGTGACAAAAAAAGTTGGCAGATACCACGTTCACTGGGAATCAATTGTATGCGAAGTACGAATGAGAAATATAGATACGTCACTTTAAAATCAGGACAACATTACGAGGTGGAGAAAAAATATGCCGTACATGACATCCGTATCATGATTATCATGTTCGAATGTGTCGTTTACCTTCGTCACCTATTCACGACACGTGAAACCAAATTTAGTATATGTTGAGCTAGCGAAACGGCCGCAAGCACGCTATGAGCGTGGTATACTGTCATGTCCTTACATGACACGCGTGTCAGGATTATCATGTTTGCACTGGTCATATATTTTGTAATCCATTGACGTCACGTAACACCAAACTTCCTACATGTGGAGCTAGCCAAACGGCCACGAGCGCATCATGAAGGGCCCAATATACTCCGATGTAGCGTTGACGCGTGCGCACGCTGGGCACAGCCATGCTACGTTAGCAAAACGTGAACACTCTATAGTCTGACGCCAGGCGCGACCAGCGTCCGGCGCGGCTCGAAGGCAAATGGCACAAAATGCAACATGCAGCATTTTGCGCCAATGTGTTACCCAGACAACACTGCGTCTCCCTCTTTTCGGGACGGAGGGACGCCGGATGCGCTGAAATGCGCATGCGTCAATGAAATGCAGCGCAGCGCGCGCCTGCTAGTATACGGCAGGACTGGCGCCTGGCGTGGCAACACCAGCGTGACGCGACCAAATGAACGCCGGCTAGCACGTGCACCGCGTCACGTCGAAATATATTGGCGCCTTGGCTGTGGCATGTCGTCAAGTTCTGCCATTACACACATCTCATGATTATCATGTTTGTACCAGTCACGTATCTTCGTCATCCATTGACGTCACGTAATACCGAGTTCGGCATGTGTGAAGCTAGCGAAACGGCCGCGAGAGCATCATGGGTGTGGGATGTAGTCATATTGTTGTGTGACACGCATCTGATGTTTATCATGTTTGCACCAGTGTCATACCTTCATCATCCATTCATGTACTGTAATACCAAATTTGGTATATGTGACGCTAGGGAAACGGCCGCGAGTGCATCATGAGCGTGGCATGTATTCATGTTGTTACATGGCACGCATGTCATGATTTTTATGTTAGGGTTTGTCGCTTGTGTTCGCCATGCAATCTTCTCATACCATACCAGTTTTGCAACATGCCATGTGAACGAAACCACCGATAGAGGTGCCGGACCATGAATTGTAAATCATGACATTCAAGACATACATGTCATAATTTTCATGTTACGACTAGTCAAATATGTTCTTCGTACAGTCATGTTATGCCATACCAAGTTTGGTATTGATAGTATTGTCGAAATTCCCAGGATAGCTAAATGTCTTAGGTGGCTAGATCGATATATAGTTACACTCAATGTCGCCGAAGTTCGCTAAGAAATGCTTCGCATATAATACTCGCTACTCAGGCTGGCTGTTTATTGTTGTTGTTGTTGTTCTCCTATTGTTAGTGGCGCATACCCACTGTGGGGGATTGGCCAAGAATCGAGTGGTTTTAAAATTTACTGTTTAGATTTGGAATGATGGAGGTTTAGCAGAAAGATTACCGATAGCCTATAGGCAAGTGTGGTGCTTAAAATGCAATGTATACAAATATTTACATAAATTTATTTTTAGAATAGAGCAATCATCTGATTTTATACGTATATAATTAGGTGGACATGTTAAGATAATAAAACTGGTTATTTAGTCAACCTATTAGTTTCATCAATATAGTCCCGGATGGCCGCGCATACTGTGCCATTAGAGAAACCAGAAATGGAAGCTCCAAAAGACAAAATGACAGGCAGAAAAGTCCATACCAAAGCCACGCAAAGGTATTTCTAATAGGGTTTTTCGCAATGTGTTAAACCGCCTGCAGGTCAAAAAGAAATGGTCTATTGTTTCCAGTTCATCACAGAATGCGCACAGTGGCAAAGGTGCCTGAGCAGACCTGTGTTTATAGAAATTTAGATTTGGTACCCGGCAACGCAGCCTTGTGATAGCTACTTCTTGCTTTCGAGTGCGGCAAAAGTCTCTTCGCCAGGGATATAATAAATGGCGATATTCTGTAGAGTTCGTTGGTGCTGAAGCTTTAAAGACTTGCATAAGCATACGTCTGCGGAATCGAGCAGCAGTCACATAAGCGGATGATGGACAGAGCGGTAGAATTGGTTCGCTGATTGACGACTTAGCTAAGGAATCGGCTATTTCATTCAGACGCAAACCTTTATGTCCAGGCACCCAAACTAACCGCACTTTTCTCAAATGCACAGATACTAGTGCACGGAACGCCCTTGTTACATGATTATCAGCACCAACAGAAAGTGCTGCACAGAGAGATAGGGAATCTGTCATTATGACAGCTGATGTAATTGCTGTATCTAACTTGCGTAAGGCAAGCACTACTGCCAGAAACTCAGCCACAAAAACGGGTATGAAATCGGGTAGTCGAAGGGAAGAAATCCAATTTAAAATCGGGCTGAAACTACCAACCCCTGACTTTTCGTCGTATTGCGATGCGTCTGTAGCAATAATAACGTTCGTTGTAATACGGCGCAGGTGATCTTGTAGTAAACCATTCAAAATATTATGGGGAAGTAATTTGGCATTATTAGGAAAAATGTCGTCGAATTCAATTTCCACCGGGGCTAAATTATAACGTCTCGGCATGATGTCGCATATACGTATGTTTAGAGGCTCCAGTAAATTTTGCACAAAAATAATTTGTGGCGTGTGAAATCGCGGCTATCTAGCAGCAAAAAAATGATTCCGGGGTGGAAATAAAGGCTGTTTTTGAATGTCGTAATGGTGATTCATAAATTTTTTAAGAATCGGTGGTCTAGTGGCTAAGGTACTCGGCTGCTGACCCGCAGGTCGCGGGTTCAAATCCCGGCTGCGGCGGCTGCATTTCCGATGGAGGCGGAAATGTCGAGGCCCGTGTGCTCAGATTTGGGTGCACGTTAAAGAACCCCAGGTGGTCAAAATTTCCGGAGCCCTCCACTACGGCGTCTCTCATAATCATATGGTGGTTTTGGGACGTTAAACCCCACAAATCAATCAATCAATCAAATTTTTAAGAATGTCTGAACAGTCAGAAGGCGAATTCTACAAGAAAGCGGAGGGACCCTCGATTCGAGATACAACACATTGTTGGCCACTGTTTTGGGAAGGCCAAGGCGCAAGCGCAAAGCTTCTCTTTCCAGAAGAATTAGAGGCCGCAACTTGTAAGCTGGAACTCCAGAGAAAAGCACACAACCAAATTCCAAAATGGGACGAACATACATGCGATATATCATTAATAATGTGTCTCTTCTCATACCTATGCGGTAGTTGCTTAGCCTACGTAATATGCCAATGGCCCGCACACCTTTACCGGCGATATATTCGATATGAGGTCGCCAGTTGAGCGATGTGTGATAAATTACTCCAAGGTATTTAACAGATTCCACCTGTGGTATATCCTCATGATGGTAAGACAGAGAGATGTTGACAGGGTATTGCAGCGGGAAAACAAGGAGGGCACATTTACTCGGATTAAGTAAAAAGCTGTTGCCATCGAGCCAGCTTTCCAATATATTAAGGTAAGTCTGCAGCCGCTCATATAAGGTCTGAATGTTATCTGTCATTGCAAAAAATGCGATATCGTCTGCATAAACATAAGTTGTTATATCCTGTTTACGTGGGATGGTGCTCATTAGTAAATTAATCAACACCGGGGAAAGCACCCAGCCTTGCAGTACTCCCCTCGTTTGGGTATGAGTAGATGATGAAAACCCATCTTTAAAACAATAAAATTTCCTGTCTGCGAGAAAATTGTGAACCCACGCTACTATGTATGATGGAAAATCAAGGTATTCTAATCAATCTTTCAAAATACAGTGCTCCACGGTATCATATGCTTTAGCGATGTCTAAGGTAACTAAAGCAGCATATTTTTTATGTAGCCGAGCTAACTGAAGCCTACTTTCTAAGTCAACGTGGGCATCCCAAATTGAACAACCAGCCCTGAACCCAATTTGACAGGGACTTAGAATAGACCTCATGGTAATAAGTTCATTAATTCGTATATTGATGATTCTCTCAACCAATTTCACTAAGTTTGATGTCAGTGCGATCGGCCTTATCTTATCCAACGTGTATGCATCATTTTCATTTTTTAGCAACAATACAATTTTGGCAAGTTTCCATTCTGGAGGTATCCATGCATTCCCTAAAGAATAATTCACTAGTTCTAGCAAAAGATTAGGCGATTCCTGGAGTAAACATTTCAACATAGAGTTCGTAATCCCATCTGGTCCGGGAGCCGTCCTCGGTAAGCATAATACTGTCTGATTCAATTCAGCTAAAGAAACTTCTGGAAATTCATGCAAGTTTACCAGAACGGACTGAATAGCCGAAAAATTCGCAGTGAATCGGCGTTCTAAACCTTGCGCTATGTCTTCTAGAGAGGTGTTAATTTCTACCGGCGTCAAGACACATGACTGCAACGTTAAAGGTGCTGGTAGTACTTTTCTTGTCCGAAGATAAGCGAACAAAGCACGCTTATTTTTTGATTTAGAAAGATAATCAAAATGTCTACTGTCGTATTCTTCTTTCGCACGGTTCACTGTACGCTTAAATACGCCAGCAAGGAATTGATAGTCTTTCCAGTTTGTTAGGCTCTGATTATGAAGAAGTTTTTTCCAAGTGGCTTTTCGTCTTCTATAATCGCGCGTACACTCATCGTTCCACCAACGAGAGGAGGATCGTTTATTAGATGGAATAGAAAATTCAGAATTTTTTCTAGATCCCTCCAGCATTGAACCAATCGTAGATGCAATCTCCTTAGTACTGGCATTTCCAAGCTTGGAAATGGCCGAACGAAGGCAGGCTTGAAATTTGCTATGGTTGATGTATGTGCGTTTTGGCTGATCTAAAGTTATTGTTGGACAAGTAATGTCAAAAACTACAGGAAGATGGTCACTGTTAGTTGCCGAATCCAGAACAGCCCATGACAAAATCTTGATTGCATTGGAGCAAAACGTTCAATCCAATACTGAGCTAGTTTGACCTCGGACAAATGTTACATGACCTTTATTCAGACAGGAGAGGTTGTGATCAATAATCCATTCCCACAGTTGCCTACCACAAGAATCTGTCCTTCTACCCCAAGACAAATGGTGTGAATTAAAGTCTCCTGTGAGTACAATTTCCTTTCTACAAGCTACCAAAACGCTGTCAAGATAACGCGTGCTTTGCACACCGGAGGGGAAGTAACAATTTACGATTGAAAAAGGGTGGTATCCGGGGAGACACAAGTCTAATGCTAATAATTCACAATCCAAGTCTAACATTCTGAAAAAAATTTTCGCCCTATGGCATAATTTACTTGATACAAGGATCATTAAACCACCACCACGTGATGGGCGATCTAATCGAACGAAAACCTGCAAGATGAAAATTTCTATCTGGTGTAAGCCAAGTTTCTTGGAGAATTATAATATCAAGATTAAAATTATTGCAAAAGTAATGTAAGTCGGTTGAGGCTGAGAATATAGAACGGCAGTTCCACTGTAGTACCCTCAACTGACCTATGGTGTTGAGCGCACCGCAGAGGCGCATGTTGCGCCCTTGTTAGCATTTTTACGCGAAATTGCTGATTCATTCCGTTTAGATTTGGACTTGAGATCGGTGAAGATAGGGGATCTGGTACGTTTATTAGTTCGTATATCGAGTTCCATATCTGTATCAGTACTTGTACTCGGCCGAGGCGAATGCCGGTTCAAGTGCACCTGTGTTCCTGGCTGCTTAGCCTTGCCTGCAGATGCAGAAAGTTCGTCCATCACTACATTGCGTAGCTGTGTGGCGTCACTGGTAATGTGTAATACTGCAGGTTCTGTACTATTCTGTACTGTTTGTCCAATCTGGCTTGAAAGAATTTGCACTAAACAGTCGGAAAGGTTAGATATTAGTTTATCCATTGCCTTACTCACTGCCTTTTCCACAGCAGTTTCAATAACCTGCGATAGGTTTGAGTCCATACTGGAAGTGCAGCGCGCTGTAATACCAGAGTATCCAAAAGCCCTGTCTCTAACTATGTCAATGGCTTCCCTTCGAGAACAGCGGCGGAGGTCAATAACTTCTAGGATTTGAACCTCCCGGGAACGAGCGGAACAGTCAGAGTTGTCGGCGCAGTGACTGCCCCCACAGAGCTGTTTATCTTGAAGAAGAGATCACACGTGGTGGCGCGTGTGAGGAACAATGACATCGTCTTCAGAGGTGTAAGTGTGCGTTGAAAGTCATCGACAATATTGGTTGTCCTTTACGGAAATCGAAAATATTGTGTGTTGCGTGCTGTGTAAATAACGGTGCGTCTTGTTTGCGAAAACATATGCACTCGATAAGGGCCAGTGGCAGTAACCGGTTGTCGATGCAACTCCACGATTCGACATTGTAGTCAAGGTTAAAATGGCATTTGACGCAATCATGTGTGGTTGAGTTCATCTTGGTGTTCGGGATGTGTGCAAAAAAAAAAAAGAAAAGAGTGCGTGATCTCTGGGCTGTATAGTACGCTTGAGCTATTAGTATGTTTTAGCGTTGCCGAAGCTATATATATAAGGCGCCATGGCAAATACGCAAACACAAAAATCTATAACTCGAATTATCGCATATCTCATATTTTCTAGCGAAAACAGTGCAGCTTCTTGTTTTACGTATACTTGTTACGTTTGTGGCTTGATCTTTATGCATGGTAGCTAACCGGATGCTACTATCCGGTTAACTTCCCGGTCTTCCTCTTCGCCTCTCTCTATCTCGATCTTCATGAAGTGGCAATGTGCATTCCAAGTTGTGTATCAGGTTTGAAAGAGCAAAGTGAACATAAGAACACGTTGTAGGCATCAAATGCAGCTAGGTAACTGCGCAAGAGATCCATCTATATAAATAAGTTTCGCGTGTAAATTTCACACTTTCAGTGTCTTATCAGGAACGACATAGGGGAGAACTTCACTTTGAATCTTACAGGAATGTGTTGACCTCTAAATAACTCACGTCAAAATGTGTATCTTGTTTTCTTGTTAGTTTGTTTATTCTTTTTTCATTCATTTTCGGCCACAATTTTTCGCAGTGAATGAGAGTCTTATCCATGACCTCGCGCACAGCAGGTCAGAATCATTCTGCCCCAATGCGTACCCAGTTTAAAACTGAAGTGCACACTCCGTGACAGAAATCGGGTAAATTTAAACCCATGCTATGGAATTTTTTCTCAACACACGTACGAGACGCTGTCAACATGTGTAACGTCACTTTCGAAGGAGCCAAGAATTTTTCATGGCTACCATTTACGACAAGCACATGCTTGCACGTTCACTCAATGTAATCGTTTATTACAAGCAGTGACCCTTCTCTTTAAAAGCTGGGTCTTTAGAAATAAAATAGCTCACAGAAGTTTCTGTCATTTATGTTAAAAAATGTCGACACATTAAGCACTGCTGCGCAATAGCTTCCTACCGGCAGAACTTTTTTGGCAACTAGCCCCTACTCCGAAGGAGAGGGTGGTGGGCTGCGTGCTCGCAGGTATTTCACACTGTTTGCAAACAAGGAGAGGTCTATTGCCTCAAAAACTTGACGGCATGTTGGCTAAAGAAATGGAAAATATAAAATGCAAAAGAATGGACAACGACGTGAGAAAAAAAAGGGAACTGAAAAAAGGAAGAAGAGGCCGGGTGAGGAAAGATGGGATGTTGGGGTAAACAAACTGAAAAAAAAAAGCGGGAGAGGAATTTCTGGGTTGGCAGTGACCTTGACAATGCGCGGTAGAAGGTGTTCTAGAAGCGAGGATTGAGGAAAGGAACCAGTTGTTTGAAGGTTCTGGAAAATAAAAACTTCGTAGCAATGAAGACACCGTATACCTAAAACTAAGAACTTGAAAGAGAACAATAATAGTATAATAGGTGGGCTAGAATTGATTCTATCTAATACTGGTTAAGTCTGTTTGAAAGTTTAACAAATGTTATGTCTGGTGAATATTACAGCAATTATGCTATGGTTTGTAGTGATTCCAAATTTCCACGTGCTACAATGATTTCTGATTGGTGTAGGAACATAGATTTGCCTGTCAAATATGATTTCACTTCTTTTATCTCTCGTTGTGACCAGCAATTTCTTTGTATAGAGCGTAAAGATAGGATTTCGGCCCTTTTTACTGAAGTGAGCGCTACTGATTTTTGTAAATTGTGTTTTGTGTCTGCACAGTGGCGGTTCAGTCTTACACGAGTCGGCTGCGCAGTTTCTACAAGTGGCACACTCAAGACAATATATTAGGTTGTTTGATGTGCTAGTAAAGCTCGATGTGCCTTTGCGAATGTAATCAGATGCTGTATTTTTTCGCTGGTAGCCGGCTGTATATGATTGCAGATGGAGAATCTGAACCAGCCACAGGACCAGATGTCGCCCTTGACTTTGCTTTGAGTTTAGCGTGAACAAGCATGTCCTTAATGTTAGCGGTGCCTCTATAGGTGACCTTAGGCAGGTTCGGGAAAGATTTTCTTACGTTTCTGGTTGGTTGCTAAAACTGAATAGTATTTTGTGAGGACGTTGTTCTTGTTCGAAAGTTCATTAGAACACTTTGCAGTTAGAGGAGGCGTTGTTGTTGTTGTTATGGTTTTGGAGCAAGGTTTGTGCTTCATTGCGATCCAGTTCCCGTGCGTCTACGCAGGCTTTGTGAAGGAATGTGTTGAAATTGTTTTTCTCTGATAGTGTTTATTTTAAGGCGGAAAGTTTGTTTACGTATTCTTTTTTTGTCATGCATATGCGGTGTAACCTTGTTGTTAAGAAATGTGTTATTATTTCTTTAAAAATCTAAAGAAAGCGCTATTTGCTCGCTGTCTTTCCAGTTGCTTTTTCTTGTAGCGGCAGACACCTTAGAAAGGCTGAAGACATCACTTTGAAAAACGATTACGAGAGGTAAATTAGTTTAGAAACAACATTAAACTAGGTAGTGAAGTCAAACCT
Source organism: Rhipicephalus microplus (assembly GCF_013339725.1). NCBI lineage: Eukaryota > Metazoa > Arthropoda > Arachnida > Ixodida > Ixodidae > Rhipicephalus > Rhipicephalus microplus. The sequence continues at coordinate 138,355,366 of NC_051165.1, forward strand.
TAGAATTCGACCCTTGTTTTGTAGGACCAATTTTTAAAAAAGAAGTGTCTAGTAATATTTGCGGAACACTGAAATTCTCCTAAGTTATGCGGGGAAACAAAAACCAAACCTATGATGAGTCCTACAAGCAGACGACTACAATGATGTCATTGTTAAAACAGGCTTACTCTACGCCAAATGTCCTAGCCATTTTAGCGACCATCTCAAAGTATTCGAAAATAATTGTGCCAGTTTAGTGCATTAAAGACAGAAAATTGCTAGATTTTTTCGCTGATAATACGTTTGTGATCACGTGGGTGACTTTTTAACTTTCCTGAAGGTTGTCTGGATGTTGTTTGGGAAAAACGTACTTCAAATCTACCGATCCTTATTTCTATACCAAACTTGGTATTCATACTACGTGAAGGGGCTTGTGTAAGATGTTTCAAACTCAGTAATATTAGTGCATTTGTTTTTCACATAGGCCTCTCAAAAGTTAGTCAAAATGTGTTGTTCGCTTTTTTTCATTGTCATACTGCATTTTGTGTGGATATCTGACCAATGAACACTTACTCAACAAAACGTATTTTGCAGAAAATTTATTTTTGGACCCCTAAAAAGAAAATTTAGGAAGAAAACTGACAAACTTCACAAAATTGTCATCCTTGTCGAAAGTGAGACACATTTCGCTCCTTGTGTTGGTCAAATGAAAAACTAGCTTTGTATTTAAATCAAAATTAAATGGAGAATTCCTCGCATTTCGTAAGTTCTTTATGAGAATTCTCGTTTTAAGGAAGAAAACAATTTTAGAAGTTTACCATTGGTGGCTGTCTTCTCATTTGGTCGTACGACAGCTTCCGCTTTGAATTTCCCCGTTGCCGTCAACGGAAAATTTCATAAACTTTTTTTCTTGAAACAAAAATTGAAATATAGAATTTGTCATATAGAAATAACTGTTTACTTGCTTTTAATTTAAACACAAAGCTGATTTTATTGAGCCACAATGTGGTTCTGTGTCTCAATGTGGACAAAATTGACAATTTTTTAAATTCTTCATTTTTTCCCCAAAGTATACTTCCTCAAGGGGTCTAAAATATTTTTTCCGCCAAATATGCTCCATTTTCAGTAAATATTTACTGCACGAATATTCGTGAAAAGTGCAGTATTGCAATAAAAATGCAAACATAAATCATTTTGGCTAATTGCTTGGACGTGTATGCAGAAAAAAATTGCTAATATTATTTAGCTTCGAGCATTTCACACAAGCCTATTCACTTATTATGTAGACCACGTTTGGTATATAAAAAAGAAGCTGTATTTTACAAGAAATTTTTCCCCAAACAATACCAAGACAATATACTGGTAAGTGCGGATGTCACCCACGTGCCCAAACAAATTCTTTCTTCGAAATATTCAAGTACCACTGTTTTCAGTGCAGTAAATAAACGCGATTTTTTCCGAATACATTGAGTAGGTCGTCAAGATGGCTGGAATGTTTGGCATGGAAAGAGTCAACAGCGATTGAACATGCGCAGTTATTACTTGTTCGTTAAGATATGTGCTTCATGCATGCTATTATTGCAAGTGCAGCCCACACACCCACACAGGAAAGGTGGTTGATGGTTAATATAATAACGGTCCCTCAGAGAAATATGGCAGTTGCGCTTCACGTGTTATGGTTGTGGTTTCACTGCATAATTGAGGAGAAATTCATTATTTGCAGTTAATATTATTAGCCACCATTTCCAAATCTAGAAGGTGCAATGCGTTCTTCGTATGAAACATTTAAATTCTTTTACTGACCTACCTGCCAAATTGCGCTAAATAAAAAAAGAATGATTTAACATCAGAATTATTGTTCTAAATGAGGTCTCCGACCATTTTAGGATGTCTGTCACCGCAGAAAAAAGCAACTGCAAAAGCAATCGAGCAAATACCGCATTTTTATTTTTTTAGGAATATTAGACACTTTTTTGAAACATGCACCCTCTCTATATGCTGCATTCTTGTGCAGTGACTTTATTTTATTATCATTCGTAATTTGGTGATCTTCTTATGTGAAATTGTGATAATACTTATTTTAGCTTCTAAATATTTTGCTGTTTCTTTTTATGTAACCAACTATCAGCCCGGTCAAGCTGTTTTGCAACAGCTTGTTGCCAATGACATCTCCCAGAACTCTAGTGTTTTTGCAGGCACAATTTTTTGTACCTTAATGAAAGTGTGTCTTAGTCCACTGCATTATGAAGAAACCTCTGATGAAATATTTCACTGATATTGGCGTGCATATGTATTGTTCTACACAAGACACGCGATCATCACGATATCTCGTAGCTTCGAGCGTAACAGCAAAAGAAGACACACGCTCATGCGGCAAATGGAATCCGCATGCTGTACAGCAAAGGAACGAATAGCTTACTACTTTCAAAGCTGAATGAAAATCTTTTCACTAAATGAAACGTGAAATCACTGTTTTGAGTTCAGAACGTATATCTAAAGTAGAATTCATCAATATTGACAAGGATGCATGCTGACAGCGATTTCCTGTCATTTCTAATCTGCACCCCCCGCCCCCCCCCCCCCCGAACCGTAGTCATATAAACAAACCTTCCATGCAGAAAGCTAGTCCTACTCTCTCCAATGCTGGTTACAAAAACATATATCTGAATAGGAGCACCCACTTTTTGTACGAACCAAGGAATACCTTTTGCTACGCCAGCCTCTCTTTATAAGTTAAGCACACAGTAATAAGTATTGGCAGTACTTGATTGTTTAACGAAATACTTATACATGAAGAGCTAAAATATTTGAATCAAACAGGTCTATAACGAGAACTACCTTCGTACAGTAAATGGGTTTCAGGATATCCACTTCATCAAGATTACATCCCTTACATTCGGGTCACTAGGATTATGCATCCTGAACAAGTTTCTCTTGAAAGGACAAAACACGCAGTCAGTAGCTATCATCAGCGAACACACTAGTTTCCTTTTCAATACTTACATAACCACGATAGCAGCCACCAGGAAGATTACGAGCAGTACTTTGGCTTTTGTCATACTTCTATCCTTCTAGGCACAGCAATATGAGAAATGACATGGTGCTTTGTTAAGATTCAAGCTCTTATAAGAAAGAAAACAAGGTCATGTGCCTTCAAGAGTGCAGTGCAAAAAATGAAATTAGAACAATACAATGGCAATCTGTCTTACGAGCTCTTCCTGGATAGACATCTTGGTCATCTGTTCGTGTGGAAAACACAGCTCTTGATTTTTTTCTTTATTTGCTAGTTGTGTTCAGCAGAATATTGTTGAAGTAGAATAAAAACAAAGCATCATTGTTATGGTACTAAAAAAGCGCAGTTGGATTTAGATACACGACCATGTTAACTAGAACACCATGTTTTCACACAACTATGGAAAAGTTCAGTAAACACCACATTTCCGTTTTTTTACAATTCAAACATTTACGATAAACCAAGATTGTAAAATTGCATTCTTAAAGTTCAAAGGGTATTTCAAAAGCTGAGAATCATCAATAGAAAGAAGCGCACCTCCAACAGGGGCAGTAACGATGTAAAGCAGGCTTGCGTCTACAAAACAAGTTTTACGGCTCTAATACAAACAAATGTACGTGTTTCGTACTGAGATGTTTGTGCTTATGCGTATACACGGTTTTGCGGTCAAACTTTTAGGCAACTGAAATACGCTTGCTGGGTTCGCATATTTTTACGTTGTCATTCTGTGTCTGCTCTAGTGGAACAGTGGTTATGGAGCTCGCCGACCCGAAGGTCGCGTATTCAATCCCGGCCGTGGCGGTCACATTTAGATGTAGGCGAAATAGTAGAGGCTCGTGTGCTGTGCGATATCAGCGCACGTTAAAGAACGCCAAATGGTCGAAATTTCTAGAGCCCTCCACTGAGGCTGTTTTCATATTCACATCATGGTTTTTAATGTAAAACGGTACATTATAATAATAATATTAATATCGCGTATCATTTCATCTTAAAAGTCTACTGTGGTGGTGTAGCTTTTAGGGTGCTCGGCTGCTCACTGGAAGTTCGCGGGCTCTACCGTGGCTGCGTCGGTCTCACATTCGATGGAGGCGAAAAAGTACAGGCCAGTGTGCTACGCCATGTCAGTGCACGTAAAAACACACCAGATGGTCTAATTTTGCGGAGCTTTTAACAGATTTTGCCGGAGAAAGCAACTCTAATAAAAGCCGAATTTTTTTCTGCACAAAATAAAGTACTCCGAAAAACATATTTGAAATTCAAGAACTCTAAACTCCCAGAGCACGGAGCCCTAATCATAACTACCGTTGTTTAAAAAAGAATAGCAGGCCGAGAACGGGCTTACTAAAATCGTCTCATACCATGCAGCCGGAAAGTAATTGCCCATGACACGCAATTTCTTTCTTTGATCAAAATGTTTGAAGTGCATCGATGTTCTAGTGCAAATTTCAGAGTTGTACCTACATTTACAATATCACTAATATGAAAACATTTGTTATTCGACGTTGTTAACATCAATTATTTTTTGTTGACTCTTAGTAGCAGTTAGGCAGGCGACAAACTTTTCATTGTATGCGTTCTAATCATTGTGCAATTCTAGTATGAACAGGCTTTTTTCATGAGGAGGCTCTTTTGGGAGCTTCTCTCAAGCGTCTTATACTCGCGCCTTGTCTGTTCTCGGCCGCGCCTACACAAATTCTCAAAGCTCCCGCTGGACGCACTGCTGTGCTTTCGTTGAGCTGTGCTCTTTCCAGAGACGGTCACGCAAGCGGCACGTCATGGCTCAGGCGGCACCGGCACACTCAGCGCAGCGTGATCTACTTAGATAAGTGACAAATATAGGGCCGCACCAGCACACAACGCTCGCATTTGGCGTGTTTCGTTTCTCTTTGCTGGGGGGTCCCTCAGTGAAGATTCTTTACTACCGCTCCGCAGCATACCGCTCCACAGCATGAACACCCCAGAAGCCAAGGCAGCAGCGTGGTGAGCTCACACTGCAGCGGCTTGGGCTCACCGCGAACACCTTGCGGTGAGAGCCCTCGAAAATGAAGCGAAGAGGGCTAGCCGTCTAGCAAACCCGGATCTGCACGCCAGCGAAGCACTTTATCTGTCACGTCTTTATATACGGCAGAATAATGTGTACGGACGATTCGGGGGTTACCCGATCATCTCCGAGCACGCTCTTCTAACATAGTTTTTTTTGTGAATATGGCGGTGATTTTTTGTTACTTTTTCAGCCATTAGGGGCTCCTCCATCATATTTCACTGTTCAGTACACATTCGATCTTCATGGTCCTTGTCATCAAATTGGCAGGGTTATAATTACAATTAACATAACCCAGTCACTCTCATTCGGCTTGCTTTTGCTGTATGCTGCGCGGTTTCTAACACAAATGCTTCCTTGATACAGTGCAACACAGTTTTAGAGTACCTCCAGAATTTCATGCTCTTTACTTTTATTGGTAAAATTAGGAGTTATCTGATTTTCTAACTAGAGTGACCCTAGGTGAGCAAACAACTTCCCTCTTTCTGGAGTAATATGTTTCAGTTAATGATAGAATATTTTGTTATGGATACAGTGACGTCGTTGCTTCCAGCTGTGCATTCTGTTCCAATATATGCTGTTTCTCTGGCTGCCGTTATATTTGCATCTGGGAAAATGTGCGCTGTTTACAATTTTCTTTTATTTGACCTGTTGTAGTTGTAGCATCGGTTAATTGTTAAATGATGGAATTGTTGAAGCTCCTCTGCCCAATTCTTCCATGCTCATTGGTGCAGATTCATAACGAGTAATGTCAGTTCAGTTTGTTTATAAAGTCTTCTGCATCAAAATATTTGTCCTGTAGTGAAGAAGATGAGTGGTACTCAGAAAGGTAGGTGGTATGACTCAGTCGGTGAAGAAGATGACGTTTGGTTGGCTGGGTAGGCTGGTTCCGCCATTACCACTTGACGTGTCGTGACCACTCTCCTGTTTTATAAAAGAGTGTCACTCTAAAACGCCTCATTTTAATTGGTGGAGCTGCTGGGTAATGCCTAATCCTGGAATTGCGAAACCGTACGTTGCCTCCAGTCGCTACGATGTCCATGGACGACGATCAGCAGGCGGCCGCCTCGGCTCCAACTACTGCAGCTCCTGTCTGCCTCGGCTCCTTTCGGCAACGCGATCCGCCTACCTTCAGGGGAACCGATGACAAAGACGTGGAAGACTGGCTCGACGAATACGACCGGGTGAGCAAGCACAACAAGTGGGACAATGCGCACAAGCTTACTGTCGTGGACTTTTATTTGATTGACGTCGCCAGTCGGTGGTACCATAATCACGAGAGAGACCTCCTCAGCTGGGCGGCCTTCCGAACGGCGTTTGCGCACTATTTTGGGCGTCCAGCGCTTCGCAAACTACGGGCCGAACAGCACTTGCGTACTAGGGTTCAGCAAAATGGTGAGAATTACACCAGTTATATCGAAGATGTGGTCGACCTTTGGCAGCGTGTCAACTCGGCCATGACAGAAGCCGAGAAGATCAAATACATCTTGAAAGGCGTGACTGACGATGCATTTCAGATGCTTGCACCAAAAGCCCGCAAACGGTAGCGGAAGTGATTCAACTTTGTCAGAGCTATGATGAGCTCTGGAAACAGCGTGACACCACTCGTCGTGCCAGCATGCCATGTGCAACAATCTCCACTTTAACGTCGGCTGGCACTGCTATAGACCACACCACTTCGCTTCTCGAGATCAAGCAATTCGTACGAAAGGAGGTCACACGCCAGTTGTTCCTCGTGCCTTATACCTCCGAAGGTGCCCCGTCTACTTTAGCGCCATCAATACAGCGAGTAGTCCAGGAGCAAGTGTCCGAGGCGCTACAAACAGCTCACGCACCACCTGTGGCTGCTCCATTGACCTATGCCAAAGCACTGAACGGAACCCGACGTCCGCCTGTCGTGAACGGCCACGTTTCTTTGTCGCGAACGCCTACGTCCACGCGCCCCTTTGTCGTACCGACTGAGCCTATGTACTAGGCTGCCCTTCCTTTCTCTCGACCACCAACTCCACGCTTTCAGAACCCTTGGCGCACTCAAGACAACCGCCCAATCACTTCGCCTGTGAAATTGCGGGTCACGTGGCACAATTTTGTCGATGGCGTGAGTTTTTTATGCATGACGACGTCAGGCTCAACAATTATGATTTCCCACTACCACCGGAGCCTTCTGTATCTGGCGAGACTGCCACCATGGACACATTTTCACCTCGCCGGAACTTCAACGGACACCGGTCGCCTTCACCTCAACGCCGTTCCCTTTCCGCTATGCTACGTCGACCTCGCCCTGTCCCTGAGGAAAACTAGGAGCCGCAGTTCCGGGGGCAAGAACTGCGGATCTTTCGAACTCCACAAGACCTTGTTTTTCGCCGTCCAACGTCGTTGCTGTCTCCGTTGAAGGTATACCTGTTTTTGCATTGGTCGATACTGGCGCCGCAGTGTCTGTAATGACTGAAAAACTTTGCCTTTGACTAAAAATGTCACAATGCCTCTTCACGACTTCCTTTTGAGCACTGCGAGTGAGCAACGAATTCGCCCTTTTGCTGCATGCACAGCACGTGTCGTTATTGCTGACAATAATTATACCATCGAGTTTGTAGTGCTCCCGCACTGTTTCCATGACATTCTATTAGGCTGGGACTTTCTCTGCACTGATCATGCCGTCATCGGCTGTGCTCGCGCCGAAGTGGAGTTCGCACCGTTATGCGACGCTGCTTCACTCGACTCGTCCCTTTCACCTGCAAAAGTTTTCGTTGCTGTCGACACTTCAATACCCCCGTTCTCATCCGCCCTAATTTCACTTTCCTATGACGTCTCTAGTGGCTCAACTGTTCTTTTTACGCCTTCTGAAACCGCTGTTCGCCGCAAGTGCTTTCTGATTCCTTCCGCTGTTCTGAATCTTCACGATGGATCAAGTGCAATTTATGTTTCAAATCCGTTTCCCTCGCCTTCCAAGTTACTGTGCGGGCAGTGCCTGGGCTTTGCCGATGACATTCTCCGCGAGTAGTCCAGGAGTGCACGTGTTGTTCCTGACCACTCGACAACGCTACCCATTGACGCTGTTGATTGCTGCGCGTCATCATATTCCCCATCATTCACCGACGCAATTTAGGGCTGCATCGACACCAACCTTACGGCCCAGAAGCGCACCGACATCATCGCCCTGCTCGAGCGCTTCCGCGCCAGCTTAGACCACCAACAATTGGCTTTGGGCCGTGCTTCCACAGTATCTCATGAAATCGACACTGGCCTTCACGCTCCTTTAAGTCAGCGTCCGTATCGAGTATCGGCATCTGAGCGTCGCATAATCGCGAAACAAGTTGACGATATGTTGAAGCGAGGTGTTATTGAGCCCTCTAACAGCCCGTGGGCCTCCCCAGTTGTTCTAATCAAGAAAAAGGATGGCTCAATAAGATTCTGCGTCGACTACCGCTGGTTGAATAAGATCACGCCCAAAGATGTTTACCCGCTACCTCGCATAGACGATGCCCTTGACTGCTTACAAGGCGCGGAGTTCTTCTCGTCACTAGATCTGCGTTTAGGTTATTGGCAGGTTCTCAAGGCTGAGGCTGATCGCCCTAAGACGGCTTTTGTTACCCCTGATGACTTATTTGAATTTAACGTCATGCCATTCGGGCTGTGCGATGCGCCTGCCACTTTCGAGCGCATGATCGACAACATCCTCCGTGGCCTGAAAGGGCAGACATGTCTGTGTTATTTAGACGATGTCGTGATGTTTTCAAGCGACTTTTCTACGCATCTTCAGCGGCTCGAGACAGTGCTTAGTTGCCTCACATCCGCCGGTCTACAGCTCAACTTGAAGAAGTGCTGCTTAGGCGCTTGAAAACTTCTAATTTTGGGCCATGTTGTATCTAGAGATGGCATTATTCCGGATCCGATGAAACTCCGTGCCGTTGCTGAATTTTTGAAGCCGAAGAACTTAAAAGAAATTCGCAGCTTTCTCGATTTATGTTCATATTTTCGTCGTTTTATTCGCAACTTCGCCTCCATCATATCGCCCTTGACTGACCTTCTTTCCGGCAACAACGACTTTTCTATTAGGTCGTCAGCTTGTGATGATGCATTTGCCACACTCCACGACCTTCTTAAGTCACCTCCTATTCTGCGACATTTTGATACTTTTGTCCCGATGGAAATACACATGGATGCTAGCGGAGTTGGCCTCAGTGCTGTGCCCGCCCAGCGTAAACTTGGATTTGATGAGTACGTCGTCTCTTACGCCAGCCGTGCACTCACAAAAGCAGAATCTAACTATTCAGTCACCGAAAAAGAGTGTCTTGCCATCATATGGGCCATATTCAAGTTTCGACCCTATCTTTACGGGCGTCCATTCAGCGTGGTTACAGATCATCATGGATTATGATGGCTATCCTCGTTAAAAAATCCTACCAGCAGGCTCACCCGTTGGGTGCTTCGGCTACAAGAGTACCACATTCACGTCGTTTACCGATCTGGCCGAAAACATTCCGACGCAGACGCTTTGTCCCGATCACTTCTACGATGTAGTGACAAGTCGCCCTCTTCACCTGCCTCCGGCGTATCTGCACTGAGTGTCAGTGACTTGCTACAGGAGCAACGAAAAGATCCTTGGATCGCTTCACTTATCAACTTGTTGAGTCAAACTCCCTCGCAAAATATCCCTAGAGGTATGCGTTGTCAAATACAGCGCTTTGTTATCAGAGATGGTTTGTTACACAGACGGAATTACATCTTCGAAGGACGCCAATGGCTCCTAGTCATTCCCAGACGTGTCCGCTCAGACATATGCGCCTCCTTTCACGCCGACCCACCATGCGCCCATGCTGGAGTGTCAAAAACCTACACCCGCCTGTCCCACCGCTACTACTGGCGTGGAAAGTATCGCTTCGTTCGTCGCTACGTACGTTCCTGTCTCGCTTGCCAACGCCGGAATAATTCCACTCCAAGTTCTCCAGTTCCACTACAACCATTACCTTGTCCTGCCCGACCGTTTGACCATGTTGGTATTGATCTGTATAGACCTCTTCCGATTACACCGGCTTGAAATCGCTGGGTAATTGTCGCTATCGATGACCTTACGCGCAACGCAGAAACTTCACCACTCTCTTCTGCATCAGCCAGTGACGTTGGTCGTTTCATATAGCATCAGGTCATTTTACGTCACGGTGCACCACGTGAACTCCTGAGTGACCGAGGGCGGGTGTTTTTGTTGGAAGCCGTCGAATCGCTTTTCAAGGAATGCCAAGTCATTCATCGCACCACCACCGCGTATCATCCTTGAACTAATGGCATTACAGAACGATTCAACTGTACATTCGGAGATATGTTGTCAATGTACGTCGCAACCGATCACAACAACTTGGACAGTATTCTCCTTTTTGTAACATACGCGCATAATACTGCTGTCCAGAAAACCACTGGTTTCTCTCCATACTTCCTCCTTTATGGTCGCGAGACCTCTTGCACGCTAGACACCATCCTTCCTTACCACCCGGATGTTGCTCAGTCGACGACGATGTCACAAGCTGCTAAGTACGCGAAAGTGTGTCATCAGCTTGCCCGTTCCTTCACAAGTGCTGAACAGCAACGCCAGAAACACCACCGCAATAGCCCGACGCCTCCGGCTTCTTATGCATTGGATGACCTTGTCTGGCTTCGCATCCCTTCAACCAGCCCTTGTCTCTCAACGAAACTGGTGTACAAGTATGACGGCCCTTACCGTGTGGTTAAACAAACATCACCTGTCAATTACATCGTGGAGCCGCTTGAGCAGCCCCATGATCAACGACGCCGCAGACGTGAGGCCGTTCACATAGACCGCCTATAATCATATTACGATCTTTGTATTGTCTCCTGCCCATGAATTAAAATGAGGCGTTTTAGAGTGACACTCATATATAAAACAGGAGAGTGGTCACGACACGTCAAGTAGTAATGGCGGAACCAGCCTGAGTACCCAGCCAACCTAACGTCGTCTTCTTCACCGACTGAGTCATACCGCCTGCCTTTCTGAATAGCACTCATCTTCTTCACTACAGTCCCATTGAATAGTGGTGTGAAGAAAGTGGTGTGTTACTAGTAATAGTAAACTTAACGTTTCACGAGAGATGACAAGCTTTTGCGAGAGTACTAAGAATGTCTAGACAGGTCACGTAACTACCTGGTACGTGACTAATGAAAAGTATTTCAGCAAACTTGTGACGTCAGTGTTAAGGTGCGGTCAATTTTCAAATTGTCATTCCAGGATTCCAGTCGGCTATAACTTGATACGTGTGTCCGATCCATATGTTTTTTGCTGTGTGATCTTTTTGATAATAGCCTACGGAGCGTGTGACAGACAACCTCATTGGTACACTCTAAAAAAAAAGGGAGCGAGAATGGAGAAACGGGCTCCGTTCCTCCTTCGGCGCAGCGACTTCCTCCCTTTCGGGCGCTTTACCCTTCGCGCCCTCTCGCGGCAAGGACCAAAGGAGCAACGGTCCTCCTTCAGCGTTCAAGTTTCTCCTCAATCACGGGGGTCTTGCTCGCGCGAATGCGCACGCCAAGCCTATAGCCGGCCGCGGCCAGTCGCGAGCGATTGCTTTTACCTAAGATTGTTGTAAGCAATGCAGGAGTGACGTTTTCTTTTGTTTTATTAGTGTAGAGTAAAAGCCTCTCTTTTTTTATCGTCAGGCACTCGCACGATGCTCTGCACACTTCCATGTATGTCTCGTGTTGTTTCATACTACCAATTTGTCACGAATACAAAAAGCTCTGCTTCCCAAGCAGTCTTGCTTTATCGATTACCTTAGAGTGTAAAAAAATAATGAATTTTTTCGGTGTCGACCTACTTGGTAAGCACACGCATTTTTAGTTTCGCACGGCACCAACAGCACTCGTGAATTCAACGAGGTGCGTAAAAAAGCATCACACTTATTTTTTCAACATTGTAGAAAACCTGATACCACTCTACAGTCCATGCGTGAAAGTACGATCATATACAGTAGATAGAGTTATACGTGCCACTACCGCCATATGGATGTTCTTTGCAGTTTACCCCCATTCGAACACGGCCGCCGTGGCCGGAAGTCGAGCCTGCGTCCTCCAGCATAGTCACACGACACCCAATAAGGCTACGCTACCACGGCAGGTGAACGCACAAAGGGAAACAGGCTGCGAAGTTTCACCGAGTGTTTATTCGCCAGGCTAGGTTACAACCATCAGAAACTTTTTAAACATCATCATAACTAAACTTTTGTGAAAATTGAACCAATGACTTCTGTAGGTTAAACCAAATTCTGAATCGCATTCGTTTTGAATTGCCCATGCCAGCACTGAGAAGTAGGAAGGAATTATGCACGCGTGCAGTATGCCTTTTTCGTCCATGATGCTCCTTTGTCGTGAGAAACTCAACACAAAATGCACTTCTAGTAACAGCTGTGCACAGCAATTAAGTACTAACGCTCACTCACCTTTGTGAAAAGAGTATTCCGAATCCAGAGTAATAACCACCACAGCCGCAGCGCTAACAACAAAATTGTGGCACGCACTATGATTGCCAGTTGACTCGCGAGGCGAATCGCGAGAGGCATCTGAAGCAGAAATGTATGCAGACACAACATTATATAAAGTTATAGTAAGCTTGCGCACTGCAGCGATAGTTCCTCCACTCAAGTATTAGAGCTGCCGCGACGCCGACAGCCACTGCCATAGCTCACGAAAAAATACCGTCGGATGCGAGGTCATCGCCTATTTCTCTCGCAAGACCCGCGTTGTAACGTACGTATGCACTGCTAGGACGGTCGTTACCGCATCAAAAACCTTGTCATTGAAGGGCTAGTGGTGTACTGTATCCATGGCTAACGGTCACACTTGTGGTACGCACGTAAAAAGAATATAAGCAAACGTTAAGACGAAGCAACTAAACGAGGTCGACGTGACCACAGAACACCTACCACGACGGAGACAAAGTTTGGTCCGCATGCTGCGCCCTCTCTAAGTACCAAAAAGAAAAATAAACGTTACCTCCGAAATTGCTAACGCGCGGCAAGTGTTTGCCCTCTCGAAGGCTTCAAGAAAAAAAAAAAGTAACTGTGGCAGTGCTCAACAGATGGCGTAGCGTTCGGAATGTCGTGGGCAACTATGCAAGGATTGGGGGTATCCAACGTTACTAGACTAGGTTCAGTTGCCGAACTCTCCGCCGACGCCGTGCTTCGCCGGTGTCTCCACTTTCAGTTTGTCCGACAGATGGCGGGAGCGTTCCATCAAGATCCAGCTTTCTCAGCTGCTGCGCCTGCTAGGCGCTATACGGGCGCCGAATTAGCGCGTTTCTTCACGCGTAACCAGATGGAAAACTACAAAAACATCACTGCAACACATCCTAGCCACTGAAGCTCCTTTTATACTTGTATCAAAGCATGCAGCGCGACATGCTTTCGAGTAACGAGTTCGAAGCTGCCGAAAACCATCTGTCGTTTCGCTGCTTTTGCGCATGCCCTGCTTTTTTTACTATCCGAAAATGCGCCGTTGAGAGAGAACGCACATGCTGCATTAGTATTGCGTCCGATTCATGCGGAAATAAGAGGTGGCATCCCTGCCCGTAATCATGACGCGGGGGGGGGGGGGGCGTTTTATCTACCGGCGATGGTAGGATTCGTTTAGTTCCCAGCGGCGTCTTCGGCCATCTGGGCTAGTGACACAAGGCCTGCATAAGCGGGTCTGTGCTGAGCAGCGCGGCCTCCCACTGCTTCTCATTCGTGATTTGAAATAAAATGGCTAATAGTCTATAGGCGTTTTTCTTCGCAGGGCCAAATCACATCCAAACATGCAACCTATTCTAGTAACGTTGGGGGGTATCCGCCTTCGTGAAAACCTGATAAGCTCTAATAATTATTCCGTTCAATATTGTGCAACCATTAATAAACTCGCGTTTGTCTTAGCATCAGATACAATATATTTACGTGTGCGCATGTTGTGGTATTGATACGAAACGTAAAAAAAGTGTAAGAAAACCTACTTGTAACTTGTGCCACTATGGTCAGTCGAAATTCATCGCTATATAAGCTGGCGCGCTTTCATAGTATGGTGTGAGTAAACACGTCGTAGTGTTATTCGTTGCTGTGAGTGGTTGATTGTGCTCTTGTTGCGTACTTGTTAGCATATGTGATAGCGTATAATTGTTGCGTACTATATGTGCAGTATGTGTCCATGCGTGCATGTGTAGTTATATGCATTGCACCAGCGCATATTTAGGCTTCTGGTGTCAGTGACAGTAAATCTCTATGGGCAGTGACGTAAAAAATCCTGAATGGGATGAGGCGTCCGCAAGGGAGCCGTGAAAGTGGGTATGACTCGCGGCAGCGAGCTTTTTTTTTAGTTTTGTTTCAGTCCCTCCAGATGGCGCCAGCTACCACCCACTTCACGGTTATGACGCTCTTACTTATATGACGCTCTCACTCCAGCTACTTATATAACGTTGAACATCTGTCTATCAAAGCTGCAATACTGAGTCGGAATGGTTTCGCTGCGATCGAGTCTACGGTTTGGAGGCACATCTCGTGATCTGTGGACCCGTAAACGCATGGATAACCTCGCCACACTATGTGAATCTGCGAGAAATAAATACAGCATGCCTAGCGTGCACTCTTCAGGTGAGGGCTCTGCAGTATATATCCGTGTCTATCGGAGTGAACGTGGCTTCGCTGACCGAACGAAACGTACTTGCTCCGTCGTTCTCTTTCGCGATGTGTTCACCGCCACAGGTTCGTCTGCTTGTTTTTATAATCATTTCGTGCAATATCAAGCTCAGCGGGACCGTTTTTTGTAACTTTCAGTGCCGTGTACTCCTTATCAGTCGAGAATCGTTGCATTTGCTAAGCCTACTCGCTTCACCGGGGGGCAGCCATGTTGATTTTCATAAGGAGGAACGTGTTTCTCCGTGGATAAGGGAGCAACGTTTCTCTATTTAAAGACGAACATTGGGGACATCGCCGTTTCTCCCTAAATGGAGAGAACGTCACTCCATTTTTTTTAAGAGTGTATATCTCATCCAACCGCTTTTATGACGTTTCGTGCGTTATGGGGGCGAACCTACATATGCCATGGCTTGTGCGTCCGCGATGTATGTAGTAGTAGTAGTAGCAGTCATTCCTGTAGTAGTAGTAGTGCGTCGTTGCAATTCGTAGCCACCTCCACAGCCGGAATAGGGAAGCGGCAGGAACGCACTCATTTGAACTGAGGAAGAAACCTACCCACATTAATCATAAATAAAAAGATGGTTGTTTCTGATAAAATAACCTACAGAGAGGAGTATCGGTGACTTAGTTTGCCCTGAAGTAGGCCTTGAATTTGATGCTTACTAAAAAAAAACTAGTATCAGAAGGACGCAGTTTGAGCAGAATCTGGTTGCCACGTTGAACTCGCTGGGCGTAACCTCCTTTGTTTTAACAAGGTTTGACGAGTGTTTGGCCATGGTTTCATGAAGTAGAGACGGTGAAAGCGCAGGTCGGAAGAAAGTGCGCGCGTGCCGCTCCTCTAGACCGGCCGTGCCACCTCCCGTTTAGTCCTTGGAATGTCTGCTCGATGGCAGCACTTCTGTATGATGAATATATGATGGAAAGATGCGAAATGGCAGTTCGAGTGTTCACTAGATGTATGGGCAGACGCACAGATGAAGAGACAGACAGATGTACGGACGAATGAACGCACGAATGGATGGACGGATGGACGCATGAAAGAACGGATGCACGGACAGGCGGACTGGCGGACGTATGGATGCATAGACGGGCGGACGCGTGGACAGACAGACGCATGGACGGACGCACAACCCGTTGCACAGTTGGACGCAGGGACGGACGGAAGCAAAATGAACGGACGGACGGCAGCGCAGACGCACTGATGAATGCTTCGCCCTACTCTTTATTATGAACTCCGTGGATATTCTGTGATTTTTTAAAGACGGTAATATTTCTTGGGGACCTTCGACGCAAAAATTTCGCTGTCTGTCTGTCTGTCTGTCTGTCTGTCTGTCTGTCTGTCTGTATTTACGTTTGTCTGTTTGTCCACCCTTAACGGCATTGGGTACTTGAAACAACCGACCCCATCCGCAGCTCCCACCTATTTTACTCAAGGTTGAGTGTTCATGCTTGTGCAATTGTCAATTAAAAAGCATTTATTGCGCACGCCTGGGGCACCATAGCAACACGTACATATTCCGCATGTGCGTCTCTTACTAGAAAGCGCATACATAAGTAATATTAAGGACCGTAGAGCTTATCACGCTGCGCTGACTATGCAACGCTTGTACGTAAGGGCGAGTGTTTCCAACGCTTTGTTAAAACGGAACGGTGGTGACACCTACCCGTCGCCTTGCGTTCTACACCTTATCACCTCTGAGATGGGCGCACACAATCATCTGAGAGTCACGCGCTTTGTTTTCTAAGACAACTGCCAGATGGTGCCTATGTCTCACGTGTGACGTCACTTGATGCGGTCTTTCGCCTCCGCTGCATGCTAGAGGCACTCTAACGCAGCACCTTCAAAATACCATTCGCCAATTTTCTTGCGCAGAACATCAAATAAATGTCTTGTTCACTCTCTCCACACGCAAGACCATCGTCTTTCGAGGACATTTGCAGATTACATGCAGATACAGGGCTATTTTCTTTTCTTGAAGTACTGTCGGTTGCATTGTGATATAGGCTTGAAAATCAACGTGATCCTTGCATAATTTGTTTCATCTGCACAAACCTGTTCCGGCATTTTTCTTGTTGTGAATGAATGTTAGGTTCCCTTCCTCTGTGACCCGCATGGTGTCTTCTGCCTTGAACTACATTGTCTCTGGCGCACTGTAGCACATGGTTATGGCTCCGTTTTGTCGCTGGTTTCTCCGTCATTTTCACGTTTCCGGATCTTAGAATATGTCAAGTTCAGCGATGGTCATGTCAGACTTGTTACTGACCTTAAACAGCATAATCATTTATAATTTCAGTGGCACTAAATGAAAATGTACCAGAACTTCATCCGCCCACCAGGACATCTATTTATTGCAGTTACTTTCACCTGCAATTTGTTGATGCAAATAGTCACCTCTGTCCAGTAATTACCTGATTTTCTTGATACTTAGGTATTGAGATTTGCGTAGTATCAGCCTGCCTTGTTAGTTTCATCAGCATAAGAAATCCCAGATATTTTGCGTTTTTTGTATTGTCAGTGATGGTAATGGCAGCTCGCCAGAAAATACCACATTTATCTCTACCTTCTGTAAGTTAATGTACTGTCGGAGCACATGTAATGTGCTCCGTCGTAGGGGTCCTTTTTACGTTAATCTCATGACTTTCATGCCGAATTATAGTTCTTCTGTTCCAAAAAGTCCAACGGTGTTTCTGTTGCTAAACTAACTTTCTGAGTGGTAGCTGGGGCCAGGGTTGACGGGTCGTTGAGGTGAAAGGAAGGTCCAAAGTGCGTCGGTTGGCGAAGGCGGGGAAAGAAAACGCAGTAAAAGGTGGCGCTGGGACTGGCCGAGAGAGGACGTCCAATCCCTGTCGTAAATTTTGTAGCCGTGGCATTCGTTCTGTAGGCAGTTGCGCCAATATTGTGTAATATGACCTTGGATGCCACAATAATTGGATACTGGGCGAGTCGAGCTCTAGGGGGTCGTAGAGTGTCGATGGAGGTAGGCCCGGTGAACGCGGTGCGATTTCCGCTTGCTTGGTTTCAACAGGAAAAAGATGCACAAACTGGACCAACGCTGATTGCAAAGCAGCAATTTGTGAATACGTCGGGTGTGGAGTTGGTGGCGGCGGCGGATTTTCAGGCGCGAGAGCACAAGCGATAGAAGACAGCCTCTCTTTGATACTGTTGCGCAGACTAGTAGACGACCAGCAAGACTGGGGGGGGGGGGGGGGGGCACGAGGAAGTGACCGGAGATGACAGTCTCTCCGCTTAAAGCTCTTCACGAATCTAGAGTGCGAATCAGAAACGTGAATTTGCACCTGACAGAATCTACATATTTTGTGTTTATGGGATTACGGGTTGTCTTGTTACCACGATAATATTACTCTCATTCTGTATCGATGATATCACTGGGTACTCAACTTTACGCACTCGCGTGTGCAGTAACCATTGCAGTAGGTTTGACCCATTGTGTGCGCGCACGTGTTTTTTTGTGTGCTCGTGTATGTGTGTGTTTGTGTTTGTGTGTGTGCATGTGCGGGTGCGTGCGTGCGTGCGTGCGTATTTCTGATCACATCCCTGAGAGTAATGTTCTACATTGTAAGGTTAATAATTCTTTTTAATCTGAACAACACTGCCTTCATTTATTCCACTGAGAGCTTGGGTATAAATACGTAAAATGCAGCTAGTTAGGCAACTAAAACTTCAATCCTTCGTTCCTAATTTTCAATTTCTTATAGTCTGACTATCACAACATGCATGAACATATTTTGCTTTGTTCAGAAGAGCCGTACGGAAACCTCATTGCTATTGTTCCTTTCTTAGTAACTCCTGGGCTTGAATATACACAATGGCACCTTTTTCCACGGGAACGCGCTACAAATCTCTGTTGTGTTTCAGAAGAATGCACTGAAATCATATTGTTGAGCGAGCGAACAAAATGGGCAGATATGTCATTGTGTAGCGCATGACAGCTGCACCAAAGTGCTGCGGTCAGAAGTGCCTATATGTTTAAAACTGTGCAAAAATACCTCAACTACCTCAATATATTTTCGAGTCTAGCTTCATAGCATGTCCAGCAAATAAATAACGCATATTATAATGAGTAAAAAAGGTGAATTTATCTTAATTGATCAAATAAACTTATTCTAATTGATCAAGTAAACGTTATAAGTGTCATAATAGTGTCACATTACTACTGTGTCTGTTATCGAACATGTTACCAAATGTATATTACGTAGCTTTTGAATTCTTTTCGCTTGTTTTGTGTTCTTTTCAAGTAACTATTGTATAGTCCTCCTCACATAATGCTCCTACTTGGAGCCTGTGCGGTATTTGTAAATAACTAAACGAATAAATTGAAGAACCATACATATTTTCTATGCCATACCACAATAATTGTATTTCGCAAGAAAATGAAACCTAGACGCTTGTTTCCATCC
The DNA here is from genome assembly GCF_013339725.1 of Rhipicephalus microplus. NCBI lineage: Eukaryota > Metazoa > Arthropoda > Arachnida > Ixodida > Ixodidae > Rhipicephalus > Rhipicephalus microplus. The sequence continues at coordinate 138,374,486 of NC_051165.1, forward strand.
GATCACTAGAAATAACACTATGCAGAGCATTTTTTCAGAGCTTTTGATGCGAAGCATTCTCTTGTGTACTGCAGGCATTTTCAGCGTCTATCTATCTGTCTATCTATCTATCTATCTATCTATCTATCTATCTATCTATCTATCTATCTATCTATCTATCTATCTATCTATCTATCTATCTATCTATCTATCTATCTATCTATCTATCTATCTATCTATCTATCTATCTATCTATATCTATCTATCTATCTATCTATCCGCTTAGGTTTGGGTGCTTTCGTAGTAACCTTCTTAACTTAATGCGACCCAAAATTAGCACGGGAGGGTAACATGGTTTGGCGAATATGACGCGCTGGTCAAAGTCTGAATAATATCACAATAGCGTCGTGTAAATCGTCAAATACTTTCTGCCAGACAGTGGCACATACCCGCGGGCAGCTATGTGCCGCTGGTACGCGGGTTTGTGCCATAGGCAATTGACACTTAGTTGATTGACTGATATGTGGGATTTAACGTCCCAAAACCACCATATGATTATTAGAGATGCCGTAGTGAAGGGCTGCGGAAAGTTCTACCACCTGGTGTTCTTTCACCTGCACCCCAATCTGAGCACACAGGCCTATAAGATTTCCGCCTCCATCGGAAATGGAGCCACCGCAGCCGAGATGCGATCTCGCGACCTTCGTGTCAGCAGCCGAGATTGACACTTAGAATTTACTCATGAACGACGAGAACACATATGAGCAATTTTAACGTGCGAGCGTCAAGAAATTCCAAATATCGGTAGCGTTGACCGGACGAATGCAAAGAATAAATGTCAGGGTCCCAGCTGGAACCGAACCCTAGCAGTCTGCATGGCAATGAAGCATTTTACCACAGAGCTGCGCCAGGTCTCAGAACTACTTTTCAAATAGACCCTAATCTTCATGCAACGTGAATAGTGGTTGCAGTGCTGCCTACTCAATTTTATAAACATTACATATGTACTCTTGAGTACTATGTACTCTTGAAACACGTGAGTGTTTGGTTTTCAGCAGAGCGCTCACTACCGTGTACGCGCATCGGTTCATGAAGATGGTGCGTGCTCTGCATCATATACTGCTTCTCTGCTCATGCATTCGCTGTGCACTAGTGATCCATGACCCTTCACGCTTTTCGTTTTCGCAATATATAAACTGACATCAACTCGGCCTTCCGCTCCCATGTCAAGACGATACTTCATGGTCCCAAAAGCTAGCTTAGAATGCTCGCTTAAATTGCTTTAACTGTTATCAAAGTGGCTAATTTCAGCAAGCAGTTTTTGAACAATATGAAGGGCTTAACGGTTAGCGCTTGCGAAAAACTGGGGCAATTAATAGAATGATACATTCTTTGTGTCTGGTGCACAATTCCTACGAGCAACAGCTACATTGACAACTGGACGAATTGCACCGCAAAAATACGGAAGCGCTTTCCAAGAGTTTCATGCTCACAAGCAGACAATTACCAGACAGGACTGGGTGCGCGCCGTCATTGCGGCCGCATTTACAGATGTCGCCGCTAGTTAGCGCCGCGCGGCTCACCGGCAATAACCTCGCGGGTTCCCTGGAACAGTGGAGCATATTGTACGTGGCATCTTTCCATATAGACTGCTTTTAGCTCGAGTGTGATATCGAAAAGGGGAATGTTATCTCCCAGCTTATCAACCCATGCACGCCCATCCCTGACCCACTGAGACACGTGTTTGGCCTCAGGGTTCGCAAAATTGAAGATTTTTTACCTGTAAAGCCTGCATCACGGCTTTAGCTCTACTCCTGCATAGGTGCTGTACTCCGACACCAAAATTTTCAACGAAGCCTTCGCAAAAAATGGCAGCATATCCATGGACTGAGTAATGGATAGTGGGGCAAAGCATTCATCCGTCCATTTGTTGCTGCTTCCGTCCATTCAAGCGGGCGTCTGTGTGGCCGCCCGTGCGTCCATCCGCCCGTCCGTGCGTGCGTCTGTTCATGCGTCCACATGTTCACCTGTGCGTCCGTCTCTGCTTTCGTCCACGCATCCACTCCTGCGTCCGTCCATGCGTCCATCCGTCCGTGCAGTCATCCGTGCGTCCATCCATGCATCTGTCTCTGTGTCTGTTCGTCAACCTATTCACCTATTCAACACTCCAAGTACCACAATATTGCATCTTTTCATCATATATTACTCATATAGAAGCACCGCCATCCAGCGGACATTCCAAGAACTGAACGAGAGGAGGCACGCGCACACTTTCTTACGGCTTGCGCTTCGTGTCTACTTCCCACTTTTAACCACCTCGAGTTCATGGTATATACTAGTTAACTGTATTCATGGCACTGTGGCCCAACGCTCACTAAACCTTTCTAAAACCTAGCAGGTTACGCCAAGCGAGTATAACGTAGCAATCCTTTATTGTCTTCTATGTGTTGTTGAACAATACGAAATTCGCAGCGTCCGCGTTAACTAAACGCCTAATTCCCCTGTCAATCATTCCCCCTTAGCAGCTATTGGCATGTGCACTGAGCACTATCTTTTATTGTTCAACAACGCAAAGAAGAAATCTCTCACCGGCACCACCTTAGAGGTCAAAATGTTATACCTGTTACACACTACTACAACGATTACGAGGGATGAACGGGTGTTGCTATAAGAAGCTTCACCCCTAAAAAATGTTTCCTTTCTAATTTTTACAGCGACAGCAGTTATGATATCTCAACAAGGGTCGCCACCACCACCAGTGACCGGATCACCACTACCGCATACATTAACAAAAAAAACCTGAATGAATAAAAACACCAATAACGTGAAAAGGTTCAAATTCTGGTCTCCTCCGTCGCAGCCCATTATTTTACCATTGAATCACGCTGGTGCGTAAGCTGCCAGCTCAAGCTTACACTAGGCGGCTTGATGTCGGGAAAGGAATCGCGTTGGTAGGAGTTATAAAGTGTTTGAGAACAGCCAAAGAAAAGCCAGGAGTCAAACAATGCGAATCGCGTAACGAGTGCACCGGTCAAATTCTCTAGCCCATTACTAAAGCTTAAGGCATAATTCTTTAACGTCGTCAGGCACAGCATCATAAAATTGCCCAAAATTCCTTGCAATGGTGTAGTGGGTACCAAGCCTCTCTGTATACTATAGAATGATGAAGGATGGCATAGTTAACGCCTTCTCAGCACACAAAAATTATAATTTAACGGGGTAGTCTGTACCATGCATGCGCTTGTAACAGTTACCCGAGGAGTGTTTAAAAAAGCTCTTAAAAGCCGCTCTTCAAGCTTTCGCTGTGACTGTACTGGCGTTGTGCGCAGGCGTTTCGAATTTTTTTTTTTTGCACCGTGGTTGCGATTTGTTCATAGGGTGAAATATAATCACAATCGGCAAGCATGTTTCTTGATATGGCTTTGCAGGAGTTGGAGCTGACACTAAGGTAATGGTGAAAAAAAAAGACCCTTGCGGTGCTCTTTGTAGAGAATTGAAGACATGTTTAATTTATAGTTAAGGTGTGTTTTCAAGAGTCTAGACTTGCCGTTATGTTAGAAGAGCATACAAGAGACTAGAGGAGCAGTGAAGGTTGGAGAGATCTCTAGCGCACTCCCGAAACGTTCACAACATGGTGGCCCGTGCATGTATTAAGTCCGGGTTTATTAGTGCGGACTAATTATGAGAAAAGCCACCAAGCCACTCAGCAGATTGGGACTTTTATCTAAGCATTCGTTGAGTGAAGGCTAGTCAGGTCCATGTTCTGTCGCGTCGAAGACCAAAAGTACTCTTGTTGTCATAGCCTCACTACGTACCATGGCATGCATGATGAAGCATGGCTGTAAGGAATTCTAGGTGGTTGCTTGTCACTTCCTCCTGTTTCTTTGAATTCCTTTTCAGCGTGCCCTGTCTTGATATAATTGCCAATGATGGACCGATGCTTCACTGCGATATTACAAGTACGCTTCATTTTCTTTCCAAGTGACAAGAATCTCTTTGAAATTTCCGCTCGATTATCGTCAAGTTTTCGACACTTTTTTTTTTTTTCACAGGAGGGCAGCCCCATGTTGACCGTGGACAGAGTTACTAAAGCACTGAGTTTTGGTGTGCTCTATAGTTACGTTGTAATATTTTTAATGCTCTCAAGCAGTATTGTACCCACGAACGTTCCTCTAAAACAGAAACAGAAGCTCGTTCCGCGTATCTTTTAAATTTTGGAATAGATTTCAGTTACAAGTTCCTCAATAGAAAACAGATCTCATTCAAGTTACATTTTGAAAATTTGAACGTATTCTTACATTTGTGTTACCAATGACGTTTTAGTAAATATTGAATAGTTCTGAGGCATTTAAAAGCAAAGCAAAAAGCAAAGCAAAGTAAGCATTTTAAAGCAACAAATCCAGATACATACACTATAACATTTTGTTAATTCATATATCATTACAAGGGGAAAATGTCCAGACTAATGGCATTATGAATTATGATATATTTCAAGAAAACAATAAATAAACGTCTATTACATCAATACACTTTCATTTTCTTGACGAATACATTTATTTTGTACTTAGTTTACATAGGAACGGCATAAAAGTGACAGTTTTCCTCACCCGGCGAAGTCTTTCAGAGTATGACCACTGTGCGAGAGCAGATCTCATCAAATAATTATCCCTGAACGTGCTCTGCACCCTTTTCGATTGCTGCCACCATCACCACCACACGCTGTCGACATTGCTTTTTTTTTTGCCGGTAATCAAAAAGAGTTTGCCGCAACCACTGAACCCTTGGTTGCCAACAAGGCGATAGCTGTTGGCGAGTGCCTCTTTTAATGTCCGCGACTAACAGGTGCCACACACGAGGCTTAACGAAAACGGGCGTCAACTGTTCCGGCTTTCCAGTAGTTACCGAATAGTTTGTCACAATTACAATTGCAGTGAGGAATGAGCTGTCCTGTTTCGGTTGTCCGCGATGAATTTCGCTCTTATCCACCGCACATGTTGGTCGTTCGTGCTCGGCGCGCTTCCACTATAATCTAAATGTAGGCCTATTATGACCTAACAAAGGAAAGTTTGATCTTACTAAACAATGCATATCCTGACCAGAACAACAGAACACATCCAAACTGTTCTATTTTTCGTATCAACAAGCATCGAGTTAACGGGCATAGATTACACAAATTTAACATCACCGACAGCAGGAACGTATTAAGTATAGGTAAACGTAACATAAATAAACGCTTCGAGCAGACTTTTTAGAGACAATCGGCACTGCTACAGGCATATCTCATTGCAATTTTCGTCATTGTTTATTGGCACTTTTCACTTCAGTCTCCAAAAGCACAGTCATGGCATACCACGCTCCAAATATGCAAATACAAATATCCACCTACGCACCGATACAATCAAACTTATTGCACATGAAACTACATAAAGCTACATTGAAAAGGACAATACTTTGGCGTTTAATTAGCGCTGATTCAATATTTTAGTGTGTTTAGTAAATAATGTCCAGAATACGCAGTTTGCGGTTAGTATCCCTCGCTCGGAGTCAGCGAACAAATGTCTGCAATGTGTATGTGTTTCGCTGTGTTTATACTTTTTTTTCTTATTTTTCCCTTTCCTTTTATTCGTTTCCTTTTCTTTTTCTATCTTTCCATTTACCTCTGATTGTATAAACTCGTTGTCTCCTCCTCCTCGTTCTCACTCCACCCCCGCCCTGGAGATATAATATATAGACTCTGTGTTTTCGGTGTTTCTTTTTTCTTAAAAATCAGCGGGTGTTGATTGGAGTTTATATATCTGGGGTAAATTTGATGTTTATCGGAATTTATTTTCCGCAAATTCCCAATTCTCCGCGATTGGGTGTTTTGCGTTGTTCTCCGAACTAGACCTCTGCGCAGGTACCGGAATTGCCGGCGGCGGCGCGCTGGTGTTTTCACCTTTGGCGGCAGAGAATGAACGCGCGGTGCAAGGTTTATGGCATCGGCGGCAGCGCATTGCGGGATGCGGAGAGAAGGGCGGGGGCAAGATCAAGATTCAATAGCTGGTGGGGTTAGGAACTTGACGCTTTAGTTTTGAAAAAAAAAATCTCTTTCTCCGAAAGGGTGAAGCAGTTAACGTGATAACAGCGCGTCCTAATGTTGTTTATTCACGTATACTGGTGTCTCAGTTTTCGACACATAGCAGGTCTGAATGGAAATGAATAAAACAACCTTCATAAAGTACGGTTTCGCAAAGTACATATTAACGCAATCCTTTTTTGAAGTTTCTCAGCACTTAGTATGCCCAGATACCCATCAAGCTCATGCCAAAAATGAGCATCCTGTAAAAAATAAAAAAATTAAAACAAAAAAAAACGTTAATAGTTTTAGACTGACCTAACGGGCACTATATTTGGAGGAGGAAATCATCAGGTATGGTGCAAAGAAGATGCAACGAAGAATATGGGCACTCGAACACTCGGACCAATGTGAACTCTTATATTGAGACATGATGATTATCCAATTGCAAGTGTACTGAGGTTACAGAGGGGTTGAGGTATAAAATACGCGCGTGCGAAGTAGGCAGAAACACTGGTCATAGCTACGAAATATAAGCAGTATTGCGCTCTTGAAAAACATATTCTACAAGTTATGTCATGTTTGTGGTGAGGTGACCGAACAACCAACCTATATTACTCCGACGAAAGTCTTATGCGCTAGCTCTTAGTGCAATTCCTTTGTCGAGTTCTTTAACATATGTCGAAGACAACAAGGTTTTCAAAGATCTTGTGGCAGATTGTTTCAATGTGCGTGAGCCATTTAAAGTTTGCTGCGAAAGTTACACCAATGTATTTAAACAACATATTATGTAGTGAGCTTACACCGTGAATGGTATATCTAAAATGAGGAGGCTGTTTCACATAAAGAAAGGTGATGACTTTAGTCTTTGAAGTTTGCCATGTTTAGCTCCCGTTACAAAGCGACGAAAAAACAACACTAAACAACGCATTCTCATCTTCAGTAGGACAGTTGGTTCGACAGATACCACAGTCATCTGGATACATTCTATGCTTATTGGGAGTTTCACAAATATAATTTTCGCCGTCATTTTTATAATTAAAAACGGGATGATCCCACGTACACAGGGAATCGGTGAAATGTTAAGCTCGAATGAGGAAGGTTGTTATATGTCCTTTTAATATCAGCAGAACGTTACAAGGTGGACATAAATTATGCCGTACATGGCTTACATGTCATGAGTATCGTGTTAGGACGCTCTTTTAAACATTCGTCATCTATTCACGTGACCACATATTAAATTTGGAATATGTTCAGCAAGTAAAACGGCCTCGAGCATGTTATGAGCGTAGCATGTAGTTATCTTTCACATGACACGCATTTCATGATAATCATGTTTGAACCAGTCTTATACTTTCATTATCCATTGACGTCACGTAATACCAAATTTGGTATATGTTGAGCTAGTAAAACGGCCATGAGCACGTAAGAGCGTAGCATGCAGTCATGTTTTAGATGACACGCATGTCCGATGTGTCATGTGTTTCGACGTGTCATTTACCTTCGTCGTCGATTCAAGTCACGTAATACCAATGACGACACCAATCGCACTCATGGTTGTCAGCTGCTACACCGTCGATAACTTCGCTCAGGAGTAAAGGCGGTGCGTGCCTCATGCAACGTCACAGAGCAGAGCTCTCGCTTTTTCCTCGAGCCATAATTGGTCGGTAAAAAAATGGACGTGAGTGCTGACGAAAGGTTCACATTCGATTTTTCGTCCAAAGACTATATACCACTTTCATGAACAGCTCAGATCAACACCCTTTGTGGTGAAAGCAAACTCCATGAGTGTACCAGGAAACGCGGAAGGCGGTGCAGCCATGCACACCAACCTCTGCCGTCAGCAGTCCCTCAGCGACTTCAAGAGAACAAACCAACAGTTGAAGCAGTTTGAGGCTATGCTGATAGCGTTGCCGGTAATGTTAACAAAACGTTTTGGGATGACTGACGTCCTATATAGTGCTTCGCATGAATACTGGTGGCACTCAGCCTTGGTTTCCAATCAAATGCGGTTCAGTCAGCACAAGCAAGTCCTTCTCGATAAAGCCCTAAACGGGATGATCGACACAAAAGCCATACAATTCTCGAAAAGTCTATCGGTCTTTTCGGTGGTACTGGCACCAAAGAAAGATGGTGTGGCATGTCTTTGTGTTGACTACTGCAGGCTCAGTGTGGACAAAGTGAGAGACTCTTATCCTTCACTGCTAATATAGATCATAACCTATGTGCTAGGAAGCCCAAAGTTTTTTGCTCCTATCGAATGAATGCTCTTATGGGTATCTCCGAATGCTTTTGTGCCCTTGGGATGTCCGAAAATGACATGTGAATGACATACAGGCTTGTTTGAGTTTGTGCGTGTGGCCTTTTGTTATCGCAGTAGTCCAAGTTCTCAACAGCGTATGGGGACATGGCTGATAAGAATTTGAGATAGGGAGGGAAACAACTTTATTCGAAACGGCAAGTTGCAGCGGAAAGATATCCTCTCCCCTAGATGGCAGCTAACAGTCCTTGAGTGCTAGTGGCATCTTCGGCTTGTCTGATCACTTGCAGCTGTTCCTGGATGTTTGAGCTAAGCAGCGCCATCTTCCACTGCTGCTGCTGTGTATTTGGTGTTTGGCCTCTTAACGAGCTTAGGACAAGCTCAGATAATGTGTTTGATGTGCACCCAGTGATTGCAGAGCTTATATTTGTCGGAGTACAGGTCTGGGTAGCAATGACTGTAAGCAATTGGGTTGGAGAAGGTGCTTGTTTGTATTAGGCGCCATGCTGTCATCGGCTGTTCATTTAATCAGAAATGTGGTGGAGGGTAATGCTGCCTCTCTAATTGGTAGTGTTTAGCGATTTCGTTGTATGAGACCGTGCGCTCTTCCTCCACACTCAGGCTTCCCTTCATTCCTGCAACTTCTCGGCTCACTAACTCTCGAGCTAGGGGAATTCGCATTTTACTCTTTTCTATCTATATACAGTTTGCAAAGGTTTCTCAGGATGATTGATTTTCATCGCAATTTCTTTTCACAATGTTTAAAAGTGTGCAGGTCACTTACTAAGTGGCTGAAAAAGGCGCCAAACGGTCCTGAAGCGGAAGCAACAAGCAGCTTTCTACATTGTTCTGGGAGCAATAACAAAAAAAAGCTGGTATTTTCTGCTGCAATATATGAATCCTTTATTTCGAAGGTGCGTATTTTCTGGCAGTTTTCTTATTTTCCACTCGAATTTCTCTACAAAACCACTCATTCTCAGCCACCACAAAACATTAAAGTCCAAGCTTTCACTTACGCTTGCCTGATGGCACTACGTGTAGCCTCAGTGGTGTTTCTTCGATTGCAAACAGGAACAACACGTGCGGCAGGCAAACACGGCGAGTTCCTGGCTTTTTGATGCTTCCCTTGGCCTGTTACTTGTAATATCTAGTTATAAATGTAGCTTGCGCACTACTTGCGGATAACCAACCACGGTGGTCTAGTGGCTAAGGTACTCGGCTGTTGACCCGCAGGTCACGAGATCGAACTCCGGCTGCAGCGACTGCATTTTCGATGGAGGCGAAAATGCTGTAAACACGTGTGCTCATATTTGGGTGCACTTTAAAAAGGTCCAGGTAGTCGAAACTTCTGGACTCCTCTACTATGTCGTCTCTGGTAATCGTATGGTGGTTTTGAGACATCAATCCCCAGGTATCGATCAAATCTACTATTTGTTGCCTTCAAGTTACGTGTGAACTTGGTTTTATGTCTGTCTGCCTATCACACAATTCAGCCACCCGGCCAAAGCCAAAGCACTTGCTGGATGTTCGGCCATCTTGAATTGTCCGTCACGTTTATACTTCAGAGTATTGTCGACCAAGAAGCAAATATTACTCTTATTTGGAGTAGATGAATACTTCTTAGGTGTTCTGTTCTTCTACTAGAAAAATACATTGACACGTGATTCTAAAAATTGCCTGCGGAGGTGGCCTAGTGGCTAAGTTACTCGGCTGCAGACCCGCACGTAGCGGAATCGAATTCCGGCTTCGGGGGCTGCATTTTCGATGGAGGCGAAAATGCTGTAGGTCCGTGTGCTCATATGTGGGTGCACGTAATCGAAACATTGGGAGCTCTCCAATACGGCATCTCTCATAATATTATGGTGGTTTGGGAACGTTGAAACCAAATATCAATCACTTCTACAAACCTTAGGGCTTTTCAGGCTGCGCTTAAAATACAACGCTATGCACGAAAAAGTGTTCGACCGATGATATGGTGTTGCTACCTGACAGTGGCCTCAGGCTCTGCCCAAGCTCAGCTCAAATTTCCCGGTGACACTGCCAGATGACTTCCTTATCTTACGCAGGGCCTCTTTTGTTTTATCCGTTTCAGTCAGATACGGCCGATTTTACATTCATTTGACAAAGTGGGTGAGACTGCCTTCTATAAACATTTTAAACGTTCGCATTCTCTGCCTAACTTGCCACGAACAACGTGACGCACGCCACCAGCAGTGAGTTGATAGATGCCTCTGACGCCCAAGGAATCCATCACAAGCGACCGCCCACAAGCCAACATCACAGAAAGGGTTATGGCGGGCTGGTGGTAGCACAGAAACAGCCAGACAGTTTTTGCCATATTTAACTACACCACAAACTTTTATCGGGGAATATGCGAGCAAAGGAATTGGCGTGAGGGTTTTCAACCGAATCGTAGAGCCTGTATAATCAAGAAAATGTGCTTTAGTTGTTTTTTTCTTCTTCTCCAGCGAGGCATTACTCGCTTATGTATGCTCACTTCTAGAAGCGCTCACGCATCACACGACAGGGTAAATTAAAATTTAAATTCTAAGCCACGCATACTGAGCGTCAAAGACTGGTGCTGACGACCCTGTAGAAAACTATGTGAAACCAGCGATTCCGAACTGGCAGAAACAGCTTTTGAACGAGCACCACAGTAAATCATTCAAAACATTTTCTCCTCTTACGTTTACTTGCGCGAAAAATTGCTCTTTATGCAGTACAATGTTTTTGACCGCGTTTTCAATGCCATACAAAACCTTACCCCGAAGTTGACCAATGCGCTACAACAGGCAAGGTAGGGCGTCGACGTATGAGAGATTGTGACGTGCGTATTTTTTTTATTTTCACTCTTGTTTCATTTAGGTTTCGCCCCGCAAAGACTGTCATGAGTGCTAGGCGCAAGCTATGCCCTATTGTTCGAGAAGGCTCGCGATTATTGTATATCTTTGTGTGAAGATTGCACGCAAGACACGAACACTCGTGATGATTCCACAGCTTGCCCCAGGACCAGTGGTTAGGCTGCAATATTTGACAGCACATGTATAATACCGAGGTGCTTCGCCACTTGTCAGTTCATTGACAGCCGATGGCCTTTTCGCTGCTGTCAGTGCCAGTGTGCTACAGTAATCTGACTTTTCGTTTACCAGCCTCAAGTCTGGCCTAATATATAGGTTGATCTTTGGCATACCGGCTGCTGTCTTCATTAGCACCGTGACCCACGCAAAAATATGAAACAGGTGCAACAATATGAGAAGCATTGCCGAAAAGTAAACTTCCACGTTGTAAACGTGGTTTTGATGCACACATACCTGCGCAGCGAAGCGTCAAAAAGTTTTGAAGCTTCTGTAGCTAAAACACTTAGTGGGTCTGTCCCACCTGTTTGCTATGAAAGCTGCAAAACTTTTCGAGTCATCGATGAGTAAGCGCGTGCGATTCGAAACCAAGTTTCACCTGTTAGAGTTCACTTTTCCAGCAAAAATAAACACTGCAGCTTTTGTGCCGGAATCCAAAAACTGTCGTCGAGTGTGAATATGCCGTCTCGCAGAACGTACTACACAGTCACGAACCGCATGCTATTTATCCCTTGGAAAAAGAGGTCGTTTCTTTGATTTCATTGTCTTGCGGTAACATTTATGTGGGGCAAACGGAGCGTTGCCTCAACGTAGACCTCCGTGCACCAAAGCTTCTCAAGGAGCCCCGTTTTCCCCTATGCGTAGGCTTTCGTACAATAATATTCTATGCAAATGTGCCTCCCCATTGTGCCTGCCCAAAATACACCGCTCTTTTTTCTTTAGGGCGAGGGGGAATCGCCTGCCAGGCATACAGCATCGATCACCGCTAGCGTGGTCATGGGTGACGAAAACGCCACCCATACTCCAGGTCTCCTTCCTCAGCACCCCCTCGGCCTGCCCGAGTTCCCGCCACTACTCCATGGCTGCCTGAGTTGCAGCACAGTGTGGCCTCTGAACAAATGTCAACACGTAAAACGGAAAATCTGGTCAAACCTCTGTATGTAGCTTGAATTTACTGGCTGCCCCCAAAATATCACCCTTAAGTCCCACGTGTTTTTTTACTCCAAAGGTTCCATATACTCGCCGGGTGTGCCCTGAAAGACCAACACGTGACTTAAAGGGACATTTAAGTCAAATAACAATTTACGTCACATTGAAAACTCAATGTATGACATCTAAAACACTATTGTCAACAACGGTGCCCTACTTACAAAGAAATAAAGGTAAATGAACAAAAACTCAAGTGTCGCAGTAGGACATTTTCAAAATGATCCCAATCACATTGGACGGACCGCCTACAATCGATCACTAGTAATCGATATAACTGCACTTAATAAAGAACCTTCCGTGCATCAAGAGACGCAATAAAATGCTGCATTTTTGTTTCTGTTTGATTCATGAATAAAAAAAGAACCGCTGGACGTTATTATGAGGAATGACGCGAGTGGTTGAAAAATTCAGTTTTCTCGTGTTCACGGGATAGTTGTGCCATCTAGCGGGGTGCAGTTGAAACAAAAAAACGTCTGTAATCTGGAAGCCCATGGCGGGACATTGATCAATGGCCGTTGCTGCTGCTGTGGCTCCCGTTGCTTTCAGTCTGCTGCTTCTAGCGCAGTAAAGCCGTGCAACGTTGTGCATGGCAACTGTGACGTGAATCAGTCCGTGGGTCCGCTTCTTGAGGCGGGTAATTTGTAATGCGCTAACCCGATACGGACCATAAAAAGTGATTTCATTTCAAAATAGACCCTTCCTTGGCACAAAAGTAACACTACGAGGTTTCTGGACCGCCATTTCAACAATCAACGTCGACCTAATAGTTGCCTTTAGTGTCCCTTTAACTCTGCGTGGTGTACACGAAGGAGATGCAGCGCCTCGTGTGCATCCTGTGTGGCGTACCAGAAACAGGCCGTAGAACACACGCCACTATTGGTCTACATACAGAACGTGCCGTGGCTGAAGGGGCACGGTTGGCGCCTACCCAACAACGAGGACGCAGTAAGGAGGCGGTGCTCGTCTCATGCAAGCCTCGGCTCAACCTCGTGAGGTGCCTCCAAATCCAAAGTATTATGTAATCCTAGGCATGAGTGTCTTCATTGACATGCTCCATAAGCCTTTTCTGGGCGGGACTTGACGGAGCCACTCACGCAAGCGCTCAAGTTAAGCCCAGGATGCGCGGGACACGCCTGTGTGCGTTGAAAGGAACAGCATACACGCTGCTGAATGATAGTAGTTCATGAGCCAATTGTCAGCACCAACCCACTCCTAAGCTATGCCAACAAATGCAGTCTTTTAATGGCGAAGCTTCTTATGACATCACCTATATTCGGTCGTCCTTTCGTCTTGCGGAGCCAGCATATCCACGGAGTGATTGATGAGTGTGGCGAAGTGTCCATCCTTCCGATGCATATGCTAGTGTTATAGGAGTGGACGGACAGACAGGTAGACATACGAACAAACGGACGACTGAACGTTTCACCCTGATCATCATCATTCACTTCGTTGATATGCTGTGATTTTTCGTTTTCCTTTCTGGACTCTGTTGTCCTTGCTAAGAGTGCGGACTGGATGCGGTCAACAAAATACCCACAAACCACCAAAGGACATTTTTACGCCGGGTTGAATGCGTGCCCTGTTACCTTTCTGTCGTTGATCATCACTGTGGTGTCGATGAAATTGGAACTTGCTGTGAGCCTAGCTGACCTATTGCATAACACGAATACGATGACACGACGCAAAACCGAATTCCAAGCAAATACTGCGTCATCTGTGGTTACGCTCCACGACGTCCTTGTTAACGGCCGCCGAAGTCTGATTGCTCCAGCATTGGCTTGGTTATACAAGCCTTTCTACTGCAATGAAATTAACGCCGTCAACAATGTAACATTTATAGGCGCTTGTGAGGGAAGAGCTGGCACTTCACGCAAGTGATAATGAACCCTTCTTAAAATATTAAAGTTGGCTTTCTTGTAATGCGATTTGCGCAACTAATGGCAGCTTGTCATTTAGTGCAAATGGCATGTTGAAACGTGGTTTTCTCAGGCAACAACATAAAACATGTTCAATACCTTTTCCTGATACAAACACTTGTAATAGACAAGCCCCAGTAGGTTCAACGAAGACCACGTATCTGCTTGAAGCATGACAAGCGTTGCCATTACTTGTTCAAAAATGCAGTGCAAAGAAGCGCACTTACCAGTTATGAAAGGGTCAAGATAAATGCTTTGATCACAAACCTTATATAAATCTTTCAGTCCAGTCACTTGCGCAAGTGCTTATACTCACGGATACTCTCACGCAGACCATATTTGCAAGTTATGTCATAAATTACACTAAAGTGATTATTTCTTCGACTCGCTTTGAGCAATTGGTATTGTGCTTGCTGGCTGGGGGACTCCGCCAAAACGATCATAATGCAGGTGCTTAAATGAACATCTCTAGTGGAGACACGCATGCGGTGATACGAATACCACTCATAATATTAACACCACACAGTATACAAGGAGCGAAATGTGCAGCACGCATTCGTCTTTATTCCTTCCTTTCAATTGAGATTTAGCAGACTGCACAGCAGTTTCTCATACTTGCTTAGATGCTTGCTGCAACACGTAAGTGTAATTATTGTTCTAAGATGTAGGAAACTGAGCCCATGGCATTTGAAAGTCAGACATCTAGAAGAAGCAACAAACAGAAACGAATCGGTGAGAAAGTTCAGACTTCACAAAACGTTATCCTAGAAAAAAAATATCACTGCTATTGTTTATACTAGGCTAAACTGCCTACAACGTCTTACATTATTTCACGCTATCTGACTCTGTGCATCGCGCAGAAAAATGCGTGCGCTTCACATCCGTAGCCTTGAATGTGGTTCCGTAGAAATTGTTGTTATGCGTAAGGGGCAATGCATGAGTGTCGTCCAAATGCATAGATTTAAGAACTTCATAAACTCGTAGAAACGACCTAGCGTTCAATTGTTAGTACGTAGTGGATCATGCAGTTGATGGTGGTGAGCCTGCCTTTTAAACATTGTTTCGAAGTGAATGAATAACCCGCATCATTAGCGGTTGTGGCTGGACTCAAAAGAGACATTTTCGTAATTATAATTCTAACGTCAAATGATTATATTTATGCGAGCACGTTAATATTGAAAAGACCAAAATTTAACAAGACTCTAGCATCACATTACACAGCAGATGGTGAGAGTGTAACCAAGACTCATGTGCACCGCCTTGTAAACAGCTAGCCTGCTTCGGTTTTCGGTGCATGCCTCAACCGTGCCATCAGGAAACAAATGAATATGCGCGTTACATTGGCGGTTTCAAAGTATTAAATGCGAAGAATTTCTTAGCGAACTTCGGCGGCTTTGAGCGTACCTATCTATCTATCTATCTATCTATCTATCTATCTATCTATCTATCTATCTATCTATCTATCTATCTATCTATCTATCTATCTATCTATCTATCTATCTATCTATCTATCTATCTATCTATCTATCTATCTATCTATCTATCTATCTATCTATCTATCTATCTATCTATCTATCTATCTATCTATCTATCTATCTATCTATCTATCTATCTATCTATCTATCTATCTATCTATCTATCTAGCCGTCTACGACTTATAGCTCTCCTGGCCGTTCCGATAACGGTATCGATACCCAACTTGGTATGGCATAACATGACAGTATGAAGAACATATATGACAAGTCAAAACATGACAATCATAACACGAACGTCATGAATATTATAACAAACAATTCATGCTCTTGCTGCTCTTGCGGTGGTTCCGTTCCCATGACATGTTGCAAAACTGGTATGGTATGACATGATTGCATGACAGACACAAACGACAGATCCTAACATCAAAATCATGCCATGCGTGTCATATAACAACACGACTACATGCCACACTCATGATGCGCTCGCGGCCGTTTCGCTGGCGTTACGTATACCAAACTTGGTATTACGGTACGTGAATGAATGACAAAGGTGTGTGAATGATGCAAACATGATTATTATGAGATGTGTGTCATGTAACAACATGAATACATGCTACGCTCATGAGGCGCTGGCGGCCGTGTCTCTAGCTTCGCCTATACCAAATTTGGTATTACGCGACGTGAATGAATGACGAAGGTATGATACTTGTGCAAACATGATAAACATAAGATGCTTGTCATGTAACAACATGACTACATGCTACGCTCATGATGGGCTCACGGCTGTTTTGCTAGCTTCACATATAGTGAGCTCGGTATTACGCAACGCGAACGAATGACATAGGCAAATGACACGTCCAAGCATGATAAATATGACATGCGTGTCATGTAACAATTTGGCTACATGCCGCACGCATGATGCACTCGCGGCCCTTTTGCTAGATTCACATATGCCAAAGTTGGTATTACGTGACGTCAATGGATGTCGAAGGTACATGAATGGCGGAAACATGATAATCGTGGTATACTTGTCATGTGAGAACATGACTACATACCACAGTCAAGGCGCCAATACATTTCTACGTAACAAGGTGCGCGTGCTCGCCGGCGTTCATTTCGTCGCGTCACGCCAGCGTTGCACGCCAGGCGTGCTTCCTGCCATATACTCGCAGGCACGTGACGCGCTGCGTTGCTTTGACGCACGCGCGTTTCAGCACATCTGGCGTCCCTACATCACGAAAAGAGGGAGACGCAGTGTTGTCTGAGTAACGCATCGGCGCGAAATGCAGCATGTCGCATTTCGCGTTGGTTGCCCTCTGGCCGCGCCGACAGACGCTGGTTGCGCCGTTCGCGCCTGGCGTCAGACTCTAGAGTGCTCGCGTTTTGCTAACGTAGTGTCACTGTGCTCAGCGTGCGCGAGATCCAACGCTACGTGGGAGTGTATTGGGCCTTTCATGGTAAGATCGCGGTCGTGTTGCTAGCTCCAAATATACTAAATTCAGTGTTACGTGACTTTAGTAGATTACGATAGTATATGACTGGTACAAACATGATAATCAAGACACGTGCGTCATGTAATGACATGACAGCATACCACGCTCATAGCGTCTCGCGGCTGTTTCGCTAGCTCCAAATATACTAAGTTTGGTGTCACGTGACGTGAATAGATGACGAAGGTATAGGACACATCCCAACATGGTAATCATGATACAAAGTCATATACGGCATCATTTACCACCACCTCGTTGCGTAGTGCTGATTTTAAAGTGACATATCAATCTCTCTCATTCGTGCTTCGCATATCATCGATTCCCACTGCATGTGGGATCTGCAGATTTTATTCAATGCCTATGGCAAGCACAGATTTAAAGGCTCACAGCACTATGATTATTCCTTTTGCAAACCAGTGATGGGCCCACTCCACTTCCGTTCATCTTGTTGGTTGTGAAGCTACTAATGATGATTAAATACGCGTGAGCGCTTTATAATACGTGTGCTTTTAAAACATCCACTTGTTTCTTAATTCTGATCTTGTGATGCCTAGCTCCATTCTACGCCTATGTTACTCAATATTTGACACGTTAAGGAGGCTCCTTACACTACATGACCACTTGTCGAAATTTCAACGAACGTTGTGGCTGTGTCATAGCGAATCTGCTTGTCACGCAGTCATTCAAGGTTGAACCCTCAATTGGAGTGAGCAATTATTAGAGGCGAAGCATAATATGATCGAGTTTGATCCGGTGTGCGGCGTGACCACTAGAACTGCGCATGCGTCTCCCCTACCCCTCTTCCTCTTCTTCTACGCCAACCTTTTTTTGGCTCCGCAACGCCAAAGAAAGCAGCATAGCCTACGCTCGCTGCCCATTACTCTCCTCTAGGCATTCCTGTCTTCGCCGTTTACACCCCCAGTACGCATGTGCTTCTCCTCTCTTTCTCTCACTCCTACGCTCCCTATCTCTCGCCTCGCAACGCTGTCGCAGGCTTCGTCTGCTAGCAAGTTTCTTGAGTGAAATAATGGGCCCCATATCTCCATATTTCAGTGAAAATGTCGTCGAATGACGATACTCTTCCGTCTGAAGAAAGAGAATAAAACATATATTTTATGTTCTGCGCGAGAAAATTGGTGATTCAGATGCGGGAGGCGCGGCATTAAAGTGCCTCGATGGGCACAGCAGGTAGGTGCCACGACTGTATCGTTTTAAAAAAGCTCAGGACACACCCGTCTTTCTGTGAATAGCATTGCACTGTCAGCCTAGCGAAATAAACGCTGTGGTCTGTAGGATTACCTAAATGCATAGGTCGGCGAACTCTATTTTGAGTCGACTCACTCGGAATCACTCAGACTCGGATCAAGTCTGAGTCTGAGTGAGCCCGGGTGAGGAATATTCTCGTGACTCTGAGTTCGAGTGAGCCCGGTTGAAAAAAAAATTGCGAGTGGGAGCTTAAAAAGTTAGGCCCTGGAAAATTTTTGATAGTGTGAGTCCGAGTGATCCTAAAGTGCAATATGCATTTTTGAGTATTTCTGAGTGAGTTCTACTTTCTTTTGCTGACCAAAGGTCCTATATAGTGATCCTCAGCATCACTGTGTGCCTCATTTAAATTCACGTATATTCTCACGTGTACTGACCGGTATTCGAAAGCTATGTCATTCATGCGCCATTTCAATATTTGTTTATCAGAGGCTTGAACCACGTGGAGGAATGTCTTGACCTCCGCCATCAGCTCTCCCTGGGAAATAATTGATAAATATTTCTGATGCTACTAAAAAGAAAGACCTTTTTGATTTGGAACCACTGAGAGCTCGTTTTCAAAATACAATGTTGAATGGTGTCTAGAAGAGCACCGATTACTTAAGATATTGGTGTTTAAGAGCATTCACACGACGCTAAAAAAACTAACTTAAGACTTAGGAGCTCATGAGTCGACTCACTCAGACGCACTTACACTCAGGTCGAGCAGCGTGTCTTCGTTCAAGTAAGTCTGGTTGAAGAAAAGTTTCATGAGCGTGAGTCCGAGCAACGCCTCCTAGAAAAATTGATTGATTTGTGGTGTTTAACGTTCCAAAAACACCATATGATTATGAGAGACGCCGTAGTGGAGGGCTCCGGAAATTTCAACCATCTGGGGTTCTTTAACGAGCGCCCAAATCTGAGCACATGTGCCTACAACAATTATGCCTCCATCGGAAATGCAGCCGCCGCAGCCGGGATTCGATCCCGCGACTTGCGGGTCAGCAGCCTAGTACCTTAGCCACTAGACAACCACGGCGGGGCCCGAGAAAAATTTAGCCGCTCGCTGGATTTCGTGCCGACCGGTTGTGCGCCCGCGCGCTCCGCACGCTTGCGACCTTCGGCGTCACCGTAGCTCTGGCCGACTGGGCTCGCCCTACGTCACCTCCTGTCGCCGACGACCTTCGACGACAGTGTAGCTCTGACTTACTGGACCTGCTCTACGCCATCTACAAACGTCGACAACATCTCTCGCAAGTGTACCCCGTCCTCGGACTCCAGTGTCCGTGCTTCCATCTTTCCTGTCTC
Organism: Rhipicephalus microplus; assembly: GCF_013339725.1. Classification (NCBI taxonomy): domain Eukaryota; kingdom Metazoa; phylum Arthropoda; class Arachnida; order Ixodida; family Ixodidae; genus Rhipicephalus; species Rhipicephalus microplus. Next base: position 138,394,275 of record NC_051165.1, read on the forward strand.
TCCTATCCCCTCAGTTTGTTGTTGCTTCTACTTCCTCTTTTCTACACCTCTGCTTCTACCCTTTTTATCCCTCCTCACCCCCATCCCTTGTGAGCTCTGTGGCGGTGTCGCTCACTGAAGCAGACAATAACGGGGCTCACTTTTCTCTTCCTTTCTCTTTCTTAAGAACCACTCACCGAGAAAAATTGGTCCGAGTGAGTTCTGCTCAGAAAAAGTTTCTTCGGCCTCATTCCGAGTGACTCCAAAGATCTGAATATATATCATAAATGAGTCTCAGTGAGCTTAATAAGTTATGCTGACCTATGCTTTTGTGTGACTTCTGTAGTATAAAGAAACACGCCAAAGTATACTGCCATGCTGATTTTCTCCCTAAGATATGCGCGACGCTTGCTTTTTAATTGATATTATGCACAAGTATGAACGCAAAAACCAGAGAATTATTGGTGGGCGCTGCAGTTGTGGTGGGATTTTCAAGTAATAGGCAAACGGAATAAAACGCGAGGTGACAAGCCGTTTCGGGTGACAAACAAGTCGACAGACAAATTTTTTGCGTCGACTATCCCTCTGCACAACCGTTCATACAAATCATGATTTGTGACCTCCAAGGCCGTTCCCGTGAGATATTTGGCCTGTGCGTTGCTGGACAATAAAAAAATAGCAGCATGTGCGTGAACTAAAAGCGAATAGGACGTATCGTGTCCAATCAAAGTCTATCATTGCCAAATCGCCGCGATTGGCATGTTCCAGTAGAACACACCGGTTCATCACTCCTTGCTTTTAACCTTTCTTGGTTTCTCTTCAGCACAACGCTACATTGAGCGCCAGCGTCTGCGCCGCCACCAGTGTACGCTGTTTCGCGTGTGCAGATGGTTTTCTTTAGCGGGAGATGGTGTAATTTTAGGGGCGAAGCTCCTTATAGCGGCACCCGTTCGTCTCTCGTAGCCGTTGTAGTGTGTAACAAGTATAACATTTTGACCTTCAAGGTGGTGCCGGTGAGAGATTTCTTCTGTGTGTTGTTGAACAATAAAAGATAGTGCTCAAGGTACATGCCAATAGCTGCTAAGAGGGAATGAGAGACAGGAGCATTCGGCTTTTAGTTAACGCGCACGCTGCGATCCCCATTAGCAGCCATTGGCACGTATATTGAGCACTATCTGACAAGAAAGGGTTGCTACTTATACTCGCTGGGTGTAACCTTCTTAGTTTTAGAAAGATTTAGCGAGCGTAGAGCCGCAGTGCCATGAATACAATGAACTAGTATATACCATGAACTCGAGGTGGTTAAAGGTGGGAAGTAGATACGAAGCGCAAGCCGCTAGAAAGTAAAAGCCGAATTCTCATGTCTCTCACACTGACCTACACTAGGGCTGGATGGCGCTTAGAGCGCGCCGGCTTGAAGCCACCGGAAGTCGGCGGCCTTGTCCCGGAAGCCGGTGTTTGCTCCCGCCTGACTGCTGCCGGCGTGCGTGTTTTCTGGACTTCTCTCAAAAGAATGCCTGCCTGCTGTGCTGTTAATTGCACAAGCAGACCAGAAAAGTCTTCTGGAAAGACGTTTCATGCGTAAGTGCCTTTAAATCATTCTTAATTCCCCGTAACTGACTTGCCGTCATCATCTACAATTTACATCTGCCAGACCACAGAGAAAGTGATACGCAGAGAAGACAACTTGCATGGCACAAGCCTTCCAAAGAAGGGGAATCTTTCCGATTCATTGACAGTTTCAGTTATGACAGAGCTTTCCGGTCACCTTGAGAAGCTATACCCCGAGTTACATGATCACATGTTCGAATCCGCGGCTGGCTCAAACCACTTTGTGCGATTGGTAAAGTGTGTGATCGCCTCCTATATAAAGATAAGGATGCATCACACCGCGAAGACGGCGACGGCCAAGATAACTGGATCAAACATCCGCAAGCAGCTGACAAAGCTTATCCTATTCAAGCACCAGTAAAACATTCACACAAATTGACCAGTACGTGTCTTCTACATCAGCTCCAATAAACAGGCCATTCGGCCTTCAGGTCCTTTTCTTCAGTTTCATGTTCTCTGTTACTATAAATCGATATCAAGCTTATGTGGAGTGAATTCTATTCACACGGTTTTTATTATAAAACACACTGGTTACAATAAAACAGGGAACAGCTTGGTCTGAGTTATAGGAAACTTAGTTGCTGAAGTTCTCATTTAGGTGCAGTAAAGGTTAAGGTAAGTTGAGGATTCGACCCTATGACCTTGTGTCGTGGTTTTGATGGGTTACTTAGGCTCCAATCCCCGATACACAGACCAATCACTGTCTCCTGGGGACTTGATTTGGTGGATTACCAAATCCGGGCTGAAAACACTGTTGGCAACGCCCCCCGTAACCCTCAAGCGACGGCCACTCTCTACCACGAGAAAAAAAAGGAAAAGATCGAGAGCAAACCAAACAAATACAACAAACACTCAGAAACCCGCAGAGACACGTGCAAGCGGCCGTAAAAGCTTCTATGAACGCGGCCTGCGTCGCTAGATCCCACGCCTTGTACAAGACCGGACAGCCACTCCGAATCTTGAGAAAAAGAAAACGGACGCGCGTCAGAAAAAAGGCAGTTTTACGTGAATACGCTGTCTCATTAAAAGCGCATTAAACAAACCTTGATCTGCGCCTACATAGCCCTTATTGTTACTTGGCTTACTCTTCTAACCACGAGCAAGTACTTACAAAAAAGAAATTAACGAAACGCGATCCAAAGAACAGCAGCACGCCGGCATAACTCACGTCGCGCGTACCGCGTAGCGCAGCAGACGACCTCCTTCCAGGACAAGCGGCGGCACTTCCGGTGGCTTCGCAAGCTCCCGCTTCGGGTAGCACCGGTGCGCCATCCAGCTCCCTAGTGGAGGTCAGCGGTCTCTCATTTCCGATTATCAGCCATTGGCATGTACATTGAGCACTATCTGACAGGAAAAGGTTGCTACGTTATACTCGCTGGGCGTAACCTCCTTGGTTTCAGAAAGGCTTAGTGAGCGTTGGGACGCAGTGCCATGAATACAGTGAACTAGTATATACCATGAACTCGAGGTGGTTACAGGTGGGAAGTAGACCAGAAGCGCAAGCCGTAAGAAAGTGTGCGTTTGTCATCTCTCGTTTAGTCCTTGGATTGCCCGCTGGGTGGCGGTGCTTCTATATGGGGAATATATGAGGAAAATATGCGAGATGGTGATACCTGGGGTGTTGAATAGATGGACGAATGGACACACAGACAGATGCATGGATGGACGCATGAACGGACGCAGGGGCGGATGCACGAACAGACGCACGCACTGATGGCGGATGGATGGTCACACAGACAGACGCATTGACGGACGGAAGCAAGAACGAATGGACGGACGACTGCTTCACCCCACTCTCCATCAATCACTCCGTGGATATCCTGCCATTTTTTTATGAAATAATATGCATCGTTCTCAGGTTTCTGGTCATGAATGAGATGGTTTTTCGCTTTCAGCCAATGAATTTCAGCGTTATGAGCTTTTCACGCTGCAGCGTTAACACCTCAGTAAGTGAGGTGGGACAAATATCCCCATTCTCTCGAAATATCGATGTTATAGGAGCTTTTGGTGTCCGCATTGATTATGTTCCATAGTCTCACAGCAAAGGATAGACAACACTGAACCTTGAAAAGGAAGACATAAACAACCAACCACAAGCGAAAAACATAACTGATTCTTCGCTTTTTGGAATATGTATAACACAAAATTGAAAAGCGTAATCACCGAGCTAGTTGAGCGTTTATTTTGCATTGTTTCGCCCAAAAGGTGAAGAAGAAATTATTGCCACAGCAACAAATTGTCATTTCGTGAGAATAATGGCAAGCAGTTCAAAACACACAATGCTCACTCGATGCAGAAACCACGCGCGAAACGAGCATACACAACACAAGCACGTAGAAACAACTGTCTCAACTCGATACTTCGCTCAAGCATGAAGGCACATGAAATAAATGCAAAGAAAGCGAACAACTGTCACAGTTCTTTTTTCATAGTGTGTAAACAGCGACCTTCTTTCGCAAACGCGGTCGTGGCAGTGAAGTTACCTCTGTGCGCTCTGCAAACACGAGTGTCTCCTAAGCCCATGCGCATGAGAAACCATACCAGTGGAGGCTCGCGCTCAAATAAACGTGAGAGGTGGTCAACGTTAAGGTCCCTAGATAACTTGTTTATTGCAGGGATCTTAGCCAACGTGAGCCCGTTGCGCCATCTCGCTACTGATGAGGAAAACGCGGTGAGATTTAGGAGCTCTGAGGACCGCCACTGGTATACGATGTTACTAACGGCAAGCAATGAGATTCGTGCTCTTAAAGTGAGAAGTCGTTAGCTCGACGCCTCGCTACGGGACTTTTTCTCTCTTTTTAGATGCAAAGCATCTCTTACTCGGGTGTATGTCACACGGCGTTGGCGTTGGTGTTGGGGTCCACACTCACACTACGCATGCGCAACTCCATTCCTTCTCCTTCCTGCGTGTTACTCTCTCCCTTGGCAACGCCGACGCAGGCAGCATCTGTTAGCGAGTTTCTTGATTCGAAAGATGGGCAGATCTCGCGCACAGGGGGAATCAACGATATGCAAAGCAAGAATGAGAAAGGTTGACATGTCACTTTAGAATCAGCACAATGTTAAGAGGTCGAGATAAATGATGCCGTACTTGACTTACGTGTCATGATTATCATGTTTGGTTGTAAATTTTACTTTCGTCATCTATTCACGTCACGCGATACCAAATTTAGTATATGTGGAGCTAGCAGAACGGCCACGAGCATACTATGAGCGTGTTATGTTGTCATGTTCTTACATTACATGACACGCTTGTCAGGATTGCATGTTTGCACCAGTCATATACTTCCGTCGCCTATCGACGTCACGTAACACCAAATTTGGTATATGTGGAGCTAGCAAAACGGCCGTGAGCGCATCGCGAAGAAACCAATATACTCCAATGTAGCGTTGTCGCACGCGCACGCAGGACACAGCTATGCCACGTTAGCAAGCCTATAAGGTTTATAGATGAAAGAAGTTTCCAAGGTAGCGTCACTCATTGTTTCCGAGCCGTCTTCCTCACTCTCTGGATTACTCCTTTTTTTTCTCTGCCATCCGAGTCTGTAACTGGAGGTGCTGTTGGTGCATTCCTTGCACGTGATCTTGCAAATGACTGGTGGTGTAATTTATTATCATAAGCGAAACGTTCAAAACGAGTACGCATGCGCATATGGCTTCAGCCGGATTATTGCCGGACCAAAGACGAAATCTTAGCCAGGACGTAAACTGAAGAGGAGCAGCGTTTCAGTGAGCTCCAATTCGACCAAGATTGTTTCGTGGTGCTCGTTAAATGCAATATCTGCATTTTTCAACAATACCGCGTTGCTGTAAAACAACATGCAACGGTTTTGATCTCTTCAACTTACCTTGTGCTATTATAAATGAAGCACGCCGTGACGTATAGCTGTGAAACATTTCACGCGAACGCTTTCTTGTGACTCCGTCAACGTACGTCGACGCAGATCTGCAAAGCGAATTTATTTGTTGGTTTGTGCCAGGTGCACGTCTAATGCGCGTCTAGTGTATGCCAGTTGGTACAAATACTCGTGCGTCTGCAGGTATACAGAGCAGCTGGAGAGTGTAATCATCGCATCTTCGGAAACATTTCAAGCTTGACCTGTTCACGCATGAGCCGAAACGCGCTGCTTCGAGAAACTTCACGAGTAGAACTCGCACTTTTCAGGAAGCTCCGAGCACCGCATCAGAATCACCTGGCATTTCGATTGTCCAAATGGGCCCATTTTAAAAAAAACCGTCATCGCAGTGCTCCTAGTCAAGCGTTCATACCAGACTGGCCGTAGGTTTTCTTGCGTGTGCACAAACCGGCAGTAATCAGTCGTCACAACGTCATGCCTGTGTTCACTGACAAGATCCAGCAAGAAACCCGTTCACTGTGTCACAGCATGAACAAAACACATCCGGAGAACTGGACGAACTACGATGAACGATGCGAGACGCCATGGCTAGTGGTGTAAAATATCGAACTGCACAACGTTACCAGTTGAGAAACACACACCCCACTTCCTCTTTTGTTGTACCGTTGATGTTCATAAACGTAACCGTTTATTCTACGACTCATTTCGATCTATTTTGCTTCATTAAAACCTATTGACCGTAGCAACTGAACCCAAATGTTCACTTTTTGATGAAAGTTTTGAACCTTCTGGGGGGCGCTCCAGGAACATACGCGAAGAGAAAAGGGAAGTGTGTCACTACCTTGAAAACTTGTTTCATCTAGGGACCTTGAGCAAAATGCGAGCACTCTATAGTCTGCCGCCAAGGGCCACCGGCGCGACCAGCATTCATTGGGGTGGCCTGACGGTAACCGGCGCGTAGTGCGACATGCAGCAGTTCACGCCAGTTTGTTACCCAGGCGACACTGCGTCTCCCTATTTTCGTGACGGAGGGATGCCCCACGCGCTGAAACACGCATGCGTCAAAGCAACCAGCGCGGCGCGTGCCTGCGAGTAGAAGGCAGGACCAAGGAGGTTACAAAAAATGGCTGGAGTGGAAATTCTTGCCTCCAAGTGAAGCCGTGCCAACCGTCAGATGGCGGCTGCGGCAGCCATATTGATTGAATGATATGTGTGATTTAAACTCCCCAAACCACCATATGATTATGAGAGACGCCGTAGTGGAGGGCTCCGGAAATTTCGACCACCTGGGGTACTTTAACGTGCACCCAAATCTGAGCACACAGGCCTACAGCATTTTCGCCTCCATCGGAAGTGCAGCCGCAGCAGCCGGGATTTGATTCCGCGACCTGCGGGTCAGCAGCCGAGTACCTTAGCCACTAGACCATCGCGGCGGGGTGCACTAGCAATCTTATTAGGAACATGATGCGCTGTTGACGGTTGGTGATTCAGGAGCAGCGTTTTCCTCGCACGGCCAACTAGTTTAACGTGGTAACTCTTTAGGGCTGCCCAGTGCTTAAAGGGCGTCCTTGTGTTACTAGTTTTCTTTGGCAAGCGTCGAATTCAAGGCAAATTTCATTGGAAATTATGTCACCGATACTAGTCTCTGCGGAATATTTCTTCGGAAATAACCAGCTTTTATTTGTAATGAATGTAGCCTTTAGACCAACAAATCAAAGCCGCTTAATCTCTAAGTGGGCACCACCAGAATAGCATGTTTCTGAGATCATTGCAGGGCAAAATCTGGCTTTACTACAAATAGTAAAGCATTGCGTGAGCTTCCACTCCAGCAATTTTTTAAACCTCCTTGTGTAGGACCGGCGCCTGGCGTGGCAACACCAGCGTGACGCGACGAACTGAACATGGCGAGCACGCGCACCGCGTCACGTCGAAATGAATTGGTGCCTTGACTGTGGCATGTAATCATAATCTCACATGACGTGCATCTGATGATTACCATGTTTCCACCTGCCACATACCATCGTCATTCACTGACGTCACGTAACACTGAATTTTGTACATATGAAGCCAGCGAAACGGCTGCGAGCGCATCATGAGCGTAGCATGTAGTCATGTTGTTACATGACACGCATGTCGTGATTATCATGTATGGATGTGTCCTTTACCTAGGTCGTCCGTTCGCGTCACGTAACACTGAATTTCGTACATATGAAGCCAGCGAAACGGCTGCGAGCGCATCATGAGCGTAGCATGTAGTCATGTTGTTACACGACACGCATCTCATGTTTATCATGTTTGCACCAGTATGATACCTTCATCATCCATTCACGTCTCGTAATACCAAATTTGGTAAAAGTCAAGCTAGCGAAACGGCCGCCAGCGCATCATGAGCATGGAATGTAGTCATGTTGTTACATGACACGCATCAAATGATTATCATGTTTGCACCAGTCACATAACTTCGTCAAGCATTCACGCACCGTAATACCCAATTTGATATATAAGACGCCACCGAAACAGCCGCGAACGCATCATGAGCGTAGCATGTGTTCATGTTGTTACATGACACGCATGTCATGATTTTCGTGTGAGGGTTTCTCGCTTGTGTTCGCCATGATATCATGTCATATCATACCAGGTTTGCAACATGCTATGGCAATGAAACCACCGCAATAGCAGCAGAACCATGAAATGTAAATCATGACATTCATGATATACATGTCTAGATTTTCATGTCCTAACTACAAATATGTCCTTTATGCAGTCATGTTATGCCATACCAAGTTTTGTATCGATACCATTATTGAAACGGCCAGGAGAGCTAAAAGTCGTAGGCGGCTAGATAGATAGATAGATAGATAGATAGATAGATAGATAGATAGATAGATAGATAGATAGATAGATAGATAGATAGATAGATAGACAGATAGATAGATAGATAGATACGCTCAAAGTAGCCGAAATTCGCTAAGAAATGCTTCGCATTTAAAACTCAACAGAACGGTGCGCATAGGCACTGGATTTTGACCTCCAAGGTAGTGCTGGTGGGAGATTTCTCCTGTGCGTTGTTGATAATGAAAAATCGCAGCGTGTGCGTTAATTAAAAGCGGACTGCGGGTCTCTGTGTCCCATCGGAATGTTCTGTCTCTCACTGCTGATTAGCAGGAATTGGTACGTTTCAGTAGGAAATACCATTTCATGACTCTGTGCTTAGCGGCATCTAAGTTTCTTTAATGGAGTGCATTTTATAGTTGCACCTACTCGCAAATCCGTCGTCAGTGGTGTCGTCTACACCACCACTACGCATGCTCCCGTCTCGTGCCGCAAACTCGCAACGTTTTATCAATTTGATTTCATTAATCAATGAAACGGGTTTTCGGATTCTCAAGTGGTGTGTGGCTTTCGATGGGATGTCGTCTACGCTTCCATGTGTTCCGAACAGCTCAAGCGTTTTTTTAATGGTGATGCGTGCTCTCCAAGACGCTGGCCTTTGCGTTGAGCCTTCCAAGTGCTTTTTCGGCTTCTCAGGAATTCGTCACTTGGGGCTCGTAGTCATCGCCAATGGCAACAGTGCTGATGTCGTGAAGCTTGAAGGCATTGCTTGTATTCCACCTCTCATCATGGCTGGGCAGGGGAAAAGTTTCTTGGGCTTCGCCTCATATTTCAGGCGCTTTGTCCTTGATTTCACTTCTCGTGCGGCATCGCTCAACGAGCTCCTTGGGCATAAAAAATCACGCGCGCCAAGCCACTGCTGATTCCGAAATGGGCTAATGTGACAAGCTGATGAGGGTTCTCGAAAATCTCCTTTGTACCACTTCCAAATCGGAATGTAGAAAAATTGTGTTGCTCTTGCGATAATGATCTGGGGCAGGACAGTGTAGAATGAGGTGCTCTATTTTGGCCAAGCATGAAGAGTGGCCAACAGTACATATTCAGGGGATGGAGGTGTCCAGCCCCCTGTTCCGGTTCGCAAAAGTCTGCCATTTGTAAATTATGTGAGTGTTGGTAGCTGCATTTGCGAGTACTTTGTTAATAAATATTTCCTGGAATCGGGAGAAGGCGAGGTTCCGAAAGATACGAGGAGGGGTGACATCTTTGAGTTCCCCCGGTTAATGTACTTGAGGAAGCGCCGAAGGCGTGCAATTTCAAAATGAGATCTTGGTGATAAACTGGCGTAAGGGTGGCCACCGAGCTCGGGATATGCACGCAGGAGAGGTTGCAGATCATCAGCTAGAACTCCTGTGTTTGAGGTAGCAAGACTGTGGGCCACTTCGTTACCTTCCCCCTAGATCTCAGGTTAACCGGTGTCCAGGCGACTCTAGTGTCAGTGCCATTCTTCTGTTCGTGCAAGAAAAGTTAAGGGATCCGTATAGCTGTTACATCTTCTGTATTTGGATTTTATATGTCCTTTAATGCCTCAAATAAGTCTGTGTAAATAGCAGACTGTGCTATTTTATCCTGTAGGGCGGTCCCGATGGCCAAAAGTTCTGCTTGTATAGGCGTCGCATAGTCCATTCTGCATGTTTAGCGCTTGGCCTCACCGCTCGAGGATTTGTACAATGCTAAGGACAAGCTCTGTTCTTCGAAAGCGGCGTCGGTAAAGATAGCATTGACAGTATACACATTGTGCCGCTAAGACGGCCACTCTCTGGCCGCAGCAGCTGTGATCACGAGTGGTGCGGGGGTCTTGGAGTGGCACAGGTTAGGGAACACTAGGGCAGTGTCTTCACTAGGAGTGTCCAAGAGTTCCACGCGTACACGTCGGACATCCCAAAGCAAGGTATCGTGTTCCTGTTAACTTAATTGCAATCAATTGTGTAGCGATGACATTTCTCAATATATCTTCAATGGGGGACATATGCATTATATCCTGGTGTTTTTGTATATTTGGAAACTTCAGCAGTCCCGAGGCCTCATGGTATGTCATTTACACAGTCACCTGTTTTGGAATGCTCTCCACCTTCTGAGGCAAAGTGCGATCTTCGTTTCCCGAAGTGGTCCGCTCGCAACCATTACCCTTTTTCTTCCTGCCCTCTTTCTCGATGGGAAGACGTTATGTGATGGTAAAGCCAGCTGGATGAAGAGGACGAAATCCACATGACATGGGCTGGTAGATTAGACAAAGACAAGAAGAAGATGAAAGCTATGGGTGATAGTGCTATACTTGTGTTAAAATTATATTGCTCTCTTCTGTTGGGTTTACGTGTGCGATTCTCTCCATTACTATAATGTGTATGTAATACAAGCGTGCATTGCCATTTGGCACCAGAACATGCGGTTATCACAAGGATTTTGTTGTTTAAAGCCGGCCACCCATTACAAAAGGCACCGACAATACTGTGAGTATTCTGTTAAGACGGCATAATGGGTGCTTAGCAAGTAGAAGAACATTTCGAGTGCATAATTACCTGTGGTTTAAAGTATTCTACCGTTTGAACAGAAGACAGACGCATGCGAAAGGTTCATTGTGACACAAGCCACTTATTGACAAAGTACTCACAAGGAAGCGAATATCGCTATCACATTCAACTCTTACAGGCGAATATTAATTAGGACGTTCAATTTTTTTCTTTTCTATTTCAAGTACATAAGAGCAAGAATAAATATGTCCTGAATTTGTGTCTTCAATTGTCACACTGTTGTGTGATTTCTTCTATATAAATTACAAAAAATTCGAGCTAACGTCCTGCAAATATTGTGTTTCCGGCCATTCCCTTCGAACAGTTAAACGGTGTTTCTAGACTTCTTGCACGCTTGCATTGAAGAACTTTATACAGCTCCAGCCACTGTGCCTACCATGTATAACATATCTGCGCACTTAGCTAGAAGTCTCAGAATAACTTTGTTGACTTTATTTGTGTTCGCGCAGTTTTCCTAGTAGTTTGACAAAAAAAAAAACGCATTAGAAAACCTGGTGACGCTATACCAGTAACATGCATAATTACTGCAACAGTCTGCGACTATAGTTAGTGGAACTGCGACGTATTTCACAAGGCAAACTGGACGCTGCCGGGTGCCACAAAAGAACAGCCGTTACGATTCCAAAAAGGGCTTTTGAATTGTTCTTGAAAATTTTGCGAATTTCTAAATTGTTTTTTATCATTCCTGACTAAAGGACATTTGAGCACCGCTGTAAGGAGTTTACCGCGATAGCATATTCGGACTTTGTTCGTATTGCTTTTGCTTGTTGGTGGAATCCTTAGCACAGGTCTAATGTCCTCCTGGTGTAATATTCATGCATGCTGTGCCCGACACGTGGCGGGATAGTACCGTTTCAAAACGTCCCCGTGGACGCTTTGCGTTATTTTAAGGATGTTTTGTCGTGTGGGTGAATAACCTTCGAGAAGCGTGAAGCACCAACAAAAAATAATAATGAGAACTAGCAGACAATAATGCTGAGCAAAGTGTACAGGGGATGACGTTAAAAATAATTGAAATGTAAATGTGAATGAACAAATGTGGAGGAAAAAATTGACCCAGTACCTGCATGTTAATCTGCAGATGTCATCGAAAGGTGATAGTCTTGTGTGTGGAGAGAGTGAACAAAACATTTATTTGATGTTCTGAGCAAGAAAATCGGTGAATGGTATTTTGGAGGCGCTGCATTATAGCGCCTCCAGCATGCAGCGGAGGCGAACGAGCGCATCAAGCACGTCACACGTGAGACTTGAGCGCCATCTGGTAGTTTTTTTGGAAAACAAAACACGTGGCTCTAAGACAGGTGTGCGTGCCCGTATCAGAGCTGATAAGGTGTAGAACGCAAAACAACAGGTGGGTGCCACCACTGTCTCGTTTTAGCAAAGTGTTGGAAACACTTGCCTTTTCGTGCAAGCGTTGCATGGTAAGCGCAGTGTTATAAGTGCTACGGTCCTCAAAATTACTTATGTATGCCTCTTCTAATTAAACGCGCACAAGCAGAATATATATGTGTTGTTATGGTGTCTCAGACATGCGCAATACTTGCTTTTTAATTGACAATTGCACAAGTATGAGCGCTAAACCTTCACCAACATTGGTGGGCACTGTGAATGGGGTCGGTCATTTCAAGTATTCGGTGCCGTTAGGAGTGTACAAACAAACGAATGTACAGACAGACAGACAGACAGACAGAGTGAGATTTTTTTGTCAAAGGTCCCCAAGAAAGATGATCGTCTTTATTGTAACTGGCCATCGGCAGCATCCGATCATGCGACTTTCGAATAATGCGTCCGATGCTGCTAAGCTATGGTGGCCATCCATTTTATAAGGTATATCGATCAAAGTGTGCGCGTATACGTATATTCATAACCTAATAAATCTAAAGATAACCGTCGGTACGTAATACAATAATTGAAATTTTTTGAATAATTGTACGCTGAATATTTCGAAAGCTATTTTAAAGGACATCATGTCCTTTTATCGTTGTACTTCTACCTTTTCCAGTACGCGGACAGGCACTGTACAGCGTTATAAGTGCCTCCAATCGCACTTTAGGGCACTGGGCCATAATGAGCAGTACAACGCTGTGCGGGCCCGCAAGCAAGAATCGGGCTCGGGTCAGGCATGAGCGTGTTTAAGGCGAGTATTACGCCTGGGTATCATATGTATCAGTTTCATCTCATGCGTACACTATTCGGCTTTGTTGTTTGAATTTTTTATTCAACTTATTTTGTCGACTGAAAAGGACATGCCTGCTGAAATGAAACCTGCTGAAGCAAGAGAATATGCCTGATTGACGTGAAGTGACTTTCCACACGGGCGCTACACTACTGAAAAATCTTCTTTGCCTTTAAACTTTTCTTCCCCCATAGTGGCCGCTTTTTTCTTTCAGTTCCACACCTGAATATCCGCCATTGTCGCTGCTGTGAGTGGCAAACCTGCAACCACTACTACAAGCCCTATTTATCTGTGGCGGCAAACAATGGATATGTTTCGATTCGGCCCACTAGATGATACACACTGTCAATAGCTATATATATATATATATTATATATATATATATATATATATATATATATTATATATATATATATATAGATATAGATATATATAGAGATACATATATATATAATATATATATGCTATTTGACAGTGTCAATATATATATTATATAGTATATATATATATAGATATATAATATATATATATATATATTATATATATATATAGATAATATATATATATATATATACGGTAGAAAAAGAGGTCGACCAACGTGCGAAAAAACACTAGTTTACTAACGTTTCGGCAGGTGGGCCTGCCTTCGTCAGAGTGAATGGTTACACATGGGACACAGGGCACATATATAAGCCGCTTCTTTGCGTATCACACGGCTAAGTCATTATCAGTAGTTTAGGAAACAAGATTATATATCACCAAAGGTACGTGGCTATAGTGCATATACAGCTGAAAACGCGTATCATTATACTATAGTGAATTGGCACGTATTAGATACCCTACAACTTGTGTGGAATGAAACAGGTTAGCAAAATAACAGACTGCGCACGCAGTAGCTCACTTGGTCATACGTTCTGCGGGATAATCACAGCCTAAAAACATTCAGTAAGCCTTAAAAAAAAAAGAAGTTTATATATATATATATATATATATATATATATATATATATATATATATATATATATTGGTAAAACAATCACACGTTCGATTTCCTGACTTGGTCCGCTTTCAAAACTGCCATCGTCGACGTGTTCGGCTATCCAGCCGTTCCTAAGCTGCAAGCCGAACAGCGTTTACGTGAACGAACACAGGCAAACCAGCGAGTCCTTCACAAGTTACGTCGAGGACATCCCCTTAACTTGTGCAAGAAAGTGGATGCGAGAATGTCAGAGGCTGACAGAATCACGCTTATGCTTAAAGGCATCGGCGACGGTGCCTTCACCATCCTCCTGGCCAAGAACCCTCGCACTGTGGCAGAGGTCATCACACTATGCCAAAGCTAAGAGGAGCTGCGGTGCCAGCACTTGACGACCCATTGACCACTATCACGTGACGCTGATCTCTCGGGCTTGTCAGAAGTTCCTGATCACACAACCTTCCTCGCCGAAATCAAGTCGTTCGTGCGTGAAGAAGTTGCCCGCCAGGTCTCCTTATTGACTTTTGCTTGTCCACAAAATACTCAACAGCCGTCAACTATACTTCTGCCTCCTCTCCGACGAGCTATTCAGCAGAAAATTGCCGAGGTCGTTCATACCACCAGCCGCCTTCTGTATCTGCGCCACTAAGCTACGCCCAAGTTGTCGCCAGGCCGGCCCCACCGATTCCGGTAACTCGCCCCCTTATGTACACCGATACTATTGCCAGGCGCCAGCTCTTCTACAAGCTGTGACGCATACCTACGCCGACGTCATCCAGGTGCCCCGAGTACCGCCCACCATGCAGTTATATCAGCAGCTGGCTCGCCCATGGCGTTCTGCGACATGAATGAGACCCGCGAACCGATGGCTCACTTCCAACGATCACTCCATCAGCATTGCTTGTGGTTCCGTCGCTCACGTCGCTTGCATGCAGCAACCGCAGGTCACCTCCAACTTTTCCAGCCAATCGAGCTGCTCTTATTATGACCAAACGCCGTCTATGTAACCGTCGTCCCGCCCCGCTCCGTCTACCCGCCATTCACTATCTTCGCGACATCGCTCACTGTCACCGATGCGGCCATGTTCACCCGAAAGCGACCAAGAAAACTAGTCGACGCAGTTCACAAGGCTAGGGCTGCGATTATTTTCAACTACGAAAACCCTCACAAAAGCCCATCGAACGTGATAGACGTGCTTGTGGATGGTGTTCGTGCATCTGCTCTTGTAGATACTGCAGCCGCCGTATCCGTAATGAACGCAAAACTTAGCCGATTACTAAACAAAGTGACCACGCCACTTTCTGGGCACTCCCTTCGTACAGCTAGCGTCCAAAGCATTCACCCTACAGTGATGTGCACCACCCGCCTCATGATTCAGGACGTTATGTATGCCGTCGAGTTTATCATAATTTCTGCATGCTCTCACGACGTCATCATTGGATGGGATTTTCTCTCCCGCCACGACGCCGTCATTCATTGCGCACCAGCTGAAATAGAGCTCTCACAATTCTCTTTTTTGACGCCTGCCGACAGTCCATCGGCTGCAATCAAGGTACTCGCCAAATCGTGTTTTCATGAGAAAAGGCTTGTTGGTTCCTTTCGCGACCGTTCAAATCACTTATGGCAGCACCACTATATTAGTACTAAACTCATCTAAACTCATCCATTTACGATCTGAGGGAAGCAAGGCGGCTCGAGAAAAAGATTCAACGACGCATTTACAAGCTGGAGAGCGAACGCTGGAAAGCATTCTGCAAATCTCTAGACCCTCATAAACCGCTGTCATATATCTGGAGAAAAGTTCGTGTTCTTCGCTCCTCTCCGCAACAACGGCACCCTTTTAAAGATTTGGCACTCCATCATGGAAAAACAGAACTCGAGGTGGCTGAAGAATTTTGCACAAGAGTTGCCGGTAATATTATGAACGAGAGCGTCGACGCCGTGATCGTTCCTGAGACGCGATTACCAGAAATAGACATTCCATTCACCATGAAAGAACTGGAAGGTGCGTTAGTCGCTTCTAAGCGCATGCCATTGCCAGGTCCTGATGGTATTACTTATAGTGCGTTGGGACACCTTGGACAAAAAGCCAGAAAAGAACTCTTAACATGCTTCAACAACTCCTGGCTCAGCGGCAGTGTTCCCCGAGAATGGAAAATAAGTCGATTAATACCACTTTTGAAATCGGGAAAATCACCATTGGACTTGACAGCGTATCACCCTATTGCCCTTGCAAGCTGCCTCGGAAAAGTGTTGGAAAGAATGGTTCTATTTCGTCTCGAGTGGTACTTGAAACGATACACCAAATACCCTTCTTGCATGGCAGGCTTTTGTCGGGGCCACTCCTCCATCGACTGTGTCCTTGATTTACCGACATTTTTGCAACAAAAAAAAAGTCGCAAGCGCATATCAGTGGCACTCTTTCTTGACGTGAAGGGTGCATATGATAATGTAGCTCACGATGCCATCTTCACTTCTCTCGCAGCAATGGGCATTGGTGGACGAATGTTTCAATGGATAAAAGATTGTATAACTGGCAGGTCTTTCTTTGTACAAACATATGAGGGTACAACTGCCCAACATTACACCTACTGCGGAGTACCTCAGGGAGGTGTTTTAAGCCCCACATTGTTCAATGTGGCCCTCTTTGGTCTGGTGAAGGTTCTGCCAAAGTCGGTGTGCCTATCCATATACACCGATGATATTTGCCTCTGGAGTGCTGCAGTTACTCGCCCTCAGGTGCGTGCACGAATACAGCGGGCAGCAACCCTCACAACAGCCTACCTTCAGAAACAAAGCCTAAATATATCAACTGTGAAGTGCGCGTTGATGGCGTTTACACGCAAACCAATGACGCCATACCCTGTTTACATCAATGGGCAGAGTGTCAAATATGCACGGACGCATCGTTTCCTGGGCATAATAATCGACAGAAGTCTTTCGTGGAGCCCACATTGTGCGTACTTGAAGAAGAGACTGCTATCTATTGTGCATATCATGAAATTCTTGTGTGGTAAAGCATGGGGAACTTCTGTGGCTTCCATGCTACAGCTGTACAGGGCCCTATTTCTGGGTCTATTGCGCTACAGCTTGCCGCTACTGACTAACACTTGCAAATCGAATACTCATTCATTGGAGAGTTTGCAGGGTCAGGCACTGCGTATCTGCCTGGAACTGCCCCGATGCGCTTCTACTTATGCCACAATCATGCTTACCAAAGACCATCCGGTCAGGACATATATAGTTGTGGATTGCCTCAGAGCGCACATTCGACATGCTAGCCGTGTCCCCGACCACCACTTGGCCCTTCTATAATCCGGAAGACCACGTGCTACGTTTTCAGACGTCATAGCCAAGGACCTAAACAGCATTCCATCAGGATATACGCCAGCTGCGAGAATGGCATGTTCTTTGTGGTGCCTCGACCAGCCGCAAGTACGTCTAGAAATTCCGGAAATAAAAAAGAAAAGCAATCACTCCAGTGTAGCATTGAAGCAAGCAACACTGCTATTATTACATGAGTTGTACTTAGACCGAACGCAGATATACACTGATGGGTCCGTCTCGTCCAGCAGCTCATCAGGTGCCGCTGTAATTCCGGCCGCAACAATGACAATCAAGTTCAAGTTGTCGCATATGACTACATCTACGGCATCAGAGCTTGCTGCTATAAGGGCTGCTTTACAATATCTCGTTCAAGAACGTCGAGGAAAATGGGTCATATTCTGTGATTCGAAGGCAGCGCTTCAGAGTTTGCAGTCTGCCATGCGTAGGAGGAGTCATGACCAATTGGTACAAGAAATAAGATATTGCCATCATGAAGCTCTAGCACGAGGGCATGATATTATATATCAATGACTGCCTGGACATGTCGGTATTACCGGAAATCAATTAGCCGATGATGCAGCCCGCTCAGCCCATGAAGGAACCCGTGTAGTCCCGATTCCTCTATCAAGGAATGATGCAGCAAGACAACTTTACCTGCTGGCTCGAGATCTCACACGCACGTTCTGGTCATCTACCAGCTTCCAAAGGTGTCAATTTTATGAAATGGATCCTTCGCTCAAGCTAAAGCTACCATCACAACTTTCTTGCTCCGATGCGACACTGTTATGCCGCCTTTAGTTGGGTGTTGCATTTACAAAGGTGTACTCCTTTCGCATTGGTATGGCAGACACTCCTACATGCGACTACTGTGGAGCTGGAGAGACCATCGAACACGTCCTGTGCAGCTGCGCTTGCTACGACACACAGCGATGCCAGCTCCGGATGGTTTTGAATCAACTTGAGCCTGGACCAATTTGTGTGCAGAAGATACTAGGACCTTGGGAATCTGTCTCAGTTGCGCAGAAAGCAAATAAAGCACTGCTACTTTACCTAAAGTCAACAAACCTGAGCGACTGCCTGTAGACTTTGTGTGCTCCCCGAGTTTGCTCGTGATTGTGTATACCTTCTCATCTCTCTGCAACCTCTTTTATCCCCTTTATTCCTTCCCCAGTGCAGGGTAGCAAACCAGATATGCGTCTGGTTAACCTCCCTGCTTTTTCTTGCATCTTTATCTCTCTCTCTCTCATCCCCATAGAGTGTTACGTTGGTGCGAGGGGAATGTCTCGGCAGCGTGGAACCTAGCGAAGACGCACAAGTTATGGACCAACGCAATGATACACAGTGCCCAAGTTCCAGTACGCTCAGGGCTGTTTCTACATCTGCTTCATCTTCGCTGATTTATTCGGTTCATTCATTCGTGACAACCTTACGCCGGGCAAGCGTTCGTAGCTTCTGGGCCTGTTGGAAAAATTCCACTCTTCTTTCGATGTCGCTCAACCTTCGCTCGGCCACACATCCACCGTTACGCATTGTATCGACACAGGTGCACAACCACCTCTGTGGCAATGTCCATATCACGCATCTCCCACAGAACGCCGTGCAATCAACGAGAACCCTCGTAAGGACGTGTACTGACTTCCGCGGATAGATTACGCGATTGATAGTGTGCATAGAGCAGAATTCTTTTCATCCCTCTATTTGCGCTCAGGGTACTGGCAAGCACCTATGGCTGAAGACGCTTGACCAAAGACCGCTCTTGTCACCCCCGACGGCTTGTACGAATTCAACGTCATGCCGTTTGGGCTGTGCAATGCGCCCGCCTCCGGTGAGCGCATGATAGATACCGTTCGGTGCGACCTGACAAGGTACAGGTGCCTGCACTACCTCGACGATGTCATCGTTTTCGCTCTGTACTTCTCCACGCAGCTTCAACGTCTGGGGCATGTTTTGACGCATCTGAGTGACGCCAGTCTGCAACTGAACCTAAAGAAGTGCTGATTTGCTGCTCTACAGCTGACAATACTCGACAATGTCGTGTCCAAGGACGAAAATCTCTGTGAGCTAGCTAAGCTTCAGGCCGTGACCAAGTTCCCCATGCCGACATTCGTCAAAGAACTGCGCAGCTTCGTAAGAGGGTGTTCATACTTTCAGCACTTCATCCGAAATTCGTGACTGTCATATCACCGCTAACGAAGCTACTCGGTAGTAACTGGCTTTTCCCTTCGTGGTCACCACTGTGCGACGAAGCTTTCACAAGCTCCATCGTTTGTTGACGTTGCCCCCCATGCTCCACCACTACGACCCTACGGCCTCAACCAAGGTTCACACGGACGTTACAGGTGTCAGCCTCGACAATGTCCCGGAATAAGTCGTGGCGTATGCAAGCCGTACGCTTACAAAAGCCGAGACTAATTACACCACCACTGAGAAAGAATGTCTGACAATCGTCTGGGCTCTTACGAAGTTCCCCCCTTATTTGTATGGTCGCCCATTTAATGTCGTCACCGATCATCACGCACTATGCTGGTTGTCGTCATGGAAGGATCCCTCAGGCTGTCTCGCCCAGTGGGCACTTTGCCTGCAAGGCTACAACATCCGCGTGCTGTACCACAATGGAAGGCAACACGCTGACGCCAACGCTCTGTCGCGCTCTCCCTTGTCTGACGACAATGCCCACAACTCAGAGTCTCGCATTGCCCCGTATCTTCCATCAACATTCATACCATCGCTACTGAACAGCGCAAGGATCAATAGATTGCCTCACTAATAGACTTCCTGACTGATCCATTCAACTGCTCGCGGCGTCTTCAAGCCCACCATTTCGCCGTTCACGATGACTTCCTCCACTGATGCAATGACAACAGTGACGGCCGCCAGTAGCTACTAGTCATACCGCGCAGTCGGCGCTCTGAACTATCCGAGTTCTTTCATTCTTATCCGCAATGTGCGCACTCCGGAGTATCGAAGACTTACCACCACATTCGCTAACAGTACCTTCGCTGCGGCATTTACAGCTACGTGCGGAAATTTTTTCGCTCTTGCATAGATTGTCAGCTCCGCAAAACTTCAACGCACCTGTCGCCGATAAGTATGCAACCTCTACCTTACCCTGAGTGGCTGTTTGTGCACGTTGACATCGTTTTGTATGTGCCACTTTCACTAACGTCGGCTGGTAACCACTGGGCATTCGTCGCTGTAGACCATCTCACGCGATACGCCGAACCTGCCGCTCTCCCCGCGGCTACAGCGAGCAATGTGGCCTCCTTCCTGCTCCAGCGATTCATGCTGCGACACGGTCCACCTCAGGAACTGCTTAGTGATCGAGGCCATGTCTTCCTGTCCAAAGTCATCAGAGCCATTCTAGAACAGTGCAACGTAGTTCACCGCAAAATGGCTGCTCACCACCCGCAGACGAATGGACTGACCGAACGCTTAAACCATACGCTCGGCGACATGCTCTCCAAGAACGTCGCCGCCGATCACCAAAAGGGAGATGCCATTCTACCGTTGGTCACCTACGCATATAACACCGCCCCTCAGAGCACTACTGGCTTTTCACCTTTCTTTTTATCATATGGAAGGCACCCGTCGCACCCCATCGACATGATACTTTCATACAAGCCAGATTCATCTAAATATGTGCCTATTTCTGCTACAGCCAAGCTTGCTGAATAGTGTCGAAAGTTTACAAAGACCTTTACTGCGCATGATCAAAAGCGGCAGAAGACCGTTCGCGGTGATGCCAGCACTACTGCTGCCATGTTCCTCCCTGGAGCGCTCGTCTAGCTTTCGATCCCTACCACTGCAACTGGCATATCTTCAAAACCATTGCCCAAATACGAAGGCTCCTACCGTGTCGTCAAACGCACTTCCCCTGTGGACTACGTGATCGAACCCACCGAACCATTCTCGGACATGCACCGTTGAGGGCGTCATCGGACATGCACCGTTGAGCGGGTCATCGTAGGCCTCAAGGCCTACGATGACCCGCTTATAGTAAACAGTTGTAAGGTCACCAGCCAGGTCCCTTTTTATACCCGGTGTAGCTGTGGCGAAACCTCCAATCAATGGGTCGTCCTCTCCAGCGCCTTCTAATGGGTTCCCCTCTCTTCAGAAGAACAAGAGCAGCTCGTGCAGAAAGTCGGTCTCCGCACCCCGCATTGCCTGTCGCTGTCTTGCATCATAGCCGAGTGTCCGCCGCCAATGAATGCCTAAAGAATGAATATATATATATATATATATATATATATATATATATATATATATATATATATATATATATATATATATATATATATATATCCATGATATGATACTTTCGTACAAACAGTTGTTAGGTCACCAGACAGGTCCCTTTTTATACCCGGTGTAGCTGTAGCGAAACCTCCAATCAATGGGTGGGAATATATATATATATATATATATATATATATATATATATATATATATATATATATATATATATATATATATATATATATATATATATATATATATATATATATATATATATATATATATATGTATATATATATATATATATATAAATATATATATATATATATATATATATATATATATATATATATATAATATATATTGTCGCAGTGCAACGCGAACAAAAGATCACAGCAGCTTACGGCAGCGAAAAGAGCGTATTCAGGATCAGCTGTACAGCAAGATGCCTGCTTCGTTGTCGTCCCGAAAAAACCACCTGACCCACTAGCTGAAATCTACAAAACATTCCTATCACCGTTCCTTTTCATATAAACACGTGTCACTTGCCCCTCCTTATAAGAGCATCGCCCCGATGCTGATTCAGACGCACAGTATTTTTTTTAACGTGCAGTCAGTCACTCACATACGGCTTCATACGCACTACATGAACAAGTTCAGGCTGGTGCTGGCGACGCCTCGGGCATTGGGGACTGTCGGAGACAACCTCGTAGGTGACGTCACTTAGCTGGCGCGATACTCGGTATGGCCCGAAATATCGCCTTAGCAGCTCCTCGGACAGTCCACGTTTTCGTACGGGTGTCCAAACCCACACTCTGTCACCGATTTTGTACGTTACAGTTCTATGGCGAGCATTGTAGTGGCCTGCGTCGTAGTCTTGTCGCTGGTGGATCCGTAAGCGGGCGAGCTGTCTAGCTTCTTCCGCGCGTTCAGTGAACACGTCAGCGCCTGTGTCGGTAGCGTCCCATTTATGTGGCAACATCGCATCCAGCATAGTCCGTACCTCCCGTCCGTGAACCAAGCTGAATGGAGTCATGCGAGTCGTCTCTTGTTTAGCCGTATTGTACGCGAACGTGATATAGGGTAAAATCTCGTCCCACTTCTTATGTTGGACATCCACGTACATCGACAGCATGTCTTCAATCGTCTTGTTGAGGCGCTCCGTTAGTCCATTTGTTTGCGGGTGGTACGCAGTGGTCTTACGGTGAGTCGTTCCACTAAGCATCAGGACGTGGTCTAAAATAGCTGCCGTAAATGCTGTTCCGCGGTCCGTGATCACGATAGTCGGAGCACCGTGGCGTAGCACAATATTTTCTATGAAAAATCTCGCCACTTCCACGGCGGTGCTCTTTTGGATAGCTTTTGTTTCGGCATACCTGGTTAGGTAGTCTGTTGCGACTATAACCCAGCGATTTCCTGCAGTAGAAGTAGGAAGGGGTCCTAAAATATCCATTCCTACCTGTTCAAACGGTGTACGTGGGACCTGAACTGGTTGCAGCTGACCAGCGGGTCTCTTTGGAGGTGACTTGCGTCGCTGGCAATCGATGCAAGTGTGAACGTGGTGCTTGACGGCTGTTGTGAGTCGTGGCCAGTAGTATCCCTGCTGTACTCTTGCCAATGTGCGAGTGTAGCCCAAATGGCCAGACGTCGGCTCATTGTGACATGCTTGGAGCACGTCAGTTCGAAGGGGTGCAGGAATAACGAGCAAATAGGGAGCTCCGATGGACGAAAAGTTTCTCTTGTAGAGGACGCCATTGCGTAAGCAAAACGACGATAATGTCCTTGCAAAGACTCTAGGTGCCCTAGAAGAACATCCGTCCACGTAATTAATTAAATCAAGCAATTCAGGGTCACTTCGTTGTTGTTGAGCAATCGTGGACGCGTCGAGAACACCAAGGAAGGCCATATCGTCGTCGTCAGAAAGAGAAGCTGACTCTACTGGTGATCGAGACAGGCAGTCGGCGTCCGTATGGCGCTTCCCAGACTTGTGTATGACCGTCATATCGAACTCTTGTAACTTCAGACTCCACCGTGCTAATCGGCCGGTTGGATCTCTTAAATTAGTCAACCAACAGAGGGAATGATGGTCACTTATAACTTTGAAAGGGCGGCCATACAAGTACGGGCGAAATTTCATAACTGCCCAGACCACGGCGAGGCATTCTTTCTCAGTTGTTGAATAATTGGCCTCAGCGCGTGTTAGCGTCCTGCTTGCGTAGGCGATCACTCGTTCCGTGTCTTCTTGCCACTGCACAAGCACAGCTCCGAGGCCTACATTGCTTGCGTCAGTGTGAAGCATTGTTGGCGCTTGTTCGTCGAAGTGAGCAAGCACTGGAGGTGTTTGAAGACGTTGGCGGAGGTCATTAAACGCTGCTTGCTGTTCGTGATTCCACTCAAAGGTGGCGTCGTCTCTAGTGAGGCGAGTTAACGGCGACGCAATCCGTGCGAAGTCGGTGATGAACCGGCGATAGTAGGCGCATAGGCCCAGAAAGCGCCTGACAGCTTTCTTATCGGACGGTACTGGGAACTGTGCCACGGCCGCAAGTTTTTCTGGATCAGGCCGAACGCCGGTAACGCTGACGACATGACCAAGAAACAGCAGTTCTTCAAAACAAAAGTGGCATTTCTCTGGTTTCAATGTGAGGCCTGCGGAGCGTATGGCTCGTAAAACAACTTCTAGCCTCTTGAGATGCTCGTCAAATGTTGGGGAAAACACTATGACGTCGTCTAGATAAACTAAACAGGTCTTCCATTTTAACCCTGAAAGTACAGTGTCCATGAGCCTTTGAAAAGTAGCGGGCGCTGAGAACAGACCGAACGGTAGAATTTTAAATTCATATAAACCATCCGGCGTCACAAAAGCTGTTTTTTCCCGATCTCTTGGGTCTACCTCGATCTGCCAATATCCACTTCTGAGGTCCATTGAAGAAAAGTAGCGAGCGTTTCGAAGCCTATCGAGGGAGTCATCAATACGTGGAAGCGGATACACATCTTTCTTAGTCACTTGATTCAGCTTCCTGTAATCCACGCAAAAACGCAGGGTACCGTCCTTTTTCTTAACTAATACTACAGGCGACGCCCACGGGCTCTGTGATGGCTGAATCACATCATCTTCAAGCATTTTAGCGACTTGTTGCTGTATCACTTCCCGTTCCTTTGGAGCCACACGATAAGGATTCTGGTGTATAGGCCTTGCGTTCGACCGACCCGTGATGTCGATGAAATGCAGTCCTTGAATTCGGCTAGCAGCTCAAGAAGTCTCGTTCGTTCGTCCCTTGACAACGTAGTACCAACGTCAAGATTAGGTAGTGATTCTTCTTGAGGTGCTTCGTCTAGGGCCGATAAACTGCCTTGGATTTCTGCAGTAGTGTCAAAGTAAGCGACGGCTGTACCCTTCGGGAGATGTCGGCGCTCAGTGCTGAAGTTAGTGAGCAGCAAGTTTGTGCGTCCAGCAGTGACAGTGACAAGACCTCGAGCAACTGAAATACCCTGGCTAAATATCAGTGAGCTTATTTGGTCAGCAATACCGTCGCCGTCAAACGGCTCATCCCCTGCCACCGAAACAAGCGTACACGATCGTGGCAGGACGACCACATCGTCATCCGTCAGACGCAAAGGCCCTGAACAAGACGTATGTCTCGGCTCTGAACAATCGACTAAAGTAGGGCTGTTGTTGTGAAATGTAATGACACTGTCAGGGATGTTGATCACGGCGCCATTTTCTCTCAAGAAATCCATTCCTATAATCATGTCTTTACAGCATGAAGCGAGAACGACGAACGTCGCCACGAAAGTAGAGCCACCGATGTCGAGCCTTGCTGTGCACATTCCGACAGGCATCAGTAATTGGCCGCCTGCCGTCCTTAAGTGAGGTCCCGTCCACGCTGTCTTTACTTTCTTGAGGCGTACGGCAAGGTCATCACTGATAATAGAGAAGTCAGCCCCGGTGTCGACTAAAGCTTTGACTTGCTGTCCATCCACAAGAACGGTAAGGCCTGGGGTCACAGTTTCGTCGGTATTACGTCTTGTTGTCTGTACAGCGACCTGAGGTGGGAGTAATGGGGACTTTTTTTCTTCGTCTTGACAGCCTGCAACCTTACCCCCTGAGGTCGCCGCCTTCAGTTTCCCCGGTGTGGGCTGGGTGACCTCGCTCCTCTGGTGTCAGCAAAAGTTCGGCGCTGCAACGAAGGTGACTGGGCAGGAGAAGGAGAGCGTGGTCGATGTCGGAAGACGGGCTCGTAATCAGTTATAGCCTCGTCATCATTGTTACGGCGGCCGTCGAATGGGTGTCGAGGTACCGGAGGTCCTCGAGAACCGACATCTCCACGGCGGGGTACGTACTCGTTGGCATGTCGAATGTCATACCGTGGCCTGAGAGGGCGAGACGGATCGGCGCGGTGCCAGCAATAGCGGGCTATGTGGCCTACACCTCCACAGTTGAAACAAAGTGGACGCCTGTCGGCAGTGCGCCAGGTGTCTGTTCGGCGAAGCTGTGGTTGCCGTGATGACTCCTCACGCGACGAAGGCCATGGCAAGCCAGAAGACGACTGGTCGTATGGGGACTGGATGGATGGGCGCCACGATGTCTCCCCCTGTGGTGGTGACCAAGGAGCAGTTGCAGGTGGGGGGTAGTATGAAGGCGGAGCGGGTGGGGAGCTTCGAAGGGCGGCGGCGTACGTCATGGGACGTTGTTCGGGGGCAGGATCAGCTGTCGAGAATGCTTGGCGGATTTCGTCACGGACGACTTGAGCGACAGATGCCATGGGTGTGTCCACTACCGGAGTCCGCAGCCTTTGCAATTCTTCACGAACAATCTCTCTAATCATTTCACGTAAGGAGCTATGACTGTCAAACGTCACAGCGGCGGCCTGAGTTTGGGGGCTGCTGCACAAGCGGTCAAATTGTCGGCAGCGTTGGTGAAGGGCCCGCTCGGTAGCCGACGCTTCTTTGATGAAATTCTCTACAGTGCTTGGCGGGTTGCGCAGAAGTCCGGCGAACAGCTGCTCTTTCAAGCCACGCATGAGGTAGCGCAACTTCCTATCTTCAGTCATCTGCGGGTCAGCCCTCCGAAATAAACGTGTCATGTCTTCGGCGAACATGGCGACCGTTTCATTGGGTTTTTGGACCCTTAGCTCTAGTAGTTGGTGGGCGCGGTCACGTCTGTCGACATTGGCAAAAGTTTCAACCATCTTCTGGTGAAAGTCGGTCCATGTGGACAGGTTGCCTTCTCTGTTCTCGTACCAAGTACGAGCACTGTCATCGAGATAGAAGTAGGCCCGGCCGAGCTTTTCCTGAGCAGACCAGTGGTTGATCTTCGCAACATGGTCATAGTGGTCTAACCAGTCTTCTACATCTTCGTGTGCGCCACCACCAAAGCGTTTAGGCTCCAGTGATTGAAAAAATGTTACCTGGGATGGAGCGGGAGGACTGGTGCCGAGAAGTACAGGCTGGGGGCTGGTGTTAGCCATTTCTAGATGTCCGGTAGAGGTTTTCTGCGAGGGGTTGCAGTCTGGAGGAATACCTCGTAGCCGACGACTGAATCGGTGAACAGGGGTTGCAGTAGGCACGTCCGGGCTGGATGAACGGCTCCCACTAGGAGTGTGAAGCATCGGCTAGTGTCACGGCCCAGCTCCTCCACCAGTGTCGCAGTGCAACGCGAACAAAAGATCACAGCAGC
The DNA here is from genome assembly GCF_013339725.1 of Rhipicephalus microplus. Taxonomy (NCBI): domain Eukaryota; kingdom Metazoa; phylum Arthropoda; class Arachnida; order Ixodida; family Ixodidae; genus Rhipicephalus; species Rhipicephalus microplus. The sequence goes on from NC_051165.1 coordinate 138,421,534, forward strand.
TTACGGCAGCGAAAAGAGCGTATTCAGGATCAGCTGTACAGCTGTTGTTGTTGTTGTTGCCCCTTCGCACTGGCACATACCCACTATGGGGGATTGGCCATGAAATCTAGAAGTATCCTATATGAGATATATTAAAAGGTTTATCCTTAATGAAAAAACTAATGATGTAATAGAAAATAATAATTAACTAAAAAGGAATATTAAACTAAACAAATAATTGAAGATTGTATCAAGAAGAGAAAAGGTGAGGTAATACTACAGTGGAAGACAGAAATTTTGAGTAGACCAGACAATCGAGCTTATCTCACCCGGTCACAATCAAATGAATATGCAAATTTCATTCAAAATTAGACAAGTGTCTTCAGAAATATATTTAAGCAGGCATTATTATGACATGCGCTTTGATTCTCGAATGAAATTGCATACAGCATCGAATACGCTCCTGTGGCAATGTCCCAAGCTAAAGGCACCGAAACTTAGAACATTATCTGCAGTTAAATTTAAACCTACTGCTTGAAACGGAACAATTAAAAGTCTTTTCCTAATTAATGAATAGTTTTTACATGTTATAAAGTAATGCTCTATTGTTTCCGTTTCTTCACAGAATGGACACAGGGGGGATATCGCCAGACCAGCTCTGTGCAAGTAAAAGTTTAATGGAGGGACACGACATCGAAATTTGGTTAAAATAACTTCTAACTTTTTAGATTGACTCCACTGAGGTTTCCAGGGGTATGTTAGGTGCTGATAGTCCGTATATTTAGTAATATTTTCCATAATATCCGTATAAATAGCCCATTTTCTATATCTGATCGACACTATGTGTTCCGATTCTGGTAGTACCGAGATCACAGGGCCATCAAGTGTGGCTCGAGATAGTGAATCGGCTATTTCATTCAACCGTATGCCACAGTGTCCCGGGACCCAGACTAACTTCAGGAACTGCACATGAGGTGGAACTAATGTTTGTAATGTCGCTAGAGCTCTTGATTGTTCTGAAGCTGTGAGAGTAGTACACAGCGAAAGAGAATCAGTAATTATCATTGCACTCTCTTCGTTTGAAGGAAGTTTTCGTAGCGCTAAAATAATAGCCAGGAGCTCAGCTTCGAAAACCGGAGTGAAGTCTGGTAGTCTTACCGAGAATGACCAACCGAGGTAATCTGAGACGATTCCTACTGCTGCCTTTTCTTTATTCACAGAAGCGTCTGTGGCTATTATGTTCTTTATTTCCGCATGAGCTATGTAGTCTTCTAACCTGTCATTTAAGTAACTCGAAGATTGAAACTTAGATAGTGGGGGAAAAATTTCATCACATTCTATCGTAATATTGTGATTTAATGCTTTGGTTCCAATTACCGATCTGATATCCACCTTTATGCTTTCAAGTTTCTTTTGTACAAAAATAATCTGGGGAGTACGAAAGCGTGGCCAGTGAGCGAGGAAGAAGGCGTCTTCCTCGCTCACTCGCTTGCTGTACAGCAAGATGCCTGCTTCGTTGTCGTCCCGAAAAACCACCTGACCCACTAGCTGGAATCTACAAAACATTCCTATCACCGTTCCTTTTCATATAAACACGTGTCAATATATATATATATATATATATATATATATATATATATATATATATTGCCGCGTCATAGTGCCTGCATTCAAACAACGCGCCCATCACCGCGCGCACAGGGGCATACATGCGCGCCGTCTAGGGTTGCGCAGAGACGATGATGATAGCACGAGAACCCAGCTGGCCCCTGCTGATGTGCGCCACACGCTTGGGACTCTTCTTGAAGAAGTAGAAGAAGGAGACATCTTTGGTGTTCTGCTGTTACGTGTTACGACCATAGTCCCTTTGGGTGGTGGGCACAGGTTCGCCCTTCAATAAATAGGTTTTATTACACCCCGAGTCCTTCAACATCGTTACATTTCTGGTGGACGTGCTGGGTAATGAATCAAAGCCCTACGAACGCAAGACAGCGTAGCCCCGACCACCAGCGAGTTGATCCTGGGGAGCTGACACCTGTGCATCAGAGGAACAGTCACCGTCTTCGAGGTAATTCACCAGAATTCAGTCCACTCCACTTCACGCCAAGGGGAACTCAGTGAATGGACGCCGCCACCATGAAAAGTCATGTAACACCAGCCCAAGTGGTGATAAATCAGCCTCACCAGCCATCAGTATTTCATGGCGACTCGTATGAAGACGTAGAAGATTGGCTGAACCACTTTGAAACAGTGGTACGTTTGAACGGTTAGGACGAGAGAGAGAGAAGCTTCGCCACGTATACTTTGCTTTGGAGGACTTCGCAAAGAGGTGGTATGAGAACCATGAAACCTCCTTTACGACCTGGAATGAATTTCCGCGACAAGCTCTGGCAACTTATGCCAGCGCGGATCGCAAAGAAAAGGCGCAGGCTGCGCTCAAATCCAGGAACCAAATCACCAATGAAAGTGTCGCAATGTATATCCGGGACATGATCCGCCTGTTCAAGCGCGCAGATTCCCATATGACTGAAGACAAGAAGCTACGCCACCTCATGCGTGGGGTGAAGCAAGAGCTATTCGCTGTTCTCGTCCGCAACCCACCACGAACAGTTGCGGAGTATCATACGGAAGCGACAGCCATCAAGAAAACGCTAGAACAGCGGGCTCGACAGTACAATCGAGACATAAACTACGCACCTGCCAATGTCTTCTCTGGACGCCAGCGAAGTGACATGGACGCCCTGCGAGAACTCATCAGGTTGGTGATCAGGGAAGAGCTCAGCAAGTTGCAAGCACCTCACACTACAGCAAAACTGTCCGTCGTCGACGTAGTACGAGATGAACTGAGGCAGATGATACGTGAGCCGGAGCGTGCGCCCCAGCCGATCCAACGCATCCCAACGTACTTTGAAATACTCAGACAACCCGCGGCGCACACCAATGCAGCAGTTGCGATGGCCTCTCCTTGCCCACAGACGGTACGCAGCGCACCTCGTCCACTGGAACCGACGGCTACCTACCTGCCACGAGCCCGTGGTGTAGCTCACTACGTGGATCAAAGGCCCCGGAAAAGTGACATCTGGCGTGACCATGAGTGCAGGCCTTTGTGTTTACATTGTGGGGAAGCAGGTCACCTGTATAGGTTCTGCCCTTACCGACAGGCAGGATTAAGGGGGTTTCCGTTGTACGCACCATGCCCTCGAAACGGTGAACGGCCAATGGAGATCGAAGAGTACTTGTCCGCGCACCAGAGCCCACTCGCTCCATGCCAACATCAGCCAAGATCGACGTCGCCCAGGCGTTACCGATCACCCATCCCACGTGCTTCTTCCGCACGGTCTGGGCACCGTTCTACAAGCCCACACCCGGAAAACTGAAGCAAGCGACCTGTGGAGGTGAGGCCGCTGATAACTACAGTTGCGAAGATCCTCCATTACGGTTTCAACCTGACGATGCTATGTTTACAGAGGATAAGCGCATAAGTGCGAAGGTTACTTCAGATTTGCGGTTGAAAATAGACGGATATACGAGCTAAATGCTTTAGTTGACACCGGCGCTGATTATTCGGTAATGAGTCACAAACTGGCAAAGAAACTGAAAAAGGTTGCGACAAAATGGAGTGGGGGACAGATACGCAGGGCAGGTGGCCACACTATTACACCGCTTGGCAAATGCACCTCAAGGCTCGAAATTAGAGGCTTTACTTACGTTGCTGACTTCATCGTACTGCCGGACTGTTCAAGGGAGCTTATACTAGGAATGGATTTTCTGCAAGCCAATGGAGCCATAAATAATCTGCGCAGATACATTGTAACGTTTTCGACCGAACAAGCTATGTCGGTAGAGGAATAGGAAAAGCGATGTCTTACTTCTCTGCGTGTTGTTGATGATGACGTCACTGTGCCACCACGCTGTAGTGTAATGCTGCTTGTTGAAAATAAGGCATTTTGTGACCATGAAGAAATAGCGGATGGAAACGTAGAGCTCTTTTTAAACAAAGGAATTTGCGTGGCGAGGGGTGTCTGTTGTTCACTTAAGGAATGGCCACTCAGTTGTCCTCCTTACGAAATTTGGGAATGAATGTCAGCACATCGCGCAAGGTATGACTATCACCTATTTCCACGAGTTCTGCATGGCGATTGAACTATGCATTTTAGCAACAACGCCAACCACTCCACAAGAGACCTGCAACGTGGGCGTATCAGTTAACGTCAACCATAGGCTCCCAGAATATCTAAAGAAACGATTGTTCGCACTTATAAAAGAGGTTTCAAACTGCTTTTCAACGTCCTCTAGGGTGGGACGCACGGCTATTGCAAAACACAGGATTATAACAGAAGAAGTCTTGAGACTGATTTACCAACACCCATATCGAGCATCGCAAAAGGAAAGAGACGTCATCAAGAAACAATGGAGGATATGCTTTCAGATGACGTGATCCAGCCTTCCAACAGTCCATGGGCGTCTCCCGTAGTGCTTGTTAAAAAGAAAGATAACAGCCTTCGATTCTGCTTCGACTATCAGAAACTGAACAGCGTAACGAAACGGGATGTATGCCCTCTGCCGCGTATCGATGATACACTCGATCGACTACGGAGTGCCAAATACTTCTCCTCCCTTGATCTCAAGAGCGGTTATTGGCAAATTTAGGTGGATTTGCGCGACCGTGAAAAGACGGCATTCATAACCCCACATGGTCTCTACGAATTGAAAGCGCTTCCATACGGCCTGTCCACAGCGCCAGCTACGTTTCAGATAATGATGGACGCTGTCCTCGCGGGACTGAAATGGCAATCCTGCTTGGTGTACTTGGATGACGTTGTCGTATTTTCCGCTACATTCGACCAACATCTAGAGCGACTCAGCACAGTATTAGAAGCCATTCGTTCAGCAGACTTGACCATCAAGCCAGAAAAATGCCACTTCGCTTTTGAAGAGCTTCAATTCCTCGTGCACGTCGTCAGCTTCGACGGCGTTCGGCCAGATCCCGAAAAGACAGCTGCCATCGTGAAGTTCCCGACACCCAAAGACAAGAATTCAATACGTCGCTTCCTGGGCTTATGCGCGTACTATCGGCGATTTGTGGAAAATTTTTCGAACATTGCTGAACCACTTACTCATCTAACAAAAGACGAGGTGCCCTTTATGTGGCAAAGTGAACAACAGGAAGCATTGGATGAGTTAAGAACACGCCTGCAAGTCTCTCCAATTCTCGCCCACTTCGATGAGACTGCCGAAACTTAAGTTCATACTGATGCGAGTAACGTCAGCCTTGGAGCCATTCTAGTCCAGTGGCGAAATGGCCAAGAAAAAGGGCTAGTGTATGCCAGCCGCAAGCTTTCGAAAGCTGAGACAAATAACTCTGCAACCGAAAAAGAGTGTCTCGCAGTCATCTGGGCCATTATTAAATTTCGGCCGTACTTGTACGGTAGACCATTCCAAGCAGTCAGTGACCACCATTGCCTGTGTTGGTTGGCGAGTCTTAAGGATCCCTCTGGCCGACTAGCAAGATGGAGCCTTAGGCTAGAAGAGTACGATGTTACTGTGGTATACAAATCTGGGAAAAAGCACAGCGATGCCGACTGCCTGTCACGCACACCAGTGGAGACGAGTGAGCCAGAGGAAAGAGACTTCCCGTTTCTAGGCGTCGTCCAGGCATCAAAAATCGCTCAACAACAACAAAATGACCCCGATTTGCTGCCGCTTATACAGCGTCTGCAAGGACTCAACGTTAAAGTCCCGAGCACTTTATACAGAGGGCTCCCTTCGTTCTGTCTTTGAGAAGGGGTCCTTTACAAGAGGAACTTCAAGCCTCAAGGTGACAAGTTTTCACTCGTTGTACCTACACCTTTACGAAACGAAATTCTGCACGCATGTCATGATGAGCCAACATCCGGACACATGGGTGTCAGCCGTGCATTCGCCAGAATTCACCTAAAATACTACTGGCCAAAACTGTTATCATGAGTTCAGCGCTATGTGAAAACTTGCCGTGAGTGTCAAAGACGCAAAACTCCATCTGTGAAACCTGCAGGCCTCTTCCAGCCAATAGAACCACCGCATGTCCCATTCCAACAAGTCGGTATGGATCTCCTAGGCCCATTTCCGACATCGACTGCATGCAAGAAGTGGATAGTCGTAGCCACGGACTATCTCACTCGTTACGCTGAGACTGACTCTCTGAACACTGCAACAGCTCTTGAAGTTGCCAAGTTCTTCATCAACAACTTAGTCCTCGGACATGGTGCACCCAGCGTCGTAATTACAGATGGTGGCCCAGCTTTTATTGCAGACCCAATAAAATGTCTGTTCCGAATGACCCATACAGACCAGAGAAGAACTACAGCATGCCATCCTCAAACAAATGGCCAACGGAGCGGCTGAACAGAACTCTGACTGATATGCTTTCAATGTATGTCGACGTCGAAGATAAACTGTGGGATGAAATAATGCCCTACATCACGTTCGCATATAATACAGCCGTTCAAGAAACAACGCGAGTGACACCGTTTGAACTTGTATTCGGCCGAACAGTTACCACTCCACTGGATGCCAAGTTAGCACTGAATGATGAAAGCAGCAATCCACCTGGCCTAGACGACTTCCTGCAACGAGCCGAGGAAGCACGACAGATGGCGAAATACAGAATACGCCGCCAACAGCATATCGACTCCTATTAGTACAATCAGTGTCGTACCGAAGCGCATTTTCAACCAGGTGACAAAGTATGGATATTGACCCCAGTGCGTTGCCGTGGACTCTCTGAAAAGCTTTTTAGCCGCTACTTCGGGCCTTACGAAGTACTCCATCGTGTAAGCGATGTAACTTACCAAGTCAGATCCGCTATACACGGGAGGTCAAAGCGCCGCAACCCTACAGAGCTTGTACATGTAGTCCGGATGAAGCCTTACTATGAAAGATCACCGGAAGACCAGTGACACCTAACACGAATCTATTCATTGCCTGACGCATCGGGACGATGCGTATGAGGAGGGGGATTATGCCGCGACATAGTGCCTGCATTCAAATAACGCGCCCATCACCGCGCGCACAGGGACATACATGCACGCCGACTTGTGTTGCGCAGAGACGATGATGATAGCACGAAAACCCAGCTGGCCTCTGCTGATGTGCGCCACGCGCTTGGGACTCTTCTTGAAGAAGTAGAAGAAGGAGACATCTTTGGTGTTCTGCTGTAACGTGCTACGACCATAGTACCTTGGGTTGTGGGCACAGGTTCGCCCTTTAATAAATACATCTTATTACACCCCGAGTCCTTAAACATCGTTACAATATATATATTGTGGGCATTTAGTATACCAATCCTCTTCATCTGTACATTATCATTATTATCATGTATTGGTCATGCATCCTCATCGTTGTCACGTATCATCATCATCTTGGTTCGTGCATCTCCGCTGTCGGCTGCCGCTCCCTCGGGCCTAATAAAGGTCTTCCAAACCAAGACTTCATACGGGGTGGAGGCGCTGTTAGAGCCCTCGTCATCCTCTCGACCACTCTACCCCCTGGAGCTACGTTCAGGTCGCCGCTTGGGCCAGGTGTCCGGAAATATGTCGCACCAAGAAGAGGTCGGTGCTGCAACCGTTCCCACTCCGCCACCGCGTGCCGCGCCTTTTCACGTCATTAACAGCCTCCAGCGTGAGCCCCATCCCTTCGCCGGTATGCGCGGGGAAGATGTGCAGGAATGGCTGGACGATTTCAAACGTGTCGGTGCTGCTAACCGGTGGGATAACACCTACAAACTCGCTTACGTGTCATTCTACCTCACGGGTGTCGCGAAGACGTGGTTCCTCAACCACTTCATTGACATCCCCGACTGGTCAGCCTTCAAAGATCAGCTTCGCCATGTCTTTGGCACACCGACTGTTCGTTCGGCTCTCGCAAAGAAAGCTCTCGCGGCTCAGAAACAGCACATCGGGGAGTCGTATACATCCTACATCAAGGATGTCCTTTCACTTTGCCGCCGGGTTGAAACCCCAATGACAGAGTCAGACAAGGTACGCCAGCTTCTTAAGGGGATTGCACCCGTCGCATTCAATGCGCTTGCAATCCAGAATCCAGCTACTGTTGCTGACGTTGCGACAACCTGTCAGCGCCTCGAAGAACTCGAGTCTATGCGCCTACAACCAGACAGTGACGCGGCCCGTATTACGGCATATCCAAACTTACGAGACACAATAAGGGTGATTATACGCGAAGAATTAGAATCGATGAGATTCACACTACCTTCAGTGTGTCTCATTCAGTCTTTTTCAACGTCATTGCGGGATGTCGTCAGGGAGGAGCTCACGTCCATGACCCACATGGCCCATCTGCAGCCCAATGTCGCTCGTACTCTCCCATCGTTCTCGCATGCCGTCGCCGCACCATCAGGCACCGTCAGCTCGACGTCGCCGCCACCAACGTACGCGTCGGTTGCTGCCGCACCTCCTCCCAGAAGCTTTCCCACGAGCCTTCCATCACCACCGCCTGAGCCATCATCTGTCCGTCTCACTGCTCTCTCTCCCAGCGCATCTAACACAAGCTACTACCCTCCTTATCGATCGACTCGCCCTACGTGCTCTTATTGCGGCTATCGTGGTCACATTTCACGCTTTTGCCGCAAGCGCCAGCAAGATGAGCGCTGAGGGTACGACATACGCGAACGAGACTATACCGCAGGAGCCTTGTACCAGGGCCGTCGTTATTCGTCACCGCCGCGTCGGTCTCCATCTCCGCCAGCATCCGGTGAACTGCGCTGTAGTCATCGATCAACCAGACGCCGTTCACCATCGCCCTACCGTCGCTCCTCTTCTCCTCTTCAGCCTGCTTCCCTCGCTTCTGATCGGCGTCCGAAAAACTAAGCGATGCAGTTTTTGGAGGACAAACTGCATTCCAACACAGTACTCCAATTCCTCCAGCGCGCCCTTACAATATGATTGCAGTCTCAGTTTAGGGAGTTGACGTTGATGCTTTGGTGGACTGGGTCCGGGTTTTCTATTATTCGTGCTGATTTGTGTACCCGTCTTCGAAAAGTCACGACGCCTTATGATGAACCAACATTGGTTACAGCCCAGGGAACAATGATTCGCCCTTCCGCTCTCTGTACTGCCCGTGTGCTAATCGACGACATTCTTCATCATATACAATTCGCTGTGCTATCCCCGTGCTCCCACGAACTCATTTTAGGCTGGCACTTTCTTTCATCTGCTCCCGCGGCTATTTGTTGTGCACAACGTGTCGTCCATCTTACTGACACAGACCACTTGCTTAGTGACGAAACCTACAGGCCACATCGACTCGTCGCTGCTGTAGACATCGAGTTACCCCCAAATGAACATCAATAAGTCACTGTTTTGTCCAACGACGTTGACTCTGGTGACATTTTGGTCACTCCATCGCCCCGTTGCCTTAATAAAGGCATAGCTCTCGCATCAGGTGTGGCTCGCTTCAACAATGGATCAGGTGTCCTCACTGCTACGAACACCACACCAGATAAAATTTTACTGCCGCGGGGCCCTACTGTCGCCTTTGTTGCCGATCTGGAGCCTGTGTGCGTCGTGCCTCTTACCCCTGCCTCCCCTAAAGGCCTTCCTGGAGATCATGCTGCTTCCTCGGCCTTTACAGCAGCCATCAACAAGGACTTGACAGACTCACAGAAGCAGCAGCTGCTTGATTTGTTGCAAAAACATGCAAACTCTTTTGACGTTCATTCGTCCAGCCTGGGTCAGAAAACTGCTACAGCACATCGTATTCAGACCGACGGAACATCCATTGTGCATCGTCGTCCGTACCGCGTCTCCCTAGCCGAACGGAAAATCATTGAGGAAAACGTAGACGATATGCTGCAACGGGAAATAATCCGACTCTCAACCAGTCCTTGGTCGTCTCCAGTGGTTCTGGTGCGAAAAAAAGACGGTTCCGTACGATTTTGCGTCGATTACCGAGCACTCAATGGGATCACTAGGAAGGACGTATACCCCATGCAACGTATCGACGACGCCCTCGATTCCTTACAAGGTGCTGAATTCTTTTCAAGCCTCGACTTGCGTTGCGGCTATTGGCAAATCCCCATTCACGAAGATGACAAAGAAAAAACGGCGTTTGCAACCCCGGACGGCCTATACAAATTCAATGTTATGCCGTTTGGTCTATGCAATGCGCCCGCAACTTTTGAGCGCTTGATTGACACCGTGCTGCGTGGCCTGAAATGGAAGACTTGCCTATGTTACCTCGATGACATTGTTGTCTTTTCATCGACGTGTCCTGAACATCTGCAACGCTTAGACGAGATCCTGACTTGCCTTGTGGGCGCTGGTCTTCAAATTAATACCAAGAAGTGCCATTTCGCCAGCAGATCTATCAAGGTCCTCGGTCATGTTGTGAACAAAGACGGAATTCGTCCAGACACTGAGAAAACTGCTGCGGTGCTTCGCTTCCCTCGACCTGAGAAGCCGAAAGATTTGCGAAGTTTCTTTGGTCTAGCCTCTTACTTTCGGCGACTCATACAAAACTTTGCCTCCATAGCCGCACCACTCCATAAGCTACTTGCTTCTGGTACACCCTTTCAGTGGTCTCAGGAATGTGAATCGGCTTTCGACAGGTTGAAGAGTGCCCTCACGACCAATCCCGTACTTTCTCATTTTCACGATGGTGCACCGACCTTCCTCCATACAGACGCTAGCGGCCACGGTTTAGGAGCCGTCCTCCTCCAGCGCGACAACTCTTCGCGAGAGCGAGTCGTTGCGTACGCCAGCCGCGTCCTCTCTGCAGCCGAGAGGAACTACACGATCACCGAGAAGGAGTGCCTCGCCATGGTTTGGTCAGTGCGAAATTTCGTCCCTATCTTCACGGCCACCATTTCACCATTGTGACCGACCACCACGCTTTATGTTGGCTTTCGACACTCAAGAACTTGTCGGGACGCCTCGGCCGCTGGATTCTTCGCCTACAAGAGTATGATTTTGCCATCGTATACAAGTGTGGTAGGAAGCATAGTGACGCCGACGCTCTTTGTCGCTGCCCACTACCAGCGACTCCACTCGGGGTTTCCACAATCAATTTGCACAACATGCCCTCGCAGTCCACGTCTAGGGAGGTTTCCTCTCTCGCCTCGATGGACCAGCTGCCTTCGGACGACCCGCACGATTTTTCTTCTCGACAGCTGGCTGACCCATACTGTCGACGTATTATAGGCTACCTCACTGGCAGTTCCCGTCCACCTAATGCGAGGCTCCGTCGCCAACTCTCGCAGTTTAAGCTGGAAAACTCGGTGCTGTACCGCAAAATTTACCATCCTGACAGTCAGCGCTGGGTTCCCGTTCTACCCCGATCGCTTCGGTCCGAAGTCCTCAGAGCACTTCATGACCATCCGACGGCTGGTCACCTTGGTTACCACAAAACCTACGATCGCCTTCGAAGTCGGTTTTATTGGCCAGGTATTACCACTAGTGTAGCTCGGTACGTTGGGTCCTGCACTACCTGCCAATGTAGAAAACTACCCACATCTGCTCTAGCCGGTACACTACAGCCTCTTCCATGCCCAGCCACACCATTCGAAGTTGTAGGCATCGATCTTTATGGCCCCCTTCCAGTGAGGAAGGGGAAACAGATGGATAGTAACAGCTGGAAACAGATGGATAGTAACAGCCGCTGACCATTTGACGTGCTACATCGAGACGGCATCTGTCACTACCGGTTCAGCTTCTGAAACTGCCGATTTCATCCTCCGAGCCATTATACTGCGTCATGGTGCTCCACGTGTATTGCTCAGCGACCGTGCAAGGGCCTTCCTTTCACAACTAGTGAACGAACTTCTTCGCGCCTCTGGCACAACTCACAAGACTGCCTCTAGTTATCATCCCCAAACTAACGGCCTCACTGAGCGATTCCACCACACTCTTGCTGACATGATCGCCACCTACATTCAATCAGACCACAAGAACTAGAATGTAGTTCTACCATTCGTCACTTTCGCCTACAATATGGCTATTCAGTGGACAACCGGCCACTCCCCATTTTACCTAGTTTATGGACGCTCCCCTACTTTTTTGCTGGACGTCTCTTTCTTTACCTGCCATGCAGATTTCTCTCCATCCTCTTCAGAGGAATACATTTTGCGGCTCGCAGAGAGCCGCCAACGTGCTCGTATAAACACTGAAGCCCGACAGCAAGACAGAAAGCTGGTTTATGATGAATCGCATCGGGCTGTATCCTTTCAACCTGGAGACAAAGTGCTCCTTTTGACGCCTATTCGCACACCTGGTTCATGCGACAAGTTCAGGCCATGATTTATCGGGCCGTACACAGTTCTTGAAGAAACCTCACCAGTAAATTATCGCGTGACGCCACTTGTAGCCCCAGCAGATCGCCGTTATCGAACTATTGAAGTCGTCCATGTCTCCCGTATGAAGCCCTTCATGCGACGTTCTTTGTCCCATTGACTTGCCGCAGCCAGGCTGGCCGCTTTCACGTGGGGGGAATCAGTGTGGGCATTTAGTATACCAATCCTCTTCATCTGTACATTATCATCATTATCATGTATTGCTCATGCATCCTCATCGTTGTCACGTATCATCATCATCTTGGTTCGTGCATCTCCGCTGTCGGCTGCCGGTTCCTCGGGCCTAATAAAGGTCTTCCAAACCAAGACTTCAATATATATTTATATATATTGTAGCAAAGCCTCGGAACCCTGAAATGGGTCGAACTCTTGAGTACCTGCTAGTGGGGCTACTCAACAAGGACGCCGCTCACGCTGAGAGCCCGTGCGTGGCTGTGACTGTCGCCATTGTATATTCTCGCTCGTTGCCGGCTAATAAACGCCTTAATAATTTGGTGGAGGTGCTGGGTATGCCCGCTACGTATGTTGACGCAACCCCTCAGCCTCAGCTTCAGTCCATCATGCAGCCACCGTTCCGTCCATCGGCCCTTACGACATGGGTGACACCTACCCCGGTGAACAGATGGCGCACACCAGACAACCGGCCCATCTGCTTTGTCTGTGGTTACGCCGGTCACGTAGCCCGTTATTGCCATCGCGTACAGCCGGCTGCGATTTCTTCACCTGTTGCTGGCCATCTCAGCCGTCCTTATCACGAAGAACCGCCGTCTATGTCACCTCGGTCTCGCCCACGTTCATCTCGAAGATCGCCGTCTCCACGACGTCGTTCCCTGTCCCCCATGCGGCCAAGTGCGGCTGCTCATGAGCAGGAAAACTAGTCGTCGCAGTCCCCGAGGCAAGGACTGCGACGCTATCGCAAGGTGAAAGCCCTCAGAGCAGCCCCTCGAATGTCATTGACGTGCTTGTGGACGGTGTTTGTGCATCGGCTCTTATGGACACTGGAGCTGCCGTACCAGTTATGGACGAAAAACTCTGCCGCTTACTTCGAAAAGTGACGACGCCACTTTCTGGGTTATCCCTCCGTACTGGAAGTTTGCACCGCATTCATCCTACAGCAGGGTGCACAGCTCGCGTTGTCATCCAGGACGTTCTGTATGTCGCCCAGTTCATCATCATTCAGGCATGCTCTCATGACTTCATCCTGGGGTGGGACTTTCTCTCCCGCCATGACGCCATCATCCATTGTGCCGCCGCCGAAATTGAGCTCTCACCTTTCTCGCATTTGACGCCAGAAGACAGTCCCCCGACACTGAGCAAGATTCTAACGAAATACGATACAACAGTGCCTCCAAACTCAACGACGGCTGTGTCTGTCTACTGCGCTGGTCTCTCTGACACCATTGGACTTGTTTCGCCATCTGACCGCGCTTGTAGCAGAAAAGGGTTGCTAATACCTTTCGCGACCGTGCAGGTCAACCAGGGCAACACTGCTATTTTTGTAACCAATTCGTCCCCGTACGCTGTTACCTTGCTTCGAGGGCAATGTCTCGGCAGAGTGGAACCAGTCGACGACGCACAAGTCCTGGACGTACCCGATGACACGCGCGGTCCCAGGTCGTGTACCATCAATGCTGTTTCCACTTCTGATTCGTCATCTGCTGATGTATTTGGCCCCTCCATCACTGACAACCTTACGGCCGTACAGCGTTCTCAACTTCTGGACCTGTTGCAAGAATATCGTTCTTCTTTCGATGTCGGGCGAAGTTCTCTCGGTTGCACGTCCGTTGTTACGCATCACATCGACACTGGTGCCCATTCACCTTTACGGCAACGTCCATATCGCGTGTCGCCTGCTGAACGTCGAGTAAATAATGATCAGGTTGACGATATGCTCCGACGCGACGTTATTCGGCCCTCGGACAGTCCATGGGCGTCTCCTGTTGTTCTTGTTGCGAAGAAAGACGGTTCTGTGCGGTTCTGTGTGGACTCCAGACGGCTCAATAAGATCACTCGCAAGGATGATTATCCACTTCCACGCATCGATGACGCGATTGACAGCCTTCATGGAGCCGATTTTTTTTCTTCTCTCGATCTGCGCTCGGGGTACTGGCAAGTACCCATGGCTGACGACGCTCGACCAAAGACTGCCTTCGTCACGCCAGACGGCTTGCACGAGTTCAACGTCATGCCGTTTGGTCTATGTAATGCACCTGCGACCTTTGAGCGCATGATGGACACCGTTCTGCGCAACTTGAAATGGTGCACGTGCTTGTGTTACCTCGACGATGTCATTGTCTTTGCTCCGGATTTCTCCACGCATCTCCAACGTCTGAAAGAAGTTTTGAAGTTTTCGCACGAGTGAGCGATGCCGGCTTGCAACTAAATCTGAAAAAGTGCCGCTTTGCAGCACGGCAACTCACCATACTGGGGTACGTCGTGTCCAAAGACGGCATTCTTCCTGATCCTACCAAGCTTCAGGCCGTGGCCGAATTCCCCAAACCTGCATCTGTCAAAGAGCTGCGTAGTTTTGTGGGCCTGTGCTCATACTTCCGACGCTTCATACGAAATTTCGCCACGATCATATCACCGCTGACGAAGCTCCTTGGAAGCAACGGGCCCTTCAATTCGTGGTCATCCGAGTGCGACGACGCGTTCGCGAAGCTCCGCCATTTGTTGACGTCGCCTCCCATTCTACGCCACTACGACCCTACAGCCCCAACGGAAGTGCACACGGATGCCAGCGGTGTAGGCCTCGGCGCTGTCCTGGCGCAGCGAAAACCCGGATTCCCTGAATATGTCGTAGCATATGCAAGCCGTACGCTCACGAGAGCCGAGAAAAACTACACCGTCACGGAGAAAGAGTGCCTGGCGATCGTCTGGGCTCTTACAAAGTTTCGGCCTTATTTGTATGGTCGCCCATTCGATGTCGTCACCGACCATCATGCACTATGCTGGCTTTCATCATTGAAGGATCCCTCAGGCCGTCTCGCCCGTTGAGCTCTTCGCTTACAAGACTACGACATCCGCGTGCTCTACCGCAACGGACGCCAGCATGCTGACGCCGACGCCTTCTCGCGCTCCCCTCTGCCTGAAGGTGATGTGCTCTGCTCAGTATCCTCGGCTGCTGTTTCTGCCATTGATGTTGACATCATCGCTACCGAACAGCGAAAGGACAAATGGATCGGCCCGCTCATCGACATGCGCTCTGATCCATCCGCAACGCCATCCACGCGTGCCTTGCGTCGTCAAGCTCGCCATTTCGCCATTCGTGACGGTCTCCTACGTCGACGCAATTACAACGCCGACGGCCGGCACTGGTTACTCGTCATACCCCGCAGTCTGCGGTCAGAGATATGTGAATCCTTCCATTCTGATCCGCAATGCGCGCACTCTGGGGTATTCAAAACCTACCATCGCATTCGACAACGCTACTTCTGGCGCGGGATGTACCGCTATGTGCAGCAGTTCGTTCGCTCTTGCCTCACTTGCCAACGCCGTAAACCGTCAGCCCACATGTCGCACGCTGGTCTGCAACCGTTACCTTGCCCTGACCGTCCCTTTGGGCGCGTAGGTATCGATTTGTATGGACCACTTCCTCTGACGTCGGCTGGTAACCGCTGGGCCATCGTTGCCATTGACCATTTAACGCAATACGCCGAAACCGCCGCTCTCCCTGCGGCTACTGCGCGCGATGTTGCGTCCTTCCTGCTGCATCAATTTATACTGCGCCACGGACCACCCCAAGAGCTTCTTAGCGATCGAGGCCGTGTCTTCTTGTCGGAAGTCGTCAAAGCCATTCTGATGGAGTGCCATTCTGTCCACCGCAAAACTTCTGCTTACCACGCACAGACGAATGGCCTCACCGAACGCTTTAACCGCACCCTCGGTGACATGCTTTCTATGTACGTCGCTGCCAACCACACTAATTGGGATAATATACTGCCCTTCGTCACCTACGCCTACAACACCGCTCCTCAGAGCACGACTGGTTTTTCACCTTTCTACTTGCTGTACGGAAGGCACCCGTCGCACACCATGGACACAATGCTCCCGTACACGCCGGATCCATCTGAGTGTACACCTATTTCCGAAACAGCCAGGCTTGCTGAAGAGTGTCGCGAGCTTGCCAAGACTTTTACGACGCAAGAGCAAGAGCGGCAGAAGGGTATTCGTGATGGCTCCACCACTTCTGAGCCCACGTTCCTTCCTGGTGTGCTTGCATGGCTCTCAATCCCGACCTCTGCAGCTGGCCTCTCTTCCAAACTACGTCCGAAATACGAGGGCCCCTACCATGTCATCGAGCGCACCTCACCCGTCAACTATCTGATCGAAACCGTTGAACAATCTTCGGACATGCGCCGCCGTGGGCGAGACATCGTCAACGTGGAGAGCCTGAAGGCTTATTATGACCCGCTCATAGTAACAAGCTGTTAGGTCGCCAAGCGGCTCCCTCTTCGACCCCGGGGTAATTGTAGCGAAGCCTCCGAACCCTGAAATGGGTCGAACTCTTGAGTACCTTCTAGTGGGGCTACCCAACAAGGACGCCGCTCGCGCTGAGAGCCCGTGCTTGGCTGTGACTGTCGCCATTGTATATTCTCGCTCGTTGCCGGATAATAAACGCCTTGACAATATATATATATATATATGGGAGAGAAGTGTACACCTTAGGGCTCGTATTTCCGTGTTTTAACACAATATTAATGAGATATAACAGACAGTAATGTCAAGGAATGTACAGGGGAAGTTATTAGAACCAATGGAATATAAATACCAAGAAAGAAGAAAGAAAAGTGGATGAAAAAATTACCAGCTGTGAGCAGGAATCGAACCCACAACCTTCGAATAACGCGTTCGATGCTCTAACCACTGAGCTATCACAGCGGCCGTCCCTCCATCCACTTTTTTGGGTTTATATGTGAATTTAGAAGTAGGAGTGGATGGAGGGACTGCCGCTGTGATAGCTCAGTGGTTAGAGCATCGAACGCGTTATTCGAAGGTCGTGGGTTCGATTCCTGCTCACAGCTGGTAATTTTTTCATCCACTTTTCTTTCTTCTTTCTTCTTTCTTGTTATTTACATTCCATTGGTTCTAATAACTTCCCCTGTACATTCCTTGGCATTACTGTCTGTTATATCTCATTAATATTGTGTTAAAACACGGAAATACGAGCCCTTAGGTATACACTTCTCTCCTATATTTCATTGAACGAGGGTCTCGTACTTGCAGACTTGGTGTGTTTAGGTTGTATAAGAGGGACAATCAATCAGCTGCCCGCTCATAATAAGTTCACGTGCTACGTGACGCCAAACATGCGAATAAGA
This sequence comes from Rhipicephalus microplus, assembly GCF_013339725.1. NCBI lineage: Eukaryota > Metazoa > Arthropoda > Arachnida > Ixodida > Ixodidae > Rhipicephalus > Rhipicephalus microplus. The sequence goes on from NC_051165.1 coordinate 138,439,177, forward strand.
GTGTGTTCACTCTCGTTGTTTGGCTTATAGATGGCGCTGACTGTCACTCCTACTTCTAAATTCACATATTAACCCCAAAAAGTGGATGGAGGGACGGCCGCTGTGATAGCTCAGTGGTTAGAGCATCGAACGCGTTATTCGAAGGTCGTGGGTTCGATTCCTGCTCACAGCTGGTAATTTTTTCATCCAGTTTTCTTTCTTCTTTCTTCTTTCTTGTTATATATATATATATATATATATATATATATATATATATATATATATATATATATATATATATATATATATATATATATATTGTAACGGGGTTTTTTGGCAGAGCAGAACGCAGAAGGAGAAGCAGTCAGCAGCGTCCAGCCAAGCGCAGCAAGCACGAACTCATGCTGATGGCGATGCCCCTGAGGCACCGAGAAACGCCGCTGAGGCCCCTCTTCTTCACTACAATCGCCCTCCGCAGAAAAAGGCGCCATCCTGGCGGATTAGGGAGAAGAAACCACTAATGGGTCATAATATGGCTTGAGGCGAGAGACGTGGACAGTGTCACGGCCACGGTAGCGTAGGTCTGTGGATGGGATGATGGGCTCCACGATATAGTTGACAAGTGATGTTTGCTCTACAACGTGGTATGGCCAGATGTATTTAGGATGAAGTTTTGCGGAGCGGCCAGATGCAGTAGCAGGTGCCCGAAGCCATACCAAAGAACCAGGTGGAAAGTTTGGAGCCGAACGGTCCCCAGTCAGGCGGGATTGCTGCTGCCACTGGTCCTCGGTAGAAAAAGAGCGGGCAAGCTGGCGGCATTCTTCAGCATGTCGAGCAGCTTCGGACAGAGTTGTACTTTCGGACTCATAAGGTTTATATGGGAGAATAGTGTCTACTGTGTTTGCAGGTTCTCGTCCGTACAGAAGAAAGTATGGCGAAAACCCAGTTGTAGCTTGTACGGCAGTATTGTACACGTAGGTGACGAACGGGAGAACTTGGTCCCAATTTGAATGATCAGAGGCGACGTACATCGACAGCATATTGCCAAGAGTACGGTTGAAGCGCTCCGTCATGCCATTCGTTTGAGGATGGTACGCTGTACTTGTGCGGTGCATGATTCGGCATTCATTGAGTAATGCCTTCAAGGCGTCAGAAAGGAAGGCTCGGCCTCTGTCACTTAAGAGCTCGCGAGTGGCACCATGTCGCAGAATGAAACGTTGCAACAGAAACGATCCAACGTCACGGGCTGTGGCAGTCGGCAGCGCGGCTGTTTCGGCATAGCGTGTCAGATGGTCTATCGCAACAATAACCCAGCGATTACCAGCTAGAGTTGATGGTAGTGGTCCATAAATGTAAATGCCGACGCGATCAAAAGGTCGACTAGGACAAGGAAGAGGTTGTGACGGGTAGACTTGCCCTGGAGGTAACTTTTGTGGTTGGCACTTAGCACACGAGCGAATGAATTTTCGCACGTAGTTATACATGCCACGCCAATAAAATCTGAGTCGAAGCCTAGCGTATGTCTTAAAGAGGCCTGCGTGGGCGCACTGTGGGTCTGCGGGAAAAGCTTCGCAGATAGCAGCTCGAAGATGGCGGGGTATCACAAGGAGACGCTTACGGCCGTCAGAAAGGTAGTTGCGTCGATAAAGAAAATCATCCCTTAGGCAAAAGTTGCTGGCCTGGCGGCGGAGAGCGCGAGACGGTGAAGGAGTGAGAGGATCAGAAAGAATGCTTATGAGGCCACTTATCCAGGGATCCTTTCGTTGTTCCACGGTCATGTTGCGCAAGGCGGATGACGCAAGTGCAGGCTCGAGGGAAGAGAGGCAAACACCTTCATCCGATATGAGTGATCGAGAAAGGGCGTCGGCGTCCGTGTGCTTACGACCGGATCTGTAATTAACGCGGATGTCGTATTCCTGAAGTTAGAGCGCCCAGCGAGCAAGTCGTCTGCAAGGGTCTTTAAGTGTGGATAGCCAACAAAGGGCGTGGTGGTCAGTGATGACGTCGAATGCGTGACCATACAGGTAGGGGCGAAATTTTCCAAGGGCCCAAATAATAGCTAAATACTCTTTCTCGGTCACGGAGTAGTTAGCCTCAGCTTTCGTCAAAGTCTGGCTTGCGTAGGCGACGACATATTCATCAAACCCTGCCTTTCGTTGCGCGAGCACAGCGCCAAGTCCAACACCGCTGGCATCAGTATGAACCTCCGTGGGAGCTGCAGGATCGTAGTGGCGGAGGATGGGTGGTGAAGTTAGCAGGTGGCGTAATTTGGTGAACGCATCTTCGCATGCTGGTGACCAGGTGGAAAGGTCCTTGTCGCCGCTAAGAAGGTCCGTAAGGGGCGCACATACGGAAGCAAAGTTTCTAATAAAGCGTCGGAAGTATGACGACAAGCCGACAAAACTTCTAAGTTCCTTTAAGTTCTTTGGCTTCGGAAAATCGGCGACTGCTCGAAGCTTGGCGGGGTCGGGAAGTATGCCGTCCCGCGATACGACGTGGCCAAGAATGGTGAGCCGCCGGGCACCAAAATGACACTTCTTGAGGTTGAGTTGAAGGCCGGCGTTGGTGAGGCGTGTGAGGACGTGCTCGAGACGATTTAAATGGGTGTCGAAATCGGTGGAAAAGACAACTACGTCATCAAGGTAGCATAAACATGTGTTCCACTTGAGGCCTCGTAAAATAGTGTCCATCATTCTTTCAAAAGTGGCTGGAGTATTACAAAGGCCAAAAGGCATAACGGTAAATTCATATAATCCATCAGGTGTGACAAATGCTGTTTTCGGTCGGTCAGATGCTTCCATGGGTACTTGCCAGTATCCAGACCGTAAATCCAGCGAAGAGAAGTATTCTGCTCCCTGCAAACAGTAAAGGGCGTCGTCTATTCACGGTAACGGGTAAACGTCCTTACGGGTGATCTTGTTTAAACGTCGATAGTCCACACAGAACCGAATGTAGCCGTCCTTCTTCTTAACAAGAACGACCGGTGACGCCCAGGGACTGTTAGAAGGCTGTACAATACCCCGCTGGAGCATGTCAGCAACCTGGTCGTCAATAAACCGGCGCTCCGACACTGAGACTCGGTAGGGGCGCTGCCGTAGAGGCGTATGGCTTCCTGTGTCAATCTTGTGAGATATGTTCGATGTGCGACTGAGGCCAGAAGCGTGGCTGTCAAAAGAAGTACGAAACTTTTGCAGCAGGTTCACCAACTGGCTTCGTTCTGAAGAAGACGTTGCGACATCGATGGAGCGGTGGAAAGCGTCAAGGAGTGACTAGTCAACAACAGAGTCAGAAATGAGTGCGCTGAGGTCCGTAGAAAGTAAACTAGATGGAGCGTCAAAAAAGTGACGGGCGTCGATCGGATGCACGTGACCAAGACATTCACCATAGAATAAAGGTAAAGGCCCTTCTAGCATATTGTACACGAGCGTCTTCGTGACGCCATGGTGGAGAGTAAGGAGAGCAACGAGCTGTAGAGAACATATTCGTTGAATGAACAGGGCAGAAGGCGTAAATAGAACATCGCCGTCGAAAATAGCGTCACACGACACAGTCACCAGCAGAGAAGAGCGCGGTGGTACGGTGGTGTCGTCGGAAACAGACAGTTTATAATACGGCAGGGAGGCTTCGACGGCGTCAACATCAGGAAGTGCAGATAGCTCAAGTTCAGCGCGACAGCAGTCAATGACGGCATTATTATTCGCAAGGAAGTCTCAGCCGAGTATCATGTCATGGGAACCCGAGGGCAGCACTACGAATTCGACAATATACACAATCCCTTCGATGACGACTCGTGTGGTACAGGCTGCGAGAGGTGTTACACTTTGTGCGTTAGCGGTTCTAAGAGAGAGGCCGGATAATGGCGTCGAAACTTTGCTGAGTTTGCGGCACAGGTTGATGGAAAGGACGGATAGAGCGGCTCCGGTGTCGACAAGCGCCATGACGACGATACCATCGACTGACACTTCAATGGCGTTAGCTGGACAGGGGCGAGGACTTGTGCATGGCGACGGGGACGCAGTTTGTGCCTCGGGAACTGCGGCCGTTAGTTTTCCTGGTCGGTGGGTCCGGAACGGCGACGCATAGGGGAAAGCGAACGTCGACGTGGAGATGGGGAGCAGCGGGTGGGACCGTGTGGACGATCAGAAGGAAAGGAAGAGGAAGGAGGGCTTGAAGGTGTAGTAGAAAACTGAGGGTCAAAAGAGGGCCTTCGTCGAATGTTTTGAGCAGCCTGGCGACGACGACAATAACGTGCCACGTGGCCAACACCGCCACAATCAAAACATATCGGACGGTTGTCATGCGTCCGCCATTGGTCGGAGTAGACTCCGACTTGCGGCTGGGGGTCAGAAAACTGCGGCCGAGGTGGTATTGGCATAGGCGGCGGTGAATAGGTCGGCGGCAAAAAGGGCGGCGGCGAAAAGGGTGGCGGCGAATACATAGGCGCTGGCTGGAACGCAGGCTGTCGAGGTCGAGCAACGGCCTCGGCGTACGTGAGAGGTGCGGCGACTGGCAGCGGTTCACGGGCGGGAGGAAGAACTTGTGCGACCTGGTCTTTGATGAAGTTGCGGAGTGTAGGCGGCAATCTGCGTGGTTGATCGGGTACGCAGGACATCAAAGAGAGCTGACGAGTGACCTCAGCGCGTATGAACTCTTGGATCTTGGAGAGAAGAGGGGCATGGTCTTCTCCTATGCCAAGGGTGGACAGGCTGGACAAAGAGTCGTCGAGCGCCGAGGGACGTCGGGTGGAAAGACGTTGCCTGCGTAACTCGTCAAAACTCTGGCATAACTCGGTCAGTTCTAGGACAGTGCGAGGACTCTTAGAAAGCAACATTTGGAAAGCGTCGCCCTCAATGCCCTTCATGATGTGCTTGATCTTTTGCTCTTCGGACATCGACTCGTTGACTCGCTTGCAAAGGTCCAGAACGTCTTCAATATAGCTTGTGAAATTCTCACCAAGCTGCTGGGACCGAGTATGCAAGCGTTGTTTGGCACGGCGTTTGCGTACCTCCGGCCGACCGAAAACTTGTGTGAGGCTCGTTTTGAAGACCTACCATGTAGGGAGTTCCGCTTCGTGGTTTATAAACCACAGCTTGGCCACGTCCGACAGGTAAAAGGAGACGTAGGCCAACTTGGCGGCGTCATCCTATTTGTTGTGAGTACTCAATCGTTCGTGCATTGAAATCCAGTGGTCAAAGTCCTTGTCTTCTGTGTCTGAGAAAACAGGGGGATCTCGAAGATGTAGAGAACCGGCGCAGAGAACAGTAGGCGGTGCCTGTGGAGGAGTTGGAGCGGCGCTTGCGTCGGTAGGCATAATGGGTGGTAAAATGCGATTTCGAAGCTCCAGGGTGATCGAAACCCAGCAGACTCCACCACTTGTAACAGTGTTTATTTGCAGAGCAAAACGCAGAAGGAGAAGCAGTCAGCAGCGTCCGGCCAAGCGCAGCAAGCACGAACTCATGCTGATGGCGATGCCGCTGAGGCCCTTCTTCTTCAATACAATATATATATATATATATATATATATATATATATATATATATATATATATATACATACATATATATATATGCTGTAACGGTCAGTATGTAATAAGCTAACGCTGGTTGGGCTAACGCTGCATACAGTGGGCAAAGATGCAGGACAACAGGGCAGTGCAGACACGGCCCCACAACAACATTGTCATCTTCATCCCTTCCGCATCCTTTCTGCACCTGTGCGTGAGCTACCTTTCTATACCCGTGACATTACCCCGGGTGGCAAAGCACCGTCCAAGTGCCTGCTGTTAATAGACGGACGGGTCACTGTGATAGGGCTTCAGGCGAGAAACATGCACCATGTCACTTCAGGATGTAACAGTGGGGTTCGTAGTAGGAGAAATTTCATAGGTGACAACTGTGACTTTGCGCAGAACTCAGTAAGGCCCAACGTATTGCGATAAAAGTTTCTTGCACAGGCCGGCATGACGGGATGGCAGCCACAGTAGCACGAGGGAGCCTGGAGAAAAATCTACATCCCTATGTCGGCTGTTGTAGAGCGACTTTAGTGCTCTCTGGGACGATGAAAACCTGGCGCGGGCTAGTGTACGGGCAATCAGAGCACGGGAGATGGCGTCTTGTGCGTAAGAAGTGGGGAGCGGAAGGTCATGCACAAGCAGTATATCGAAAGGTAGGAAGGGATCATGGACAAAGAGAAGATAAAATGGTGAGTAGCCGGCAGTTTCATTACGTGACGATTTGTAGGCGAAGTTTATGAACGGAAGGGCAGTGTCCCAATCGGCGTGGTCGTCAGAAACATACATAGCAAGCATGTCCGTCAGTGTGCGGTTGAGGCGTTCAGTAAGTCTGTTAGTCTGAGGATGGTAAGAAGCCATAAAATTGTGCCGCGTAGCACAGTATCTAAGGATGTCGACAACCACACGAGACAGGAAGCAGCGGCCACGGTCCATGAGTAGGTGAGAAGGAGTGCCATGCTGAAGAGTGATGTCATAGAGTTGGAAATCTGCGACGTTCGTTGAGCAGCTGGTCGGTAGCACTTGAGTAATTGCATACCAAGTGGCATAATCCGTAGCTACTGTTATCCATTTGTTTCCCGTTGCCAATGTCGGGAAAGGACTTAACAATTCCATACCCACCCGATGAAACGGCTCGGCTGGGACTTCAATAGGTTGAGGTTGGGGCGTTGTGAAGTTCTTGCAAGATTTCCTTGTGCAGATGACGTAGAACGACGAGCAAAAGTTCCGCGCCATCGGGCTGTGAGTTGTGGCGGTACAAAACGTTGTTTTGAAGAAAACATAGGCTCAGTGAAGAGTATTTATGGCCGGATTGAAGACGGTCAATCATCGATAGCAGCGATGGATCTCGGCGTTGTTTGTCGGCCATTTGCAGAAAATCTGTTATGGCTAGGATCTTGGCATCAGCTTCCAACTCAGAGGAGACGGGTGGATCAGTAGAATGTCGAGATAAGCAGTCGGCATCACTGTGAAGCTTGGCAGACTTGTACACTACAGAGAAAGTGTACTCCTGCAATCGCAATACCTATCGCCCGAATCTTCCTGTGGGATCCTTAGGGGTTGACAGCCAGCAGAGCGCATCGCGGTCTGTGATGACTGCGAACGTGGGTCCATATATGTACGGACGTAATTATGCGATAACCCAGATGATTTGATTTGTGGGGTTTAACGTGCCAAAACCACCATATAATTATGAGAGACGCCGTAGTGGAGGGCTCCGGAAATTTCGACCACGTGGGGTTCTTTAAAGTGCACCCAAATCTGACTACACGGGCCTACAACATTTCCGCCTCCATCGAAAATGCAGCCGCTACAGCCGGGATTTGATCCCGCGACCGGCGGGTCAGCAGACGAGTACCTTAGCCGCTAGACCACCGTGGCGGGGCAATAGCCCAGATGAGAGCCAGGCGCTCTCACTCAGTAATTGAATAGTTCCTTTACGTCTGAGAAACTAGGCGGCTAGCATACGCTATGACACGGTTTGTACCGTTCTGCATTTGTGCGAGTATTGCCCCTATGCCACCGCCACTTGCGTCAGTGTGAAGCTCCGTTCAAGCGGCTGGGTCAAAATAGGCCAACACAGGTGGTGATGTGAGCGCAGAAATCAACGACTCAATGGAATGTTCTTGGTCATCACGCCAGGAAAAAGTCACGTTCTTTTTAAGGAGATCCGTGAGGGGCCAAGCAAGTTCCGTGAAGTTGCTGGAAAAACGGCAGAAATATGAACACGAATATGAAGCTGCCGACTTCTTGCGTGGAACGTGGGACCGGCCACTCGCGCACCGCGCGGAATGTATCAGGGTCGGGTCGTACACTAGTAGCGTAAACAAGGTGGTGAAGTAGCTTTGTCTGACGGCGCTCAAAGGTGCACTCAGACGCGTTAGGCTGGAGTACAGAAGAGCGAAAAACGTCAAGAATGGCCGACAGACGTGGAAGGTGGCTTTAAAAGGTTGGTGAGAAAACGATGACAGTGTCTAGATAGCACAGGCACGTTGACCATTCAAAACCGCGAAGGAGGGAGTCCATCGTGCAATCAAAAGTTGCTGGTGCATTGCACAACTCAAAAGGCATGACTTTAAACTGATAAAGCCCATCGCATGTCATGAATGCCGTCTTCTCGCGGTCGCGGTCATCGGCTGAAATTTGCCAATATGCAGATCGTAGGTCCAGGGAAGAGAAATAATTGGTACTATGAAGGCAGTCAAGCGCATCATCAATTCAAGGTAGACGATAGACATCGTTCTTGATTATTTGATTCAGATGGCGATAGTCGACGCAGAAGCACCAGGTGCTCTCCTTTTTAACAAGCGCAACAGGTGATGCGCACGGACTAGTTGAAGGCTCTATGACGTTTTGTCGAGCATTTTCTCTACCTCCTTTTGGATTATTTGGCGCTCTGAATGAGACACACGGTAAGGACGCTTACGAAGGAGACTGGCGTCGCCAGTGTCAATATACGGTGGGCTACGGCACTCGTGCGGCCCAATGAACGGTCATCGATATGAAAAATGTCGAGGTAAGAAAATAGAAGACCACGAAGCGCTTCAACTTGGGACGGCGACACGTCATTTGATATCATTTTGGCTAGGAAAGCTCTATTCTGTGCGGCCGCGGCACGTTCGGCTACAGTCTTGATGTCAGAAGTGAGAGATGAAATCGTACATTGATCCAGAGTGGAGAGTTCTGCTAAGGCAATAATACCTTGAGGAATGACCTGGGTCGACACAGAGAAGTTGAGGACAGGGAGAGGCGTCTTGTTGTCGCTAATCCTCACTATACTATGAGGAAGTATGGTGTTCCGGGAAAGGGTCAGGTCAATGAGTGGAGCTGCGAAGTAGTCGTCACCAGGAACAGGTGGGAACGGCGACATAGAAAGGTACACAGCGGCCTGAGGCGCTAATCGTAGACACTCCACGGAGCGTAGCCATGTGCGAGCTGCGGGAAGGACATCATTGTACAAAGGCAACTGTAGCTGTAATGTGCCAGTTGAACAATCGATGAGAATCACGTCGTGTGGGTAAGCGTCTAGAACAGCGAAGAGGACTGAAGTGTGAAGGCCGGCAACAGTGACGCGGGCAGTGCACATACCAAGAACTGATGTTCGGCTGCCGTAGGCTACTCGCACAGCCGTAGACATGCAGGGGTAAGAACTTTTTTCAGGCAGAATAAAAAACGTGGACTCATAACGGATATGTGGGCACCAGTGTCTAATAAAAATGTAATGGCCAGGCCATCGATAAGAAGAACAAGTAAATTTCGTCTGGAATTAGTGGTTGGTAGAGGTTTTTCGGTCCAAGTTTTCAATGCAGTGCCACCTCCAGGAGCTACATCTGTTAGTTTTCCGGTACTACCAAAATACGCCGGTGACGGAGAGCGACGGCGTTGATAGGAGCGTGGCTGGCGACCCTGAGGCGACGGCGAGTGGCTGGACCAGGTTCCCTGGGCGATGACATCCACGTAGAATGGTTCGGAGCGTTGCGTAGAACGACTAGGTGGAAGGTCCTGAATGTGGTCATCGGCAAAACGAGGTGGCGGATGCTGGCCATGATCCTGTCGGTGGTCATCTAGAAAGCGCTGCCGGAAAGACCATGTTTTGCGGCAGTACGTGGCGGGAAATGTGGCCAACGCGATGGCAAGAGAAGGATATCGGTCAATCATTTTGTGTCCGCCACTCGGATGGATTTTGGTAGCGCAATGAGAACCACGGAAGTGGGGCGACGTGGTAGTGAACGTTAGGATTTATGGGCTGTGGTGTGTGGCTGGAGTTTTGGGGTTCTCTTGTCGCCCAACAGCCAGAATAAGAGATGTTGGGGATGAGTTGTCAGGCACAGGGGTTGATAGGTGGAAGGAGCCATGGCTTCCAGCTCCTGGCGGACAATTCTTCTGATGTTTGAAGGATTCACAAATGAACGTGCCGCCACAGAATCCTCGCAGGAAGAAGTCGCAGCGGTATTCGGGAGTCGGAAAAACGTTGAGTGATCGTCCTGCTTTTGGCTTGTTCGAACCACCAATATTCACTGAAAATTGAATCAATGGTGGTACAGTTCTTGCATATCAGAATGTTTAAGGCATCGTCAGCTATGCCCTTCAACACATTGCTGACCTTGTCTAGATCGGTCATGTTTTTGTCAGCCTTGCGACACAAGGCGAGCACTTTTTCGATATAGGTGACGTACGACTCAGTGGAACATTGAACTCGTGACGCGAGTTCCTGCCTGGCTGTCATTTGTCGAGCAACTGACCGGCCAAACAAGTCACTGAGCTTTTGCTTGCACACTTCCCAACTCGTCAGGTCTTCGTTGTGCGTCTCGTACCAGGCGCGTACAGTACCCCGCACGTAAAAGATGTTGGCCAGCATAAGCGTCTCATTCCTCCTGTATTGCTTGCTGACGCGCTCGTATAAGGCGAGCCACTCGTCAACGCCAGTTGTGTCGGTGCTGCAAAATGTACCTGGATCAAGAAAACAGGAAAAGATCACAGGTGACGGAGCAGGCGTAGACTGAACGGATGGCGCAATGCCTTCAGGCATCATGGCTGGACGAAGCTGACGTCACTTGGAGATCCAGAGTCGGCATGTTAACCAGCACCTCCACCAAAAATATGTAACGGGGAGTATTTATAAGTTAACTCCGGTTGGGGTAACAGTACACAAAGTGGGCAAAGATGCAGGACAACAGGGCAGTGCCGACATGGCCCTACAACAACATCGTCATCTTCATCCCTTCGGCGTCATTTCTGCACCTGTGCCTGAGGTACCTTTCCATGCCCGTGACTATATATTGTAAGAATTCATTGGACGTCATCCTCATCTGTCAATAACCATCATCACTCTTCGCCCGTTCCCCTTGATCATCGGCGCCATTTTCGCTTTTGCTTGAATAAAGCGTCAGCTGAACCCTTGGTATTTCAAGTGGTGGAGGTGCTGGGTATTGTTGGTCGTGTTGGAAATGCGCATAGGAGACGGGGGTCGGTGGTTGGCAGGACTGTCGCCATAACGTTATTAACCTCGTGCACATGTGTCGTCTCGTTCAAAAGCGGCATAAACACGACGTTCATCTTGCTGCCGACGTCGACAGACCAGGGAAATGTGTCCTCGAATTCCGCAGTAGTAGCAAATAGGCCGTGGGGCCCGCCAGGAAGAATGGTAGCTAGGGTTCGGTGGACGGGCGGCTAGAAGTGCGAGATGTTCGTGATCAGGCACAGCTGGTGGTACTTGAGACGGCGAGGGTTGCATTGAAGCGATCTGTGCATACGAAGCGGGTTGAGTGCACGGTGGAGCACGGTGGGTGCTTTGAAACGCTGACATTTCTTTCCTAATAATGCCACGCAGATCGCTAGAAGCGGGTTGAGCGAGAGCGTTGTGAGAAGGGGTAATTTGTAGGCTTGCAGTTCCTCACGAATTATGGTTCGAATGATGGATCGGTACGTGTTTGTGTTGATTACCGCGCGCTCAACAAAATTACCCGAAAGGATGTATATCCGATGCCCCGTATAGATGATGCACTTGAATCATTGCAAGGCGCCCAATACTTCTCCACCCTTGACCTTCGGTCCGGGTATTGGCAAATACCAATGAACGAAGCAGACAAAGAAAAGACTGCGTTTCCTACGCCGGACGGTCTTTACGAGTTCAACGTAATGCCATTTGGCCCATGTAATGCTCCCGCCACATTTGAAAGGATGATCGACACTGTTCTTCGTGGCCTCAAGTGGAAAACTTGTCTATGCTACCTCGATGATATTGTCGTGTTTTCTTCCACTTTTGCTGATCATCTGCAACGCCCAGATCAAGTGCTCACATGTCTCTCCAATGCTGGGCTTCAATTAAACACAAAGAAGTGCCATTTCGGCAACACAGCTATAAGAGTTCTGGAACATCTCGTTAGTAAAGATGGCATCCAGCCCGATCCGGACAAAATTTCCGCAGTCCTCAACTTTCCGCGACCCTTTCGTTCCAAAAACTACGCAGTTTTCTTGGACTCGCATCGTAGTTTCGCCGCTTCATTCGCAACTTTGCCACTATTGCCGCGCCTCTCCACAAGCTCCTTGCTAGTACCGGTTCCTTCGGTTGGAATGATCAATGCGAAGCCTCGTTTCAAGAGTTCAAGCAGGCACTCACATCCCCACCGGTGCTTTGTTATTTCGATGACAAGGCACCTACGATATTACACACTGACGATAGCGGACAATGAATCGGCGCCGTAGTCCTCCAGCGCGACCATGCCTTTCGCGAGGAAGTTGTCGCGTATGCAAGCCGCACTCTGACCTCTGCAGAGAAGAGGTACTCGATAACCGAACAAGAGTGCTTGGCTGTTGTCTGGTTCATCCAAAAATTTCGTCCGTATCTACATGGTCGACATTTTACTATTGTGACAGACCACCATGCTCTTTGCTGGTTGTCCACAATGAAAAACTTGTCGGGACGACTTGGTTGCTGGATTCTCCGGTTACAATCGTATGACTTCGACGTCATCTACAAGACTGGAAGACAACACCAAGATGCCGACGCTTTGTCACGATGCCCTTTGCCGCTGTCTTCAGCGCACGTCACATCCCCTTGTCAAATCGGCTATACGGAGGACGCCTCGTCGATATCATCAATTTCTTCTCTACCTTCATCCACCCATTCGCCAGTACTTAGCACTCACCAGCGAGCCGATTGTTATTGCACTGACCTCATCGGTCGGCTTACCCGCGCTTCATCTTTCCCAAAAGCCAGGCTCTGGAAACAACTCCGACTATTCAAGTTGGAGGACGACGTGCTATATCGATACATTTTCCACCCAGAAGGCCACCAATGGGTTCCCGTCGAACCACGCACACTACGCACTGAAGTTCTGCGCGCTTCCCAAAACGACCCAAAGTCAGGACACTTGGGTTACTACAAAACATACGAGCGCATCCGCAGTCGATTCTTCTGGCCAGGTCTTTCCACGACGGTAGCTAAATATATCGCCTCGTGCGCACTTTGCCAACACCGCAAGCGGCCCACTACTGCTCCAGTCGGGACCCTACAACCACTTCCTTGTCCATCAGAGCCGTTCTCTATCGTCGGAATTGACCTCTTCGGGCCCCTCCCAACTACATCAGACGGCAAGAGATGGATCGTCACCGTGGTTGATCACTTGACCCGGTACGCTGAGACGGCCACGATCACTTCAGGAACTGCTTCGGAAGTAGCAACTTTCTTCTTGCATTCTATTTACCTACGTCACGGAGCCCCTCGTGTTCTTTTTAGCGACCGGGGCAAGGCATTTCTTTCGAGCACGCTCAGTGAAGTTCTTCAAGCATCAAAAACAGTTCATAAAAGAACATCTAGCTATCACCCGCAAACCAATGGCTTAACGGAAAGATTTCATCGCACGCTGTGTGACATGCTGTCGATGTATATCCGACCGGACCATCGCAATTGGGATGCCATACTTCCCTTTGTAACGTATGCGTATAATACGTCAGTTCAACGAACCACAGGCTATTCTCTATTTTTCCTAGTTTACGGACGCCAACCGACATCACCACTCGACGTTTCATTCTTTTCTGGCCCCGTCAACTTTTCACCATTCATTTGCGACCAGTTTCTGTCCCGTGTTACTCGATGCCGTCGTCTTGCCCGTGTAAACACCGAAGCTAGCCAAGAAGATCGCAAACAATGTTACGATGCCACTCACCGTGTCGTTCTCTACCGCCCTGGCGACGATGTGCTTCTGTGGACTCCTGCGCGAACGCCTGGCTTATGCGAGAAGCTTGAGTCACGCTATCTTGGCCCCTACAAAGTTATCGAACAGACCTCACCGGTGAACTACCTTGTCACACCTGTTCATGTCCCCACTGACCAACGCTGCCGCGGGACCGAGATTGTTCTCGTTTCGCGTCTCAAGCCCTATCGTATGCGTTCTCCAGCGTAATTCGCGGCCAGGCTGGCCGCTTCCATCGACGGGGGAAATTAGTGTAAGAATTCATTGGACGTCATCCTGATCTGTCAATAACCATCATCAGTCTTCGCCCGTTCCTCTTGATCATCGGCGCCATTTTTGCTGTTGCTTGAATAAAGCGTCAGCTGAACCCGTGGTATTTCAATATATATATATATATATATATATATATATATATATATATATATATATATATATATATATATATATATATATATATATATATGTATATATATATATATATAGGAATGCATGGTGATTGAGTCGCCGTAGCGTTGCAAGTAGTCAAGGAGATTCTTCGTGAGCAGCCACAACGTTGTTTACTTCGACAGTTTCGACGTTTCAGTCGGGGTCTGGCCTTTATCAGGACTGCATATATATATATATATATATATATATATATATATATATATATATATATATATATATATATATATATATATATTGTGTGTGTTTGTATGTTTGTATAGTATGCATTTCCGATGGGGGCGGAAATGTTGTAGGCCCGTGTGCTCAAATTTGGGTGCACGTTAAAGAACCCCAGGTGGTCAAAATTTCCGGAGCCCTCTACTACGGCGTCTCTCATAATCATATGGCGGTTTGGGGACGTTAAACCCCACAAATCAATCATCATATCATGTTTGTATAATAAAATCACGTTACCCAATGATTAAACTTGGCTATCTTACCTTGTATTTTTATCGTCAGAAGTGGGTACAGTCTGTTTATTGCCAAACTTCCCTATAGCAATTTCCTTCCCCATAGTAGTCTCCATGCTTAAAATTTAGGCTGACGCACCGGCAGTCGTCTGGACACTTGGGGTCCGAGACACCACTTAGTCGTATGAAACACTGAAAGAAATTACAGAAACAACACACTGATTCACTTCAAAATGAGAAATGTACGTGTACCCGTATAATGTTGATTTTTTGTACGGCTCACCAGCAATGCTCAAAACTATAAGATTGATTGAAAACACTTCTTTAAAAAAGCAGCTTCATTTAAAACAGAATGAAAACCATCAGCCATTGCCAAGTACACTCACAAATACTAAAATATTTCTGTTCAAATAAGGTTCGTCATAACACACTTGCTTTATGCTGAACAAAAATATCCTGTGTTTTCAACGTTTGAAGCTATTACACAGCTAGGCTTGAGGAAGCATGCTCAATAACTTTACTAACAGTTAATTTAGGCTACACGCACAAATAGCCATGGGTTTATATTTAGGCGCACTTCAAGGTACGCAGGCCGTTCCTATTCATTCGCCATCCGCCCTGCATTGCGTGCTGTGTTGATAGTGCATTTTCAGCGCGTAAAACTTCAGTACACTAAAACCCGGAGATGTAACACTCAAGTTAATAAAATTTTATTTCATACCCAACTGTTTTAGAACATGACAATGCTTTAAGTTCTATGCACAAGAGAGTTTACGGCTACATTGAACTGAGTTATTCGAATCAATTGGTATGTCTTACGTGGGGACGGACGAAATGACCCGGTATGTTGGCTTTTCTTTGAAATGTGTTACCTTTTTTTTCTTTCTGAGAGAGCAGCGTTTACTGTTCGTGCGTTCAGCGGTGTCGCAGTTGTCGGTGAAACATTGAGATTGAACAGTGACAAAAGAGAACAGAAGAAAATCACAGCATATCCACGGAGTGAATGATGATTGGTGGGGCGCAGCGTTCGTCAGTCTATCTGTCCATTCGTTCTTGCGTCCGCCTATCTCTGTGATTCTTGGTGCATCCGTCCGTTTGTTCATTCGTCTCTCTGTCCGTCCATCTCTTTTTGCGGCCATCCCTCTGTCTGTCCATCCGTTCGTGCGCCCCTCTGCCTGTCCGTCCGTGCGCGTGTCAGTCCGTTCGTCCGTCCATATGTCTAGAGAAAACTCCAAGCACAGCAATCTCACATCTTTTCATCATGTATTCATCATATACAAGTGCCCCCATCCAGCAGAAATTAAGGACCGCTATTTCGGGTATGTGCCACTGGTGGTTACGTACTACGAGGGACGCACAAGCCACGCCATAAGGAGCTTCGCCCCTAAAAGAGACCGCCCCGAGAAGTTGTCCACTATGTGGGCAGCAAGCCGCTGCAATTGTACCTGAAAGGCCTCGCGTCTGCTCGCGCTTCTTGAGACAGGACCATAATTTGCGTCCCCCGAATGATTACCAAAAAGTGTATCTGACCTGCGAGGTTTTCGAGAAGCGGACGTTCATTCATCCCATGATCGCCGAATGGTTGCTCAATAATAGGGAGTTGCGGCCAGCCGAATGGCAGGGCCTTAGGTGGAAGAGCGCATGAAAATAAACGATGTTTTAAGATCCGAGGTGGCACTGCACATCGGTAAAGTAGATGGGGCCTTTATGCGCGTTCTATAGAGCCGTAGGCATTGACAAACACTAGTATAGCATAGGCAGCCCACATATGGCTGGTCATTTGGCTCCTGAAAAGGCCCCTCACCAAGCCACAAAGCTAAGTTTGGTTAGACGGTATACTGGTGCATGCCTTTGATGTTTTGAGCAGTGAGCACAATCGGGAATGAACTCATAGTTAAATTGGCCTGGTATCTGCATGTTACTCTGCAAATGCCATTGAAAGACGATACTCTTGCGTCTGGAGAGAGCGAACGAAACGTTTATTTGATGTTCTGTGCAAGAAAAATGGTGAATGGTATTCTGGAGGCGCTGCATTAGAGTGCCGCGAGCGTGCAGCGGAGGCAAACGAGCTCAACAAGTCACGTCACACGTGATACATGAGTGCTATCTGGCTGTTATCTTGGAAAACAAAGTGCGTGGCTTTGAGACGGGCATGCACGCCTGTCTCAGAGTGATAAGGTGTAGAACGCAAGGCGATGGGTAGGTGCCACCACCGTGTCGATTTAGCAAAGCGTTGGAAACACTTGCCTTTTCGTTCAAGTGTTCCAAGGTCTGCGCAGACCTTGGAACGCTTGCATTAAATGCTACTTATGAATGCCTTTTGTAGTAAAAGCCGCACATACAGAAGACATACGTGTTGTTATGTTGCCTCAGATATGCGAAATGAGTGCTTTTTAATTGACAATCGCACAAGTATGAACGCTGAAGCTTGAGCAATATTGGTTGGCACTGCGGATGGTGTCGGCCGTTTGGGGTATCATCTGGTGTCGTTTAGAATACCAAATACTATTAAGGGTGGACAAACAGACAAATGTACAGAGAGAGAAACAAAAATTTTGCGTCGCAAGTCCCCAAGAAAGACTACCGTCCTTAAAACACTGAAGCGTCGCAGAATTACATACGCCCCGAAGTACCGTCGTAACAGTTTTCCCGAGAAGCCACGACGCCACATTTGAGTCAAGACCGAGACTTTTAGGGGCGAAGCTCCTTATAGCGGCACCCGTTCGTCCCGCATCCCGTCGCTATGTGTAACCAGTCGTAGCCGTTGTAGTATGTAACAAGTATAAGATTTTGACCTCCAAGGTGGTGCCGGTAAGAGATTCCTTCTGTGCGTTGTTGAACAACAAAAAATAGTGCTCAATGTACATGCCAAAAGATAATAATAGGGTATGAGAGACAGGAGCATTCGGCTTTTAGTTAACGTGCACGCTACGATCCCTATTAGCAGCCATTGCATGTACATTGAGCACTATCTAAATCTAAAACGAAAGGGTTGCTACGTTATGCCCGCTGGGTGTAACCACCTTAGTTTTAGAAAGGTTTAGCGAGCGTTGAGCCGCAGTGCCATGAATACAATGAACTAGTATATAACACGAATGAACTCGAGGTAGTTAAAGGTAGGAAGTAGGTACGAAGTGCAAGCCATAAGAAAGTAAAAGCCGAATTCTCCTGTCTCTAATTTCTCATTCAGCCATTGGCATGTACATTGATCTCTATCTGCCAGGAAAAAGTTGCTACGTTATACTCGCTGCGCGTAACCTCCTTGGTTTTAGAAAGGTTTAGCGAGTGTTGGGCCGCAGTGCCATGAATACAGTGAACTAGTGTAAACCATGAACTCGAGGTGGTTAAAGGTGGGAAGTAGATTCGAAGCGCAAGCTGTTAGAAAGTGTGCGTGTGCCACCTCTCGTTTAGTCCTTGGAATGTCCGCTGGATGGTGGTGTTTCTATATGGGGAATATGTGATGAAAAGATGCGATATGGTGGTACTTGGAGTGTTGAATAGATGGACGAACGGACACACAGACAGATGCATGAATGAACGCATGAACGGACGCAGGGCCGGATGCATGGACGAACGCAGGAACGGACGCACGCACGGACGGGCGGATGGACGCATAGACGGTCGCACAGACGGAAGGAAGCAAGAACGAATGAACGGACGAATGCTTCGCCCCACTCTCCATCATTCACTTCGTGGATATTCTGCCAATTTTTTTTTTCTGCCGGCTCGTAAGTGAATGGTCGGTGATGAAGGTTTTAACGTCTTGAATAGTAGTCTTGCTGGCGACGAGTGCGTATGCGCGCAAGTTGTCGGGCTTTTCCAGAAAGCTGGGTGTTGCAATCACCATCTAATTCGTCTCCTCTGCACTCATGTGGTGCATAGCATCCTGCATAGTTCTAACTTCACGGCCATAAAGAAGACAAACTAGCGTCATTCGTGTTGTTTCTTGATCCGCCGTGTTGTATGTGAACGTGATGTATGGCAAGATCTCATCCCAGTGCTTATCCTCCACATCGACGTACATGCAAAGCATATCCGCAAGTGTCTTGTTGAGGCACTGCGTCTGACCGCTGGTTTGGGGATGATATGACGTGGTTCGCCGGTAAGATGTACCACTAAGTCTTAAACTGTCTTAAAACTGTTTGCAATTGTTTGACTGTAAATCCAAGTTCCGCATTGGTTATCGATAGCATTGACGAAGCGTCATACCGCAACACCAGAATCTCAATAAAAAATCGGGCTCCCTTACTTGCCGTGCCTCTCTCCAGAGCCTTGGTTTCGGCTTAACGAGTGAGATAGTCCATGGCTACTGTAATCCGTAGGTGACCTGCCGAAGAGGTAGGAAATAGACCCAGAGATTCATTCTGACTTGGGCGAATGGAGCACGCGTACGTCAATGTTGTGTAGGAGGCCTGTTGGTCTGACGGGTGGGAGAATCAATGCACCTCCAAACGTAGTGTTGACCAGCCGCCGTCATTCTTGGCCGGTAGTATTTCTGCTGGTTTCTGCATAGCGTTCGCGTGTAAGTGGCCGGATGTTGATTCATTGTGAAATGCCTGTAATACTTCAATCTTAGAGAAGTTGGGGTGACAGACAAATAGTCGCTTCTGTTCGACGTGATGGTCACCTTTTACAAGACGTCGTTGCCCAGGAAATACGATGGTAGCCGTCTCGCAAACAGTTTCGGCATTATTGAAGTGCGACCTTCAAAAAGCGAATGACGGGTTCCAGTTCCGGGTCACCTCGTTGTAGCTGTGCAACAGTAGTCGTGTTTATTAAAAGTCCTATAAACACGACATCGTCATCTGCTTTCGCAGATTCATATGGCGCACGAAAAAGACAATCGGCGTCTGAATGTCGCCTTCCTGACCTGCAGACAATAGTCATCTCGAATTCTTGAAGCTTGAGGTTCACGCGTGCCACCCGTTCTAATGGGTCTTTTAAACTCTTCAGCCAACAAAGGTAGTGATGGTTGCTGACAACAATAAAAGAGCGGCCGTACATATATGGGTGGAATTTTAAAACGGCCCACACTACCGCAAGACACTCTTTGTCTGTGGTGGAGAAATTTTCTTCTGATCGGGAAAGGGTTTTCTTAAGCAAGCGATGGCTGGTTCAGCGCCATCCGGCCATGCCACCAGTACAGCTCCTAAGCCGACATTGCTGGAGTCGGCGTGAACCGTTGTCGGGGCAACATTGTCAAAGTGTCCGAGGGCTGGTGGCTTTTAGAGACGCTGGCACCGCCAGTTGAAAACTTTTTGCTGTTTTTCATTCCACACGAATGCGATGTCTTCTCTGTTGAGGAGTGTCAAGGGCAAGGCAATGCGTGAGAAGCTCTTCATGAAGCGTTGATAGTAAGCGCAGAGCCCTAAAATTTGTTGTACCTCCTTTTTGTCTGATGGCAGTGGAAAACCTGCAACGGCAGCTATTTTTCCGGGATCCGGCAGCGCTGCTTCACTGCTGACAAGATACCCAATAAACGAAAGCTATTCGAAACCAAAAAAGCATTTTTTCGGTTTAAGAATTAGTCCAGCAGAACGTATAAAACAAAATACAGCGTGCAGTCGCTTCATGTGGTAATCAAATGTAGCAGCAAATACGTTGACGTAATCCAAATACGCTAAGCACGTCTGCCACTTGAGGCCTGATAGGACGGTGTCCATTAGCCTTAAGCTCTATTAATGGACTCAATCTATGTAAAATTACCTTTGACAAATTATTTACGTGTCCATGAGGAATTTACCTTGCGAATGTGACAGATCCAAGACTCATATTATTTTAAAAAAGCGGCTTTTAGAAAATAAGACCTGTATTAGGAGAAGGTTCTTGTACGCGCAGCAGCAGGTATTTGCATGCTCGTCACGCTAAGTTTGTCTCCTTGTAAGAAGCACAGTAATAAGCAATAATGGTACTGTTCTGATATGTGGAGGTCGACCAATCTAGGTGAGGAAGTCAGAATTCTGTCCTGGATCAATCTTGTGGAAACTGACCTTAGAATTATTCGTTCTCTTGGTCATGCTAAATGCGAATCATTTCTTAGCGAACTTTGGCGACTTTGAGCGTATCTATATCTATCTATTCTATCTATCTATCTATCTATCTATCTATCTATCTATCTATCTATCTATCTATCTATCTATCTATCTATCTATCTATCTATCTATCTATCTATCTATCTATCTATCTATCTATCTATCTATCTAACTATCTATCTATCTATCTATCTATCTATCTATCTATCTATCTATCTATCTATCTATCTATCTATCTATCTATCTATCTATCTACCTACCTACCTACCTACCTACCTACCTACCTACCTACATACCTACCTACCTACCTACCTACCTACCTACCTACCTACCTAATAACGGTATCGATACCAAACTTGGTATGGCATAAAATGACTGTATTAAGAACATATTTGACTAGTCGTAACATAAGGTTCATGACATGTATGTCATGAATGTCATGATTTACATTTCATGGTCCTGCAGCTCTTGCGGTGGTTTTGTGCACATGGCATATTGGAAAACTAGCACAGTATAGAATGATTGAATGGCGAACACAAGTGACAGACCCTAACATCAAAATCACAACATGCGTGTTATCATCAAATTATATCAAATCAGTTTTATTTACATCCTGAAAGATGTGGGTAAGCTTGGGCGAAAAGCGAAACAATTCGCTTGAGGAAAGCCCAAGCCTCCATATACAAGGCATACGGTAGAGACAATCAAGGATGCGATAATGCTATCAAAAACAACTGGCGCGTTACATACCTGAAAAAAAAATACTAACACAAATACTATCATGAAATCATACCAGTGCGTCACACGAGGAAAAGAAGAGAAAAGAGTAAAAATGTTTAATGTAACACTTTGAACCTTGTTTCTACAATATTTTTTACTACAATAATACAGGGTATGTGTAGATTTTCGTGCCGGCATTCAATCGTACCGATAGTCATACCAATAGTCAATCGTTAGAGATAATTTGACCCAAAAATTAATCCAAAACTATAGGCAAACATCAAACAAACAAAAGTAATGTAAATTTATCTCTCTTTATACAGTACAGTAAATGCGTGTATGTGTGTGTGTGTGTGTGTGTGTGTTTACAGAGATTGGTTACAAGGACTGTTTTCTAATGTGACTTATACTGAATTTCTCTACTTCTGCTTCACTTCTTAAAAGTGTATTTAGCAAGTGAGGCAAAAAATACTGTAATATTTGTCGCCCATATTCAGTTGGGAAAAAGGGGATGTTCCAAAAGTCTTGTTTGCGGAGAGAATAGAAAGGAGCATTTTCTCTTAAGTTAGCAAGATTTCAAAGATTTTGCTGATTATTATAAGCGGACCTTTTATATCAGATAGCTAGTTTTGAATCATAAAATTTTTCTTTGGGTACAACGTTAAAACGACGAAACAAATCCTTTGTATGCGCATGATATTCAACGTTAGCTATGGATCGAAGAGCCCTTTTTTGTAACATAACTATCTTATGGTTATTTCTTTGTGTGGAATTTCCCCGAACTAAAAAACAATAATTCATATGAGATAAACAAAGCTTGTTGTAGAGCATGAGTTTTATCGATACAGGAAGAATGTGTCGAAATTTCGGTACAGCACCTACACTCTGAGCTATGTGAGATAGAACGTGGTCAAAATGATCGTCCCGGGACATGTTTTTTTTGGAATAGCACACCTAAAATTTTTATTGAGTTCACAAATTCTATAGGCGCCGTGCCTAAAAATAAGGGACCATCAATGGTGACAGAAAGCTGACGTGGATGAAAAAGAACGGCCTTTGTTTTCTGATCATTGATCAACAGCGAGTTTTCTTTACTCCACTTTTTATGTCTTCAAGGGCGTTATTTATTTCAGCTTTTGAACATTGCAAATTTTTTCCAGTGAAGGATAGGCTGGTGTCGTCAGTGTAAATTACATAAGTTGGTGTTTTGTTGATAGTGATTATGTCGTTTATGTAAAGAATGAATAATAAAGGACCCAGTATGCTTCCTTGCGGAACGCCAGTGACTACCTGCTGTAACGATGAAACTGCCATTCCTAAGCTGTCACATTGAAACCTATGCTTCAAGTAAGATTTTATCGAAAAGCAGTGGCGTGCCACAAATACCATATAGGGGCAGTTTTTCTAACAAGGTTGCATGCTGAACCCGGTCAAGCGTCTTTGAAAAATGTGTGTAAATGCCTACACATATCTGTTTTATTCAAAAGCCTTAAGAATAATTTCCTTCTGGGCCAGTAGTGCAGATTAGGTTGATTGGCCGTGTAGAAACCATACTGAGACGGATTGTTTAAATTGAAAGCGTGACTAAATTTTGTTACTCGTTTATGAATAATGCTATCAAGGCCCTTTGAAAATATTGGCCATAATGAAAATTGGTCTATAATTCGACAACTAATGTCTATCGCCCTTTTTGTGCAGGACAATAACTTTAGAGATCTGCATCATTTTCGGAAAACATTCCGTTACTATTGCAAGGTTGCATATGTGGGCAAGCAAAGGAGAAATGATGTCAAGCACAAACTTTACCGGCTTGATCTCTGTATTGTCAATACCCCTAGCTCTGCTGTTTTTGAAAGACGCATAAATACCACGCACCTCTTGTTCATTCGTTGGCTCTAAATAAATACTGTGCTTATTTTTTTCATTTTATAGGTTGCAAGAGGAATGCACTGTCCGATACTAACTGCATTCTGAAAGAACTTATTGAATGATTTAGCAAGTTCTTTTCCGCATATTCGCTTACCGTTTATAACGAGATCATCGACAGTCGATGGCGGTTGCGTACGGTTTAAGAGTTTATTTAGTTTTTTTCCATACATCCCCTGTTTGATTACAGTATTCCCTGTGGAACTGGTCATGCAGATAGTTGTTCTTCCCACTTTTAAAAAAGGAGGTTAGCTTATTTTTATATTGCTTAAAGATATCAAAGTCAGTATCTAGTCCGCTCTTAAGAAACTTTTTGAACAATCTCGTTTTGTGTTTGTTTCGTTTTAAGCATTAATGGTTTATCCATGGTTTACGACCCTTACCCCGTTTTAAAGTCTGCGTTATTAGAATAAAATGCTCATGCTAGGTGTGTTTAAATGGAAATAAATGCCTCGTAAGCTGCATCTGCAGTTTCACTACGTCTCACTTCTTCCAAGTCTTTCTTTCGAAGCTTTGTTTGCAATGTTTGCAATGCTATGTTTCAACGATGATTTTCTGACTGAGTTGTTATTTTTGCTTCTGCACCCTGCAGCTTATGTTTTAATGATGTCCTTGCGACGATGTAATTGGAAACAGGTCGCTGATATAGGAGCACAAGGTTCCTGATATCACGCTTTCTGTGGTCACATTTGTGATAAACACATCAAGCAATGATTCTTTGCAAAGAGTGACGCGCATCGCAGTGTTTCCTAAAAGCGTATAGCCATTTGATTCAACAATGCTGAGAAGGGCCGCTCGATTATGGGAAGGTTGCAATAGGTCTATGTTACTGTCACCCTCAAGTATTAACTTATATCTATTGTCATTTACATAGCCTAGCATCTTATCTAAATGACCGATGAAGAGAGCCGAGTCTCCGTCTGGTGGTCTATATGCAACACAGAAACCTTGTTGGTTGGATAATATATATAAATACTCAATATCGCTCGTAATCGTGCAGATGTCCACAATAATTTCAGCTTTTCGTTCGTTTCTTACTAAGATAGCCACGCCACCACCCTGACGTGTAGTTCTCTATATAAAAAAACTGCGATACCCGTTACATTCGTATATGTTGCTGTTTGTGTCATTCCAGGTCTCGGTTAACATGATTATGTCAAACTGAAAATTCATATCATCTAAAAACCGATAATTCGTCCTCTTTTGCCTTGACGAGCGAAAGTGAAAACATGTGAGCATCATATCAGCATGATATTTGAATAAGTGATTGACGTCATGAGGTGATTGAGCCATCTTGAAGATAAACACATAGAAATGGGCGGTGTGGATCACACTATCTTTTCAGCATCCTGCGCAGTGCGAATGTGCATTACCGGAGTGGATTCTTCTTTTCTGGCGCGAATCTTTCCGTTGTTCGTCCACACGAAACGCCAGTTCTGAGCCTTCGTTTTAGCGATTGCCATGCCAAGCAGGTGCTTCATTGCTGGGCT
Organism: Rhipicephalus microplus; assembly: GCF_013339725.1. Lineage (NCBI taxonomy): Eukaryota > Metazoa > Arthropoda > Arachnida > Ixodida > Ixodidae > Rhipicephalus > Rhipicephalus microplus. The sequence goes on from NC_051165.1 coordinate 138,463,924, forward strand.
TGGATGTTCGTTTATGAACACAGGCGTTTTTTGTGAGTGGCCGAAATCTTCATTTCAGGGGCGAAGCTCCTCAAAGCGTCACCCACTCGTCCCTTGTAGTACGTAACATGTCTCACGCTTTGACCTCCAAGGAGGTGCCGGTTGGAGATTTCTCCTGTGCGTTGTTGAACAATAAAAAATCGCAGTGTTCGCGTTAACAAGAAGCCAAATTCTTCCGTCTCTCATTCCCCATTAGCAGCCATTGGCATGTACATTAAGCGCTATCTGACAGGAAAAGGTTGCTACATTATACTCGCTGGGCGTAACCTCCATAGTTTTAGAAAGGTTTAGCGAACGTTGGGCCGCAGTGCCATGCATACAGTGAACTAGTATATACCATGAAATCGAGGTGCTTACAGGTGGGAAGTAGACCCGAAGCGCAAGCCGTAAGAAAGTGTGCGTGTGCCACCTCTCGTTCAGTCCTTGGAATGTCCGCTGGATGGCGGTGCTTCTATATGGGGAATACACTGCCACGTTTCATTTCCCAAGTTTTTGTTATCGTCCCAAAACACCACACGATTCTCAGCGCAAACCGCGCCTGCAGTTTTCGAAAAGGTTCCGGACTGTAGTAGATCATTTTGATAAGATCACGCCCACTGGGCGAACGGTACAGATTGTTCTGGAACCTACGCCACCACCAGCGATAACGCTAGAAGATTTGACGGGAAGAGTTTAAATGCCGACGCGCTTCGCCGCTTGTCAGTTGTTGATCGAAGGCCGACGCTCCGTTCGCCGCTATCAGTCCGAGACTGCTATCTGTGCAAGACTGCTGCTGTAATTGGACTTTCCGTTTACCGGGCGCAGGTTCGCCTAAATAAAGAGTTAAATCCCAACACGAAGTCTCCTGTTTTTGGCCACGTCACGACCCCGTGACATCTGGTCGTGGAGGTGCGGTTGCTGTGCGACGAACTACCGAAGATCCTCCGACGACGACGACGCCGCGACGCAGCTTTCCGAACACAACGCCAACCAGGCAAAGCCCTGACGGCGAAAGCTCACTTACCGAAAGTGGCCTGACGACGCAACATGGAAGCAGCGGAACAAGCCGATGCAGCCGTGACCCGACCCCGCACCCTAACTGTAATGCGAGACGGCGAACTAGCGACCTCGACGTTCTTATCGACGGCCACAATGTGACCGCTCTCGTCGATACTGGAGCCGACTATTCTGTCATCAGTGGGTCGTTCGCCGCGAAGTTAAAGAAAGTTAGGACAGTTTGGAAAGGCCCTGAAATCCGCACAGCCGGAGGTCATCTCGTAACGCCTGCAGGAATCTGCACAGCGAGAGTCACCATTAACGGCCGTATTTATCCTACAGACTTCGTAGTCCTACAGCGTTGCTCGAGAGATGTCATCCTTGGCATGGACTTCTTATGCCTCCATGGTGCTGTCATCAGCCTAAAAACAAAGTCGATAACGTTATCCACAGAAGAAGCACTACTGCTGCGCACGCCGTCAGGACACCATGCATTGAATGTGCTGGAAGAACAAGTCACCATTCCGCCTCGCTCAAGCATCATTATTTCAGTCGGCGCTCCTAAATCACCTGACTTGGAAGGCGTCGTTGAAGGCAGTCAGCATCTGTTGGTCACCCGAAATATTTGCGTCGCAAGAGGAATGGCAGAGCTGCGGGGAGGCAAAGCAACGGTTATGCTCACGAATTTCATCAATGAGTACAAACATGTGAACAAAGGAACAACGGTCGCACACATCGAAGAAATTGTCGAAGCCACCAGTGCTTTCGCCCTCGCCGATTCTGCGGAACCTGCTCAGAGGAACCAAGCCCCTCCCATAGCTTTCGACTTCAATCCCAGACTTCCGAACGATAAGCAAGAACAGCTCAAGGCCCTGCTCCTGCAATACGAAGATTGCTTTTTGTCGTCATCGAAAATTCGACAAACCCCAATCACGAAACATCGCATCATAACAGAAGAAAATGCCAGACCACTCCGTCAGAGTCCGTACAGGGTTTCGACGCGAGAACGTGAGGCCATGAAGAGACAAGTTGATGAAATGCTGCGGAATGACATTATCCAGCCATCCAAGAGTCCATGGGCATCCCCCGTGGTGTTAGTGAAGAAAAAGGATGGAACGCTACGTTTCTTCTGCGTCAATTATCGCCGCCTGAACAAAATCACAAGAAAGGACGTGGATCCTTTCCCACGAATAGACGACACACTTGATCAGCTCCATAACGCCAAGTACTTTTCGTCAATGGACCTCAAGGCTGGCTATTGGCAAATCGAAGTCGACGAAAGAGAAGACGGCGTTTATAACACCGGACGGCCTCTTCGAGTTTAAGGTGATGCGCTTCGGCCTTTGCTCAGCGCCTGCAACTTTTCAACGCGTTATGGTTACAGTACTGGCAGGATTGAAGTGACGGACTTGCCTTGTGTACTTGAACGACGTCGTCGTGTTTTCCTCGAGTTTCGACGAGCATCTTCGGCGCCTTGAAGCTGTACTTCAAGCCATCAAGACTTCCGGACTCACACTGAAGCAAGAAAAGTGCAGATTTGCGTATGAGGAGCTCTTGTTTCTGGGGCACGTTATCAGCAAGTCTGGAGTTCGTCCCAATCCACGGAAAACAGCCGCCATCGCCGACTTCCCGCCGCCCACTGACAAGAGGGCCGGGCGCCGATTTCTGGGCTTGTGCGCCTATTATAGGCGAGTCGTGAAAAACTCCGCCCGCATCGCCGATCCTCTCACTAACCTTACCAAGGCCGATGTGGAGTTCAAGTGGGAAACGCCACAGGAACACGCTTTCCAGGAGCTTAAACATCGCCTCCAGACGCCTCCGTCACTTGCCCATTTCGACGAATTCGCCGAGACAGAAATACATACTGACGCAAGCAGCGTAGGTCTTGGCGCCGTTCTTGTGCAGAGGGCTGACGGACTTGAAAGGGTTATTAGTTACGCCAGACGATCACTATCCAAAGCAGAAGCAAATTATTCCACAACAGAAAAGGAGTGCCTCGTCATCATCTGGGCTACGCCGAAATTTTGCCCCTACCTCTATGGCAGGCCCTTCAAAGTTGTGAGCGACCACCACGCCTTGTGTTGGCTAGCCACCTTAAAGGACCCTTCAGGTCGCCTCGCACGATAGAGCCGGAGACGTCAAGAATATGACATTACTGTCATTTACAAGTCCGGCAACAAACATTCCGACGCCGACTGTCTCTCTCGTGCGTCTGTCGACCAACCGCTACCCGACGACCCTGATGACGACTACTTCTTGGGAACGATAACTACCGACGACATCGCTGAACGACAGCGGGCCGACCCGGAACTTAAGGCCCTAATAGAATACCTCGAAGGCAGGACCGCCGAAATCCCGAAGGTATTAAAGCGCGCACTTGCGTCGTTCTTTCTACGAAACAGTCTTCGACAAAAGAAAAACTTTTCACCGCTTCGAGCTACGTACCTCCTTGTGGTGCCTTCAGCTCTGCGTCAGAACTCCTGCAGGCCCTGCACGACGATCCGACGGCAGGGCACCTCGGTGTTTCTCGCACGCTCGCGAGGATACAAGAAAGGTACTACTGGCTACGTCTTACCACCGACGTCACTCGTTATGTGAGGACATGCCGGGACTGTCAGCGACGCAAGACACCACCGACAAGGCCAGTTAGTTGCACAGCAACCGCACCTCCACCTGTTGCTGCCCTTAGTTTCCCGGATACGGGCTAGGAGACCGGTCCCGCGTTGGGACGGAGTACTGCCGGGGGTGCGGTGACATGCGGCGGCTGGGCGACGGCGAACGGGAAGGACTTCGGGGTGTCCATTGAGTTCCTGTCAGGTAGTCGGCGATGTCACGTGGCCGTTCCCCTGGCTGCGGACGTGGTGCATCGACGGCGAAGCCACGCAGTCCTATCTGTCGGTACTGGCAACGGCGGTAAGTGTGCCCAGCCTCGCCGCAGTGGTAGCACAGTGGGCGGAGGTCAGGGGTGCGCCAAACGTCGGTTTTACTCGGCGCACTGCGCTGGCCCGCTGGCAAACGGTGGTGGCGGCGGTGGTGTCTGGCGACGGAAGTGCGATGGGGCGGCGTTCTGGCGTGCGCGTGGAGGAGGGGGCGTGGCGGCGTGCTGCAGCAGCGTAGCTCATGACTTGCAGCTGCGGCTCTTGAGGCTGAGGAACGCCCAGCGACTGCTGGATCTCCTGGCGTACGACGTCCGCGATGGGTTCCACGTGAGGCTGCGCTGAAGGAAGTAATTTTCGCAGCTCCTCTTGCACGATCGCTCGGATCGTCTCACGCAAGTCAGTGGTTCCGAGCGCTTGAATGTCGGCGTAGCTTGTAGACGAGAAGCTACGGTTATATTGCCGCGTGCGCATCTCGAGCGTCTTCTCTATCGTAGATGCTTCGGAAATGAATTCGGCGACCGTCTTAGGTTGGTTTCTGATCAGCCCCGCGAAGAGTTCCTGCTTTACTTCTCGCATAAGTAGACGCACCTTCTTCTCCTAGGACATGTCGGAGTTAGCGTGGCGGAAGAGTTTAATCATATCTTCCGTGAATATCGCCACGTTTTCAATTAGCATCTGCATGCGGGTTTCGAGGAGAGCTGCGGCCTTCTCCTTGCGCACCACACTTGCGAAAGTGGTGAGGAACCTGGTGCGAAAGGCGTCCCACGTTGTGAGGCTTCGCTCTTGATTCTCGAACCAGGTCCGAGCAGCATCTTCCAAGGCGTAATACACATACCGTAGCTTGTCTTCGTCTGTCCAGTCATTGAAGGCGGCGACGCGGTTGAACCTTTCGATCCAGCTTTCCGCGTCTTCCATTGGCGAACCGCGAAAAGTTGGCGGCTCTTTGGGTGGCCGGAGCAGGAGTGGCGCAGGTAGAACCGGCGTTGACATGTTCGCCGTGGTCGACGTCAACGTCTTGGTTTTCCGAGCCTTGTCCAGTAAGAGCCCGTACTCGGGTGGCAGACCTTGTTGCCTGCGGCTAACTCGCTGCTCGTTGCTGGCGTCGGTGTCTTCACGGCGTGGGCTAGGTTCACGGCTTGACGGAGGCGCCCGGTACATGGAAGAAACAGCACCTCCACCAGATGTCACGGGGTCGTGACGTGGCCGAAGACAGGAGACTTCGTGTTGGGATTTAACTCTTTATTTGGGCGAACCTGTGCCCGGTAAACAAAAAGTCCAATTACAGTAGCAGTGTTGCACAGATAGCCGTCTCTGACTGATAGCGGCGAACGGAGCGTCGGCCTTCGATCAGTAACTGACAAGCGGCGAAGCGCGTCGGCACTTATACTCTTGCCGTCGAATGTTCTAGCGTTATCGCTGGCGGTGGCGTAGGTTCCAGAACAATCTGTACCATTCGCACAGTGGGCGTGATCTCATCAAAATCATATACTACAGTCCGGAACTTTCTCGAAAGCTGCAGGCGCGGTTTGCGCTGAGAATCGTTTGGTGTTTTGGGATGATAACAAAAACTTGGGAAATGGAACGTGGCAATATGATGAAAACATGCGAAATGGTGGTACTTGGAGTGTTGAATAGATGGACGAACGGACACACAGACAGATGCATGGATGGACGCATGTACGGACGCAGGGACGGACGCACGAACAGAAGCACGCGCGGACGGTTGGATGGACGCATGGACGGTCACACAGACGGACGCATGGACGGACGGAAGCAAGAACGAATGGACGGACGAATGCTTCGCCCCACTCTCCATCATTCACTCCGTGGATATGCTGCCATGTTTTATGCGCGTTTTTTTCGCCCTTTGAAGAACTATGTCCCGCTTAGAGTGGCTTTTAAATTGTGCAACAATGTTTTGTTTGGATTGTTTTTTACATTCTTCGAGAAAACACAGCGGCACACTTCGACGTCGCTTTCATCAATAGGGACATTCAAAAGTTCTCCAACACGAGGAAGAGTCTCGAGAAGCTTTTCATCGCTCGATTAGGGTATGCCTTTAATTTCAATGTTTCGGTTGCGTGAGTACTGTTCCGACGCAGTGAGCCGCTGCTTATGTTCAGAGCTCTGTTTTTTCAGCATTTCACAATCTGCAGCTAGCTTCGCGTTTGTTTCTTTGAGCTCTTTATTTTACCTTAGACGTTCTTTCTGTTCTTTTTTTGTCTTTTCGATTGATTGATTGATTGATTGATTTGTGAAGTTTAACGTCCCAAAACTACTATTTGATTATGAGAGACGCCGTAGTGGAGGGCTCCGGAAATTTCGACCACCTGGGGTTCTTTAACGTGCACCCAAATCTGAATACACGGGCCTACAACGTTTCCACCTCCACCGGAAATGCAGCCACCGCAGCCGGGAATCGAGCCCACAACCTGCGGGTCAGCAGCCGAGTACCTTATCCACTAGACCACCGTGGCGGGGCTTTGTTTGTCTTTTCAAGTTCATCAATCATGAATTCCAAACTATTCCGAAATTCACGCATTTCTGTCTTGAGTTCGTGTTCCAGTTTTGTTTTGAAGTCGCGCATTTCTTTCCTGAGCTCTTCTCGAAAATCTTCTGGCATCGCTTCAAGTGACAAAATGCGAACAAAGAAAAGGAAAAAATATTTCATGAACATGGTCACTGTATGGGGCAGCAAATAAAGGCAACAAATGATAATAATAATAAAAGGTTCGTGAAACTAACGAAGAAAAAAATGCTAACCTGTAGAAGAGATATAGAACGTGCTTAACACGGCATTCTTGCGCTGCCCCTGCTGCCTCCAAGCGAAGAGACACCGGCGTTGCAGGCCTTTTTGTAGCGGTATCTTGAGGAGGAGGAGGAGGTAAAACTTTATTAGACCAAGGGATTTGGGCACTTACGTCCCAGGGTCCCCGCACGACCCCACTGCGCTATGCGTTCATGAGTTCATGCAGTTCCATGACGTGGGCGGCCCGGTCAGTGGCGATTTTCTGCTTGGCCGGGTCCGTCGAGCGCAGCAAGGTCTCCCACTCCTCCCATGTGGTCAGTGGCTCCGGGCCCCGCGGGGGAGGGTCCGCCGGGCATTCCATGAGAATGTGGGTAAGGGTAGCGTGGGCGTGAGTGCATTGAGCACAGGACGGGGCGTACGCTCCTGGGTTAATGCGGGAAAGAAAATAGGGGGAGGGAAGGGTGCGGGTCTGAAGGCGACGCCATAATATTTGGTGAAATTTTTGAGGGATCGGTGGGGTGGTGGGTATAGCTGGCGTTCGGCGCGATATGACTGGGTCATCTCGTTGAACGAATGCATGCGCTCCCTGGAAGAGCCCCACTCCGATTCCGCCGCCGCCCGGTTGATGAGACCTCGGGCGTGGTCATCGGCGGCTTCGTTGCCGGGATTTCCAGAGTGCGCAGGCACCCAGATCAACTCCACATGGCGGGCCGGGTTTTTGGCAGGCGAGCTGGGAATTCTGAAAGCGCTCCCGTGGACTCGTCCTCGCGCGAAATTTAGGATCGCGGTTTTTGAGCCGGAAAGGACGTACCGGGCATCAGTGTGTGCGAGGGCAAGCGCGATCGCCGCTTCGTCCGAGGATGCCGGGGTGGATGCAGGAGGAACGTTGAGAGTTGCAATGGGTTGGAGTGTGCGATCAACGACTGCAACTGCCGCGTCGTCGCCCGTGCAAGCTGCATCCACCCATACGGCGTCCTCTTCAGAACCGTAGTATTTGTAGAGAGCTTTTGCACGGGCCTTGCGGCGGGCCGAATGGTAGGTAACGTGGGTGTTTCTTGGGAGAGGTTTAACTATTATCTGTGTGTGTATGGGTCGGGGGATTGGTAGAAGTGTGGGGTCGGCTGCTGGTATGTGAATATTGAGGGTGTTAAGTATGTAGCGTCCGGTGAAAGTCTGAGCTAAACGAGTGTATTGCGCTCGTCTGTGGGCCCCAGTGAGTTCGTGTGTGGTGTTATGGAGCCCAAGCTGAAGAAGTTTAGTGGTCTGTGTGTTAGGGGGGAGGTGTAACGCCACCTTGTAGGCTTTTCGAAGCATGGCATCCAGGGTGGCTATTTCTTCTTGTCGAAGTCGGAGATACGGGATTGTATAAAGGAAGCGGCTCAGTATGAAGGCATGAATGAGACGACACAAATCGTGTTCCTACATGCCATAGTGTTTTCCAGAAACTCTGCGGACGAGGTGCGAGAGCGCATCCGTCACCCGCTTGAGTTTCCGGATAGTGGAAGTGTTACGGCTGTTATTTTGGATGTGAAGGCCCAAGATTCGGATTGTGTCGACCTCTGGGATAGGGCGCCCGTCCAGAGTAACGGTGATGGGGGCAGTGGGAAGAGTACGTGGTGAAGGGCGTATGAGAAGCAGCTCAGATTTTTCCGGGGAACAGGAGAGACCAATGCTTTGTGCGTGTTGTTGTGTAATGTTTGCGGCGGTTTGTAAGGTTTCCTCTATGTCGCCATCACTACTGTGGGTGGTCCACAGTGTGATGTCTGCATAGAGGGTGTGGTGAAGGTGAGGGATATTGTGAAGAGCGCGGGCTAAGGGAATGAGTGTGGTATTGAAGAAAAAAGGGGAAAGGACCGAACCTTGCGGAGTGCCTACACCACTGAGGGTATATGGAGGGGACGCATGGGGGCCCATATGAACCTCGGCCGTGCGTCCTGATAGGAAGGCTTGTATGTAGGCGTACATACGAACGCCCACATTGAGGGGGGAGAGAGCCGCCTTGATCGCTCGGTGTTCTACTCGATCAAAGGCCTTGGTTAAGTCCAGGGCCAAGACGGCTTTAGTATGAGCGGGAATGAGAGGATCAAGAATGCCGTGCGTCAGTTGAAGCATGGCATCTTGGGCGGAGAGACACGGGCGGAAGCCCACCATGCTGTGCGGGTATAGGTTGTGGTCGTGCATGTGTTGAGTCAGTCTGTTTAAAGCAACGTGCTCGAGAAGCTTCCCAGGACACGATGTGAGTGAAATGGGGCGGAGGTTTGATATGGTAAGGGGTTTGTGAGGTTTAGGGATGAATACAATCTTGGCATGGCGCCAGGATTGCGGCAAGGTGCCTTCCTTCCAGCATTTATTAAAGTAATCTGTAATCTGTGCAATCGATTGATCATCCAGAGAACGGAGCATGGAGTTAGTTAGCCCGTCTTTCCCCGGTGCAGAGCTTGTTCGGATGTTCTGGAGGGCCATACGGACCTCTTGCTACGATATGTCGTTGTCCAGGGCTTCATTCGGGGCTCCCGTGTAGGGCGGGAGAGGGGAGGAGGTGCCGGGTGCCGTGTGTGTTGTGCGTAGTTGGTCCAGAAGGGTGTCAGGGGAAAGCGTGGAGTTGTGAAGTAGGCGTGTAATGTGATGTTGTGACGTTGTGCGTGAGTGTGTAGGGTCGATAAGGTGCCGTAGGAGGTGCCATGCGTACTTGGTAGAGAGGTTGCCAGCTATGCTGTTGCACACCTGACCCCAGTTGGAACGACACAACTCCTCGGCGTGCGCAGTTATTTGTGTCTGTAGCGTAGCCAGTCGGCGTTTTAACGTTCTGTTGTGTTTCTGTCGTTTCCATCTCTCCAGTATGCTGTGGTGCGCCTCCCAGAGGTGGGCTAAGTGAGTGTCCAATGTAGGGGTGTTGGGTGGTGTGGTAATCTTTTGTGTGTGTGCGGTTATATCATCTAGGAGAGATGAGACCCAATGATCAATGTCTTGTATCGGGGTATTGGGGAGTTCCCGACGAGCGGATCGGATAGCGTCCCAGTGAATCAGATTGTGGGTGAGGAGTCGAGGTCTGTGTGGTTTGTGAGTTATTTGTATGGCGATAATATAATGGTCGCTTCGAAGTGTGTGTTGTGTACGAGACCATGAGATATCTTTGAGAGAACGGCTGAGTGTGAGGTCTGGACTAGTGTCCATTGTTACGCTATTGCCGATTCGGGTTGGTGTGAGAAAGTTGTTATGTGTAGCGAGGCGCAAGTCTTGAATGGTAGTCCAAAGCCTGCGACCCCGTGCTGTGGTGTACCGATAACCCCAGTGTGTATGCTGAGAGTTAAAATCGCCGTCTATGAGTAGGGGGTTTCGGCCCGCGATGCGGTGAATTCTCTGCAATAGCGCATCGAGAGTGGCCATGGCCTGGCGTGGGGTGTGGTAGATATTGGCTATAAAATCGGAGGTGTGTTAAGTTTTGTGGGGATGAGTTCTATGAGGACGCACGGAGTGGAGGAGGTGATTGTGTGTTCTTGGTAGGTAAGGGTGCGATGAATAAGTGTGGACACTCGGGGAGTGTCAGTGGGGTCTGAGTGTACTGCATGGTAACTTGGAAGTTTGGCTTGGTGTTGCGTGTCCTGTAACAAACGAAGTTTGGGTATGGCAGGGAGGGCAGGTATTAAGAGCTGCAGCGGTGCGCGCTTGCCCCGAAAGCCGCGGCAGTTCCATTGGATTAGTGATAGGTGGGTAGAAGTATCACGACCCGCCATATTGGAGCGTGGGCGGAGCTAGGATTGGTTGTTGTTGCTGTAGTGGAAGTGAAATAGAAGGAGCAGGTGTGTGTGAGATGTAGGTAGAAGACCCCTCATGTGATGAGCTGGTAGTTTCGAGCCTCTGAAGGCGGGTCTCAAATTGCGTAAACCTAGTTTCTAGAGTTTGGGTTAGGCGTGTGAATAGTGCGTCCATCTGTTGCTCAAAACGAGTAGACAGCTGCTCGACTATCGTTGAAAATTTAGCTTCGATGCGCGCCTCCAACGCTACCAATTTGGCGTGAAATTTGGCTTCCAAGTTTCTTTGGTCAGCCTGATAATCGTCGACTGAGTCTGAACTGCGTTTCTTTTTAAGGGGGGGGGGGGTGAGGAGTGTGTGGCGGGGCTGTTGGGTGACTGCGCAGTGGGTGGGGTGACTTGTTCTGGGGACAGCTGTTGCGAAGGAGGTGAGGGGGGAGTAAGGCTTTGTGTTAGAAGGGCCGTGAGACGGCTTACCTCCACACTCAGGGCCCGGCGCCCCTGGTCACGGGGGTCTGGGGCAGGCGGAGTGTTGGTTGCCGGTGGTCTGGTCCCATTGGGCGTCTTCAGCTTGTCCGCCCATGTAGGTTGGTCGGAACTCTTCGACTTCCCTTTTCGTTGGCCGGCATGTGGCTCAGAGCGTTTGGTGCTTGCACCGCGTAGTGAGTGGTCTACTCCTTCCTGTGATCGTGGTTCACGTGGTGACTTGGGCCTGGTTACTTTAGGTAGGTGCCGGTGCTTACACTCCCGGGTCCCCGACAGATGTGGGCCTTCGCAGATGATGCAGACTGGAGTACACGCTGGATTTGCCTCCTTCGGGTGTAATTGGCCACATCTGGGGCACCTGTGCATCCTAGGTTGTATGCATACATCCGTGCGGTGGCCTATGGTCCGGCAGTTACTGCACGTCTCGACCCTTGGTGTATAGGGCGTGCACAGATGCAGTCCTCCACCATAAACAATCTTTCGTGGGACGGTGGCTTGTCCAAAGGTAATGAGAATCGATCGCGTGAGTCCCATTCGTCGAGGGTATAGTATAGTTTCGTGGGGGTTGCGGGAGATCAAGTCCGCGAGTAGTTCTTGTGGTGATTCCTTCCAGTAGGCGCTTGTAATAACACCCCTGACTGAGCCATCGGGGGGTGCGATGTATGCCGTCACGGCATACTCATGCTTGTCGTAGGTGATGTGCTGTAGCTGCACAAGCTTGAGCGCGTCCTTTTCATTCACCGCAGACACTGTGCAAGTGTTATTGACAGGGTGAATCCGGAGGGTCAGCGTAGATGGGTCGGTCAGCGCAGCGGCCTGCATGAGAGCGGTGAGGAGGTAGCGTGGCTGGAGCGTCGTAAGGTCAAGGCCTCCCTGGGAGCGGAACACCACTTTAAATCCGTCGGGTGGAAGGGGCGGTAGTTGCTTGATCTTTTGGGCGGTTGTATGGAGAACGCGCAGCTGCGTCGAAGAGCTCTGTAGCCCGGGAGTTGTGGCGGTCTGCGGAGTCTCACGCGACTGGCTCGGCGTCTCTCGCACAGAAGGATCGGCGTTCGTACCGTGGGTCGTGTTTCGTGTTTCCCGGAGGTTTGCCTGGGCTCTGAGGACTTGGGTCCAGTCCCGAGGGTCATACTGGCTTGGGCCCATGTCCGTGCCTTGTACTCGAACCTCCATGCTGGCCTAAGGTGAGGAGGCTGCGGCGTGACGCGTCGCAAGGCCTAGCACAGCGGTGGCGCGACGGGGCCTGGTTTTTTGGGCCTGGTGGCCCTCCTGGGGCTCGCCGAAACCTCAAGAGGGGTTAGTGGAGAGCGCTCACCTGTATGAAGGCGTTCGTGTTGTTGAGAGCACTCGAGATACCAGCGATTGGCAATTTTCGCTGTCGCGGTACGGAGCCGAAGCGAAGTGCTGCTGCACTCCAATACCCCTAGCGGCCAATCTATCTTGACGGATCTTCTGGTGGGTGCGTCGTCGTCAGCTTCCTGCTTAGTAAGCGCTACCTTGTCTTGCTTCGATGATTTGTGCTAGTGAACTGGTGTCTCTAGAAGAGATACAGAACGTGCTTAATACGGTTTTCTTGCGCTGCCCCTGCTGCCACCAAACTCTCAACGTGACTACATGCCACGCTCATGATGTGCTCGCGGCCGTTTCGCCAGCGCCACATATACCGAATTTGGTATTACACTACGCGAGTGGATGACGAAGGTATGTGACAGGTGCAAACGTGACAATTATGCAATGCGTGTCATGTGAGAGCATGACTACATGTCAAAGTCAAGGCGCCAATAAATTTCGACGTGACGCGGTGCGCGTGCTCGCCGGCGTGAGGCGACGCCAGGCTCCCGTCCTGCCATATACTCGCAGGCGCACGCCACGCTGCCTTGCTTTGACGCATGCACGTTTCAGCGCATCCGGCGTTCCTCCGTCACGAAAAGAAGGAGACAGTGTTGTCCGAGTAACGCATCAGCGCGAAATGCAGCATGTCGCATTTCAGGCCGGTTGCCATCGCGCCGCGCTGACGGACGCTTGTCGCGCCTGGCGTCAGACTATAAAGTGCTCGTGTTTTGCAAACGTAGCTTCGCTGTGCCAAGCGTGCGCACGTGTCAACGCTACTTTGGAGTACATTGGGCCCTTCATGATGCGCTCGAGGTCGTTTTGCTAGCTCCACTCATACCAAATTTGCTGTTACGTGACTTCAATGGATGACTAAATATATGACTGGTGCAAACATGATAATCCTGACATGCGTGTCATGTAAGAACATGACACTTACCACACTGATAGCGTGCTCGCGGCCGTTTCGCAAGCTCCACATATGCTAAATTTCGTATCACGTGACGTGAATAGATGATGAAGGTAAACGACTCATCCAAACATGATAATCACGACACGGAAGTCATATACCGCATTATTTAGCTCCACCTCGTTACGTTCTGCTGATTATAAAATGACATATCATCAGTTCTCAATCGTGCTTCGCACATCAGCGATTCCCACTTTACGTGGGAGATGCCAATTTTTTTTAGGGGTGAAGCTCCTTATAGCGGCACCCGTTCATCCCTCGTAGCCGTTGTAGTATGTAACAAGTATAACATTTGACCTCCAAGGTCGTACCGGTGAGAGATTTTTTCTGTGCGTTGTTGAACAATAAAAAGTAGTGCTCAAAGTAAATGCCAATAGCTGCTAATGGGGAATGAGAGACAGGAGCATTCGTCTTTTAGTTAACACGCGCGCTGCGATCCCCATTAGCAGCCATTGGCATGTACATTGAGCTCTATCTAACAAGAAAAGGTTGCTACGTTATACTCGCTGGACGTAACCACCTTGCTTTTAGAAAGGTTTAACGAGTGTTGGGCCACAGTGCCATGAATACAGTTAACTAGTATATACCATGAACTCGAGGTGATTGAAGGTGGGATATAGACTCGAAACGCAAGCCCTAAGACAGTGTGCGTGCGCCACCTCTCGTTTAGTCCTTGGAATATCCGCTCGCTGGATGGCGGTGCTTCTATATGGGGAATATATGATTAAAAGATGCGAGACGGTGGTACTTAAGTGCTGAATAGATGGACGAACGGACACACAGACAGATGCATGGATGAACGCATGAACGGACGCAGGGGCGGATGCATGGACGAACGCAGGGACGGACGCACGAACAAACGCACGCACGGATGGTCGAATGAACGCATAGACGGTCACACAGGCGGACGCATTGCCGGACGGAACCAAGAATGAATGGACGGATGAATGCTTCGCCCCACTCTCCATCATTCACCCCGTGGATATGCTGCCAATTTTTTTGTCATGGTCGCCGGTGGTTCGCAGCCACACACACATGTTCTATCAGATAACTTGATAGCCTTGACTACTACTTTTTAAGAGAACAGGCCCGTACCATGACAATATTTTCAAACTTCTGTCGTTTTAGACCTAGTGTACCACAACAAAGTTTGCCATGCGTCAAGCTTCTTTTCAGCTGAGACATTCTATAGAGAAAGCAGCGCCAGAATAACACTTATACAATAAATACGTAGTGCAGAAAAGTGCCTTAAATATATCACCACAACGTTAAATTAAAGATACAAACAGCAACACTAGCGCTGTGCAAATGAACTTACTTTAACAAATAGCGCCAAGCAACTCTAAATGTAAAGATGTTCCGTCATTTTAAGAAATAGGTGAAATACCTGTTTCCCACATGTCGTAGGCTGACGAAAATGTGGCATACAGTAGCATATATTTTAAACAGGTATAGCAATGGTATGTTTTGGAGCGATCTGGTGTTACTTAGCCTTCGGCATTGTCCTTATCTAGAAGAATCGCATCAGCATAAAAATTTTCAATGACGTAAAACATAAAAAGCATGCTCCCTTGTTATTAGTCATCCGTTTTTATAACTCCGTTTTTAACATCCGTTTTTATAACTATTTAGTTATTCGTAGCAATGTATATTTACAAAGCTTTAAACATCAAGTGGACGAAATGAATTGCTATAGAGTTACTTACACGGTAAAATTCGCCGAGTGTTACGCTTTTCTTGCACACGGCGAAGACCGCGTCAGTAAATAATGCCCCATGTGCGCTTGTTTTTTCGACGCTCACTCGTAACATGAAGTGATCATTTGTTTGATTTGTCTTGTTTTTCTGCGTACCTAATATTTTTTGTACAAATTTTTCTAATGCGCTCACTTCTTCAAAAATGTATGGAGAGTTGTAAACGAGATAGGGGATGACCATGTTTCCATCATCCGGTGGAGACAAATCAGACCACACGTCATATTTTGAAACGAAAGCCTTATATTATTCATGAAACACGCAAACTGACCATCGGTGTCGATGTCCGGCCTCGACGGTGACAGCACGTACCAGCATATAGGCGTGCACACATGGTTACCCAGTTCCCCGTCAGGGAGCAGGGGTTAAAGATTCATCGCAACGGGCCCTCATACCTATTAGGTCAACGTTTGGGGCTGACTTGCTGCCCGCCACCTACGTGTCGCAGCACTTCCTCCATGTATTGTTAATATATGCGGTTGATCACTTCGCCCCCCCCCCTACTGAGAAGACTAACAAGGCGGCTGCCACCCCCTTCCCTTCGCGAGCACGCCTGTGCCCACGGCTGATACAAAAAATTATTGCGTGATGATGTCACCAACACATAAACGAGGCCAAACTTTGTGACACCATCATGTCAGCTCATTATGGAATCGTCGCTTTACACTGTCTCTGTGATCGGCCAACAAATCACGGATGCAGTGCGGCGAACAAAGTGAGGTGCAGAAGCTTGAATTAAATTACTGAAGACCCTACAGGTAGTGCAAAACCAAGTTCAATGCAGAGAACTCTCGGGGGGAGGGGTGGGTAAACTAAATTTATTGGCTAAAGAAAAACAACGTCTATTTTCCTTCGAGCTGGCTAAGATGAAAGCACAATAAGAGACCCTGCGAGTTGTTCTTGATAATGGTGGCGTAAAAGGTAAACATGTCCAGTTCTTGATCTCGTAACCGATTAGTCATGTTAGGCATACAATGGTGCCGATCATAAACCAAATGAGCGAGGCTCTAGACTTACGCCAATTATGTAGGTTTTTTTTATTTTTAGTGTTGCACCCACAACAACGGGCACATACCACTTCTTATGAGCTATTTGAGGATTTCAACTATCCGAGCAAATAGGATAGGGCAGGAGGAAGACTTAGAGAAGAAATCTAAGAAACAAAATAAAACAGGCCTCAAATGCACTAGCGTGAGCTAGCCACTTACTGAGCACACACCTGCTACGGTCTAGTGGTTATTCATACGATTTGTAGTTTATGATCTTCTGTAGCACGTCTACGTTTGTCATTCCACACCTAAAAAAGTTAAGCCACCCTCACCCAAGATAAAGTGCATCCAGAAAGCGTTCCTCAGATGGCTGAGTATGTGTGTACCGTTGCGGTGATAAACCAGCTAGACGTAAACAAACCAGATTTTCCTTTAGCACCACACAAACACGTTATTAGCATGGTGATTCAATGTAGCACTACGTTTCAGGGACATGGTATTCAATATTGCCATAATTATCGCAATGATGGATAACAGCCACAAAAGCATCAGGCGCGTTGCAGACGCCTACCGCTTTGCCGCGTCTTCAATCGCGAGAAAAGCCCACGGATGTATAGATAGATGGATGTATCCTGCTGTGCCCTTTAGATAAGATAGAAGTTCACGCCACCTAGCCATAAAGCTAAGTACTATCACCATGCATTTAAGAATTGAATTGCACTCACGGCTTGATTGTAGCCTCGAATCAGTTAGCCTCCTCCTAGTTATTTCTACCCGTTTCAACTCTATTTTGCCTTCACTGTCCCAAAACCCTAATGTTTTAAAAAATTCTGCGCCATTACCTGGGGCTATAGGGTAGAGCCCTTTACAGAACATTATCAAATGTTCAGACGTTTTCCCGTCCTCTCCACACGCACTACACACCGTGTCTGTGCCTTCGTATTTGGCTCAGTACGTCTTGGTCCGCAAAACTCCTGTTCTGGCCTTGAACAGCAGAGAACTACCCCGAGAATTCTCGTAGATCTTCGCTTTTGCAATTTCTTGCTGGAAAGTCTGGTAGGTCCCCAGTGATGATTTCATAAGCATTGCAATCTTCCACATGGCTCTCTCTATTTCCTTCACCTGCTTTTTAACCGATGTTTTCTTTTGGCTTGGTATTCTGCTGTTGTCTAAATTCTTGCGTGACAATTATTGAGTTCGCTTCCTCCATTCATTATCAAAATTCTTCATGTACAAGTAGCGGCGTCTCTCATAATCATATTGACACGTGCGGTTCTTTTAGTTTACGAAGAAAGCCGCTATCACTTTCTGTTAAGCGCAACGCAGGCCGCGTTTATCTTGTATGCCACTCTGGAACGCGTTATGACGCGTGTATAAAAGACTGACACGTGCGCAACGCAGGCCGCGTTTATCTTGTATGCCACTCTGGAACGCGTTACGACGCGTGTATAAAAAGCCGGCGCAGTGCGCCACTGGGGGTCTTTTTTTTTCCCGTCGGCCGACGACTGTTCACGCCGCTGTTGCTGTGAGTTGTGTTTGGCCCTGTTTTGCTGGGCACAAGTTCGCCCAATAAACAGTTCGCCTGACACCGCCCTGACTCCTGCGTGCTTCCTCTCAAGTGCTGCGTGTATCACAACCTCGTGACATCTGGTGGAGGTGCGGGTAATCAAAGCCTCGGGACTTACCCTAAAGCCAGAAAAGTGCCGCTTCGCCTACGAGGAACTATTGTTCCTTGGCCACGTTATCAGCAAGTCGGGAGTGCTCCCTGATCCACAGAAAACAGCTGCGATCACCGACTTTCCTGCACCCACCGACAAGAAAGCAGTACGCCGATTTCTTGGCCTCTGCGCTTATTACAGGCGCTTCGTGAAGAACTTTTCGCGGATCGCCGAGCCACAGACGTACCTCATGAAGGCCGACGTCGACTTCAAATGGGAAACGCCGCAAGTCAAGGCATTTCAAGAATTAAAGCGACGCCTGCAAACGCCGCCAATACTGGCGCACTTCGACGAAGAAGCTGACACCGAAATTCACACGGAAGCAAGCAGCACAGGGCTCGGCGCCGTGATCGTGCAGAGGACCGACGGACTTGAAAGGGTCATCAGTTACGCTAGCCGGTCACTTTCGAAGGCAGAAGCCAATTATTCCACGACAGAAAGGGAATGCCTTGCCATCATCTGGGCTACATCAAAGTTCCGCCCCTACCTGTACGGCAGGCCTTTCAAAGTCGTGAGTGACCACCACGCCTTGTGTTGGCTAGCTAACTTGAAGGATCCATCAGGGCGCCTCGCACGGTGGAGTCTCAGACTACAAGAATTTGACATCACCGTCGTCTACAAAAGCGGACGAAAACACTCCGACGCCGACTGCTTGTCTCGCGCCCCTGTCGATCCGCCGCCCCAGGATGACCAGGACGACGACTCTTTCCTAGGACCCATAAGTACCGACGACTTCGCGGAACGCCAACGAGCTGACCCAGAGCTCAAGATCCTCATGGACTACCTGCAAGGCAAGACCGCCGACGTGCCGAAAGTATTCCGCCGAGGACTGGCTTCGTTTTTCCTGCGAAACAACGTCCTCCTGAAGAAGAACTTCTCGCCGCTCCGCGCCGACCACCTCCTCGTGGTACCTTCAGCGTTACGTCCAGAGGTTCTGGAAGCATTACACGACGACCCGACAGCCGGACATCTTGGTGTTTCCCGCACACTGTCACGAATACAAGAGAAGTACTATTGGCCTCGCCTCACTGCCGACGTCGCCCACTACGTAAAAACATGCAGAGACTGTCAGCGACGCAAGACGCCGACAACTAGGCCAGCCGGACTTCTGCAACCCGTCGAACCACCTCAACGGCCATTCCAACAAATCGGCATGGACTTACTGGGGCCGTTCCCGACGTCAACTTCTGGCAACAAATGGATTGTCGTAGCGACTGACTACCTCACCCGCTATGCCGAAACAAGGGCCTTGCCCAAGGGCACTGCCGCCGAGGTCGCCAAGTTCTTCATTGAGAACATCGTCCTCCGCCACGGAGCCCCCGAGGTCCTCATCACCGACAGAGGTACGGCCTTTACGGCTGACCTAACGCAAGCGATCTTGAGGTACAGTCAGACAAGCCACCGCCGAACCACCGCGTACCACCCACAGACGAATGGCCTCACCGAGCGTCTAAATAAAACCATCGCCGACATGCTGGCCATGTACGTGGACGTCGAGCACAAGACGTAGGACGCCATACTCCCGTATGTAACCTTCGCGTACAACACGGCCGTACAGGAAACGACGCAGTTTGCTCCATACAAGCTCGTCTACGGACGGAGCCCAACAACGACGCTTGACGCCATGCTACCGGTCGGCACCGACGAAGAAGACCTCGACGTCGCCAGCTACCTGGATCGCGCTGAAGAAGCTCGACAGCTAGCCCGCCTGCATATCAAGAGCCAACAGACGGTCGACAGGCGCCACTACAACCTTCGACGACACCACACCGAATACCAACCCGGCGACCTTGTCTGGGTCTGGACGCCGATACGACGACGGGGATTGTCTGAGAAGCTCCTGCGACGCTACTTTGGACCCTACAAGGTAGTCCGACGTCGTGGTGAACTGGACTATGAGGTCGTGCCCGATGGCTTAACGTCATCCCAACGACGCCGTGCACGACCCGAAGTCGTACACGTGGTGCGACTTAAACCTTATTACGCGCGCTGATTAGCTGTGACGCATTGTTAATGTAATTTATTGCATGTACTCTCTCTTATGTTCTGTCTTTAGCATCGGGACGATGCTTTTTCAGAGGGGGGTAGTGACACGTGCGGTTCTTTTGGTTTACGAAGAAAGCCGCTATCACTTTCCGTTAAGCGCAACGCAGGCCGCGTTTATCTTGTATGCCACTCTGGAACGCGTTATGACGCGTGTATAAAAGACTGACACGTGCGCAACGCAGGCCGCGTTTATCTTGTATGCCACTCTGGAACGCGTTACGACGCGTGTATAAAAAGCCGGCGCCACTGGGGGTCTTTTTTTTTCCCCGTCGGCCGACGACTGTTCACGCCGCTGTTGCTGTGAGTTGTGTTTGGCCCTGTTTTGCTGGGCACAAGTTCGCCCAATAAACAGTTCGCCTGACACCGCCCTGACTCCTGCGTGCTTCCTCTCAAGTGCTGCGTGTATCACAACCTCGTGACAATATACTGGTTTTGGGACGTTAAACCCCACATATCAATCAATCAATTCATGTACAAGTAGCGGAAAACTTTCCTAGCCAACCCTTTTCTTTCATTTTTCTCGATCGCTCTTAAAGTTCTATCTTGCTGCTAGCTGCCCTGCACTCAATGATGTCCATCCCACGTCGCCGTATATCCCCTGATTTGGGAAATTCCCGTGTGCTCCCAAAGCAAGCCCACCTATGCCACGTTTTTTTAGATGCGGAGCATCTTATACTCGAGCCTTGTAGTGCGCCGTCCGCGCCGTCCGCACCGCTTCTCGAACATTCGACAGCTGACGCGCGCGCATGCGCCGTCGCGCCGTCGCCCACTCTTCCACCATCTGTGCATCCCTTCCTCCTCTACCCACCGCGCGCGCTTCACTCCTCCACCATCTGTGTACCCTTCCTCCTCTACACACCGCGTTCGACATCTACAATTCTCCTGATTCTCCAGTGGACGCGCATGTGGCGTCGCGCTTCGAGAACATTCAACAGCTGACAGTGCATGCGCCGTCGTGCTGTATATATACTCAAGGTCGGCGCTCGCTCGCTCAGTTGCCGCTCGTCGGTTGGTTTGTACGGCGCGTCGACGTCCAAGGTCGCGGTGAAATGAATTCCAACGAATCCACAAACACAATGATCGACGTCCCTTCGACCAGCGCCGCCCTTTCGCATACGTATGTACGTGTTCACTCATTTAACACCCCCTCCTACAACCACGTTAACCAATTTAGCCATCGACCCAAGTAAGTCGCAATTTAACACCCCATTTCACAACCACGTTAACCAATTTAGCCATCGACCCAAGTAAGTCGCACTTTAACACCCCGTTAACCAATTATATGGTCCGCATCCTCCTCAGTGTTCCCCCGAGGGAAGCTGCGGGCAATTTTTTTTATTTCTAATCTTGCACGATAGCGCCGCGATGGGGAAATTCACCGCAAAAGGTCCTCACTCCTCCCAGGTATTGGCGCGGTGCTTTAGGCACTCCCCCATATTTCAGGGTTCTCTAATTGATCGATAGATAGATAGATAGATAGATAGATAGATAGATAGATAGACACTACCTGCAGTACGAAACAATGTGTTCCGCTGAAACGTTGCTTGTCTTGCTTCACTAAATCCCTAAATATTTTTACATCTGCCAAACTATTGCTCAACAAAATTATTTTTCTCTATCTTGTGCGAAATTTAGTGGCACTTCGACATAAAAACAACGGCAGAGTAGAAGAACCTAACAAAATGAGTGGGCGAATGAGACATCTCTTTGTGGAATGCCTAGTCCTTTAAAAAGACAATATACTTTGCTCGCATTTCTGTACGATCTCATCAATAGAGTTAATATAAATGTACGTTCAGTGGCTGGATAAACCATAGAAAGTGATGTATGCATACCTTTGGACCACAAGGCTCCATTCTACCATGGCTACTGGGCGGGCTAGGTGAAGTACAAATTTTGTTTCTGCACAAAGGACAAGTATACGTCTCTTAATTATGCGCAATAAGAAATTCATACTGATGCCTTAGCTAAATTAGGAGCTGCGTTAACCTTAAGTTTAGCGGAAACAAAAAATGCACTCCCTTACGAAGGCATAAGAATAGCACTTTAGAAGCAACTATATCAGCCCCTTCAGTCGCGAATCAAGATGGACTGTCGAAAACGCGTGAAACTCTCGTCACATCATTCCAAGGCACTCTGCGTTACATTCAAAGAAAAAAATGAAAGAACGTGTTGTTTTGTATCAGTTTCAGTATTAAAGTTAGT
Organism: Rhipicephalus microplus; assembly: GCF_013339725.1. Classification (NCBI taxonomy): domain Eukaryota; kingdom Metazoa; phylum Arthropoda; class Arachnida; order Ixodida; family Ixodidae; genus Rhipicephalus; species Rhipicephalus microplus. The sequence goes on from NC_051165.1 coordinate 138,485,815, forward strand.
TATTGTGTAAGTAGTCATCTTCCTACTCTGCCACCACTCAGTTTCAGTAATTACATAAAACGAATCAAATATTTGACCCCAAACGCATGCAGAGTTTCTTTTTGTGTTGTATTCGTTGCGAGCACTAAAAAATACTTTTCCTGATGGTCCTGGAATGCGGCACGTCAAACGATCGTCGAACATGGAAGTGTCTCCAGCAAAGTCATCATCTGCTGCAATATGCATCAAATTGAAATTAAATGATTGATATTTATTCGCTCAGGAAGCCTGCAGGAATATACGTACCGAATTTCAAGTCATTAAATAAACACTCAGCGTGCGAGGAACCTTCGAAATTCACGTACACGATTGGGTACCACGTGACTGAAGACCTAAATATTATCGGCCTTGGTTACCTTCTACAATATGTTAACCAAGCAAATCCTAAATTTGGAAGCATAAGGAGCTTTAAAGTTACTTATGCATGTAAACTCTCTTTAATGATATCTATGCTTGTTAATGTATGCAAATTAAGACAACTATCATTGTCCTCAATCATGATGTTTCTAAATAGAATATCAATATTGCTCACGTTGTTACACCTACCTTTGTCGGATGCAACATGCTGTGTTGTTTCCAGAAGTAAGAAAGTCAGTTTATTTTCTTTACAGTTCACATACCTCTAAAATTTGTTCCCGTGTCTTGTTTTCTCGCTCCATCGAAACAATGCTCTGCTCACGTACACCATGATTGACATGTAGCGTTTAACGTACCAAAACCACCATATGGTTATGAGAGACGTCGTAGTGAAGGGCTCCAGAAAGGTCGACCACCTCGGTTTCCTTGATGTGCGCCCAAATCTGAGCACACGGGCCTTGCTCATGTACACCTTGGACACCATGTGCGTGTAAGGTACGAAATGCCGGCAAAACAAACACCTAATGAAAGCCAACTTCATTTATATTCAGCAGTGTTCTATTGTATCTCCCACACTTCATTTTTTATCTCATTTTGTCCGTAGGCAGACCCTACTTGCCTGTACTCATTTAACATTTATTACTGCACTACCTCTCATATGTTACAGATGAGCGATACAACTTCGAGCGCCTAAGGCCTTGTAACTTCTTTAACGTCCTGACTGGAAGAAAACAAACTCAGTGTCGGTGTCGAGAAGCATACACTGTCAAGTTTGACTCGCTTCCCTGTTTAGTTTAGTAGTGGGGTGGTGAATGTTTGAATCTGTTCAGCTTGTAATGTTCGGTGATGTTTCTAAAAGGGGTATTGTGATCCCCACACTTCCACTGCTGCATCGTTCTCGAGGTGTGCAAGCCATTGGGGGTTGACGACAGGCACACAGCTCCACGTGCCAAACCTCGAGCCGTGGCGTGGGTAGTGGGCCCACGAAGGGGTATCCATGTGTCTGGCGGTCCATTCGAAAAACTGTCGTTTTTGTGGCAAATGGGAAACAATCGTTCTGTTTGTTTCTGTGCATGTTAAACAAAGAAAGGCGCAGGCTGACAGGCGGCGCTTAGGGAAGGCGGCGATGATATTGCCAGAGGAAGAAAATGCCCCATGAGGCAAAGCACCCAATGCTGCTGACAGCAGAACCGTGCAGGCTCATTGGCCTCTCCAAAAAATTTTGCAGTCTTGGCTGGCTCTAAAAACCAGCACAGTGCGTCCGTGGTTTTTCTCGTATGGCCAGCCAACTCCTGGTAACCTCCGCACAGATACCATCTCAAAAAGAGGCTTCGCGTGCTTTAGATTCTCAAAGAAGTGGCACGTGCAAAAAATCATGGAATGTCCACGAGATTAATGATGACGAGTGGGGCAAAACGGACGGACGGACGGATGGATAGATGGGCGGACGCACGAAGGGATGCATTAATTAAAGGACAGACGCATGCTCGAATGGACGGATCGTTGGATGAACGCACAGGAGGACTTGTGCACGAGCGCACGGACGCACGCACGGACAGACGAACGGTCGCATGAACGGACGTATGGACGGTCGGAAGCATGGAAGGACTGATGCGCGAATGCATGGACGCACCCACGGACGGACACACGGAGGGATGGACGCATGGACGGATGGACGCACGAAGGAACGCATGGATGGACGGAAGGACTGATGCATCAACGCACGGACGTACACACGGAAGGATGAATGCACGGACGGACGTATAGACGGATGGGTGGCGGACGGACTCACGAACTGACGCTTTGCCCCACTCAGCATCACTCCCTCCATGAATATGCTGTTACACCGTTTTTATTGGCATGCAATTCATTGCCACTGGCTACTACGACTACGACGACTACAATTGGTATGATATGGGGGGGTTCAACATCCCAAAATCACCATATCATTATGAGAGACACCATAGTGGAGGGCTCCCGAAATTTCTCTCACTTGGGGTATTACGAGTGGCTACGATGGACGGAGCGAGCACCGACGGCACCGATAAGACGCGAGCCAAGGAAGACGAGTGCAAGCGTCTTCAAACTACCAGCCGTTCTGCTTCGCCATAGGGAGAGGCAGGGGTGGCTACTACGACGAACGCGGGACTAACCCGCACCCTAAGGAGCTTCGCCCCTAAAGAATTTCGCATAGTTGCGGTGAAAGTGACTCGTCAGTGGCTCTCGTCACTCATTCAGCCATCACTCTAGCATCTCAGGCTGCATTCCTAGGCCGTTTACAAGCGTTTATGGTACGAGGCTACCGGCCCACCTCTACTCCTTTTCTCTGTTCGGGCTTGTTGAAGTGGGCACTAGTAGCATAGACGATGTTTAGAAAAAGTGGGAGACAATTTAGAATACAGGGTATTCTACGATGACAGAGTGTGAAGCTGCCCGGAACCGAATACTGTAGCGCTGCCGATAGAACCCCCTGAAGATAGGTGATGAAGACAGTTTTACAACAAGCGATGGGACTAGTTCACTAAAGTAGAGCTGGGGCCCTTGGACTTCAGTGCGAACTGGCACGGTGGATGAACATGTTTTTCGAGCGCTCCCGATCGACTGCGCAGGTAAGTGTCTGCATGTTTCGAGCTTGCTTTTATAATTAATAGGGCAGCAGTTTAAACCTTTAAAGCACTTATTAAATTGTGTGGCTTTTCCGTGGTTCATTCCCCAGGTATTTATTTGTTTGGGTGTGCGTTTCTTTAGCGGCGAAGCTCCTTGAAGCGGCACCCATTCGTCCCTCGTCGTAGTCGTAGTGCGTGACCAGTTTTACACTTTGACCTGCAACGTAATGCCGGTGGGAGATCTTTCCTGTGCATTGTTGAACAATAAAAATTTGCAGCGTGCGCGTTCACTAAAAGCAGAATTATCCTGTCTCTTATTTCCAATTAGCAGCCATTGGCACGTACATTGAGTACTATCTGACAGCATAGAGTTGCTAGGTTATACTCGCTGGGCGTAACCTCTTTGGTTTTAGAAAGGTTTAGCGAGCGTTGGGCTGCAGTACCATGAATACAGTGAACTAGTATCTACCATGAACTCGAGGTGGTTAAAGGTGGGAAGTAGACAAGAAGCCCAAGCCGTAAAAAAGCGTGCATGTGCCAGCTCTCGTTTAGTCTTTGTAATGTCCGCTTGATGGCGGTGCTTCTATATGCGAATTATATGATGAAAAGATGGGAGATGGTGGTACTTGGAGTGTTGACTAGATGGACGAACGGTTACACAGACAGATGCATGGATGGACGCGCGGATGTCTGCACGGACGGATGGACTCATGGACGGACGCAGGGGTGGATGCGTGTACGAACGCAGGGACGGACGCACGTATGGACGTGCGGACTCACGAACAGGCGCACGCACGAACGGGCGGATGGACGCATGGATGGTCACACAGACGGACGCATGGATGGACGGAAGCAAGAACGAATGGACGAAGGTATGCTTCGCCGCACTTTTCGTCATTAACCCCGTGAATATGCTGCCATTTTTTCTCCTTCCACCCCGTGGGAAAGGCGCACGTACACCAAACTTGCAAATTCTTGTAGTGGAGCTTAGACTTTTTTGCATAGGCAGGGGTTTGTCGTACGCTCTGGTTTGCAATTATCGAGTGATGCAATTCATAACGAGAATTGGTGTGAATAAGACAAGATTAAAGAAACTGTAAAATGTTCAGGATGCGATGTGGATTTGAAATAGGAGGTTAGCGCAGACTCGAATGCAGAGGAGGTTGATGCCAAGTGTAGATAATATGAGGTCGAGGCAGAAATGGGGAAAATGATGGTTGTTCAGTTTGAACTGCTGATGAGAATCGCCAAGCTACAGACTGCTTTGGCGACAGAGCAAGAAAAAACGATGGCTATGGGAGAAAGGCTTAGGTCCACCGAGGAGGCACAAGTGAAGGTGAACAAAGGAGTGGCCGCTAGGCAGAATTGTAGGCCACCTTCAGTCAGAGTGGTGGAGAAGAAAGAGCGAACATGTTCGAAAAAAAAAAAACAGGTTAAGCCGCTTGAATGGTCGCAAGACCCAGCTTCAGCGAAGGAGTGGTGGTGTTGGGAGGGGACAAAGCAGCCGGCGTTACAGGTTCAAGTAACAAATTATGCATGATAACAATTTATGCTGCGCACTTCGTTACACGCCTGTCTATAATCAAGCCACCTGTAGTGCAATACAAAGGTGTTTTTTTTACTGCCTCTACGATTTAGCGCTGCTGCCCCGCGCTATCGCACGTGTTAAAGGGGCTCCTCGCAATTACGCTGTAAAAGTTTGAGGGGATTTTTTCCCAAATATTTTCGAACACCAACGTTCCCCTGCCTTAAAACACCTGCTTGCCACACAAGTTTTTTTGGTAGAGTCCACACCCTAAGTTTTGTTTAAATAGTGAAGCTGTGAAAGCCCAAGGTTAAACGCGTGTGTTTTGAATAGATTGCGAACGCTTTAAAGCGCTATGCGCACTGTGCTGAGAGCCGTAAGGTGAACTGGTATGCAATACTCGCCGGTGCACTAGCGACATTAAAAAATTCATGCATAAACTAGCAGTGAACACTAATTATGGGGCAAGCAGTGTACATCGGATTGTGGATTGTGGCCTTGAATTGTGTTCGGGTTAAAAACATCTTATTTCGTTCTTGTTAACATTTATTTCAACCATGTGATTTTACTGATGGATGGTTAAATTTTCTTGTTTTTATGATGTACGTGTTGGCATTTTAATTTGTTGGTCATAGTTAACTGAATTCTGGGGTTTTTCACAGATGTTTCGGTTTGTTTATATGCGCCTGTGCTACATCTGCTATTGGCGCCGGATGGCCGTTGACGGGCGTTGTTCGGTTTCAGGGGTTTTACGCCCGAAACTGCCATCAACATTAACTCACATGCGCAACAAAACGGGGGTAGATGCCACAATGCACTACTGGTCTATTAAAAAATACAGGTGACAGTTAGCCGAACGAATGCCTGTGAAGAGACGGCAGTGAGCTGAAGAGCCCGGGTACGTAGGAGAGAATGATATAGAACGCCAAAGGTAATTGTGGTTGTGTGAAAACCGCCAATCGACCGAAACCATGTATACGTCAATGACGACGTGTCCGTACACCTATGAGAGGTGCGAACGCTGGGCTTCAGCGCGAGTGTCGTGTCTGTGACTGAAGTTTGGACAACAATGTCGTGTTTGGTACCGGCTATGGTTAAACTCGTACCTATCTTTGACAATTATCAACATTGACTCAACCTGATACCACATTGCCAAACCTGGGCATTACCAAGAAGCCTCCTCGAGACAACGAGTATAGCCTCACTTAAGCCAAGCCACAACCAAGACGTAATCGTGATGCGCTTCAAAAACGTCCTTTTTCGCAGTTTACGGCCTTGTGCAACTTATCCCAAGGTTCGACAATTTTTTTTCAATATTCTTTTCGCGTCTCAAATTTTAGCTCACTGAAATATTCACGAAGCGAGATTTTTCACACTGTTGCGTTAAAATGCTAGTTATTTGTTGCTCATACAATAACTTCATGGGTCGCGGTATGCTTGCACGTGCATCCTTTGACGAAAGGGTTTTATGATCTGTGCGATAAGTATTTCTGACTTAATCTAGTGACCTGTTCGTCGTGTTGCACGTAGCGTTTTAGTACGTCCTAAGGTGAGGAGACGACCACAAGAGCACCCACGTAGGCCGCTAGTGCATACATACATACATACATACATACATACATACATACATACATACATACATACATACATACATACATACATACATACATACATACATACATACATACATACATACATACATACATACATGCATACATACATACATACATAAATACATACATACATACATACATACATACATACATACATACCTTTTATTTATTCGCTAAAATGAATTTTATTTAAAAGAACCATTCCTGAATGAGGTCCCAGCACAAAATCAACTAATATAACAAGAACGGAAATATTTTTGTAGTTCTCGAATAAAGTTGGAGAGCAAGAAAATGGTAACGAAGTTCCAAACAATCGGCCTGATGCCATAACAACCATATGCTCTTCATATATAATCATCACTTTTACGGCATAACTAAATAACAGCACCAGCGAAAACACAAGATAGTGTTAATTCTCTCGCAACACAATGAAAAATATTGCCATATCATCGATCGACTGCAGTTAGGCATGTATATTAGCTACATGTGCCAGGATTTTTCCAACCATATGGCCCCGCCGTGGTGGTATAGTGGCTAAGGTACTCGGCTGCTGACCCTCAGGTCGCGGGATCGAATCCCGGCGGCGGCGGCCGCATTTCGATTGAGGCGAAAATGTTGTAGGCCCGTGTGGTCCGATTTTGGTGCATGGTAAAGAACCCCAGGTGATAGAAATTTTAGGAGCCCTTTGCTACGGCGTCTCTCATAATCATACGGTGGTTTTGAGACGTTAAACCCCGCATATCCTATCAACTCGAGCTATATACAACTGCATTTTTTATATACTCATGAAGCCGGCATGGCTTTCTTTAGGAAAGAAAAACAATCAGTAAAAGCCTCGTGCAGGTGTTTAAGAAAACCAGAATACCCGAACCCACTAGCGTCATAAGAAAGTCACCCAATAAGTGTACACGAAAGAGCTAGTTCGCGTTTGGTTTTACAAACATTTTGTCATTTCCTCGTGCCTCATTAGGTTCAATTACAAGAAAAACGATGCCAAAAGTTAGAAAGTACTTTAAAAAAGCACTACTACTTATATTTGTGGTTTTTGTACTGCAATAATGCACTTTGCAGCGCCTTGGTAGTTTGAGATTGAAAATTTCTAACAGCAATTGTTTCTCGTGTAGCAGCGTATAGGGAAAAGCCTGTCTTTCCTGCGCATTCACTACAGCATCATTTATGGATTCGGAACCACAATTTATGCTTTAACTGGACGTAGTGTTTGCCTACAGTACCTGTACTAGAATACCACGAAAGTCATGCACACGAAGTACAGCAATTGCACCTAAATCTACTTTAACCGCCTGAAGCGTTTGGAGGGGTGAAGAGAATGGAATTGCGACTGAATTTTCGCGGCCAGGAAAAAAATCTGTGGTACGTGTCCAGTGCTCGTGCTTATACAAACAAATAAGAATTATATGAGTGCGCTCTCATCACTCTCGAGAGATGGCACCACAGTTTGGCTGTCTTTACTATTTAAACAATATGTTTTTTCAATGATGCATGCCGTATGCAATAGCACTGGCTGCTGAATAATCAAACATTGGTTCCTAAATGCTAAAAAGCAAAAAAGGAGAGAGAATTTAAAACCACCATTCAGATCGTGTGAAGTGGGCAACAAAGGCGATTCCTTGCTCCTTCAACTACAATTTATCCACCTCTGCCGAAGTTATGGGTAAAATTATTACGCAATTTTGTATACGGAGAAGTATACGGGAAGCTTCTAAGAAAACTATTTTGGGAGGTGCTTCGTGGTGTTAAGCGTCAGAGCTTTTTTCTACCCTTCTAGCAGAACCATTACCGATTTTGCCGGCCTTCTGCTCTCAATTGCACAGATAGCATATAGCGGGAAACATTCCAAAGTTTTGACTGGGCCATTTCCGCATGGGTCTGGAACTCATACAGTGTTCTGCTAAAACGTGTGCATTTTCCCATAATACTTACGTGATTATGGCGATTATGAATAAACAAATGAATGTCATCTTGTTCGCAGATGTCCTTATATTGACGAAGTGAGTGTGTCGCCCACAGTTCCTGCGAAGAATGTTTATTCATGTATATTGTGATTTTACAGCACCAACCATAACACTTGGAAAAATATATTGGATGAGCCAAACCTATTAGGTGCTTGTGAAGCCTACATCTCTCTTATTCATTAACCAATAATTTTAACAACAAGCACTGTCGAATAGAGTAGCAGAATAGTGGTGACGAAAAATGCAACAAAAGCAGACCAGTGCCAGATATTAGCTAACCTTTTGTTTCGTAAGCAGTGATGTTTTTGAACGATACTCTGCAGAGAAAGGTTCTTTTCTAAGAATTTATTTTGTAGACACAGAGCCGTCATAAATTGAGGGGGTGCTTGAGCTTCACCTTCTGGTGTAGGCGACTATAACAAAATTGGGCCCGCTCGCGTTGCCTTCTCAATCGCTAGCATAACCTCACTTCTTGGTGAACACACTAAACAAAGACGCAAGGCAAAGATTGTCTGCGCTCGTAACATATGCTTCAAAGTATTTTGAAATGCCTACTGCAATTACAGCTTTGAATTGCCAACTACGCCATAAATATTTCTTTTACAAATAGGAATATACGTCCTACTCCAAAAAGCAATGCATACACCTGCGTAACAGAACACTACGTTGATGCTGTTCCTGATAAAATGTAATTGAGTATATGGTCTTTGACATGGGTAGGCCTTTAGGCCAGTTGTTCGTCGCCAAACTATTATGTTTCGACACCTCGTTAAACTCTAGCTTCCACCACGTAATACACCTTGTGTTACTGACATTTCATGACTAAGTGGTAGATCATATACTGGCCACGTAGAAGACCTGGGTAACAATGCAACATCAGCCAGGCATTGGTTGTTGATTTATTCAAATATATTTCATTTTTTTTCTAAATGAAGACGATTGTATTTCTCCCACGATTGATCATGCCGACACGGATACTGCTTTTTCTGCGAAACGAGCTCTTTTAACAGTGCCGGGTTAATAGAAGGCAACAGTTATATTAAGAAAGAGGCCCTTATCTGAAACTTCTCTTGGATATTAACTGCAAGAATGAACTAGTTTTTCCTCACTGGCCTAGCACAGAACAATGTCCTATAAATATAAAATCAGACACGTGAGAAAAAAACACCACACGCCTTTTGAGGATAAGATTTAAAAATAGATGAACCGATATTGGTATACTTCATACAGTGAAAACACTCAGGCGTTTGTCCCTTAGTCTGTTACATCTGAGTATGAAAGACAATACAGAAAAGATGGCAGTAACGCTAATGGAAAAAAAGAGATTTGTGAAACAAATTTCCAGTTTGTGCTTTTGTCAGTCTTTCAGCAGAAAAAAAAAATCAACTGTATCACGGCAAGAAGCAGAAGCGATCAAGTGTACGTAATCCGGAGCCTGAGTAGAAAGTAAAACAGACTGCAAAGGGCCCCTTGTAGAAGAAAGGAACCTTAATAGTACGTATCAACTGTATCAACTGTTCACACATGAATGATAATGACACGCGATGGGAATTATTCCCAACGAAAGCAAGTTGAAGACAGTATTTCCGGTCGCCTACTCTGATGGCTTCTCTTCTTGACGTGGTCTGAATGTATCCTCTTCTTGACGTGTTCTTAAAACACAATTGCCTGTGCACTTATTTTTATGGGCACTTTTAGAAAACCTATGTGTTGGAAATCATTCCAAAGCCTTATCCTTTGACGCGTGCTTCCTACTCATGACGTCGTGTCACAACCCTTGAACACAATATTGTTGAACAATGACGTTTGTATGTAAGTCACCTGAAAGATAGGATTGTAGGACACCGAACAAAGCCTCTAGATGAGAAAATCTAACACGAAAAGTACATGACTATAATAATCGAGATACGCGCACTTCTTGGCGCCAGTGGCGGAGACTGAAATCCACGATCAATTATTTTTTTTGTGGCCACTTAGTCTTTAATTTGTATCAGAGTTTCAAATGGGGTCACTTTCATTTCTAGACAATACAGCTTCTGCACTTTCCACTTAAATACTTTGCGTTCCTGTACTTGGACTAAACAGGTGCGCTTGAGTCCGTAATTTCAAGGTACTCATATTGAACCCAAGCTAATGCCCAGAATAACTCTAACGTTTAAGAATTTTCCCAACTACAATATAACCGACTTTTGAATTTCTTGACTGCGGTGTTTAGAAAAAGTGGTTAACGATTTAAAGTACTCGGTACTCTACTAAGGGAGAGCTGAGAGCATTCCCTTGGGCCTGAGGCCGCACAAACATAAGCTAACTGCGAAGCAGGGGATTTCGTGACTGGTACTCGGGTGAGCGATCCGCAAATGGAAGTGCCTGCAAATTATTTCGAGACTTCATGCTTCAATTTTCATCGATGTTGAAAACGACTCTAGTAGTCATTGGAAGTTGTGGCTGGCCACTTGGCCGGACCATAACGTTCCTTTATAACAATACTTCTACAATAATAGTTCTTTTTCAGTATAACCTTAGTACCTTGTGTAAATAGCGGTGATATCTTTGTTTCCAGATAGTCAGGTTGGTGAGATAAAGAAACAAAATTAAAATAAAAGTATGTTTTGTGATACTGGCATTCACGGTACAAAATTTTCTTTTAGGGGCGACCCTCCTTAGGGCGTGGGTCGTGCGTCGCCTGTATGTAGCAGCCACCTCTCCTTTTTAAATGCGAAGCCTTTCTTAGCGAACTTCGGCAACATTGAGCGTATCTATCTATCTATCTATCTATCTATCTATCTATCTATCTATCTATCTATCTATCTATCTATCTATCTATCTATCTATCTATCTATCTATCTATCTATCTATCTATCTATCTATCTATCTATCTATCTATCTATCTATCTATCTATCTATCTATCTATCTATCTATCTATCTATCTATCTATCTATCTATCTATCTATCTATCTATCTATCTATCTATCTATCTATCTATCTATCTATCTATCTATGGGTGTGTTCCAATACTCACCGTAAAGGGCTAAATGTACAGCTAAATAGACGGCGGCATCTTAGGTCCCATTCAAATTCTGACGCAGCCGGCAACATAGACAGCTCCGAGAAGACCGCATCGTAGACAAATATGATGCAGGCTACATTGCTGTCTAAACAACATGGCGGCTCAGCGAATCACTCAGATAGGTCTAATCACGCCAGAATGGTCATCTGCACACAAGCAGACGCTTTCCCAGACGCTCAATGCAAGTAACGTTTATTTGTTTTTTATTTCAACGCGAAATAAGCCATATATTACAACTGTTACGTTTGTTTATTTTCGCTTTTTCTTCTCCACGCTAAGTGGTGCATCGTCGCGTGAAAGCCGTCTAAATGTGTTCCATTTCTCGGGCAGCATGGACTCGATGCTGTCTTCCAAGCAGTCTTCGTAGACTGTCTTCGTGCTGTATAAGAATTGGAACACAGCCTGTCTATCTATCTATATATACTAGCCACCTACGACATTTAGCCCTCCAGGCCATTTCAATAATGGTATCGGTACCACACTTGGTATGGCATAACATGACCGTATGGAAAACACATTTGACTAGTCACAACTTGAAAATCGTTATATGCATGCCATGAATGTCATGATTTACTCTTCATAGTCCTGCAGCTCTCGTAGTGGTTTCGTTCACATGGCATGTTTCAAAACTGGTATGGTATAACATAATTTTATGGCGAACACAAGCCACACACTCTAACACGAAAATCATGACATGCGTCTCATGTAACAACATGACTACAAGCCACGCTCATGATGCACTCGCGGCCGTTTCGTTAGCGTCACATATACCAAATTTCTGCCCCGCCACGATGGTCTAGTGGCTAAGGTATTCGGCTGCTGACCCGCAGGTCGCGCGATCGAATCCCAGCTGTGGCGGCTGCATTTCCGATGGAGGCGGAAATGTAAGCCCGTGTGCTTAGATTTTGGTGGACGTTAAAGAACCTCTGGTGGTCGAAATTTCACTACAGCGTCTTTCATATTCATGTGATGGTTCTGGGACGTTAAACACCACATATCAATCAAACCATATACCAAATTTGGTATTGGGTTACGTGAATGAATGACAAAGGTATGATACTGGAACAAACCAAACATGATAAACATGAGATGCGTGTGATGTGACAACATGGACACATGCTACGATCATGATGCGCTCGCGGCCGTTTCGCTATAGCTTCACATGTACCGAACTCGGTATTACGTGACGCGAATGGATGACATGGGTAAATGAGACATCCAACCATCATGATCACGACATGCGTATTATCTAACAACATGACTACATGCCACACTCATGATGCGCTCGCGGCCGTTTCGCTAGCTTCACATATGCAAAATTTAGTATTACGTGACGCCAATGAATGACGAACAAACGGACGGAAAAAACTTTATTAAAAAAAACCCTGTGGGGTTACCAGCCCGGGCTCAGGCCGCCCTGACGTTTTGTGCGGTGAGGTTTAGCCTTTCCACCACTGTCCGGGCCTGCTGGATTGCGAACTGTTGGTCGTGCAGATCTGAGCTAGTGAACGCACTTAGCCAACGTTCTTCCCGAAGGTCTGGTTTCATATTGTCCTTATGTAATATCACTCTGACTTGTGTGCAGTACCTTAGAATATGTGCCCCTAGGCTGCTGTGATAGCTCAGTGGTTTGAGCATCGAACGCGTTATTCGAATATATGCCCTATCTGCGTGTTCGTGCTTACAGAGGGTACAGATTTTTTGTGGTTGTTGTCTGGAATTTATTCTATTTAGGTGTACTGAATTTGAAAAGGTTGTGGCTTGTAGTCTTCGCCCGTGTGTTTCTTGAGATCTGTCCAGCTGTTTGTGTGGCGGCGGATATTCTTCTCGTTGTCACTTATAATGTGCCAGTATGTCATGATACGTTACCAGTCTGTCTCTGTCGTCTCTTATCGCATATTCATTATTGTCGTAACCCCCATCGTCCCCATCGCCTCTATCGGAGTCATCGTCCCTTCTGTGGTGGGTGCGGGGGGCCCGGCCGTTGCTCTCCGAGCCGTGATGGGTTAGTTCTCGCATGGTTCTGTGGGCCTTCTCGTTGAGGCTTTGAGGGATGGTCGTGTCTTTGATGCTTAATTCTCCCATATGTGCCGTGATCCGCTTGAAGTATTTGGGTACAATTTTGCCGTTTTGGAAGTCTTCTCCTCTGCGGTTCAGAGTTTTGGCTGCGGTTCAGATTTCTTAGCGAACTTCGGCGACTTTGAGCATATCTATCTATCTATCTATCTATCTATCTATCTATCTATCTATCTATCTATCTATCTATCTATCTATCTATCTATCTATCTATCTATCTATCTATCTATCTATCTATCTATCTATCTATCTATCTATCTATCTATCTATCTATCTATCTATCTATCTATCTAGCCACCTTTGACTTTTTGCTCTCTTGGCCGTTTGGATAATGGTATCGATACAAAACTTGGTATGGCATAATATGACTACATGACGAGCATATTTGGCTAGTCATAGCATGAAAATTGTGACAAGTGTGTCATGAATGTCATGATTTACATTTCATTTTCTCGCTGCTCTTGTGGTGGCTTCGTTCACATGATATCTTGCAAAACTGTTATGATATGACATGATTGCATAGCGAACACAAGCGACAGACCCTAACATGAAAATCATGACATGCGTGTCATGTAACAACATGACTACATGCCACGCTCATGATGCGCTCTCGGCCATTTCGCTACCGTCACATATGCCCAATTTTGTATTACGGGACGTGAATGGATGACGAAGGTATGATACTAGTGCGAACATGATAAGCAAGAGATGCGTGTCATGTAACAACATGACTACATGCTATGCTCATCATGCGCTTGTGGACGTTTCGCTAGCTTCACTAATGCCAAATTTGGTATTACGTACGTGACGCGACTGGACGACATAGTAAATTACACATCCAAACATGGAAATCACGACATGCGCGTCACGTAACAACATGACTATATGCCACACGCATGATGCGCTCGCGGCTGTTTCGCTAGCTTCACATGCGCCAAATTTGGTATTACGTGACGTCAATACATGACGAAGGTATGTGACTGGTGCAAACATGATAAATATTAGAGTCGTGCCATGTGAAAACATGACTACATGCTACAGTCAAGGCGCCAATACACTTAGGCGTGGCGCCGGCGTTTGTTTCGTCGCGTCGCGCCGGCGTTGCCACGCAAGGCGCCTGTCCTGCCATATACTAGCAGCTAGGCGTGCGCTGCGTTGCTTTGGCGCATGCGCGTTTCAGACCGTCCGGCGTCCCCCCCGTCTCGAAAGAGGCAGACGCAGTGCTGTCTGGGTAACGCATTGGTGCCAAGTGCAGCATGTCACATTTCACGCCGGTTGCCATCGGGTCGCGCCAGTCGCACTTGGCGTCACAATAAAGAGTGCTCGAGTGTTGCTAACGTAGCGTCACTGTCAACGTTACGTTGGAGTATATTGGGTCTTTCATGATGCGCTCGAGGCCATTTCGCTAGCTTCACTTATACCAAATTTGGTGTTACATGAGTTCAATTGATGACAAAACATATGGCTGGTGCAAACATGATAATCTTGATACACGTGCCGTATAAGAACATGACAACATACCACGCCAATAGCGTGCTCGTGGCCCTTTTGCTAGCTCCACATGTACTAAATTTGGCATCACGTGACGGGAATAGATGACGAAGGTAAACAACACATCCAAAAATGATAATCCAGAAACGAAAATCGTGTACGGCATAATTTACCTCCACCTCGTAACGTTGTGGGAATTTGAAAGTAGCATATCAACCTTCCTCTTTCGTGCTTCGCATATCATCGGTTCCCACTGAACGTGGGATCTGCCAATTTTTAAGCTCTCTGATGTACTCGCTTTAAAACGCCCGTTCGGTGTAGATTTTTCCTTTTCGTACACCAGCAGGTGTTAAAATGGCGTCACAGTTAATATATTTAACCGAAGTCTTTTGCGTGAGCATCATGTTTCTTTCGATGCCTTTGGACGCGTGCTGCTGTTCAACTGTACCTTCTTTGCGTTGTGATTTGTCTAGCGGCGTCTCTGAATTTTAGCCCTTTCTTTCGCTTTCTTAACGCGTCATTTTTAAATTCACGACATTTGGTACTCTTAGGGGAATATACTGCGTCATAGACTCACACGCATACGCTCGAGGTCCGGGTCTCGGGCTGCCAGTTTGGAACGCCAGAGAACTTGAGTGTCTAGTGTAGCAATTGGCATTGACTCACATACATGAAAGTGTACATGGTAGCAATGATGCCTTCACTTGGCGGCGAGCAGCGTCGAGCAGCAGAATAGATGGCGTTTACGCATCCTGCGGTCTCACTGCCTACGTTCATGACACTGGGGTAATATCATTGCACCCAACACCAGTGTACATTAGTGGCCACCGCCAGGTTATGTTTTCTATTCGTTTGCCAGCGTGGACACCGATGATTCACAGACCGTGAGACTTGGCGCTAAGGGGCCAGACGAAGCCATCGTGTTTCGCAAGAGCTCCCGCCTCGATGCCTCATCCCACCCGAAAAACCTCATCGCGGCTACCTCTGAACTACTGAACCATCTTCTAATAATGAAGCGCAGTCGGCGGATAACCGGTTTTAACCCTAGGTCTATAATTCATGAGCGTCTGCATGTTTGAAGATCTAAGGTGAAGAACGCTGCTTAAAGCCTAAGCCTGCCTAAAGCCTACTCGCGTTTCCGCGCAACGCGCGAGAATGGCTGATGACGACGTGGCTGCGTCAACAGAAGCCACGACATCGATTGAAGAGAAAAGTCAAGGCGGAGAAAATGCTACCAGCGTCTCGCAAAAAAAGCGTCTTGACAACGAGGGATGGTTCACTGCAACGTACCACAACTCAAGACTGATCGCCGCTCCGGAGACCGGGGCCGAAGCGGTAGACAAATCAGCGTCAAGCCAACCTATAAACAGAAAGGGAATCATCTTCGAAAAAAGAACCTGCCTCCACTGCCAAAAACCGACTTCAAAGTCATCATTACACCGACGGATGGGCTCAACATCAGTCAACTAAGCACGCTTCAGATGGCACGCGCTATAGCTAAGGCATGGGGTAACCCAGACATCTGCAACGAAGGCAACTTGATTATACGGCTGCGCAATGGATCTAATATCGCCATAATCAGCACGCCAAGCATGGAGACCGCCAACATTGTGCAGAACCTTCGAAGTGTACATTTTGGTGCTAAAGACTATGCAGTGATGGCTTACGTAGCCGCGCCGGACAACTCGTGCAAGGGTATGATTCACGAACTGGACGCCGGGACCACGCCAACCAAATTTACTAGCCCATCTTTGGGTGCGTACCCACGGAGTGAAAATACTTTATGCAAGAATGCTTGAAAAATCTGAAAGTACCGTCATAACCTTCGAGGGCAAGATCGTCCCGTGCTCTGTTTACTACAACGGTGGTGAGACACGTTGCTACCTCTATCGATCATCGCGGCAAGTTTGCTATATATGCTTCAACCCTGGGCTTAGGGCAGACGTATGCCCTACACCAGACGCCGTTGTCCGCTCAAATTACACTAAGCCAGTCATAAAGGACGGACACACCCCTGAGCTCCAGTGTGCGCTATGCAAGGAAGCACACTCAAAGCGGGCAAATGAGTGCAAAATATGCCTCAGAAGACCGAGAAGCCCACGACCGAAAACGAAAGAGCAGACGGCCACCTGAGCACAAAGTGCTAATCAACGCGGCATGGCCGGGAAACGCTGGTTCAGCAGGCATGGCAGCTCACCACCCCGGTCCAGATCGGCATCAAAACCACGCTCATGGTCGAGATTGGCGTTCAGGACCCGCCAGGCTTCAGAAAACAGGAAAACGCAGCAGAAGAAACCCGGGACTAGGAAGGAAGACGACGGTACGGTGAGCAGGAAAGCGCCTATTTCTCTGCCTCTCCCACTGCTTCAAATAACACGAATACACAGACAGTATTGGTCGGTAAGGATAGGAGTGCGCCACCTAACGACGATGCAAAAAGAATTGCGGCTGACTATTCAGACACTCAGGGCAGAAAACGCTGAACTCTGGAAGAAACTAAACGATCTCACAGATGAACAGAAGTCCGTGAGAACAGGTCAGACCAATGCTAACCCCTAAACAGACTTGACTCGAACAGCTACCGTAGGGCACCAGGAATTCACAACTACCATGGCTGTCATGAAAAAAGACCTAGCGAGTCTGAGCAACCTTATCTCTAACACGCAAGATGAGGCGCGCAAGGATAGAGAACGATTCGTACCACTCACAGCCATAACATTCAGAGGCAAACCCTACGCTCGGCCATCACCTGAGTATGGCGAGCAGCCGTAAATGCTCGGTCAAGTTAGAAATCCTCGAAATATGGCACTGCAACTCTCGTGGATCCGTCGTAAGCAAGGTCTTTTGAATAAACACATCAAAAAATGCACAACTCCACCAGACATCATCGCCCTCCAGGGAACTGGCTGCTCACCGAATTTCACTGGCTTTTCGGTTTATGAGGGTCATGGCCAGAGTAAGGTTGCTACTCTGGCTGCCAAAGCGGTCACTGCAATTAGACATGACATCAATGCAACAGACATTGACCACGTTCTCATTGAAATCATAATAAAAAAAAAGAACTGATGAAAGCATAATTCTCCTCTATATCTACAGCCCACCAAGCCCGCAGAAAACCAACTTCAGCTCCCTTCTGCGCAAGGCAGAACAAGCAGCAGGCAAAGAGGATCTTGTCGTCCTTGGAGACTTTATAACGTGGCACAAGAGCTGGGGATATGTCAAGAAAACTCAGAAAGATAGGGATTTGGCCAGAGAAGCTGATAGCAGAAGGCTAAGCGTGATTACAGACCACACTCAAACAACGTGAGTGGGGAATAGTATCAGCCGAGATACGTGCCCGGATTTGGCCTTCGTTAAAGGAGTTAGGGAGGCCCGATAGGAAAATAGCGGGGAAACGCTTGGCAGTGACCACTGCATTTTGCGTATCCAGATAGAAATCCTCCTGGTTAAGAAACAACATGGCCTGGCTCGACTAACAGACTGGGAAGCTTTAAGAAAAACTAGGACAAAATTCGAGGACAAAGAAGTTGCGGACGTTGAGAGTTGGGTCTCGGGAATCAAAGTAGACTGGAAACAATCAACCCGAGAAGTTACTCTATCTACTAACACGCCCGAGGTGGACAAGCATCTTCTACACCTCTGGGACGCCCACCGGGGCATATTAAGAAGATGGAAGCAGCAGAAACACAACCGCAAACTGACATTTAGGATCGCCGCAGTCACCAAGGAAGCCGAAGAGTACGCGACGGAGCTGTAATGGCGCAACTGGGACCAAAAATGCATTGAGCTACAAGATATACTAGGTTGGAAAAGGAAATGGACCTTGATGAGGGCCCTCACAGACCCAACCACGATCAATACTGAAACTTGTAAGACGACCCAAAAGATTGCACACTGATTCAAAGGCACAGACCAGGAACTGCTAGAACACATCAAGCAGCGCCATGTTGGCGATACAACGAATACTGACTGCAGCGTAGCATACACAAGTGAAGCTAATTCCGCTCCAGAGGAACTCATTCCCACAGAAGAAGTTCGACATGCTATGCTGTCGGCAACAAAGAACACAACACCAGGAAAGTATGGCTTCAGCAACGCTATGATAGGGAACCTGGATGACAAATATATAACAATGTTTACATATTTCATCAACAAACATTGGGAACAGGGTACCGTCACAAACTACTAAAAGCATGCAAAAATATCAATGATTCCAAAGTCTGGAAAGGCTCCAAGCTTGGAAAATTTAGGACCCTTTTCGTTGACCTCATGTTTGGGAATAGTATACGAGAAAATCATACTTCCGAGGCAGGAGACCCCCTGGAAGATAACGAACGCATGCCACACAGAATGTTTGGCTTCCGAAAATGCCTGTCAAAACAGGACGTCATCCTACAAATCGAGGAGGAGGTCTTACCGATGTCGCGAAATACGGCGATAAAGTATTACTTGCACTGGCTCTTAAGGCTGCTTCCGACAATGTCAGTCACAAGTCTGTGCCAGAAGGCTTAGCAAATTAGGTTGTGGAAACAGAAAACTCAACTTCATCAAAGCTATTCTAAGTAACAGAACCGCCACAATTGGTATAGGAGGCATCCGCACTGATGCGTTTAATACGCCCACAAAAAGAAGGGCCCAAGGTTCTGTGATATCGCCGATGCTGTTCAACATCGTTATGATCGGCTTAGCTCGGAACCTAAAAAAATGAAGGACACAGACATGCCATCTACGCAGACGATATTAAAATCTGGTGACAAGAGGATCTCTAGGGCAGAAACAAGACCTTTTACAACGCGCAGCAGATACAGTTAAAGATCACGTGCGACGATACGGTCTTGTCTGCTCTCCGGAGAAATCAGTAGTCCTGGGAGTCTACGGACAAGAACATCTGCAAAACTCCATAGGCATCTACATAGGTTATATATATAGAGAGGTCTATATATAGGGGGAACAAGATTCGAGAAGTGTCCCGATTTAAGATTCGTGGCATGTGGATACAAAGCAACTGTCGTATAGGCCACATCATCAGACAGCTGTCAAACATTACAGCGCAGATCACGAGTGGATGATCACCAGAATCTCTAACAGAAGATGGGGTATGAAGAAGGAGGACACTTGTAGACT
This sequence comes from Rhipicephalus microplus, assembly GCF_013339725.1. Lineage (NCBI taxonomy): Eukaryota > Metazoa > Arthropoda > Arachnida > Ixodida > Ixodidae > Rhipicephalus > Rhipicephalus microplus. Next base: position 138,505,687 of record NC_051165.1, read on the forward strand.
TGTACAGGCCCTCGTGGTCTGTAGGATTGTATAAAGTGTCCCCTACCAAACACCACTCCCACAGGAAAAAGAAGAATTAGAGGCAATCCTTAGAAAAGCCCACAAGTGCGCCCTTGATCTACCTGTCAGCACCTCTACAGAGAAATTCCCTAAACTCGTAGTAGACGACACAGTGCAAGAACACATTGAGGCGCATAATATTGCGCAGAAAATGAGACTACTGGTGGCTGCTACGGCCAGGTACATGTTGCAGACATTGGGCCTGAGGGATGCTTGCGGAAAATCAATAACATGGCGAGCATACCAAAGGAAATTTGCCAGATCATTGAAGTCGGCCCAATACCTCGAAACATGAATCCAGAAATCCATGAGGCTCGAAGAAAAGCCAGATCGAAAGCACAAGAAAAAAAATTTCCAGGCGAGAACCGACGTGGATCTACATGGATCGAATATGTCATACGACATTCAGCTATCACAACCATCCAACGACGAAATAAAGGGTGCATTGGACGCAATGAGAAAGATTCGGCCCCTGGGCCTGACAGACTCCCTGCCGAGTTTAGGTACAGTTCTGGCCTATCATTGGTCCATTTATGTCATGGGTCATTCGCAAGTGTTTCCGAGATATTACCCTTCCAACCTCTTTCCACAGAGGCCGTATAACACTAATCCCCAAGAAAGACCAAATGTCAACGCGACCTAAATATTAGCGCCATATTACCCTAATTATTGTAGATTACAAGCTCGTGGCCAACATTCTGGTGCACTGAATTAGATGGTCTCTTGCATCATTATTCGCTCACCACCAAGTATGTTTCATTCCGGGCCGAGAAATACACACCCATACGTGGTTAACGCGAGACATCATTCAGTACACCACTAGCCGATGTTGTTTTCCTTAGATCAGGAGAAGGCTTTTAATTTCATAAAACATGGCTACTTACTAAATGTTTTACATGCATTCGGTTTTCCGGATAAGTTGATTGACCTAATTGATGCAATGTACACTAATTTAGAAAGTATACTTTACGCAGATTCCCGTGAGAGTAACCCCTTTGAAGTAACGCGTGGGGTTCGTCAAGGGTGTGTCTTTCCCCATTCTATTTATCCTGGCATTAGAGTCCTAAGGGCCGCTCAACTTGACCCGCAGATTCCAGGCTTGCTCCTACCTGGTAACAGCACTGCAGGTAGGGGTATGCAGGTGATATTGCTCTACATGTTCATAATGGACGCTCGCTACATCATGCTCTTGATACTTTCCATCATTTTGGCATTATCTATGGTGCAACGTTAAACTTCACTAGAAGCCAGTATATCTTTATTGGCAACCCCAACGGTCGTATAAGCATCACGTCGCCTTTGCAGTGGTCTCGTAGCATTACAATACTAGGCGTTACTTTCACTGCATTTGGTGTACAGGACAGCATCTGGTCATCCGTACGAACTCTTCAAAGTGATGTAAAAGAAGCCAGTCACTTCGACTTCCCCCTCTTGGAACGCCGATACTTAGCTGAAATGGTTTGCCTCGGAAAATTTTGGTACCTTTGTCATTCTGTAAAACCACCGCTCCACGTCTTCAAGAAAGTCGAAAGCTGCATGAGTTAATTTTTTTTTGGTCTGGTGGTACGGAATTATTATCTCGTCTGGCGTTTGCTCAACCGCGAGATCGAGGTGGTTTTGCATTCACCGACGTTTCCGTCATGGCTTCTACCTTGTGCCTCCGCACTTCACTGCAGATACTGAGAAACGATGGTGTGCCCGCTCAGACACTGGCTTGCTACCATCTGGGGCCATCACTACGCGTCTTCCTGCCGGCTAGCCAAATAACCAAGATCAACTGAACTGCCATCTTTGTATTGAGCCCTTCTGGCATTTCAACGACGGTTGGAGGCTACGTACCCAGAGATAGAAGCTGCCGAATCTAAAGTGGTGGACACAATGGCCTCCCTGCTATGGCAGTTGGTGCCCCTAAATCGTTAATCTATAGTGAACCACCCTTGAAATCCAATAACTGCAGCAGTATTGCGAGGACATCTCAGAGACTTTATCTGGTGGTTGGGATGGGGCTCGCTTCTCACTAGAAATCAGTTGCAGTGATGACAGGTGGTTCGCACTTCCAATTATGTCATGGTCGAGACCAATCGAAATGTGACAATTGAATGTTTGGTCTCTCACCTTTTTTGGCGTGTGGTTCATGCTAGTTTTCGGGGGCAGGGTGTGCGAACATTCGTGTCCAACGGCCGATTCCCTCGCGGGCGCTGCATGGCTCTTTTAATAGTTGCGGGGCTGTTCAGCCTTTGGCAATACCGAAAAGGAATGATTGGCTGCGAATTGGCGCCAGCGTGTTTTGTGGCCGATACAGGGTCGAATGAGACGTGAAATTCTCGCGTTCCTCTCTGAGGAGATTTTCGGGGAGCACGAGCTTCTGCGGCATTGGCCATGCTCTCTCGTCAATGTTCAACACGAAATAAAAAAGCTTATTTTTCAACTGACATGGTGTTAAGCAGCGCCCGTTAAGTAGTTATTCATGATTTCGTTTGTAACCAATTGTGTTTCATTGCATCTATTGTATCGTTATGTCATTCATTGTATCATGATATTGCATGAGTTCTTGTGTACACGTATGCCAACATTGTCATGTATATTAGATCAAAGATATCTTTCTTGCAACGTATTGATGTTTGTTGTTGTACATAGATGTGCTGAAGTGTGTGTGCCCTATAACTGGAATGCTATGATACCTTTTTTTGTACATAGTGTAAATAAACTTTTTCTAAACACAAAACTACCCCCGTATTCAAAAAAATTGCCCGCAGCTTCCCTCGGGGGAACACTGAGGAGGATGCGGGCCATATAATTGGTTAACGGGGTGTTAAAGTGCGACTTACTTGGGTCGATGGCTAAATTGGTTAACGTGGTAGTGAAATGGGGTGTTAAATTGCGACTTACTTGGGTCGATGGCTAAATTGGTTAACGTGGTTGTAGGAGGGGGTGTTAAATGAGTGAACACGTACACACGTATGCGAAAGGGCGGCGCTGGTCGAAGGGACGTCGATCATTGTGTTTGTGGATTCGTTGGAATTCATTTCACCGCGACCTTAGACGTCGACGCGCCGTACAAACCAACCGACGAGCGGCAACTGAGCGAGCGAGCGCCGACCTTGAGTATATATACAGCACGACGGCGCATGCACTGTCAGCTGTTGAATGTTCTCGAAGCGCGACGCCACATGCGCGTCCATTGGAGAATCAGGAGAATTGTAGATGTCGAACGCGGTGTGTAGAGGAGGAAGGGTGCACAGATGGTGGAGGAGTGAAGCGCGCGCGGTGTGTAGAGGAGGAAGGGATGCACAGATGGTGGAAGAGGGTGCGACGGCGCGACGGCGCATGCGCGCGCGTCAGCTGTCGAATGTTCGAGAAGCGGTGCGGACGGCGCGGACGGCGCACTACAAGGCGCGAGTATAAGATGCTCCGCATCTAAAACGTTCCTTGACTTGAACTTGTCTTGCCGCCATGGTGTTTGTATTTTGCACTTTGCTTGCCATCGACTTCAATGCATCACAAACGCGTTTTGAACGCGCCGCTTTTAGGCGGTGCCAAGGCAGTAGAAACGCACAGACGCATTTCAAACATGCTGCATTAAAGGCGGTTTCAAGTCAATTTCAAGTCAAGAAGCGTTTCTGAATACGGAAATTCTCTGTAATTGCCAAAGCCTCATCAAGTGTGAGGCCCACGAGATGCCTTTATGCACTTCAGTAGTATAGTACCTCTTGCTCTAATTTATTAACTTTTCTGAACACCAAGTATCATAAATCGTATACAATTTTACCGGCAAAGCTCCTTAAGCCAGGGGTCATGTGTTCCCTATGTAGTAGTAGTAGTAGTGTTAGTTGTAGTTGTAGTAGTAGTAGTAGTAGTAGTGTTAGTAGTAGTAGTAGTAGTAGTAGTAGTAGTAGTAAGTAGCCACCTCTCAGTTAGTCCTTCGGATGTCCACTGGATGGCGGTAGTTGTATGTGATGAAAAAAGATGCGAGATGATTGTACATGGAGTCTTCACTAGATGTACGGACGGACGAGAAGACGTGCAGAGAGAGGGACGGACGGACGAGTGTTCGGGAAATAAAAATCCTTCGAAGTTTCGCCCCACTCATTCACTTCGTGGATACGCTGTGATTTTTTTAAGAAAAGGACAACAAAAAAGAAAAAGTACGGACCCATTAGGTAGGCAAGAGCCAGATACTTGTCCCGAATATCACTTCTTTCTTTTGTAATGAGACGTCTTTCCTTGAGAGTCTCATTGACTGGAGAGTCTCAACTGTCGCCGCAGGACAAAAATGCGTAAGCCATCTGCTGTGTAGCGCCCTGTTTAAACTATTAAGGTGTTAAGCACAATAATCTGTGCTTAACTGCCAGAATTGAAAGAGAGCACAAATCAAGAGTGCATATTTTTAATGATTGGTGCCCCAGCAACACAGTTTTAGATGCGAAGCAGCTCTTCAATTTACAGGGGGGCGCTGCGAGCGCTCGATGTTGACGGACGCACTCCACATCGCCTCCGTAGATTTTCTGCTATTTCTGCGGACATCGACCATGGTACCCCTGAAACTTGGGTTTATCGTCACCGCCAAGTTCTCCGCTTCGCCTAGACAACACCTTCGTCCAGGTGGGTCTAGTTTTGACAACTTGAGGGACGTCCTTCACTCCCGGCTATAACGCCGCCTCGCTAAGGGCTCTCAGCCCGGCGATGGCGGCCGCTAATGTGGTTACGGGCTATGATCCTACCTCAAGCCAAGTACTGTCCATGGAGATTTCATCCTCCCTAAACACTATGCCATCACAAGACGAATACCTCGACGACATGGTGAGACTGTGGCAACGCAAGCAAGCGAAATCGAAATCGAAGTCTGCGTCTTAACAACAACGAGACGCCACAGCTGGCCGCCATTCCCCAGCCTTGCAAGGAACGCCGGCACGCCATCCCTCTGGTGGTGTGCCTACCTCTGCTCCGTCCTCGCAGCCAGTGAAGCAACGCAAGTGGCGTCCGCGTCAGACTCCTCGCCTCTCTCGCGACGACTACATCGTAGTAGTGAAACCTCGCGTTCCCTGCGAGCTAAGCACATTCGTCCCGGCCAATTGCGCGGGCGACGCCATTCGCAGCTACCTCGGCGACCGGACTACCACGCAAATTCAAGTACGGCCGATCTGGGAGCGAAACGTCTTAGTGTGTAGCACCACCATTTTGCCTATGGCACAGCGACTCCTCGGGGACTTCCAGCTGCAAGTGGGGGATCAGCAGCTGCCCGTTCGAGGCCACGCCAAGGCATCAGGAGATACATGCAAGGGCGTCATCACCATAAACCCTGCTGAAAGCCCGGAGAAGATAAAGTCTGAACTGCATTGGCCTCGAGGTACTATCCTCGCGGTCCGCAAACTCTGAGATTCCGCGGCGGCGGTGGTGACTTTCGAGGGCACGAAGTTACCCCGCTTCCTCTTCTACCACTGCGTGGCGACGTATATCCGCGCCTACAAGAAAACGGTCCCGGTTTGCACCAAGTGCGGTACCATCGGCCATCGACCACCTCAGTGTCCTCACCCCGCTCCAACGCAGTGTGCCAAACGTGGAACCCCCGCACCTGCAGGTCTCAATGCTCACGACTGCCACCCCAAGTGCCTCCTCTGCCACGGCGCCCATGAGACTGGGACCAGTGGCTGCACGGTAAAATATCGGAAACACAAGCAGCCCTCAACATCTCCTCGAGGGACCACCTCGTATTCGTCACAGCCAGACAGCGGCACCAACCTGAATCAGTCGGCTCCACCACTCCACGCCGACACTCAGGCATTCCCACCGCTCGAAGCACCAGCGGCGGTACCTCAGGTGAGCAGTTGGACCGGGAATGCTGCGTCTAAGCCTCTCTTACCCCCTTCTGTCGATCCTCCTTCTCCCGAACTTGCGGCCCTTCGCCAGCAAGTTGCGGCACTTCAAAAGCAAAATTCTGTTTTAACTAAACAACTCGAGCTTTTAAATAAGCGACTTCAACCCCAACAACAGTGTACTGCAAGGCCATCCGGCATTGCCTCCTCTGTCCAGGCGGCTACGCCAGCTACGTCCACGCTTAGTCCTCGCGCTAAGTCCACTCCCATTAAACCGCCGGTTCAAGCAGCCATGTGTACTCCAGCACTCGGAACCGGTGCCACATCTACTCCAGAAGCTCTTGAGGCTCCTGGGGCACCTCAGGTTCTCTTGCCCGCTAACCAAACTCTCCCTAGGGAGGAGCGCGCCCCGCGCATAGAGGAACGCCTTACGCGCGTCAAAGCTTCGATTAATCACCTCCTCACCAGCTTCTCTGTCCAACGCATAGTAGTAGAGGTTACCCAGGCTATTCAAGCCTGGGCAATCACCCAGTTTCAACCCAAGGCATCGCGTTCCCGCTCCTGCTCGGTGAGCAGTGAGGGTTCAGCTCCACGGCGTCGGCGTAAGGTGGCTACCACCACCCTGCCGTCGGACAATCCGGCCTCCGTGCCCCTCCCTGCCTTTGAGGATTCCGAGCGGGACATGGAGGACCAAATATAAAACCTAAGACAGTCACGATGGCTACCAATCGTACGTCCCGTTCAAACATTGCGTCTAAATTCGAGATCATACAGTGGAACCCCGGAGGCTTCGGGAACAGGCGAAAGCGTTCACATCTTTCCTTTTTCCTCAGTTCACTTGGCTCTCAGCCGGCCGTCTTGGCGCTCCAAGAATCTGGCCCTGCTCCATCCCTTTCTGGATACTGCTCCTATGTAGGCGGCACCACCACATGCCTCCTCGTGCATAAAGCTTACACGGCGATACAGATTGACCTCGATCTGGATCTTCCTTACGACTACTGCATGATATCAGTGCTGTCTCAGCAGAGAGGCAACCATCAATACATATCTTAAACGTGTACTGTCCCCCTCGCCTTGTCCCCCTCGCCTTGCGAGGGCTTCGTTTGCACATCTCTTCCATCGGGCGCTGCGTATAGCGGCCCGACAACCACTGGTGATTGTCGGGGACTTCAATGCCCCTAGCCCTCACTGGGGTTACCACTACAAGAAGGCGCGGGGCAGAGAGCTCAAGGAGCTCATTTCCTCGCTGAGCCTCACGCTTCTTACCGATCCGGCACAACCCACACGTTCCGGCAACTCGGTCACGCGAGACACATGCCCCGACCTCTCCCTCACCCGTCACATCCGCGATGCTACATGGGAAAATTTAGGCGAAACCCTAGACAGCGATCACTTTTTACTCCGCATTTCGTTCACACCGCGGCAGAAAATGCGCCAACACTGGGGCCAAGCCCGTCTCACCGATTTGACTCAGATCAGAATGCAACCATTCCCCGCCATCCTCTCCTCGACCGAATATGCAGCGTGGGCATCATACGCCTTCCATATGAAACAAGCGAACACTCGCACCCTTGCAACCTCTAATTTGACTCCTGCAATCGATCCACACCTCCTACATCTTTGGCACGCTCGCCGCGGGCTCGTAAGTTGCTGGAAACGCAACAAACTTAATCGGAAACTTTGCGCTCGCATTGAGGCGCTCACTGTGGAGGCGGCCGCATACTCTGCACAACTTTCCGATGCTAACTGGGCCGACACATGTTCGAAGGCTGCACACCAGATGAGCTCTAAGAGTGCGTGGCGACTCTTTCGAAGCCTTCTCGATCCCTCCACCACCAGGCGAGAAACGCAACGCCAGCTCCACCGTGCTCTGCATGCCTTTCAGGGTACTACAGATCAACTCGCGCGAGAACTTTGTGACCGCTACATCTGCCGCACAATTGATCCCGCAGGCCCAGCATATACGTATTCCGGCGCCCCTAACAACGACCTCGACGCCCCATACACGCTTTTCGATTTACGATTTGCACTCACGAAAATGCGACGAGGCACGGCCCCTGGACGCGACGGAATCACAGTATCGCTCCTGGCAAATCTTCCCGACCAAGCACACCTCTCGCTACTCCACCTTATAAATTCGATATGAAATGGCTCTCCGCTTCCAACGGAATGAACCACATCGGTCGTGACATTCATACCCAAATCGGCAAAGTCCGTTAGTATCGAGGCACTGAGGCCAATCTCACTTACGTCATGCGCAGGCAAACTCATGGAAACCATGGTTCGCGTACGCCTTTCCGCCTACTTGGAGGCCAGGAGGACCTTTGCCGACACGATGTTTGGCTTTCGTCCGCATCTGTCGGCGCAGGACGTCCTGCTCCAGCTTCAACACAATATCATAGAGCCGACTACTATGCGCCATAACGATAAAGTCGTGCTCGCTCTCGATCTCCGTGGGGCGTTCGACAACGTCAAACACAGCACTATACTCACTAACCTGTCTACCACAAACTGCGGGCAGAAGACTTTCAACTACATTCGCGCCTTTCTATCACATCGCACCGCCTTCATTCGCCTTAATTCTACCGAACACGGCCCGTACTTATTAGGCACGCGGGGTACACCTCAAGGGGCAATCCTGTCTCCTCTGCTTTTTAACCTTGCGATGATGAACCTCCCCTCTCTTCTAAGCGAGGTCGAGGGAATACAACACGCACTATATGCGGACGATATCACAATCTGGACCAACACCGGCTTCTTAGCGCAAATCGAAGAACGCCTGCAAAAGGCTGCCCTTCTGGTGGACACCTACGCTGGTTCATGCAGCCTGGAGTGCTCTCCAGCTAAATCGGCTCTTCTTTCAGTCTCTCCGCTACCGCCACCTCAAATTTTTGTTCCGTCCGGGCCCGTCACATCAGCGCAAAATATTCGGGTTCTTGGCCTTCACCTCACATCGTCCTTGGATCCAAAAGGCACAATAGCAGGCCTCAGACGCACCAGCGAGCAGGTGAGCCGCATGATACGGCGAGTGTCTACCAAGCACGGCGGCCTCCGCGGGTCTCAGTCCCTCCGATTGGCCCACGCGTTTGTGACCAGTCGCGTCCTCTACGCCTTGCCTTACCTTCGCCTGCGTCGTCGACACAAGCACCAGCTGGACGTCCTTCGTCGTTCAGTATACAAACGCGCTCTGGACCTACCTATTGCAACTTCCAACAGCCGATTCGCGGCTCTGGGGGTACACAACACCTTTGCAGAGATGCGCGAAGCTCATCGCGTTAATCAAATCAATCGACTGTCGCAGACGCCTTCAGGGCGCCGTCTTATACACAGACTTGGCCCTAACCCGATATCTGACCAAGACCCTCTGCAGCCGGTACCAGAGCTCTGGCGTTAAAAGCTATGGGTGGAACCTCTACCCCGTAATATGAACCCCGAACTTCATCCTGGCCGTAGACTAGCACGCGCCGCGGCCCTTCATACGTGACACTCCGATCGTCCTGGTGTTTTCTACTTAGACGTCTCGGGTCTCTCCCCCTCGGGTCACTTCACGGCTGCCGTGATTACACAGGGAAAACACGTCGATGGCCTCTCCTTTCGAGCAGACACAGTAACGCACGCTGAAGAGGTTGCCATAGCTTTGGCCGCCTCTCACCCTGCCTCACGCACCATCCTGACGGACTCGCGCTCGGCCTGTTCTTAGTACCTTCAGGGTTCCATTGCCCCGCTGGCAGCTAGCCTACTACAGGCAGCCTCTTGGCGCTTTAACCCTCATCCCATTCGTATAGTTTGGACCCCAGGCCACTCGGGCCTGCCCGGCAACGAGGCGGCAAATGCCGCTGCCCGCGCTTCTCCTGTCCGGGCCGTTGCCCCTCCATGTCCCGAGATGAAATCTGGCAATACCAACCTGACGCGCTTTCGATAAATTTTGGCTTATTACCGGGCTTCGCGCCGCCTCTACCCGGACCCCGCACCCGGTTTGGAGAAAGCGGACGAACGACTGCTACGCCGCCTGCAGACGAGCACCTTTATCAGTCCGGCGGTCGCCAGGCACTTTTTGCCGGAAATCAATGGCACCTGCTCGACCTGTCATGTCCTCGCCGACACATATCACGTCGTAGCATCGTGCCCAGTTAATCCCGTCCCTTTCTCATCCCCTTTTCCTATCCCAACTAGAGAGGCTTGGGAGGAGCACCTGCTCGGCTGCTCTACCTTGGCTGCGCAACGCCCCTTGGTGGAGTGCGCACGGGCAGCTTCCAGCTCCACTGGCGTCCCGGAATAGGGTCTGGCCACTCTAGCACGCCGATGGGCCACGTCGGCACTCTCTAATAGACTTTTTCTTAAATAAATGTTTTTTACCACCACCACCACCATCTTCGATTTACATGTGTAACGCAACGCGTTCCTCTCACTGCAGGCGTTGGAGCGTTGTGAAGAAGGTCCCACCACTGTTTCGCATTGACACAACACCACCTAGAGGAAATTCTTTCCAGGCCGGGGGGCTGCCTCTGTGACGTAGCCGGGATGGGGCCGATGAAAGCGGGGGAACGCTTGAACAGAAGTCCTTATATTATTCATTCAGACACCCTAAGGGCGCCGGAGGGCAATACGGAGAACATAAGTTGTGCGCTTGGCTGACTTTATTTGCTGTTACACGTGTATTATACTTATATAATAATATCTGGGGTTTAACGTCCCTAAACCAAGATATGATTATGAGAGACGCCGTAGTGGAGGGCTCCGTAAATTTTAACCCCTTTGGGGTTCTTTAACGTGCACCTAAATCCAAGTACTACACCTGTAATATACTGAATAAAATTAGGAAGGAAAAGACAAAACAGACCACACATATTTACATCCATGGCAGTTTTATTCATTTATTTGTTAGAGTTTGCAGCTTCCGCTTCTTAGACTTGTCCGGGTCTGAAACTTTGTTGTTCAATCGCCGGCAAAAATTCTTCAGCAAATTGTTCGTGCTGCACCACAATATATATTTGAGCACCACTTCACTTGCGTGTCCCTTTTCACAGACGTCGAAGTCTGAAGGCTCCTCGTCGCTGAGCAGTTGCAGTGTTAGTTCTGTGGCCACTTGACGTTAGTTTTGAACTTTTAAAAATTCTGCACATTTGGAAAGCGCTTCCACAACAACGTAATTATGAGCCACCGCATTCACAGCTGGCATTCCTGGGTAAACCAGCCCTCCCCTGTCAATTTGTTTGACAAGACTGTACATGCAATTTTCCGGAGAAACTGCGACAGTCTTGTCAATTGTGAAGAGCTCTTTGCATTTGTCACATTTTAACCTTTTCACAGCGATTTGCACCAAGTAACCAGCAACATAGGTAACCACTGGAATGACATCCTTCAGTTTTGATAGCGCCTCCTGGGTCACAAGAATGTTGAATTTTCCACTTGGCACTACTGCCTGCGTTTGGAGCTCTTCCCAATTTTGATTTTGGTCGTTGTCGATTGCAGACGCCGTCCTGATTTGTGGTAGTGTGGTTTGCAGTCGCAACTTGTTCTCGCACTCGTAAATCTGTCTTGCGGACAAATGATACCGCGAGCCAGCCAGTCGTCGGTAACAACCAAAACGTTCTTCCAGAAGGTCTGTTTGGAACTTCCCAAGAAGCACAAAGGACATCTTGAGCTCCTCAAAGCAATATGCGCAGATTTCAATGAACGCCCGAGTCGTCTGAATAAGAGCCCCAAGTGTCTCATCAGACAACTTACAGACATCCGCTCTCCTTTCCTTCCACTCCTCCAACCAGTCCAAAACATTGTTCAAGAAAGAAACCTTGGGGTCGAATGGAGAAGGGTAGACTGGCTTTTGCAAGTCATCCCTTAGTCTAAGTCCTTTGAAAGGAGTCTTTACGTTGACAACCTTCCACCATCTCACTATTACGTCAATGAAACTGGCGGTTTCTTCGTAGTGCTTCAGGTTGTGCTTGGCTCCAATGACTCGAAGTGCATTCGGTCCGTACTCGCTGAATACCTGCAAAGCAGGTTTAACATCCTGTTTCTCAATGTCTGTTGGGGAAACAGCTTTTCTGGACAAAGTGTAGTCGTACTGGAGTAACTTCTCACTCTATAAATTATATGCGTCTTTAACTGTCTTGAAGTACGCATGCTGCATGCGCCGCTGCCCCGTTGTGCTTGGTTCGAACTGAGGTAACCAGAAACACTGGTCATTTTGTTTTAACCAGTTGTTGCGCACGCACTGCAGTAAATGCACTGGGTCGATGACGAAGAACAATGGCCTGTAGGGATCTGATGGGTGCGGAAACACGAAATCATTTGCCAGTGATTTTTTTTAAACGGCTTGAGGGGCCTTGCTGACCGAATACTGAAACGGCACCATTGCGCTTCGATGCACGGCGTTGTTGTCGGTCACAACACACATTACTTTGTATCCAATTTTTTCTAAGCCGCAAATGACATCTCCTAAAATGTTGTGCAGAAATTCTCCATTAGCCTTTTGAACGGGAACAATGTGCGCTACCTCCTTAAACTTACAAATGAGGCCGTGTACCATAAATACAAATGCACTATTTGCTGCTTCTGCGTTGTTCAACGTGATACCAGCGATGTTGCCTCCCTTATAGTCAAAAAATAGCTTTAGATGAATTTCGTCCACCATCAAAGTCACGTAGCGTTGCTGCTCATTCAACTCGGATATATTCTTGGCCATGTAGCGGAGGAATGTATTGTCTTGATGCTCTAGTTGGGAGTTCATTCCAAAAGACGAACATATTGACCTAATGGTTCTTGGGTGTGGCAAGATGATGCTCCCGTGACTGCGCATGTACTTGTACGCGTGAGGCGATATAGTAAATAGTATGCAGAAGTACACCATAAATTCTACAGAGTAGTGCCGTCGTTCTTTTTTTGTTGACATTAACTTCACTTGCTCAGCGAGCAGTTGGGTGATCGGGGTGTTATCGCTTTCTTGTGCTGTGTATAGTTCGTGCAGAAGAAAAGCGACAGTCTCGAAAATGTCTGCGGTTGAGTTTTCAGAGCTTGACCTCTGGGCACTGTCGAACCCCTCGACTCCTACCAGCAATTCCAGCAGCCGTCGTTTGCTGTCGATCACGAACGGAACTACCATTTTGAACCCGAGCCGCTTCACTGATGCTTTTGCGACATTTACCGTAAGAGTTTTATTTTATTTTATTTTATTAGAATACCCTCAGGGCCCGTAGGGCATTACAGAGGGGGTGGGTAAAACATATTTAACACACAAGAAAAAAAGACAAAATAAAGAAACAAGTATCAGATGCGCAAATCAGGAAGGCAACATAAGTCAACTAAAAATGTATAAGAATTCAAGCACATACAAGACAAAGATAGATAATGGAAACTGCGTATAGTTACAAGCATTGCTGAGAAATTGCAGTCTTGAATAACAAAGGGTCTGTTATTGATACAACGGAAGAGGGAAGGTGGTTCCAATCGGCGGCTGTTTTCGGTAAGAAGGCTGCTGAAAAGAATTTGGTGCGGCAAAACGGAATGGCAACCTTATGCTGATGATCAATGCGCGATGAGTGGTATGACGGTTGTGAAATGAGATCTCGCTTCATTGATGAATTGTGAAAAAATATCTTATGAAAAAAATGCAGTCGCGCCAGTTTCCTCCGGACAGTTAAATTGGGTAGGTCAAGTTAGGTCGGTTTTCACGACAACAGAGTACTTAATCCAAGGAGCGTGATCATTACAAATGTGAGCCAAAATGACGTGGTCACTGCATTCGATGACATGCCAAAATGTCAGCTTCTTGCCTCGAACGAAGTTTGCGACATCTTTCGAATCGCAAAGCTTATCTGCTTCTTCCTCTTTTTTGGCAGTGAGAATTGACTCGGCGAGCACTTTCTCAAGGGAAGCGGCCTCTAAGCGCATTCGCTTGCTCTCTGGGTCCTCTCTTCTAGAGCTTTCTATAGACAGGTAGCTTGGGCAATCAGGAAATACCGTGGGTACTGCCTCAGCTCGAAGCCGCAAATGTGAGAGCGGTGCGGTCACTGTGTGGCCGGTGGCTTGGTCAATATAGCTTGTTTCCCGAACGATGCCTTCGGCTTTAAACTGACGTTCGCACACCTAAACAAAAGAAACATATCCTAGCATCAGTACGGCTACCTCGTAGCAGCAACAGTACATTCAGGGCTTTGGGTGACGCGTTTAGGCGTAACGTGCTACAAACTACAAGGCTCGCCATGCAACGGTCGGAGCAATCTCCATGAGAAAATTATAAATCATTCAAAATTTCTTACCCTGGCATTCGCTGACACGACCAGGCTTTCACGTGGAATGGCACGTATCCGCGCTTGTCTTGCTTCGTCGGCTTGAGGGAACGAAAAAACGTGCACCTTGGGGCCTGTCTTGTAATTGCCGTTGCACCGTGGCACACAACACTTTCCTGGCATTTCGGCGCTGATTCTAACTCTGCACGAGCCTGTTCGCCACACATAACACGCGATAAACACTTAGGTCAATCGCCGCTGACAACTACGCCCATAAACGAATACCCAAGCAGCAACGTGCATCCGCGCCACGAACGCTCACAGCGCGTCCAAACGTGCCCGCCGCGCCGAGGCGGCTGAGGCCCAGCCGCTCAGAGGACCAACGCCATCTAGCGGAGACGTGGGGCTGGGCCCCTTACTGATGACGTATATTCGCGGCCCCATGGGAGCCCCCCGGCCTTGAGTCAGTCTCGGTGGCGTTGATTGACACCACGCTTCCCTCGCATGCTTCCTTTGCAAGTGCGGGCTGACGTCACTCTCAACCTCACCCGCAGAACGGTCACCACAGCACCAATTTCGAGGCCGCGTGTCAGCAGGAACCTCTCAGCGTGCACTTAATCGATCGCAAGGCCGTAGTAGCCAAAGTGAAACTCGTGCCTGCTTTGATCCTGCACCTGTGTCTCGACCCTGAAAAAATGACTTTCCTAAAGCTTTATTGAAACTTACACGAAACCCAACCAGCCTTCTGTGTCTTAGCGTTTCGAACAAGCGTTTACTCGAGTAAATGCTACACCTAGTTTCGCTTCACACTCTTCTTTCCGCACCCGCGTTGACGCCAGTTTCAACTGGGCCAACGCCGTGCCCACCGCTGCTGCTTCGCATCCCATCGGGGTTAACTTCTCGAAAACGGTTCATTATTTCATAACTTCCTGAAGATGGTTCATGAAGCAAGTGATCTCTGACAAGATAGCCGCTGATAACTTGGCTTAAGAGCATGAATAACAGCTGCCAGAGATGTTCCTTAAAAACCTGTGGCTCATAGTTTATTTAGGCTTTGTGCATTTTACACAAAGTGGTGGCATCTTTACGTTGATGCCATGCTAAAACATTTGGCTCATACAGCTCTTCTTTATCCCTCCAAGCGGCCCATATTTTTGTAATGGTCAAACAGTATTATTTTTGGAGCTTTTCAATGATCAAATCACTAAGACGCCCCAAGCCAGACATAGATTTTTTGTTGGAACGTCTGATGACTCTCCTTTCGCAACAGACACGTTCAGAGTGAGCGACCAGGCGCATTGTGTTTTGAATGTGCCCATCGCGCTTTACCTTGTAAACTGCAACCCTTGCACACTTCTTTGATGATGGGAGGAGTCTTTCGCTATGTAAGGAAGGGAAGTGTCGCAAACCGCCACACAGGTTATGAAATGTGTCATTTTTAGGCAAAAAGGAGTATCCCTCAGACTAACTAATGACTAACTTTAGTTAGGAAAAGCCACAACTTGAAAGTTGTGGAGTGCTTTTTTCTCATGCGTACCCTGTTCTCCTAATTTAACTGGCCGCGTGGTCAACCCTCTATAATATCGCAATTTCTCACACAAGATAACCTGTGAGAGAGAAACATGTCAATGCATAGGCACTTTTGTTACTGATTCTCAGTCTTGTGTACGTCGTGAGATCATCAGTCAAAAAGCCTAGACAGCCACCATCAAGAAATGTTCTTAGAATGTACGTCTCAATATAACCGACAATCCCACAAGGGCAAGTATGAAGGTTGTCAGCAGTGTAAAGTTCACAGTTTTCAGGGACAGTAGACCACATATATTCGGATTTTATTGCCTCGCCGGCAGCAGACGTGTGACTCCTTGCCTCTTGTCGCGCGACAAACTGAGTTGCGCACCAACGAAGACTGCCTCCTTTAGCATGTCCCGCAGACCAGCCTCCACCGGACGTTGTTTTTTTTTTTGTAGAGCTTTATGGTACACTGATAGCACCACAGAAATTTGTGTAGCTTGTTATTTTTTCTTGCATGGTGAGAAATAGTGGGGCATCCTTGGTTTTGTGCCTTTTAGAGTTTCACGAAAAATTCTTGCCTACTTTTTACAATTTTTCCGATGAATGTAGAACTGTCAATGACAGCAAGTGCCATCTTTCCATTTTTCTCCCGAGAAAAATATAAAAGAAAAAATGCAAACTTACTCGAAAATTATTACTATTTGTTCTATTCCAAGGAACGTTTCAAAAGTTAAACTGAAAAAAAAAATCGGCAGATCCTAGGTACCTGGGAGTCGACGTTATGCGAAGCATGCGGAGGGAAGGTGACAGTGTTGAAACTTTTTTATTGAGTGACACCTCATAAAATGACACTAAATATATGTACAAATATTGCATGCACACGCATACGTTAAAATGTTGCAGATGTTTATATAACCAGTTGTTTGCTCTTGCGCAACGATGCCAACTGTTACGTGAATATTAGCTGCACCAAAAACCGTTATGAAGCTACGATGCTCGCGAGGATGCTGGCCCTGGACACTGCTACAAAAATCAACTAAAGCGCACGGCAACTAACCAGTATTGACGTTAACCCAACGTATCAGCTGTATCAAAGGTGTACATATATTCAGTCTATAAAATTGGATTGGCATCACTGCAACTGCTATTGACGTTTCACAAAGGTTAGCGTCTATTCTAAAAGTAGTTCCGAGACCTGGTGTACTGTACATTGTACCACAGAGCTATAGCATTGTACCACAGAGCTACAGCTCTGTGGTACAATGCATCATTGCCACGCAGAATGCTTGGGTTTCATTCCATGTGGGACCCTGACATTTATTTTTTGCATTCGTCGAGTTGACGCTACCGATGTCTGCTATTCCTTAAAAAGACTGTCTATTGTCCTTCGTTGATCTCCTGTTTTGCGTCGCAATAAAAAGCGTACCATGGGAAATGTCTAACCTTGCAGCGGTTTCTCTGAAAAGTGTTTAGAAATTTTTAAAACATTTTTTTGTCTTTTTTATGTATCCTTCTATCGGTGGTATGAATGCCCACAACACAGGTTGGTGCCACTGATAGTCGAAAACTGAAACCGCATGCGCTTTTCGCAGGCTTCGTGAAGTTTGGTTATTAAAAAAACAAACACCTTAGTGGTCGTTTTAGGCACGCGAAAGCTTTTTAGGGGCAAAGCTCCTGTTTAGAAAAAGTTTATTCTTTCATGGGACGCAACAAACCTAAGAGACAAGCGTCTGTATAACAGGTACAATAACAAACAAAAGACAAGGCACAACATACACTACACATTTAAACTAAAGTGTCCAAGTCCGTAGGATGTCCATAGTTCATTGTACTAATAACTGTACATACACTACATAAATGCACTAATCACAATATGGACAATGTACATGATGATATATGTACAGAATTTACAAGACTTGGTGAAGATGTTAGAAAATATGTACAACAGGTATCAATATTCATAAAAGTTACATAACTTACAGCGTTAGAATGAAGTGCATATATAGGAGAGCTCACACCCATATGGAACACACACAAACACATAAAAATAGTAAACACATAGTGATTACATGCACCAATCAGACATTGACAGGTGACCTGGCTACAGGAACCAGGCCAGGTGGAAGACTAATCGAACGCGTCTGTCAACTACGGACAGAAAGCGGCATGACCATTGTCGCAGAAATTCTTCCTCCCCAAGGAAGAACAATTCCTCCGATAGAAACAATAAGAGTTCAGAGTAGAGGTGTTCCAGAATCGGGAAAAGAGCACGACTACGATGACCTGCCGCAACAGCTTCACACCTATTACGCCATAAACAAAAAGCTCCCGCAGCTATTAGAAGGCGTGCAAAGCGACTACGCGAGCAGCGACCAGATGTTACAAAGCGATTAACACCTAGGCCACGAAAACTAGTGTTAACTGGCTTCCAAAACACCTTTGCAATGACACATTGCTGCAGCGTATGCTGGTTAGACTCCTGTAATGGGCAGTTAGGACAAGTGGAAGATGGGACCATGCCCCACCTCTCCAGTCTGTCCCGTGTTGGGAGTACTCTCCATCCAAGACGCCACATAAAGTCACGGAGGTGACCAGGCAAAAACGATGCCGTTATCGCGCTCCACGAGACATGTCTCGATTGAGCTAGACGGGCTGGAGGAACCAGAGGAAGCAGAAGAGCCGCCGTTGTATCTACAATGCGGCTTTCAAGAATGTCCACATCGGGACAAACCTGCTGCGCGTGTCGATAAAATGCTACTGCCGTTGAGTAAAATGCAGGTACGTAAAGTGTTTGCGGTGCAGAATTAAGCCGTGCATCTGGTAGTAAATAGCGTAACTTGGTGCCTAAGAAATAGCAGGCAAGATCACGCGCGGGGCACTGATCAACATGCAACATCCAAAGTAAGAATCGTAGGGCAAGTAGCCGGCAGCGAACAGAGACGGATGGGAATGCGAATCCACCGCAGTTTCTCGGTTGCCCAAGAACTGCTCGGCAAACCAGCTCTGTTCCACCCGACCAGAAAAAAGAGCCAATGAGAGATTGCAACGACCTGGTGATTTGTAATGGGGGCTGTAAAACATGAGATATATACCATGCACAGCCGCAAAACACCGTCTGTGCTAAATACCTTCTTTCGAGCATCGGCAAATCGTACTCTTGTGCTTCCCGGACGTGTCGTTTTACATCTTCGACTACTGAATTCCACAAGGAGGCTGATATGCCGTAGCAAGTATAATCAAGCCGCAGAATGCGAATAGAGTCACTTTTCTGAAGACCGAAAAAGGAACTTAGACTTGCGTCTGGTGAACCAATGAATAAATATCAACATTTGGAAAATTTAACGCAGCACCTGAAATTTTGCCATACGTAGTAAAAAGTCGTAGGCTACGGGATAAACTGTCCTCATTCTTCAAATACAACGTGATGTCATCAGCAAATGCTGTTACTGTCACGGTACCACTACCTGGAAGAGGAAGGCCTGTAACGTAAGGATCAGCGATTAGCGATTGAAGGAATGGTTCGAGGCTGAATACAAAAAGTGCAGGGGATAAAGGACACCCCTGGCGAACACCACGGACAACCGGAAATCGCGCACTCTCTAAACCATCAAGAAATAACGTGCTGCGTATATTTCGGTATGCGTTTCTGAGAAGCTCGATTGCTGCCATTACGCTAAATATAAAGCTATGTTCGAGGCGATCGAATGCCTTTTCCTGGTCAAGTGAAACCAAGAGTCCCCGAGCTGATCTTGTTAACGTGTACGCAACTATATCGCGCGTAACAAAGGAGAAACTGTGGATTTCTCTTCCAGGAATAGAGCACGCTTGATGATGACCGATTAAGGAGGGCATCAGGCTTATCAAACGCCGAGTGATAACTGCCGCGAAAGTTTTGTAATCAAGTTGAGGAGCGTTATTGGTCGCCACTCCTCTGGGCGAACGGACGATGGGTCATGTTTAGGTACTAAAACAATTCGACCATCGCGAAAGCTATCAGGAAATTCAAAGTTCTCGAAACAGCGGCAAATAACAGAGGTGAAAAGAGCACCAATGTCGTCCCAAAACGTTAAATAAAACTCAACAGGCAACCCATCTGGCTCGGGGGCCGAGCCACGCTTCATGGATGACAGTGCCTCTTTCACTTCGTCAGCTGACGGACTTGTGCACAGTTGTTCAGCTACTTCAGATGAAATTTGAGGGAGCCTACTTAACATTGTGGCTGTCTCGGTGGTACCGCGATGTGATGACATTGTCGTACGAGCCATGTTGGCAAAGTGAGCTAGGAAAACTGATTGATCACGTGTCGGCGGTAAGGCATTGTGTAAGAATCTGGCAGCCGGAGTTCCTAGTCGACTCGACGGGTTGAGAAGCGAGCTTTTGGCAAAACGTAGAACCTCAGGATGAGCACAAGGATTACGTCTGCAACGCCAAGCAGCCGCCGTCAATGACGAAGCTACAATGAGGCGTTGAAAACGACCCCTTAACTATCGCTGCCATGCACGCAACAAGGGAGTTAGTCGATCAACTCGAAGAGCAATACGCAGCTTTGTGGCAATGTCCGCTAGTTTTTCGGACGTACGGCGTCTAAGGGCCCGCCCCGCTACTGAGCAGTGGAAACGCCACTGCTCTTGAGCGCGTCCCACACCTCCGGACCGCATCCCAAAAGAGAGGCGCGCAAGATTCTAGATAAACTGGAGCGTGTACGCGCGTCGCGCAGAATTCGGATGTCAAGACGCCAAGGTTTCACTGATGATGAAAATGGAAAGTGAGCCTCGAGCGTCACTGGTCGGTGGTCTGATATATAAACAGGCGATGATGGTAATGTTACTACATCAGAGTGCGATACGTAAGACGCTAGCGCGCTCGGCACATAGAAACGATCCAAACGACTAGACGACGTGCTACGCCGCCAAGTCCAGGCATACTGTGGTCCATGCACTAGTCTGTACGTATCTTTCAAAGAGAAATGTTGTTGCACTAGGCGACGCCGCTCTCGCGCGTTCCAATCAGAGCGACCCCATCCTAGACCTTGCACGTCAGCTCGCGTGTCTAATACACAATTAAAGTCTCCAGTGAGTATGACATGACGACCGTCTAGAAAATACACGTCCAGGTCACGGAAAAAATTCTTAGACATCGCTGCTTGAGCTGGCCCATAAATACACAAAACACGCAGCTTGAAGGATGATAGGACACAGTCAAAAGCCAATACCCGTCCAATCCCGTCATAGAAAACTTGATGATTGCGCAGAAGAGCGCGGTTAAAAATATTAATTCCAACTCCAGAGGAGCGAGATGTCGCGAAGGAAAAATAACAGTCTAAATTAAATGCGCGTTTGAATGCACGAACGTGGCCAATGATGAAAAAATTTGTTTCTTGTAAACACAGATTATCACAATGTTCTGCGCGGGCTATGCTGATAACCTCGGCTTGCTTTACTGGGTTACGGAACCCTTGAACATTTAAAGAAAGAATTTTCAGGGTGTCAGCCATATTGAAAAAAGGAGGGTGACTGACCTGGTCGTGTTTTTCGATTCGGTATACCCCGGGGATCTGTCCGGGGGAACTGGAGTACGTACACTACACAGCACAATTCGACCCTCTAGAAGAGGGTCGAGGTTTCTTCGGTTTCTTCATGGAACTCGGAGCGGCAATCTTGGGTGCCGTCCGAGTTGGTGCCAGACTTGTGAGCACGCTTGACCTCTCGCGGGGCTTGCATTTCCACGTCACATCCGTCTGGGCTAGAAGAGAGTCCGATGCTACTGTCGACTTCGAGGCTGAAGCTGCTGTCGGACGAATCAGATGGTGGTAGGGCTGCAGCGTCAACGTTGTCGCCGCCTCCAACGACCTTGATCACAGATTGCTTGTCGAGACGCGTCAGTAAAGAACTGCCATGGCGTCTTGCTGCTTGTTCAAGGAAGTCACGAGCCTGGCTTTCAGAATGATCCAATGGGCTTTGCTCATTCGGTTTCAATTCTGCTCCTGGCGAGACACCAGCGCCCGTAGATCTCGCAACGTCGGCGTCTTCTGGGCACTCAGCTGCTAGGTTTAACGATGAGTCTGGTGCCTCGGTGTCTACCGGCGTTTCTTTCTCGGCTTGAGCCAGCGTCGAACATGGCATGACATGTTTGCCTGGTACAGACGCGAGGTCAATCGCGGTGGCTGTTTCTATCGCTGAGATTGGCAGACGTGGCACGCTCGGGTTGGCCAAGCTGCACACTTCTTCATCGTTTAATGGAGCTCTCAGAATCGGATGCTGGCGTTCTTCTAGTACAGCTCCTGCTTCTCGTTCATCTGTTGCCGTTGGAAACACGGACGCTAGGGCAGGAAAGGTCCCCGCAGTAGCATCAGAATATGAACGACGCACAGGGCAGACGGTGGTAGGGTGGTTATCTCCACAACGTCGGCAGGGGCGGTCGCAACCTTCGCTTTCGTGTCCGTGCACATCACAGCGACCACAGAATGGTGCTGTGCACTGTGCTCGATAATGACCACTAGAGCCACACCAACGACAAACACGTTGCAGACCGTGGTAGTCGAAGGTGACTCGATGACCAGAAACACGAAAATAGTTGGGGACGCGATTTGTGGGACTCATTTCCATCCGGACATAGCGTGTGCCTGTGAGAACTCCGCGTCTTGCGCTCATGACGCCAGCGGTCACAGTCAATACCTTGCCGTATGGGGACAAAGCCTGGACGAGTACCTCGTTGGAGACGAAGGCTGGTAAAAACAGGCAGGCGACGTTAGTTACCTGTGGGCCGACGGGAAGGACAGGGATACGCTCGCCACCGATGGTCAGGTAGCCAGCGTCGAAGATGAGAGTCATGAAAGCCATGCTCTTGACAGTTACTTGGAAGTTCATGCCTCCCATGTGCTGAACGCAGTGTACCTCTGAGAGGCCAACAGTTGAGGCCGTCGCATCGACGACGGTCTCCGGACTAGTCCCCGCAGGGACGACAACGTCGAAGGCCTGCGCCTTCGAAGGCGTCCACGACGTCGATGGCGCCATGGCTAGATGAGGAGGACGTCCCTGACGTGGAACACGCAGGGACGTCAACAGGATCACTTCCTCTTTATGGCGTGGCTTGTGCATCCCTCGTAGTACGTAACTACCATTGGCACATACCCGAAATAGGTATAACATTTGACCTCCAAGGTGGTGCCGTTTATAACAAAAAAAATAGTGCTCAATGTACACGCCAATGGCTGCTACTGGGGGATGAGAGACAGGAGCATTCGGCTTTTAGTAAACGCGCACGCTGCGATCCCCATTAGCAGCCATTGGCATGTACATTGAGCACTATCGTACAAGAAAGGCTTGCTACATTATACTCGCTGGGTGTAACCTCCTTATATTTAGTAAGGTTTAGCGAGCGTTGAGCCGCAGGGCCATGAATACAATGAACTAGTATATACCTTAATGAATTCGAGGTGGTTAAAGGGGGGAAGCAGATACGAAGCGCAAGCCGTAAGAAATTAAAAGCTGAATCCTCCTGTCTCTCATTTCACATTAGCAGCCACTGGCATGTACATTGAGCACTATCTGACAGGAAAAGGATGCTACGTTATACTCGCTGGGCGTAACTTCCTTGGTTTTAGAAAGGTTTAGCGAACATTGGGCCGCAGTGCCATGAATACAGGGAAATAGTATATACCATGAACTCAAGGTGGTTGAAGGTGGGAAGTAGACCCGAAGCGCAAGCCGTAAGAAAGTGTGCGTGTGCCACCTCTCGTTTAGTCCTTGGAATGTTCACTGAATGTCGGTGCTTCTATATGGGGAATATATGATAAAAAGATGCGAGGTGGTGGGACTTGGAGTTTTGAATAGATGGACGAACGGACACACAGACAGATGCATGGATGGACGCATAAACGGACGCAGGGGCGGATGCATGAACGAACGCAGGGACGGGGCGCACGAACAGACGCATGGACGGTCACACAGACGGACGCATGGACGGATGAATGCTTCGCCCCCCTCTCCATCATTCACTCCGTGGATATGCTGCCATTTTTTTGTTGTTCACCTTGAGCGGCGCCGGACGCCGTGGTCGCGTTTTTCCGTCATCTGCAGGCAGACATACAGGCAAGCAAATACACTACCAACAGCGCCACCAAGAACCTATTCGAACGCGTGAGAAAATAAAAGCAAAAATTTGTCTGTGGCGCAACCTAAAGCTGCCTCATGTGCGTAAAATACAATTTAAAGTTAAAAGTGTTTGTTTTTAGGCGAAATACGTCTACCTCTGACGACTTCTTGTAATACCATTATATCGTCAAGATTGACCATTCGCTGTGGGGTGATGCTAGTGGTCACTTTTTTTCGACTTTCAACATCAAGCGAAAGTATAACTACTTTGTTCTGGCACAAATGCTCGCTCGTTGCCCCTGATGTGATGGACTATCTTTTCATTTGCACCACAATCAGAAAAATGTTTCTGAGCGGAAGACAGTCCCTTTAACGCTTGCGCATTAAATTGCCCATGTGTGTTCTCGTTGTTCTTGGGTAGATAACTAAGTGTCAATCATCGGTAGCACACACCCACCAATGGGTATGTTCCACTGTCTGGCAGGAAGTGTTTGATGACGTACGCGACGGTATTGTGACATTATTCACCTCTTCACCAGTGCCTCATATTCGTATTCGTCAAACCATCTTACCCTCCCACGCTAGTTTTGGTTCACGCCAAGAGGGTAACCACGAGAGCACTCGAACGTAAGTGGCTAGATAGACAGATAGATAGATAGATAGATAGATAGATACATAGACAGACAGATAGATAGATAGATAGATAGATAGATGATTGATTGATAGATAGATAGATAGATAGATAGATAGATAGATAGATAGATAGATAGATAGATAGATAGATAGATAGATAGATAGATAGACGATCAAACCTGTCAAAAACTACTCTTGGCTTCATGAAGAGGTGCCAGAGAATGATACGTTGGAGGTAAACAGCAAAAGAAGGGTACAATATATTGCTGTTCAAAATGTCCCCGCCATGAGTGTATTGACAATACCGTTTCTACAGCTTTATTCTGCGAAAAAAATTCCCAAACCAGGTGAACTCGTGATGGCGAATGGTTTACTTCGACTTAACAAATCAACTTCTAGCCAAATCTCATGCACCCTGCTATCAAACAATAGTCGCTCTTTCGCGGCACGGCTAAGCGTGGGAGAGTGGAACCCGTGGATCACAGTCTCACTGCGCCGCGTGGTGGTGATCTGTGGCACTGAGTATTCGCAGATTTTTAGAGTATTTATGATGGTATGATGCGTTGCGTAGTCGGATGAAACGCCGCTAGATCTAAGCGATATTCCTACAGCTGTGTTTTCGACTGAAAAAGGGTGCCTAGAAAACATCCAGGCCAATTTTCGGCACAAGTAGATGTTATTATGAGCAATACATGGCACTATGAATAAATAATTGTGGGTGGAAAGGAGCCTCAAGGCCCATAAGCACGCTCCCCCCCCCCCCACTTCGTTACGCCCATGTCCGTCAGAGACGTGGTCCGCTCTCATGATTGTTAAACCACATGAGAACTTTCAAGCGTAAATTGTTGCAACAGAGCATGGGTTGGGTCTGAGTTTGAGCGTAAACGTGCACATTAAGCTGTTACAGACTTTTATGTTTTGTGTGAAGTCAGCGTTAAACCACTGCCACTCGCGCGGTAGAAGATGCCTGCATGCCATGAAAGTCTACAAAAGACAATGCAGGCGTGAACCACCTAGAAGATTCCTAACACCAGAGATATGTAGACTCCTTCTTGTTTTATTTGTACTCCACAATGCAGTAAAAATCTAACCGACGATCGGTTATACCAGAGCCATAAACATTTTGTTACTATACCAATTCCTACTTGGTATCTCGTGGAAACTCAATCAAGCACCTAATTAAACTGGTCGGTTAAAAAACTAGGAAGAAGCCGAAATCTGTACATTGTGTTTAGGAAAGGCGAAAAAAAGTTTCTTTTACGAATGACGACAGATGGGTTGCCCTTGTATGTACGCTTTTTTATAAGTGAAGCGCCAGGTACTTCCCTAGCTAGTTCACTGCCCCCCCCCCCAAAAAAAGATAAAGATAAGGCATCATCATCACTATGCTGTCTATCCACCCCCCCCCCCCCGACAGCGCAAAGGCCTCTCCCATGATTCGCCAATAAAGCCAGCCACGTGCTTTACGTTGCCACGTTATCCCTGTAAAGTTTTATTGCGATAGCAATTATATGGACACTCTCAACTGGATTTCGCCGCCGGCGTCGGCGTTATGCACCGTATATGGATACGTATCTGTATATATATAAACTCGAGATAAAAAAGACACAAAAAGACGCCGACGTGCAGAATCGAACGTGGAACCTCAACGTCGTTAATGTGAGGCGTTGACCACTAAGCCACCGAGTGTTTTTTATTGCTGGTGTACATACAACATTCACAAGCATATGTACATCAAACAAAGGACAGACATGAACAAAAGAAAAGAGGTAAAAAGCTTCAAAGTTAACACGCTTTTTATAATTTCTTCATCTGTAGAAGGCGTTCTACTTGATGAAGCCATTCGGGCACCTCTTGGTAAACATTTCGCGATTCCACGACTGAACAGATTGAAAGAAATATTGCCGAAACGGACGTGCAATAACATCAGCATGGTGGATCGCCATTTTAGATTGCCATATACCGTGCTGGCCCAGTAACATAACTAGGTCGAAAGGTATTCCTTCTTCGTTTGATACCGGTAGAAATCTGATGCCATAGACATCAAAAGGCATATCCTTTTTCAAGGTGCTCTGGAGAACATCTCAGAAAAAGACTGCCTCCCAGCTGTCCAGGAAAACATGTTTGATTGTTTCCTGTTTTTTTTTCAGAGAAGGCAGCCAATACCCCAAGGAATGAAGAAGTGTTTTTCTTGCATCCATGTTTTCACGGGCAAGATGCCTGTGTGCAATTTCACACCACGGCGAAAAATGATTTCATTCCAAATTATACCTTCATTTTTTACACGGCTTGAAACATTCTGGCCTCTGCGTACACTGAATAATGTTCTATATAGGGGAACAAGAAGAATTGTTTCTATTAGATTTTTGTATAAGTTTTTTGTGAAACTGTACTAAGGTATTCTAATGAAAAACGTGTTTTTAGAAAGATACATAAAGCAACAACTTCTTTTACGTAACCTCTAACGCTTGCTTTCATGTGACCAGATGCTAACACAAATTCTGGCAACCGTCTTCGAAGCCTAAGCTGTATAACAGTATATATGAATGGGTCTCGATTATTTGGGAAAAACATGACACGAATAACTAAGTGACGAAGGTACAAATGACACAGACCAAGCCCACCAGAGTGAGCCCTTCTGAATAAGTTAGATCTACTTGTTCCCTCCCCACAAGAAAACAGCAAATATTCGATGAAGCTTCTGTACATTCACACGTGAACAATGCAATACTTGAAGGACGTACCAGAGCTTACTGATTAAAAATATGTTACAAAAGGTCGCTCTGGCAAAAATTGATAGCTGGAAACCTTTGAGTTGTTCAGCTTTTTCTCGTAGCTCCACGGCCTGACGCCGCCAGTACAGTTCACTGTCACAATAATATTCTAATGCCAAACCTAGGTATCGTACCGAAGTAGTAGTCCACGAAATACCAGCCACAAATTGTAGACACACAGGCCATTCGCCGTGCCAGTAACCCACGCACTTGCTCCAATTTACCGAACTACCACTCGCCTTACAATAAAGGTTCATAATTTTTATGCTTTCAGTGATACTATCATAATCTTCACAAAACACACCTATATCATCTATGTATGCCAATACCCGTACTTGAGCGCCTTGTAGTTTGCACACTTCTATGTTACTGCTTTTCATGACTTTTTGGCAAAATGACTTTATCTAGTTTGGAAATAGGAAGGAAGACGAAGGACAGCCTTGTTGTACAGAAAGTCTGACATTAAGTAGTTTTCCAAGAACGTTGTTGGTAATTAGCTTAGTTTAACATCCAGTATATACCATTCGAACTGTATCTCGAATTACTTTAACATCATTGGCATAGTCTAACAACAAAAAAAGTATTTCGTGAGGTACTCGGTCAAATGCTTTTTCTAAATCTATCTGGATCATCGCGATGTGATCATTTGTGGCATCGCAGCACTCCAATACACTTCGTGCCTTGTGAATGTTTGTGAATATAGTGCGCTCTTTATTTCCACATGTCTCGTGATCCCCTACAATGTTAATAATAACTGTCTGCCGTCTCCTTACTAACACTTCCATCAAAAACTTGTAGTCGATATCTGATAGACTGATTGGCCTGTACGACTTTACGTAATTTGACTGCGTCTTCAGTGTTTAGAAATAATTTAGTAAAAAATAGCAGAGAAGAAGGCGGCAGAACCTTTATGTGTAGAGCTTCGTTAAAAACCGCTGCTAGGATCGGTGCTAGTTAGTGTTTGATTTCTTTATAGAATTCATCCGTTAACAACTTAGGTCCTGGAGACTTTTCCAAATGAAGGGCAATGACTGCTTTGCCACTTCCCGTTCAGACATAGGACATTCTAAGCTGCCTTTCCTGCAGCCTTCAACCTTTGGCATTAGTTTGAAAATTTTATTCTTGAATTCATCTACATTAACTTCACATTTATCAAATAATGCGGTGTAGTACTCATTGAAAGCATCCCCTATATATCTCTGTTTACTTGTAACACTACTTATGTATTCAATCTGATGTATTCCCCTGAGCATTCAGCTGAGCATTTTGTTTTTCGAGACCGAGCATTTTTTTTGGTCGGTTTCTCTCCTGTGGTCATTTTTTCTGCCATTGCACTTATCTGCGCACCACGATACTTCTCCTCATCAATTTTTTCCAATGTATACTTGAATGACCTTATAAATTAATTATGAATTCAGCTGGCATTTTCCTTTCCTCTGCTGGCAGTTCTTTAAGCGCAGCATTCTTTCTTCATCACACTTTGTGTGTTTTAGTACACTTGAGCGCACTGCAGCTTTCAATTTTTTAACCTATCTAAATTTGTTTTGTTTTACTTCATATTTTTGGTCTCCATGTCTATGATTACCAACGCCTCTCGAACACTCTTCATAAATATTTTATTGACCAAAAGATGACAATTAAGCTTCCACGGGTCCAAGTTAAATATTGGTCTACTTCTCTTTGTTTTCCCTATTAGAAATGATACTAAGCAGTGATCACTAAATAAAATGGGCGGGGGGACACCGTACTCACTGATAATTGGAACTAATTACAGTGACACGTAGACTCTATCTAGGCGCACATTACTGGAGCCTTGAAGTTTCGTATACAGTGTTGGTCATTTACCAATACACTCTGCAACATCCTGGAGGATTAATTCGGACATTCGATTCTTTAACGCAACTGTTCTTTAGTCGTTGAAATTGGATGTACTTGTTTTATCATCGTCACTTATCACACATTTCAAATCATCCTTCAGGATAACTATGCGATCGCATCCAGAATAAGCTCGAATTTCTTCGAATGTTGCACACCGTTCATCAACTTTAACAGGTGCATATAAACACATCACTCGCTAATTAAAAAAAAGTAGGCCAAATCACAAACAACAAACCTTCCGGATGAATCAGATGTGACAATTTGAACAGTGGCACATAAGCTATCCCACACAAAGATAACAGACCCTGCCCTTCTACCAACTGCATGACTGACGCTGGCACTGTAGCGTCCAGTGAAACGTTGCAGTAGGCTCTCGGTGGGGTTAACGCTCTCCGCTTCGGTTTCCTGAGCTGCAATATAGTCCAGTTGTAGGTCCATGGTAAGTCTGTAGAGCTGAGTCTGTTTCTTTCTGGAAGCCAGTCCTCGTGCATTGAGCGTCACTACTTTCACGAACCCGCCCAGCGACGAGATCGGTGAGCGGGTCCTGTCTGAGAGCCCTGCACTTTCACTTGAAGGGCTCTCGTCGACCAGGATTGATCCATGTTGTTCACCTTGAGTTTGAGCGGCCATCGTCGTGTTTGAGCGACGATGACCGTTGTCGGGCAGCGTTTCGTTTTAGGGGCGAAGCTCCTTATAGCGGCACCCGTTTGTCCCGCGTCCCGTCGTAGTATGTAACCAGTCTTATGCTTTGACCTGCAAACATTTTGACCTCCAAGGTGGTGCCGGTGAGAGATTTCTTCTGTGCGTTGTTTAACAACAAAAAATAGTGCTCAATGATCATGCCAATAGCTGATAATGAGAGACAGGAGCATTCGGCTTTTAGTTAACGTGCATGCTGCAATCCCCATTAGCAGCCATTGCATGTACATTGAGCACTATCTGAAAGGAAAGGGTTGCTACGTTATACCCGGTGGGTGTAACCACCTTAGTTTTAGAAAAGTTTAGCGAGCTTTGAGCCGCAGTGCCATGAATACAAT
Organism: Rhipicephalus microplus; assembly: GCF_013339725.1. Classification (NCBI taxonomy): domain Eukaryota; kingdom Metazoa; phylum Arthropoda; class Arachnida; order Ixodida; family Ixodidae; genus Rhipicephalus; species Rhipicephalus microplus. The sequence continues at coordinate 138,535,718 of NC_051165.1, forward strand.
GAACTCGTATATACCATGAATGAACTCGAGGTAGTTAAAGGTGGGAAGTAGGTACGAAGTGCAAGTCGTAAGAAAGTAAAAGCCGAATTCTCCTGTCTCTCATTTCCCATGCAGCCATTGGCTTGTACATTGAGCTCTATCTGCCAGGAAAAGGTTGCTACGTTATACTCGCTGCGCGTAACCTCCTTGTTTTTAGAAAGGTTTAGCGAGTGTTGGGCCGCAGTGCCATGAATACAGTGAACTAGTATATACCTTGAACTCGAGGTGGTTAAAGGTGGGAAGTAGACCCGAAGCGCAAGCTGTTAGAAAGTATGCGTGTGCCACCTCTCGTTTAGTCCATGGAATGTCCGCTGGATGGCGGTGTTTCTATATGGGGAATATGTGATGAAAAGATGCGAGATGGTGGTACTTCGAGTGTTGAATAGATGGATGAACGGACACACAGACAGATGCATGAATGGACGCATGAACGGACGCAGGGGCGGATGCATGGACGAACGCAGGAACGGACGCACGCATGGACGGGCGGATGGACGCATGGATGGTCGCACATACGGAAGGAAGCAAGAACGAATGAACGGACGAATGCTTCGCCCCACTCTCGATGATTCACTCCGTGGATATGCTGCCAATTTTTCTTGCCTCCACTGACAACCTTCCGCTGCACTTCCGACTTCACTTGTGGTTCGTCTACTTGAGCGCCGTCGTCCGAGTCGAGACAGTGCTTCGCAGACACCAATTCTAATTTCATCCTTGAGCTATCCAGGTCATCGAGGAAACCTTCATTTTTGTGTGTTTCATTCACTAAAGAATACTGTGAAACTGAGTTTAAAGGAGTCGAAGTGGCGTTGGCCTGGCGCGCCGGCATTTCAGGGCGCGTTGTTTGCAGCTGCGACGTGGCGTGCATCGCAGGCGCAGGACTCGTCTGTTCACTGGTCGTTGGGGTACAGTAAGTGGCCGCTGAATTTCCCATCTTCCGCTCGGCGTTCGTGTCAAAGGCTGAAGAAAGTTGCTTGCTTTTGTTCAGCATCAGCGCGTCGTCCGATGTCGTTTGCTTTTGTGGTGTTGCAGGCAAAGATGCTTGTTCATATTCCTCTTCATTCAAGAAAAGTTCACTCTGTTGAGTCTCAGGTCATCACCCTGCAGCTCGGGCGTACGAACGGTTGCAGTCATCTTGCTCTTTACCGAAAGAGAGGCATTCATCGCACCTTGGGACTTTCCAATCGCGCCCCATGTGTCCCGTGATTCGGCACCACAAGCACAAAGGAGGTCTTCCTGGCACTACGACCAGTGCCATACTGCTGCCAATACGGATTTGATGCGGCAGTTGATCCACAGAAACGCCATCTCTTAGTTGCATGCGTATTACACGAGTTGTCGATTCGACTCCTTCGAAATCTTCGACTCTCAATCGGTCATTGGTCACCTCTTTGACGTCGCCGTATTCATAAAAGGCACGTCAAATTGCGTGTTTTGTCACGTGAAACAATAGCCAGTGCAGCTTCATCCTGACCTCTTGCCACGTCGGGTCGATGACTAGACATACCCGGCCTTGAACTTTGAGAACGCCTGGGTCTATCAGCACTCGGTTCGCTTGCTTTGTTTTCAATGTTCAATAACCACACGTGCGACGTCTGATATTCCCCGATGCCGCTTACTTGCTGTACGACGCCCAAGTCTTTGAGAGGTTTCCTGAATTCGTCGATGCAATACGGTCAGTCAATGACGTCGCAGTGTAGAGCTACTGCTCGATGCATCGCTTCACCTGAAGGCAACGAAGGCAGAATAATCATATAGTTCTTTGGAACGAGGAGAGACGCTATGCCGCGGCTGGCGCCAGCCGCTGTCGCTGCTCGGGATGAGCTTTCCATCCTGCATCTGCACCAACCGGCGTCAAGAAGCAGAATGAGCCACAGAGGGGTACCTCCTTCAACGTTCTAAAGGCAAGCTATATATACATCTACCACTTACCGCTGTTGGCGGGCGTCTCGGGAGGGGGGAACTATCGTGTTTTCAGCATTATAAGCAAGGTGGCGCAATGAGAGCATGGGGGCTATCATCTCTCACGCTTACATTGGCCAGTGGAGAGGACGGAACTGGACGACCTCTCGCACGCCCTTATCTCCCAGTGGGGAGGATCACACGTCTTGGTTGGCGTTCGGCTTGCACTAGAACGATTCTGTCGTAGTTACTGCACGCCCAACGGTTGCTACAATCTTTGCACAGCCTCTGTTTGCGAAAAAAGCGCACTTCTCAGACACAGCGAAGTAACAACTGAGACGCCTATTCACGTTCATCGGTACTGGTGAGTACGTTTCATGCATAATTGTGCACGAGAAACACGCGGCACGTTTCGATCTGCTTGCCAATTTGCGCGTGACCTTTCAACTTGTTGCTATCGCGTTCATTGCTTCCCCTTTGCGGCAAAGCTGTGACCTTTAGGGGCGAAGCTCCTTAAAATAGCATCCGTTCGTCCCTCGTCGTAGTACGTAACATGTCTTACGCTTTGACATGCAAGGTGGTGCCGCTGTGAGATTTTTCCTGTGCGTTGTTGAAGAATAAAAATTCGCAGCGTGTGCGTTAACTAAGAACTGAATTCGCCTGTCTTTTATCCCCCATTAACAGCCATTGGCATATACATTGCGCACTATCTGACAAGAAAGGGTTGCTACGTTGTACTCGCTGGGCGTAACCTCCTTGGTTTCACAAAGGTTTAGGGAGCGTTGGGCCACAGGGCCATGAATACAGTGAACTAGTTTTTACCATGAACTCAAGGTGGTTAAAGGTGGGAAGTAGACACGAAACGCAAGCCGTAAGAAAATGTGCGTGTGCCAACTCTCGTTTATTTCTTGGAATGTCCGCTGGATGGTTGTGCTTCTATATGCGGAATATGTGATTAAAAGATGCGGGATGGTGGTACTTGGAGTGTTGACTAGATGGACGAACGGACACACAGAAAGATGCATGGCTGGATACAGGGATGGCAGCACGGACGGATGGGTGCATGGACGGACGCAGGTGTGGATGCATGGAGGAACGCAGGGACGGACGCACGTATGAACGTGAGGACGCACGAATAGACGCCCGCACGGACGGGCGGATGGACGCATGGACAGTCACACAGACGGACGCAAGGACGGACGGAAGCAAGAACGAATAGACAGACGGATGCTTCGCTCTACTCTCCATCATTCACCCCGTGGATATGCTGCCATTTTGTTTAGTTCGCATCGGCACACCTAACTTTCTGTCTCGCCTACTTATGTTTGCCTTCTCTAGAAATTATTTATTCAGTTGCCCTTAAAAACCAGTGTTATCATACCTATGTGTTATGTGCCCTAGCCACGCCTGTTTTTTTCTTGATTTAAAATATGATATCTGTAAGCCCGGTTTGCTCCCTGACTTACTTTGACCTCTTCTTGTCTCTTAAAGTCACACCTATGATTTTTCTTTCCATCACTCGCTGCGTTGTCCTCAATTTAAGCTGAAGCCTGTTTGCAAGCCTCCAGGTTTCTGCTCCTTAGGCAAGTACTGGCAAAGTGCAGCTGTTATATACGTTCCTCTTGAGGGTTAGTGGCAGATTACCATTTATGATTTTAGTATGCTTGCCGAACGTGATCCACCTCATCCTTATTCTTCTAGTATTTCACTCATATGAATCGGCTCCGTGGCTCCTACCTGTCCTAAGTAAGTATGTTTCTTTTAAACATCAAGCGTCTCTCCTCCTACCTCGAAGTGCTATTTCCTGCCGATACTGTGGCACATTACTTTAGCTTTGAGCATAATAATTTTATTACCTATTTTATGCTTCCCGCTTCCACTTCTGAAGCCATGCGCTGTAAATCGTTCCCTGAGTTACTCAAGGCAATGTCATCATCGACTGGAAGCTTACTGAGATACTTTGCTATAACTATACTTCCAAACTCTTGCTAATCTAGGGTCCAGAAAACCTCCTGTAAACACGTGCTGAATAGCATCAAATAGATCGTGTCTCTCGGCCTTAACGCTTCTTTGTTGGGACACTGTCGCTTTTTGTAGAGAACTATGGCGGCTGTGAATTCACTGTAGATTTCTTCCAGTATGTTTATGTAAGGTTCCCCGATGCTCTGATTTCGCACTGCGTGTATCACTGCTGATGCTTCGACTGAGTCAAATGCTTTCTCCTAATTTATAAAGGCTTTGCATTGTGGTTGGTTGTAATCCGCGCATTTCTCTACTACCTGATTGATATTTGGAATATACTCTATTGTGGAGTAGCCCGTACGAAATCCTTGTTGGTCCTTCCTCTGATCGAACTGTAATGTCGCCTTAATATTCTAGCTAATATTTTTAAAAATAGTGTGTTGAGAACGGACAATAAGCTGACTGATCTGTAATTTTTCAAGTGCTTGACGTCTCTTTTATTAAGGATTAAGACAATGGTGGTGTTCTTCCAAGAGTTTGCTACCGTTTCTCTCAACTAGCTCCACTAGCTCTATTTTGCTGGTTGCATTTCAGGCTTTCGTGGTTTGTGGTCTTTTAATAAGATATTTAGTTTCCCGAGAGAGTTTGCGAGTGTCCTGTCAAGTTCGATTTCTATTTCCTTCAATTTCTTTCAATATATATTGCACACTCTTTATTGATACTAGAAAGATTATTTTTCAATGTGTCAACGCTAACTTCAGTTACCTAGTTTAGTGCATTGAATCTATTCTGAAGCAAAACTCTGAATTCTTGTAGTTTCATTCTCAGCGTTACTTCATTGAGTGACTTTTTGCGTATCAGTTTTTGTCTTCATTTTTAAATCTAGGTGAATGTGAGCTGTATCATTCTATGGTCACTGCATCGGATCTTGCCAAGTACTTCTACATAATGTACAATTCCTGGGTGTGCACACAGAAGAAAGTCTATTTCATTTTTAGTTTCGCCATTAGGACTTCGCTAGCTCCACTTACGGATTGCTCGTTTTCTGAAGAAGGTGTTTAAAATCTGCAAGTTATTACGTTCTGTGAACTCAACTACCAACTACCCTTTGGCATTTTTACAGCCGATATCATAATCCCACACCGCAAGGTCTTCGAGATGTTTTTTGCCAACTTTTGCATTGAAGTAGCCCATCAGATTGCTATACTGTGACTTTATTTACTAATGGCTGGCTGTACGTCTTCATAGACGTGTTCAACCAAATGATTGTGATGGTTCGACGTTGGTGCATAGGCCAGTACCACCTTCGTCATATACATTTTGTTAACCTAATTATGATGCTTGTCACCTTCTCAATTTTGCTATCGTGTTTCTCTATGTTGCAAGCGCTATCTTCTGCGTAGTACCCCCCCCCCTCCCCCTAGTTTTCTTCTGTCAGTTATTCTACTGTAGAATAGGACGTGTCCATTCTTCAGTACTGTATAAGCCTCACGTTTCCTCGTAACTTCGCTGAGACCTATTATATGCCATTGGACACCCGCTGATTTCTCGAATAGGACAGCTAGACTAGCCTCACTACATAACGTTCTAGCGTTGAAGGTAGCCAAGTTCAGTTTCCAATGGCGGCGTCTCTGGACCCAGAGATTATTAGCACCCTCCGCTGTCTCGCAGGTCTGATCACTGCCTTGGACAGTTGCTCCGCAGCTGCTGGGGACTGAGGGTCAAATGTTAGTTGCTGTAGAAATGGGAGATCGTGGCCAAGTGCTGCACCAGGGTGACCAATCCACTCTGGTGCAGTACTTGGCCGTGCTGCTTCAGGGTGGATTGGTTCAAAATAAGGCACTAGTAATGATTTACAAAAAATTGTGCGATTTCATTGAAACCGAATGGCTCATGGTGTTTTCGTTCATCATACAAAATATGACAAGTTATATAAGCACTCAACAGACATGAAGAAAAATAAATGTCGTGAATATTGCTTGAACAAAAGAACTTCATGCCAGCAATAAACGAACATGTCACACCTGAAAAAAAAAGATTGTAAATCAGGCGTGATTAGCTCAGAATGCAATTTATAAATATGCATATGAACACACGAATAAATAAATAACGCCCAGTCGCAAACACATACACAAGAGTCTCCGCTGGCATTCGCAAGACACCGCAATATTCCAAAAAAGACTCACCTCTAATTAACAACGCTGGCAATGGAAGAAAAAAATGTTTAGGCTCACCACGTGACAGTGTAATTGATATTGTGTTTCCGCGTGGTCACTGGATTTTCAGGAAGCGGGTGTCGAGACTTCTCTTGGCGTTCTTGAATGCTACAGACCTCGCATGTGACTGATGAGGAGTGACAAGTATGTTGCGGTATGGTGCAGTGAGATAGGGGTAACGGCTCAATACAGTGCGTGCGAAATAGCATAGAAGGCACAGAAATAGCATAGAATTAAGGCATAGAAGGCTTATTTATGGTTACGTCACACTATGTGCGACCTTTTAAAGGCCTGCCCGCGCTCAGTTAAAGAACAAAAACAAACAAAAGAACATTACTATAATTAGCAAAGAGGAGACCAGGTGGGACAAATGCCTGAATATTATGCAAGGCTAGATCCACCGGCTACCTACAGCATCTTAATACTAATCCTAAAAAAGATCTTTCTTTTCAAGGCAATTGTCTTTATGCGCATTCATATGCACGCTTGATTCTTTTTATAATATTTAGATTCATAAGCTCTGCGTCGTTGGACAAAACGTGTGACGCAAGTTAACTGCTGCATTGTTTTACAATACTGGTATAACAGTTGTAACACTAGATGGGGATCGCATGATTCTGGCTAGCTGTTCTTTTACCAGTGTGACTTCAATAAGAAAAGCTGCTGCTCTACACTGACGAATTATTTATAAGCAAAGAGTTCATTGAATTGATAGCGTACTTGCACCTACGCGCAACATTGTAACAGTGGCTGATCCTCTTATAATTGTGTGTATATATGGTTGCCTTCCAAATGGTGCATAAACAAGGCGTCTAAAGTAGCCAATGGCACATGAATTTCAGATCTGTATGTGAAACAAGAAGAAAATTGTGACCACTTCGCACTAATGTCAAGGAAGAGCGCACCTAAGTTTTCTTGCTTGTTTATCTTGAAATGTTTATTTTCTGTTATTTATTCATTTCTTCCTTTATTTCTCTCTAATTCTTTCTCCCCCTTTTTGCTTCACTTAAATTTTCTACTTTTTCTATTTTTTTATAGTCGTGATTTTAGTTTGGTGTATGTTCCTTTCTGCAGTTTCCCTCGCTCTTTTATGTGCAATTTATTGTCTTTTTATGTATCATTTGGTAGTTCGCTCTTTTCCTCTGCTTTTATTTCTCACTGGCCCTTTTTTTCACGTTAATTCACCCATTCTGTTGCTTTTTGTCTCGTTTTATTCTTACATCTTTTGTGCGAGTGTTCCTTCCTACCTGCTTCCTTGTTTTTTTTCTGTCACTATCTATAATAAGGATTATGGGAATATAGTACGGCCTTGTTATCGCAATGTTACAGTTCATTGAATGCAATAATAAGATTCCTAAGTTTGCCAGTATGCTGATGCTTCGGGAATGAAGTGAGTGACGCGAAATTACATTAGCTGTACACAAACTGCTGCACGAGGCGAAAATTGTTTTTGTATACTATTGCAACGAGTGTAAGCAGAGGAAGAAGAACGGGAGCGTTACGATGAAGTTCGCGCTAACGTACTAACCCCCGTAACAAGAGTCAAGTCTTCTAGAACACGAGAGAGCGATAACAATCTAAAAGACGTAGGTCGCCTTATGGCCAATACATTGCCGCCGTGGTTCACGAACTATCACCGAGGTTGATAGACGAAGCTAAACAGAAATGGTACCTCAATAGACCAAGTGACTTTTTACGATGGCTACGTTGTAGAGCCAGTGTATTCTTGATATTTCAGAGGTTTACGCTGGGTGCCTAGTAAGGAAAGAACGACGCGGCTTGCCGAGAAACGCTTGAAATCGTGGATCTGTATAAATCTCAAGGCTACTCTGATTCTTTCTAGGTTGTTTCTAGGCCTTATATAGGCCATACAGGTTGCTTCAAGGTTTCATCTAAGTTGTTAATGCCCCTTTCGCGGCGATGCTAGATCGTTTCTAAGTTGATTCTTAGCGCAGGGAGGTTCAAGTTCAACCACACGCACTCAGAGACACGACACGGATGTGCAAACAGCAAAGACAGAACCTGAAAATAAAAGCAAGCGTTCACACCTGTCACAGATCAGCGGACATGGCATAATTAGGCCTTTCATTGTTTCAGGAATTTTTCGCAAAGATTTTTGCAACAGCCATTCTCTAATGTTTACTCGTTCTACGCACTCGCAGTCTCCGGCTCCCAGTCACTTATTGAGTTAGCTGTCGCCTTCTCCGTTTTCACTGAACAGGTGGTGAGCACATGATTCACCAAACTTTTAAAACACAAACTGGCTTATGATGATGATAGTTTTAGTTTACTGAATAAATTATTATTTGCCAAACAGCTTCGGCGTTTTAAAGGCAATTTATGGGGCTCTTCGGAAATTTAGCCACAGGCGCCTGAGTGATGGGACAAGTTTTTCAAGGATGTTGAGAGCCACATTCCAAACAAGAACCTAGATTTGACATTTCGCGGAAGCATGCGAGATTTGAAGGTCCAAAGAAAGACGGCTGTGATGTGAACGGGCACCTTTAGACGCTACAAAAACAAAAAGTGAGAATAAAAACCCCAGAAATAGTTAAATTTTTTCATTCCACTGAATATTGATGAGCCGAGAAAGTATTAGAAAAAAATGGAAACACTAAAGAACAAATTGAAAGCCATCCATATGCAGAAAAATTTAAAGCATCGTGTTTTCGGGCTCGTGCGAAACAATTGTGGCCTGATTTCAAGAACGCCGAATAAACACGCTGTTGCTGATGAACGGGGATACTAAAAATGGGATATGGCATAACAATCATCGGGGTGGCATTAGTTCCGGCAATTTCATGATCGCACTGGCCTTTATAGGCTGAAACTTGTTCGGGGTCCAGGTACATGGGCGAAAAGCGTATGAAGGACATTTGTACTTTGTTCCGTGCAATGGTTCTGAGGTAAAAGCTACTCTGTAGGTACCAAGAAGCGCATGAGAAATAATCGCACGATTCCCCCCTGAAGGAAAGCCTGCGTAGTACGCGAAGCAGCCGTGGGTTCACCTAAACATCTCTAAAAAGGCGCTCTTTATTCATCATCGTAGACGTTCGGGGTTGTGCACACAGCTGCTTTGCCAGCCCTCGCCACCACCACCCTTACGCTCATGCCTTTATTCTTACCACTACGCGGTGTGTGAAAAAGAGAGCAGTAAGCACTTTTATTAAAAGCGAAACAGCTTATGGTCGGGGCTTGTCCTTAATCCGTCGTCGTAGCCATGGTAGTACTTGGAGCACCCACTAAATATAGATGGTTCTGCGCTAGAGCTCTCGCTCCACTCCGGTGCTCTCTAGAATGTGTGGAGGCCATTAACAGCGTTGTGCTACTCTTTCTTATAGAAGTGCTTACTTAGGTATTCAAGTAGTCGAAATACCATCCTTTTTCTACGGAATCAAACCCACAACCTCCTGCTTACACTTCCGATACTCTGCCATCCGAGCTACAACTGAGGGCGCTCCCCCATGGGCTTTTTTGTGGGATATTTATGTGCACGCAATACATGAACGTGTTAGCCAGTGACACTCCTAACTCAAGTTGTATGCCAAGTTAGTGATTTTAGGTGCTATATGCTAAGGAAGCAGCTGTGAGCGCACCATGAACGCCACATGCAAACCATTCTTTGCATAAAATGCATTTCATTATGTCCTCGTTAATACTTGCCGTTTATTGCATTCCTATCTTCCCATTTTGACATATGAGCACAAATTAGAAGACAAGGAGAGCTTTTATAGTATCCTTTTGTGTCTATATATACGTAGTTTGGACCTTCGTTCCTAAACATTTATAAGTGCCTATGAATGCCTGTTTTCAAAATCAGTGTCTATATAAACGCTCTTTAACCTCAATTTTTGCTTGCAAGTACCACTGGAGTCTGTTATTCATGTTACTCGGCAAAATTGAGCTTTTGAAACACTATTCGGCCCAACCTATACTCCATATAACCGCAGAGATTGCTCCTACTGATCATTTTACGAAGAGAACGATCAAGACGCTATGTGGGCGTCTACAGTGCCACGCAACCAAGGAGACGCTATGTGGGCGTCTACAGTGCCTCGCACGTTTTCGCGCATCTTGGCGCAGTGCAACGCATTCCTTTCGTGCACAAGCACGAGCCGGGGGACTGACCTGGTTGTTGTTCAGAAATGGACACGTTTGCGGAATGCTTTTAGCAGACTCTTCTTTATGTCCTAGCTACTTTTCAGGGCACAAGTTTGCCCTAATAAATCATTGTGTGTGTGTTCCCCCTGTTGTATTAGGTGACAGCCTGGTAGACGTGCGGGGTATGACAGGAAGTCCCCTTGGCGCAAGAGAGAGAAGCCTTGAGTCTCAGCGATTGGAGCCTGGGTGAAATTACTCCAGTACACCAGCGTTCAAGCCGCCACCTCCGAGGTGAATCACGTAAAAACAAACCACTCCTCACTGCTCCAGCGACACAGGCAGTGGTAACCGCCAACTTCAGAGAAATGGTCCATCCGTCTTCAACATCTGAGCTCATCGTGTCTCCCGCGTGCTTACCTGAACCCTTTCACGGTGACGTGCACGAAGATGTGGAAGACTGGCTGGAACATTTCGAGCGGGTCGCAAGGACCAATGCCTGGGATGAGGAGAGGATATTGGCCCGTGTGTACTTTGCGCTGGAGGATGGAGTGAGAACGTGGTTTGAGAACCACGAAGGGGCAATAACGACGTCGGAAGACTTCCAGCAGGATTCGCTCGCCGCGTGTGCCATCATGGATCGCCGGGAAAGGGCAGAAAATGCCCTTCAATCAAGAAACCAACGCACGAACGAGAGTGTCAGCTTGTATATAGATAACATGTACCCCCTCTTCAAACGCGCCGAATCGAACATGACCAAAGAAAAGAAAGGGCGTCACTTGATGCGTGAAGTCAAGCAGGGCTTATTTGCAGGCGTGGTTCACAATTCTCCACGTACCGTTGCTGAATTCCGCACACAAAGCCATGACCATAGAAAGAGGACTGCAGCAGCGTGCCCGTCAATACAATCGGGATGCCAGTAGTGAGCCCACGGACGTTCTTTTGGCAAAGCAAGACAACATTAGCAAAACACTGAGGGAGCTGGTGCGTTCTATCGTAAAAAAATAGCTTTGAAACCTTCTGAAACCGCGTCATGCCGGCAGTTTCATCCCTCACATTCATCATGCGTGATGAAGTTCGGCACGCCATTCTTCAGCCGGAGCCAGCAGTGCAACCTCTTTGTCTTCAACGACCACTGCACAAACGCCGTGTACCAACGTGCGCAGACGCTTTACGCCAACGTACCGTTGCCACAGAGATTGCCACAAGAGATTGCTCCTTAATGCCACAGAGGCTGCTCCTACTGATCACTTTACGAAGAGAACCAACGAGACGCCATGTGGGCGTCTACAGTGCCTCGCAACCAACGAGACGCTATAGTGTGGGCGTCTGCAGTGCCTCACACGTGCTCGTGCATCTTGGCGCAGGACAGCGCATATCTCTCGTCCACGAGCACGAGCCGGGGGACTGACCTGGTTGTTGTTCAGAATAGAACACGTGGGTGGAATGCTTTTAGCATACTTTTCTTTGTGTCCTAGCTACTTTTCTGGGCACAAGTTCGCCCTTAAATGATTAAGTATAAGCTCCCCCTCTTGTATTACGTGACATTATTGCTAAATGCATGTTGACATTTTGTGGGACGATGCGCGTGTGTGCCTGATGAAGAGGACGAAGAGAGGTCTCCACTCGATGTCTGGTCTACCGGTCACGCCACAGCTGCTGCTGGTTTGAAATATATTTCATCCACAGCGGCATCAATACAGCGTCTCTCTTATGTAACATACTTGGTGGAGGTGGAACTTTTCCCGTCCTCACCATGAAGCTTGGCAGTGGCCGCACCGTCCAGCCTCCAGCCATGGCTTCTATTGATAACAATCCCGTCACCGCCATCAGCTGGAGCGCCAGCTACTACGTACCTTCCGAAGTCCCACCCCGTAATCGTGGTACGTTCTCGGACCAGCCTGTCCTTGACGTCGACTACTGGCTCCGCATGTACGAGCACGTTATCCTGTCTCACCAATGCGACCATACCACGATGCCCACCAACGTCATTTTTACTTGGATGGCACCCCGCGTGTATGGTTTGACGCTCATGAGGCTGAGCTCACCAGCTAAAGACATCTTCAGAGCGACTACGCGACATCTTTGATAACCCGTCCGGTCAACAAACGGCCGCACGACAAGAACTCGCCACCCGAGTACAGTCATCAACCTAGTCGAATGTCTCGTACATACAGTGCGTGCTCGCATTGTGCCGCAAAGTGGACGAGGAAATGACCGAGAGCGACAAGGGAGGCCACACACTCAAGGGTATCAGGCATGACGCTTTCAACTTGCTAGTGTACAACAACGTCACAACAGTCGATATCATAATTAAGTAATTCTTCCGCTCCTAAATGGCCAAAAACCGCAGAGTTTCGCCTCAATTTTCACGGCTCCCTAACACAACTGTCACGTCAACCTGTACCGATCTTGGTCCCGCACCACCCTTGCACGAGAATGTCACACGCATCGTTCGGCGCAAGCTTAAGGCGGCTCGTCCGGAGCCGTTTCATGCACGTCCACTCGACCAGGGCACCGTAAAAACAGCTCCGGCGGTGTCAGTTATTCAGGCAGTCGAGCGGCAAGAAATTGCTAACCTTGGTTTTCCTGTCGCCTGCTCCGCCTCCCGACCGGACTACAGACCGATGCCAATAAATACACCACGTCACGACCCATACTCTTTGTCCAAATCCCGCTATCCGAAGGAAGCGAGAACAGCAGACGACAAGCCAATCTGCTTCCGCTGTCACCGAGTTGGCGATGTCTGCCGCTACTGCCACTCACTGCACTTGCCCCCCCCCCCTCCTTTGGAGCCAATTTTCTTCTTCTCCTCGGCCATACGCGGACCCCTGTCGGTATTCGCACAGCCGTGAGTATCCTGCTTCCGGCGCACCTAACAGCCGCCCTACCGCTCGTTCACCGTCACCACAACGCCGCCATTCTCCGTCGCCCCAACCCCGCCGCTATCCATCACCGACTAACCATGGATATTTCCGGATGAAAAACTAGATTATGCAGCTCTTAGAGGTAGTGCTGCATCAAGTACGACTGATCCTCCTTTGACGCTACCTACTAATAACAACTTGCTGGAAGTGCATATGGACGGTCTTTCTTTGACGGCTTTAGTTGACACTGAAGCTCAGGTGTCTATAATGAGTGCTCGTCTCAGTCGCCGCCTCAAAAAGTACTCGCGCCTGCCGGAACACAAGCCGTCCGTGTCACCGATGGTGGAACTGTGGCCGTCATTGGAATGTGCACCACTCGTATTAGCCTTGCCGGCTGCCATGTCCCTGTTTCATTTACCGTGCTCGACTATTGCCCTCATGACCTCTTCTTCGGGATGAACTTCTTATCGACGCATTCTGCCCTAATTGACTGTTCCATCGGCACTTTCTGTTTAGAAGTTCCTCTTCTTATAGATTCTCGTCCAGAGCTGCCGAAAAGCCTCTGCACCACAGACTACAGTCGGATACCACCAAAAGCCCTCCAATTCTTTGAATTGGCAACAAGTTCACCCGTTGTTGACGGTGATTATGTCGTCACACGTATTCCAGATGTTCTCCTAGCGTGCGACATCACTGTGCCACACTGCATCGTAACCATAGCCTCTAACCGAACATGTCTGCCCATTATCTATTTCGGTTTTACGCAACAAGTACTACCGCACGAAATTTCAGTCGCCACGCTTCGACCCTTAATAGACGGCCATGTCACCACTTTTGCGGCAGACGCATGCTCCGATCTTTAACGTTACCCGCAGGATGCCACATCTCTCTATGCGGCCTTGCGCCCTATGATCGACCCGAAACTAAAACCTGAGCGATCCGACGCCCTATTCCGCCTTCTGGCTTCCTACCACGACATACTTGACATCGACAGTAGTCCACTCGGTCAGACTTCCCTAGTGAAACACCGCATTAGTGCAGGTGATTTCCCTCCCATTCACCGCCGACCATACCATGTGTCTGCCACAGAGCGTAAGGTAATTTAAGAAGTTAACAAGATGCTAGCCAAATGAATTTTCGAACCCTCCTCGAGCCCTTCGGCAACTCCTGTTGTGCTCCTTAGAAATAAAGATGACACGTGGCGCTTCTGCGTCGATTACCACCATCTTAATCGAATCACAAAAAAAGATGTTCATCCGTTGCCCCGAATTGACGGCACCCTCGATTGTCTGCATGGCGCGCGATACTTTTCTTCAATCGCCCTACGTTCTGGGTATTGACAGATTGCGGTGGACGAGAAAGACCAAGAAAAGTCTGCATTCGTAACTCCCGATGGCCTATGCCAATTCAAGGTGATGGCGTATGGGCTATGTGACGCCCCAGCCACGTTTGAGCGTATGATGGACTCGCTATTACAAGGGTTCAAGTGGAAAACATGCCTGTGCTACATGGATGATGTCCTTGCATATACACCTACATTTGAAACAAACCTCCAGCGTTTGTCAGCGGTTGTCGACATCTTCCACACTGCTGGCCTTCAGCTAAACTCGTCGAAATGTGACTTCGGCCGCCAGCAGACTACGGTTTTGGGCCACCTTGTTGACGTGTCAAGTGTTCAGCCTGACTCAGAGAAAATTCATGCCGTCACGAGCTTTCCTGTACCCCAGATTGTCGAGGACGTCCGGAGCTTTGCGGCACTTTTTTCCTATTTTAAAGGTTCGTGAAGGATTTTGCACCGATCGCTCGACCACTCGCCGATCTTCTGAAAAAAGACGTCTTTTACGTGGGGTTCCGCCCAAGCTGCTGCTTTTTCTCACCTCATCACCCTTCCCGTGACTCACCTACTTTGGCTCACTTTCACCCGTCCGCTGCGACAGAAGTCGGAACCGATGCGAGTGGTCACGAGATCGGAGTCGTTCTAGCCCAACGCCAGTGGGGACACGATCGAGTTATCGCCTTCGCTAGCTGCCTACGCACAGCTGCTGAGCGCAGCTATTCAATAACAGAGCATTAATGTCTTGCTCTTGCTTGGGCAGTCACGAAGTTCCGCCTATCATTATATGTCACGAACGTATCTGAAATAACAGATCACCATGCGCTATGTTGGCTTTCGTCACTGAAGGATCCTATTGGCCGGCTTGGGCGCTGGGCTCTGTGAGTGCAAGAGTATACCTATACGGTGACGTGCCAGTCCGGACGCCTACATCGGGACGTAGACTGCCTGTCGCGCTACCCGGTTGCTGAGTCGAGCACTATGCCTGACACCGACACCGACCCTTGCGTCTTTTCCCTTTGGCAAATGACATGCATCGGTGACGAGCAGCGCCATGATGCGTCCTTGCGTGCTATCGCTGAGCGCTTCGAATCACCGTCTTCTAATCAGTCCCATCGCTGATTCGTGCTCCACGATGGTGAATTATACAGCCGAAGTTTTGAGCCGGATAGACCGGCCCTGCTGCTTGTCATTCCGAAACGCCTTCGCTCAGAAGTTCTACATGAACTTCATGACCTTCCGACGGCTGGTCACATTGGTGTGCCACGCACTTACGACCGAATACGCCGGCGCTTCTTTTGGCCAGGGCTTGCGTGCTCGGTCACAAGATACGTTGCGGCTTGTGAGAAATGTCAGCGCCGCAAAACACCATCGACACTTCCTGCCGGATGCCTTCAACCACTTGACATTCTCAGAACAGTTCTTCAGTGTTGGCTTGGACCTACTTGGCCCTTTCCCCTTGTCTTTCTCGCGTAACAAGTGGATAGCCGTGGCCACCGAGTACGCCACGCGCTATGCCATCACACGAGCGCTTCCACCAAGCTGCGCCACAGATGTCGCCGGCTTCCTCCTCAAGGGTGTGATTTTGCAACAAGGAGCCCCACGGCAGCTGCTAACTGTGGCCGCACCTTTTTGTCGAAGGTGGTAGCCGACACCTTGCAGTCCTGTCAAACGAGACACAAGCTGAGTACGTCATGCCACCTGCAAACCAATGAACTCACGGAGCGACTAAATCGAACTCTTACAGACATACTCGCTTAGTATGTTTCTACCAACCATACCGACTTTGATTTCGCGTTGCCGTACATCACAATTGCCTAAAATTCTCGCCATGACACTGCCGCTTACTCTCCATTTTTGCTGTTGTTCGGCCGACAACCTACATTACCTCTAAATACAGTCATTCCGCCTACCGCGACACCGACCAGCGAATATGCCCTTGACGCTATCACTTGAAGCACGCTTGAAGCCTAACCACTCAAGCGCTGGCGCTGACATCTAGAGGCGCCGAGACGCCGCTTCTGCCGCCGAGGATTATGCTACATGCATGTTGACATTTTGTGGGACGATGCGCGTGTGTGCCTGATGAAGAGGACGAAGAGTGGTCTTCGCTCGGTGTCTGGTCTACCGGTCAAGCCACTGGTGCTGCTGGTTTGAAACATATTTCATCCACAGTCTTGTCGATACCGCGCCTCTCTTAGGTAACAATATCATAAGTTACTTTCATCACTGTGAAGCAAGCCTTTTATTGAATAGGAAGGTCAATTAGCCTCTACAAACGAATTCATTCGCCCCGCGTCATCTGCTCGACATCTTTCTGGCGTCTGCTCGTTTGTGTAGAGATCAGGAGGCACTTTTGTGCAGCAGGACGACGAACAACAAATGCGAAACCACGGATTGTCATCAGGGGAAAGTAAAGTGTAGATAAACGATATCCATCTGGTTCTTGTTTTATTTGTCATTGACTTTTTAAATTCTGCTTCACTAGGTCACATGGGAGATGTCATCTAAGCAGTGGAAGTTGTTACGTGCCCAATGAAGAATTTTGTAAGACTAGAATTTTTAATTGGTTCATTACAAGCTGCAAAACATGATATGAGAAGGTGAGCTTGAAATCTTCACCCCTCACTCGATGAAGACTTCGCATGTCACATTCCTTCCATGCCCTGTTTGGTATCAGAGCTACTCGGAGTTTGAGGATCACACGACGTGGGTGCATCAGCACGTCATGCGCGCGTAAGGTAAATTCGCATGACATTCTTATGCCAGGCTGCGCACGCAAGCGATGTTCTGTCATTCTGTCGTTTTCTGTTTTGTACTGCCTTTTTTTGCGTGCAAAGAGGATGTATTCTTCTTTGCACGCAAATGGGAGAGGCTGGCATGGATCCTCACCACGATAAACAGTATCGCACCGCTGGAAATTCTCTAAGGGAAGATGCAGCAAAAGCACGCCAAGAGTTGTGAATGCTAGCACCGGCACAATGGGAGAATGGCGAGAACACCGTTGCAAACAAAATGGAGGCCGCTTAGTCTCAGATATCGCTCGATACAAAGTTTTCAAAAAATAACACGCATAGATTCCGTCTGCGTGTTTTATATTTCAGTCAGCCTCAATTTTTCTATTCAAGCAACAGATTGAACAAATTGCACACGTCTCGAATAGTTTTCGCAATGCCACGTACTACTTTAACGTACTCAGGACCATTCCTTGTTGTATACATCGTCTCCACCATGTTGGGGCACACGCCTGTGATATGAAGGTCAAGTGGTGTTTAGTCTTATATTTCACCTTTTTCTAACACACGCGGCAATGCAAACTTTAAAAGATGACATCGTGCGTACCCAGTGAATGCATTTCTCTTGGCTTCTCGAAATTTTTAAATCTGCGTAATGGCCCTTAACGGTGGTCACAGACAGAAAGAAATTAGGCCTGTGCAGTAAAACAAGTTCATACGAGGCAAAAAGATCCGTCTGGCCTTGTGCGCTCTACCCACTTGCACCCTTCTCAGCCATGCTGAAAAGAGAAAGACCCAGAAGTTAGTTTATTCGACGGTGGACACCTATCTCACTATGCTGGAGTAGAAATGAAGCCATATTCTGCGAACACTGCGTGAAAGAAAAATACATGGCTATGATAAACCATTAGCACCTCTGTATCAACATAAACAGAAGCATTTCTGTTTGCTTTCCTGTTCTAGAAAGAGATCCCACATGTATTTCTTCAGAAAGATGAATTTCGTCAATTTTTATTGTGCCACTACAATTTTCGTAGCCTAAAACAGTGTTTTACTCGCTTATTTTCGGCGCCTTAACTATGGTTGTTCAGTACATATAAATCTTGCCTTTGTTTTATGCTCTTCATGCAGTCACATCGTGGAATAGAAACTTTGTGTTGGCCCGCAGGTCGCAGGATCAAATCTCGGCTGCGACCTGCATCTTCAATGGAGGCGAAAATGCTGTAGGCCCTTGGGCTCAGATTTGGATGCACGTTAAAGAAGCCGAGATGGTGAAAATGTCTGGATCCCTCTAGTACAACGTTTCTCATAATCATAACGCAATTTTGGGAGGTTAAACCCACCATATCAATCAAATAATTTGATACTAGGACATAAATTGCGTATAAAATAAACTTTAGAGCTCTGCGTGCAATTTTCCATACGATAATTAGTGTAGTACGTGTTTGGTGCCGAAGAGCAGCTGCATATTTATTGTAGTATTTAACCACAATACACTAGCAATAAACCCTGAATGTTCCTCAGCCGTTCATCTAAAACGCATGGCACCAACGACTTGCCAATTACATACAAAGTTTATTCTACTTTGTAACAGCTGCAGCTTCAAAATTTTTTTGTTGAATGTTAATTAGTACCGTATATTTTATAGAGCCTGCCTCTTTTTATATTTTGCTGAAACAAATGTGACTACTCTCTTCTTGCCACCAATGGGTTCACACAATGCCCCCGCTATTGCATTCATGTTTCTACGTGGCACCACGGATAACTCAAAATTCAATAAGGACGAAGACGATGTCGGAGCTCTCGTGCAGACTGGGTTCCACCATGAATGCCTGCTTGTTAAATCAATAGTAAGCATATTTTTTGACGCCTTTTCCCCGTAACTTGTTGGTGGAGAGTGCGGGTCCTCCCGGAATCAACATTCACGACGATGCTATAAAGTAGGCGTTCGTTCTTTGGCTGCCTCTACCATGGCCGATCACGACGAAAACGAAGGTTCGTCGGGACTTTCCCCAAGCATGCCTTGTCAGACCGCGCAGCGTCCAACAGCGTCGCATCCAGCGGTCACGAACCGCACCGTCGTTCTGACGACTCCACATGACCAAGGCACCTTTTCCGGCCACGACGACAAGGATGTCGAAAATGGCTTCAGATATACGAACGGGTGAGTGCACTATACGAATGCGACCCGACGCTCATGTTGGCCAGTATTCTATTTCACCTTGAGGGCATGGCCAAAGTCTGGTTTTCCAACCATGAGGGAGAAATCACGAGTTGAGATATTTCCAAATACAAACTCATAGACCTCTTTGGCAAGCCCATTGGACGTCGTACTTCGGCGCAAAAAGAACTCGCGTGCCAATTGCAGTCCTTCACCGAGTCTTACGTGACATACATTCAGGCTGTGCTCGCCCTCTGCCACACGGTTGACGACAAAATGCTGAAATTCGAAAAGGTCGCACACATCCTGAAAGAAATCGCGGATGATGCCTTCACTGTCCTTGTGTTCCGCGACTCTTCAACAGTGGACGACGTCAATAAAGAATGCCGACGCTTTGAAAAAGCGAAAAGTCATCGTATTACTCCCCAACTTCTGCGACTTCCCAACACGGCTGCCAGGTCTACCTGCAAAGACGCCAGTCTCCCTTCAGCCGCTTCTACTTCCGACAATATTGTGCACATCGTCCACCGTGAAACCGAGGCCACATCTCAGATTGTTGATCATGGCCGCGCCACTGACGAGCCTCGTGCGACAATTTCGTTAATACAGACCGTTGTCTGACAGAAACTGGCCAACCCCGGGCTAGAGACGCTCTGCCCAGTTAACAGGCCTGACCAATTACCTAGTGTACCTGATATGCCCCGCGGTCCGTACAACGGTGCACGTTACCGGAACTTGGCTGAATGGTGAACCTCTGATTATAGACCTATCTGGCATAGAGTTTCCCAATATACACTAGAGGGAACTCTGGTGCCAGTGTCTAGGGGAGCTGCAATGCACGGCGCTTCAGCGAGCATGGGAATGATGGGTAGTACACACATTTGTCTAAACTTCGTACTTCTGGCCTGCTGTTGGCTCCGTGTGTGTTCGTGTGGCTTGAAGCTCTTTTCTCACGAAACAAAAATCGGAAAATTTTCAGCGACTGCGCTTCACCGCCCTATTTCTTTTCAACTTACCTCTCCAAATCGGGTCATGAAGTTCAAAAGGGTTGAATCTTTTTTTCAAAACCAACCAAAACACAGCAATAAACGAAGCCACAAGTACAATTCGCCTTCCGCAAGTACGAAGACTAGGCAAATGTGTGTACTACCCATCATTCCCATGGTCGCTGAACGATCACAGCGCCAGAGTGCCCTCTAGTTAATTTTGAGAAACTCTATGCTATCTGCTTCTGCTGTGGACGAGTCGGCCACAGTTCACGTCATTGCCGTAATTCCTGGAATTGGCAGCCATGGCCGCACTACGCCAAAACCCGGCGCCCACCTAATGGTTCCCGCAGGCCAATCAATGTACGTCGACCACGACAATGCTTCGCTACCCATGCCCGCTCGACCAAGCCGCTCACTATCGCCATCCGGACGCCTGTTCCGCTCACCTCACCGTCGCCGCTCTCCCTCTCCATCCTACCACCACCAGTGCTCGGAAACCTAGCGGGCGCCACTCCTAGATGTCAGCCTGCCTTGACGACCCGACCCGAAATTCCTCGGCGCAAGCTACCCGGACGCAAGAACTCGATCAACGTAAATGTAGAGGGCACACCAGCAATAGCACTCATTGACACTGGCGCTCACATATCTGTAATAAACACTAGTCTTCGTGCTCGGCTAAAAAAGTGCTTACGCCTGCTCCTATCACTGTAGTCCGAGTAGCTGATGGAGCAACGTCAGCTGTCACTGGGATGTGTGCCGCCGCTTTACTGTGGCTGGATGTCATACTTCTGTTTTGTTTTACGTCCTGGACCACTGCACACTTGAAATCATTATGGGACTAGATTCTCTGGCAGAGCATTTCGCCCTACTTTACTGTTCTTCTGGTTTTGTTTAACTTGCTTTACTACACACCATTGACCATCCTGCTCCTGCGCCGCCAAGGCTATGCTCCGTTGAGTACATTCACCAATTATGTCAAGCTGTGACGTATATGGACGTCTTTTCCGATCCGCCTGTGGCCGACGGAGATTATGTGGTTTCACCTAACGCTGATGTCCTCTCTTTGTTCAGTGCAACGTTCCCGCACACGATTATCACCAAAAAGGACAACGTGGCACGTCTCCCTATTGTGAACATTGAAATTTGCGCGCAAATACTGCCCCGAGAAACATGCCTAGCAACAGTTGCCTCGGCCGGCGACTAATACATTTCCGCTTTAACAAAGGATACACTGTCGCCGCCCAGTCTTGAGTTGGGCACTACCCGAGATGGCATAACGAAAATGATCGCATCTGATCTCCCTGCCAAGCATGTGCACGTGCTTTGTGGCCTTCTTCTGTCGTATGAAGACATATTTCATTCCATGACCAAGCACTAGGCGAAACTAGGGTCGTAAAGCATCGTAATAACACCGATGCAAATCCGGTACATCGGCGGCCCTATCAGATATCCTCCACCGAACACGACGTGATCCAGAAAGAAGTCGACAAGTTGCTTGCACAGAACGTCATTGAGCCTTCTTCAAGCCCCTGGGCTTCGCTTGTCGTCCTCGTCAAAAAGAAAGACAGCAGCTGGCGTTTCTGTGTCTACTACCAGAATATTAACAAGGTAACAAAAAAAGACGTGTATTCCCTACCACGGATAGATGCCCTTGACAGCCTTATTTGAGCAAATTATTTTCTTTCATCAACCTCCGTTCCGGCTACTGGCAGATAGCAGTTGATCACATGGACCGTGAAAAGACAGCATTCATAACTCCCGACGGCCTCTATCAGTTTAAAGTAATGCCGTTGGGGTTATGCAATGCCCCAGCTACACTCAAACGAATGATGGACGCTCTCCTTCACAGTTTTAAATAGTCAATCTCCTTGTGTTACCTTGATGACATCATTGGCTTCTCACCTACTTTTGAAACACACCTCGAGTGTCTCTCGACATTTCTTTCTGCTTTCCGCAAGCCAGGGCTGCGGATGGCGGTGGTAGTGGTGATGGTGGTGGTGGTGGTGTTGCAGCAGGCGGGGTTAGACTGGCCTGCATGGCCAGAAATTGTTCCACGTGAGCATCTCCTGAATTTGGAAATTGTCACTACGTGTCAGATAGCCCAGTGTCTCGCAGGAAGACCAACAAAATTCATTGCACGGTCCTCCTAGTTGCCGCGGGTCCTTCAGGAAAAATGACGTCAACTGTCTGGTGCCTATGACAGCCTTTTTGCAAGGCGGGGATCATCGCTGCACTTCGCTCATCAAGCTGTGGGCAAAGTCAAATGAAATGTTCAATATCCCCGATGTCACCGCAGAAGGCACAGAACGGGGAAGCGTATCTCCCAGTCTTGAATGACCAGGCCGGGGTGTATGCGGAGCTGGTTGTTATGCGGTACAACAGCGTCGCTTTTTGACGAGGAAGTTCATGAATTACACATACTTGGTGTGGAAACTTGTAGATCGCCTTGTAATGATTGCGTATCACATCTTTGTTGTTGAGGTAAGTCTTGGGAGTTCTTACTTTTGGAACAGAAGCCCGTGCTTCGCATGCAAGGGCATCAGCCTTTTCATTGCCTTCAATGCCAAAGTGTGATGGGATTCACTGAAACTTTATATTAAATCTCTTGCCAATTAGGTGTTTATTAGCGCCAGAGATTGCCTAGTGAACTTTTCTTTTGGTAGGACACGATGCAGTTATTGCAGCGCCGATTTGCAGTCTTTGAAGCGCTGCAGTTAAACTCGTCGAAATGTCACTTTGGCCGCCGCCAACTCACTGTCCTCGGTCACCTTGTCGATTATTCTGGTGTTCATCCCGACCATGAAATAATTTGAGCAAAGATTTCCCTTTGCAACCTCCGCGATTCAAATTCGGAGCTTTCCAGGCCTCTGCTCTTACTTTCGCGGATTTGTGCAGAATTTCACTCACGACGCGCGCCCACTCATGCAACTACTGAAGAAAGATGTGACTTTTCTATTGGGACCTGAACAAGCCAGAGGATTCGCTAAGGTGACCGCCAGGCTTACGACGCCACCGATAATCGGCCACTTTGATATCTCCGCTTCAACCGAAGTGCGCACCGACGTAAGTGGTCATGCAATCGAAGCAGTTTTGGCACAAGGACAGCATGGCTGGAGCGCGTCATTGCATACGCTGCCCGTGTCTAATGGCCAGCGGAACGAAATTACTCAATCACTGAACGTGAATGCCTTGCGCTCGTCTGGGCAGTAGGTAAATTTCGGCCATATTTGTATGGATGGCAATTCATAGTTGTCACTGACCATCACGCCTTATGCTGGCTGTGGTGCGTAAAAGATCCCAGTGGACGTCTCGGGCGGTGGGCTCTACGGCTACAAGAATATTCGTACACAGTCGTTTATAAATCGGGCCGCCCCCATGAAGATGTCGACTGCTTGTCACGTCATCCAGTTGACCCACCGGACGTTTATGAAAGCGGCTGGTCTACTTGCATGCTAGCACTTTCCGCCTTCGGCAACATCATAAGTGAGCAACACCGTGATCCTCACTTGAGAGATATCATCCTTCGGCTGACTGGTACCACAACTCCACCGTCTCTCTGTATGTTTTTGCTCCGAGACGGTGTATTATATCGCTACAGGATGCATCCTGATGTACCTGAGCTGCTACTGGTCATACCCCAACATATTCGTCAGACTGCCCTCGCGCAGTTACGTGACATCCCAAGGGCTCGTCACTTAGGAGTCTCAAGAACTTATGACCATGTTCGACGTCTGGTATGCACCAATCCGTACATCGTTAAGTCGCTTCTTGTAAATCCTGTTTACAACGCAAAAAGCCAACACCCTCCCAGCAGGACGCCTTCAGTTCATTCAGATACCATCGAAACCATCTTACAGGGTAGGTATTGACCTACCTGGACCTTTCCCTTTATCGGTCAGTGGGAACAGGCGGATAGCAATCGCCACAGGCTACACCACTCGGTATGCCATCACACGGGCTCTTCCTACCAGTTGCGCAACCGACGTAGCCCACTTTCTCCTAGAAGACGTCATACTACATCACGGCGCCCGACAACGTACTTACCGCTCAGGGTCGCTACTTCCTGTTCCGGATTATAAAATACATATTGCATTCTTGTGCTACAAGACAGAAGTGTACAACAGCCTATCACCCTCAAACCAACGGGCTCACAGAACAGCTAAATCGAACTATCAAAGAAATGCTCGCCATGTACGTTTCCACCGACTATCGCGCCTGGGACGTGGACCTGTCATTTGTAAAACTTGCCTATAATACATCCTAGCATGATACTGCCGGTTTCTCGCCTTTCTTTCTCGTGCATAGACGAGAACCAACGCTACCTTTGACAAACTCGTTCTTACCGTTACCCAAACATTGGACTACGCCTGCGATGTTATCTCTAGAGCTCTACAGGCACGTGAAATTGTTCGCCTACGTCTTGGTGATGCGCAAGACCGCCAACGACTGCTGTACAATGCCCGCCATCGCGATGTCAACTTCCAGCGTGGTGACACGGTCCTTCTCAGCACGCCATCACGTCGAGTTGTCCTGTGCGAAAAGCTGACTTCACCATACTTGGGGTCCGTACCATGTTGTGCACCAAGTTACCGACGTGACCCATGAAATTGAACCATTTCATAGCACCAGTGCCCGCTCATGTTTTGACGTTGTGCACGTCTCTCGGCTGAAGCGATGCCACTCTGACCAACCGAGCCCCAAGATGGTGCCTTCGCCGCCAGGGGGTGATGCTACGTGCCGCCACGGATAACTCGAAACTCGATAAGGAAGAAGATGATGTCGGAACTTTCGTGCAGACTGCATTCCATCTTGTACGCCTGCTTGTTAAATCGATAGTAAGCATGTTTCTCCGAAGCCTTTTCCCCATAACAATATACTACACTCCGTCTAAATAGCTGGTTGTAGCACTGGGGTGACTACGGTGCTGCTTAGTCAATAGCAAAATAAAGAATTCTTCACTATGCATTCAGTCGCACTGCCTCGCCCGCTGAGGGTTGATTATTTCACCTTTGTCGAAAGGCCGAGGTCGAAGACACAACCTTCAGATGAGATTATACACAAAACGGTGTGCTGTCACCGTATGCTTGAACTTACGGTGCGTTGTAGGCTCCCACGAATCGTACCAATTGGCTAATGCGAACCCACCTGAACTCTCGGTTTTATATAAAATTGCTCACTGGCACTCAGTCCTGTTGGCCGAACCAGCGAAGAGCGAAGGCTGGTCCAGCGAGTAGTGAAGTACCAAGTACGAGCACCGTCCTCCAGGCCGAAATAAACGTTTCTCCTCTTGCAGACGTCGGTCCAAGCATCGTAATTAGGAACCCGTTCGAACTGTGCCGGCCTGTCCTCGACATCCTTCAACCCGCAACCGTGGAACACATTTGGTACACGTGGATTCCGCAGTGTATGAGGTGCGGCTGCAGAGCCTTCTATAGGATTGGAGCCTGCGGCGTTTTTCACAGCGTTCGGGGTTGTCACTGACGTCATCTTGGTAAGAGGTCCACGCTCTCGAGGTAATCCTCGGAGCCTTCGACTTGCACGGTGAACTTGTGTAGTCACTACAGGTACGGGGCTACCTGGAGGCCTTTTGAAGATCGGCTCGGGGATACCCAGCATCTCCACCAGTTGTCACGTGCTGCGAATGGTCTTCAACGCGAAAGAACTCAGCCACTGGGGAGACGCACAAAAAACTGTTAAGATGGCTGTCTCAATAACACAACTAGCCAGAGCACGTGCTGGCCCGGAACATTTTCCATCCATTCTAGCAGGCAGCCACGCCTTGCACTCGCCGTACCTATTCACCAAGTAGCAATATATATATATATATATATATATATGTATATATATATATATATATATATATATATATATATATATATATATATATATATATATATATATATATATATATATATATATATATGTGTGTGTGTGTGTGTGGGGGGTGTATTGTGAGAGAGAGAGGCACTATGATGAGTGGGAGCCGTAGTCTGGCTCACACACCACGTTAATTCCAGCCTTCTTCCTCATCCACTTCTCCTAACCATTCCTGCCTTCTTGCGTCACAGAATTCCCCCTCCCCCCGAAAGAACGTGCGAGTAACATGTAACAAAGCATAACAAGCATTGTCTTAAAGTGAAGCATGTCAAATTTCGCAGTAGTTTGATTTAAGAAGGGAGTTTCTTAACTCGTACAGCGGTGGCCACGTTGGTGTAGAGCACACGAGCAGCCAATTTTTTCTCTATGGCGGGGAGCCTTGAGACAGTTCCGGGCTCTGAAGTGGTGTATCGGGATCATTACTGCTCTAGGTGTGAGACTGCCGGATACTGCCTCAAGATGTCGCCCTACAGAGCAAAAACCGGCTGCTTGCGTGCTCTACACAGACGGGGCCGCGGCTGTACAAAATTTTCACAGCAGAGGGCAGCAGTCCGGTCATATCCAGGACAGATTTGGTGAATAAGGCTGGCTGTTGCACCTTGGATAGCAAAACCCCACCCTGAACATCTGCACTGATGGTGACACAACTTGAGGTCTTGGGAAGAAGTAACTAGGCTGGGAATCCGTGTAGAACTGGGTGGATAGATGTCTTTGGCATTGGATCCTGCGTCGTCGTGGCAACAGACGTTTTGCTTCTAGCCGGTGTGCGTGAGAACCAAGGCTTATAGGACGACGTCTATTTTCTTGCGTTGTGCACGTGGTAGCTTCATGTCTCTTTCACGACTTTCTGCAACGTTCATTCAATTTGTTGAATTGTAAACACGGCCTTGAGAACTGGTGCAGGAAGCGTTTTCGACGTTGCTGTATGGAAAGATAACTTAGTCATTGACGTTGTTTTTGCTTCTTTAATTCGTCTTGTTTCTTATGACCATGAAGTTACAAGTGTACTCGTGATGAGGTTTCTGATGGTCGCTGTTCTTGTTCGAGTAGCCGTTGTAATGCCTGATGTTCGTAGAGTTGCCTTTGCTGAAATTGCTCGTTTTTGTTGCGAAAGTTGGTCAGATGGGCATCTTTCAGGAACACGAGTCTACTTTGCTTTGCACGATGATGTGATCAGTAGATAGTGGGGAGTCCACACGCTACTGCAGGGCTTTACTCGTGATGAAAGAAGCGTGGCAGACTGATGAAAAAGCTCCCCAAAAGGCCGTGTGTCATCATTCATTGTAGTGCTCCTGTTAGTTGACAATGCGCTTGTGATGGTGAATTCGAAACTTCTGCAGTGCTTCGACTTGCATGTGTGTTATCACTTGACGATGAGAGCACAGCAGACATGGCTTGAGGTGGTTCTGATGGCGTATTTTTGGCTCTACGCAGTGTCATTAAACTAACTAGTTCTGTTGAAAGACTCCAGTCTAGGAAATTATGGTGTGGGCTGGTATTGTGATGATTCAAAAGCTCGTTACGCGTAACTCCGTCATACGTCCGAATCCCTGTGGACCATGTGTGCGACCCGAAGCAACAAGTGATTCAAGTGGTTCACTGACACCTGAAGTGGTGTGGTAAAGTGAACATGTTTAATGTGCCATTTCATCACCTGTGGTAAAGCCAACCGTAGATTAGGCTTTTTGGCAAAATCTTCTAGATGCCTAACAGCATACGGAGGCTTTACCTTGTCTGCTGCAACGTGCAAGATCCTAGTTGGTGTTGGAATGCGTGACATGTATTCGAACGAGTAATATGACGGTACAATGGTTAGTCTGAGGTCTTGTTTGAAAAATAGGCTTACTGCGGGAAGACTTCGCGTAAATGTGATTGGTGAG
Organism: Rhipicephalus microplus; assembly: GCF_013339725.1. Taxonomy (NCBI): domain Eukaryota; kingdom Metazoa; phylum Arthropoda; class Arachnida; order Ixodida; family Ixodidae; genus Rhipicephalus; species Rhipicephalus microplus. The sequence continues at coordinate 138,563,777 of NC_051165.1, forward strand.
TTGAAAAGCCTTCAGCTGATAATGGACAGGTCTTCATCGTATTCATTGAAATGGGTTATCATTTCTTCTTTGATCTTTTTCAGAATCATCGTTGTCGAAGATGTGGTGAGGTAATATTTGAATGCCTCACCTGAGATGTAGCCAGTTAAGTTGGTGATCATCTCCAGTTCCAACCAGGATGCAGCGGCAGCGTGGAGCTCGAATAGGTTTAACCAGTCGTGTACAGGTCCACTGATCTACTGTACACTTCAGTGTACAGGCCCGCTGATCCACTCTACACTTCAGTGTACAGGTCCGCTGATCCTTCAGTGCAGAAACTTCGGTTTGTCTGTCTGTATTTCTATTTGCCTGTCTGCATTTCGAAAGTTTCAGCTACAGTCTCGTCATTCGTCATGATTAGGCCGTGCATAAAGCCCGTTCATGACGGAGGTCGGTGTTTCTTAACTCGTACAGCAATGGCCACGTAGGTGACACTCAAAAATAAACGCTTCCGTTGGTACTGCTCTCACAGAGGATCTACTTGGCTACGTAAATACTTACTCACACACACACACACACACACACACACACACACACATATATATATGTATATGTATATATATATATATATATATATATATATATATATATATATATATATATATATATATATATACATATATATATATATACATATATATGTATATATATATATATATCAACCAATCATTTTATTTCCTTTTGATAAGGTGGAGTACAGGACTGAAAGCTCAAGAGCTTGACGAGGTCCTCACCCCGTTCGCAAGATGACAAAGCAGCAGGAATAGCAGACAATCATGTACAACAAATATGAAATAAACATATAGGAATAACATCACACAAAAGTAATACAAAAGGTTTATGAAAACAGTGCCCCGCCGGGGTGGTCTAGTGGCTAAGTTATTCGGCTGCTGGCCCGCAGGTCGCGGGTTCGAATCCCGGCTGCGGCAGCTGCGTTTCCGATGGAGGCAGATATGTTGTAGGCCCGTGTGCTTAGATTTCGGTGCACGTTAAAGAACCCCAGGTGGTCGAAATTTCCGAAGCCCTCCACTACGGCGTCACTCATAATCATGTTTGTTTTGGGACGTTAAACAGCACATATCAATCAATTTATGAAAACAGTGCTAAGATAAAAAGAGAATAGTTCAAATGTATGGTCCTGAAGTGGCATGAACATGAAAAGCAATAATAAAAAGGAAAGTATGGGCATAAATTCTGAGAGATGTATCATTGTGGAAAATAGATCAGTTGGGCGAAGTGTTTAATCTGACAGTTTTGTTTAGAGGAAGGATCGAAATCTTCGCGGTTTAAAAAGTTTAACAGAAAAGGTAGTCTGTAGGCAAATGATTGTTTGTCATAAAATGTTCTTTGGGTGGGTAACAGGCTAAACTTCTTTGTGCCTGGTGGGTCGAACACTTGTGTTTACGCTAAGTTTAGCAAGATTAATTGTGGTGTTGGTATCATGTTTGACAAACTCTTTATAGCATAACATCAGCCTGTAATTGTACAAAAAGAAAACTGGAAGAATATCATATTTTAGAGAAAGAAGTTTTGTAGAGGACAGATAGTGTTCAGCCGCAATATGTCGTACGACCCTTTCCTGTAGTAAGTGCAACTTGCGAAAATTCGTCACACCGGTTGTGCACCACACTAAGCTGCTGTACTGTAACAAAGATAATACCAGTGCATTGTATGTCATAATTTTCACCTTAGTGGGAAGGAGAGATCGCATACGTTCATTCTCGCTTCCGAATATATATATATATTCGGAAGCGAGAAAGCACAGCATACGACGAAACACTTTTTATAATCACAAAAGTTTCGGCTGGTGGGCCAGCCTTCGTCATATTGACGAAGGCTGGCCCACCAGCCAGAACGTTCGTGATTATTAAAAGTGTTTCGTCGCACGTCGTGCTTTGTCGCTTCCGTTTTTACTACGGAGCCATTGCGCTTCCTTCCCCGCTATATATATATATATATATATATATATATATATATATTGTCGCGGTGATATGTATATATATATATATATATATATATATATATATATATATTTATATAGTTTGGTCGCATCAGTGACATCCTTGTTCTGCAGTGTATTTGAGCTAACACGTCTATGCAATCTAAAAGATGCTGCCTTTATATACAGATATTTGCTGCAGGTATTAAAACAACCGAAGCCCGAATCTATATTCCCTAATTTTCAATTTCCTAATCTCTGAATGTCGCACCATGCATGAACAAGTTTTACGTTTGTTCAGATGAGCCACACGTAAACCTCATTGCTATTGTTCCTTCCTTAGTAATTGCGTGGCCTGAATATACACAATGGCAAATTTTTTCTCAGGAATACTTTTATAGAGCCCCGTTGTTCTTTAGAACAATGTACTAAAATCATTACGTTAAGCGAGGCAAGCAGCATGAGCACATAACTCATTGTGTAGCGATCGACAGCTGCACTACTGCGCTGTGGTCAGAATGGCCTCTACGCTTACAACTGAGCTAAAATATCACAAAATATTTTAGGGCTTACTCTCAGGGCCGGTCTTGCACATAACAATGGGCAACAATAGAAATACAACTCAATCGGTCAATCACGTTATAAATGAAACCTTCGTGTGGCCGATAAAAAAATTCAATACAACAGAAGTTTTATTCCAGAAGAAAATGAAACCTACACGTTTGCTTTCGTCAAACCTAAAGAAATAACGCCACGCAGAATATCATTTCAGAGCTTTTCATTGCAAAGCTTTTGCTTGCGTGCAGCAGACACATTTAGCGTTCACGTATCTATCTATCTATCTATCTATCTATCTATCTATCCATCTATCTATCTATCTATCTATCTATCTATCTATCTATCTATCTATCTATCTATCTATCTATCTATCTATCTATCTATCTATCTATCTATCTATCTATCTATCTATTTATCTATCTATCTATCTATCTATCTATTCATCCATCTATCTATCCATCTATCTATCTATCTATCTATCTATCTATCTATCTATCTATCTATCTATCTATGTACCCACCTATACCTCAGTGCTCTCATGATTATACCCTTTACTTGGGGTGAACAAAGTCAGTATTGAATGGTCACTGCTGTAATTCTTGACTTTATGTCTAGTCGGTGCTCTTTACTCTATCCACGACGTCCTTTCTAGTTTTATTGCACTCGTCGCATATGTTGGCAGTATGGGAGAGTAAGATGGTTGAACGAATATCGCTAGCTTGTCCCCAGACATAAAAAATATGACAATCCTGTCGCGTACGTCATCAAACTTTTGCCGCTAGGCTCCTGTGGCACACAATGGTATACCAAGGATGGGCATGTGCCACACGTTATTGCCAGTTTGTCCACCTAGGAACTGCAAGAACATATATTGATATTTTAACGTGACAGTGTTAAGAAATAAGTTAATATCGTGAGCTTTATCCCTAAGCAGACGAAGTATAAATAGAGCGCCACCAGGAATAAAACCCAACCAATTTGCTTGGAAATCAAATAACTCTACCACAAAGCCATGTCAGGTCTCCATACTGCTTCGAAAAAAAAAGGACAGTATTCAAACGTTATTTTTGTGAAACATGTATTGTTGTTGCGATGATGACTATCCAAATTTTTAAACATTATATATGCACTCCTATGGCACAGCTCACATCGGGTTGCCGTCAATTGTATTTAAGCGTCATCAAGTGATGTTAATTCGTGCATCAGTGTCCAGCGCTACCATCCTAGCGCGAGCATACGCACTCCATATCAGTTTACCCCTTATGATGCGCCTAACAATTATGTTGCATCTGACATCTTTATGCTTGTGTAAAAAAGCAAGCAAATAAAACATACAAGTGTTCAACATATTTATATGCGTATAACAATGGTACAGACTTTAGCGTCATTTCATAACGTTCCCCTGTTTAAAACACAGCCACCATCTCTCCGCATGCTTCTCATAACGTTAATTCCAAAAATATGTCAAATCTGCAGGATTTTTTAAGTTAAGCAATAGACTCATTCTCTATTCCACAACTGTGATGTAAACAAATACGAACAGTGCAGCGCATTCACCCTTCATTTTTCGGATTTCTTTTCAAAATGACAAGACTGGTCGTAATAAGACACTATAAGTACACTCTTAATGCTGATCGAACCATCAGACCAACAGAAAAGGAAACACATCCTTGACCATCCTTTTAAAAACTTTTTTTTGCACAGTTTGTAGTCTTTAGAGTGTAAAATACTTCAATTTTGGTAACCCTTCTTATACCCTTCTTGTGTGAAATGGGTGTGCGTAAGCTGTTACACTTTTTCACCGTGGTACACTTTTTGACAGGAAGATATATATATATATATATATATATATATATATATATATATATATATATATATATATATATATTGCTTGGGTGGTGACTAACAAAAGAAGAAAAGAAGCAGTGAGCGTGTGTGAAGCAACAAGCAATACTCACTGTTCACAAATAACAGCACGTGAAGTCGGCCGTTGATGATGTTTCTGTCGGCGAAACGCGTCGGCATTTATACATGTGCCATAGAAGATTCCAGCGATATCTCTTGCGCCATGTAAGGTCTTGAACTAACTATAGTGTTTGCGTCGCACGTGTTATTTCCTCATGATTATCTAAATGTTTCCAATCCACTAGGATGCAGTTTGTGTAGGCGGCCTTGAAACATGTAACTTAAAAATATAAGGAAAGAAGCGCTTGTGGCATTTCTCCATCTCAAAAGTCATCATTCTTATGCTTGTGGTAAAACGTGCAAGACTGCAAGAATAGTATACAAGATTTTAGAACAGTAATACAGCAATAAGTGCAATTCAATTGTTTGTTAACTTTAGTGCCAAAGGCCACAACATGAACGGCTTCATGGTGAACGTGGCGCCGTCGAGAGTTCGTAAGGCCGTAGAGTATGGCCTCGTATAGTCTAGAGCGCCGAGATGTCGAAGCATCTTGTGTGGCCCAGAGTATTGCCGAACGATCTTTTCACTTAGTACACGTCGGCGTATCGGCGTCCACACCCCAACACAGTTGTCGAGATAATATTCCAAGAAGTGTCGTCTATAGCTGAGGGTCGTGCAGTGATATCATGCGCATGGGTAGTCAGGCGCGTTGTTGTGTTTCGTCGGCGGGCTGCAGGTAGATGTTGACGGCCGTATGTTTTCCGTCGGTGAAGTTTGAAAGCATGGCGTTGGGAGTCATTGCCGTTCTGCTTCCATAGACCAACCTGTAACGACGTCATGTGTGTTGTTTCTTGCATGGCCGTGTTGTACTCGAATGTCACGCACGGAAGTGTCACATCCCACGTCTTGTGTTTGACGTCAGCTTACACAGTTGAGATGTCAGCGATGTTCTTATTCGGGCGCTTGGGGAGAAAAGTCGCCTGTGGTTGGTTGGTATATAGTGGTATGGCGATGGCTTATGTGGCTTAATGACAAGGTCGGCTTCAGATAAGTCAGCGATAAAACTGCTACCTTTGCCTTCATTGGTGAGGGGGACCTTTGGGTAGCATACCGAAGCTCGATATTCTCAACTAAAAACTTGACTGCTTTCAGTGGCACTGCATGCCTTTGAGGGAGACGCTTGTTTCGATGTAGCGAAGGGTGTGGTGGACGCGTAGGCAGGGTGATTAACTCCTAACTGGTGCCACAACCTTGCCCCTCCACTAGAAGTTTTTTTGCCATGGCATAGACAGCTCAAGAAAGAGAGAAATAAATAAGATGAAAACACTGGGAGCTTAGCCGGTTAGAAGAACTGGTTAGCTACCCTGTACAGGAGTTGCAAAAAACTGTTGAAAAGGTGATATATATATACTATTATAATATATCTACTGCACAAGGCAGTTGGACACCACCATCAGTGTCATCGTTATGGCGTGTAGTGGTTACCACGCATGTGCTGTGCTCTGATGGCAGAAAGATGTGTGGTATGAAACGGACTTGTTTCTTATTGTCATGAGCGTCATCGCCGTCGTTAGGAAGTATAGTGGGTACCTTGCATGTGTTTTGCCGTGATGGCAGATGTGTGGTCTGCAAGATGATGGTGATGGTTATCCCACAAACATCGCTCATACCTATACTCAGAGGGATTGGCTAAGAATGAATTTTAATTTAGTGCGACTTTTTAGTAGTTAAAATCAATACCCCCTTCCCCCTACCAAAAACAATGTTACGTAAAATCGAAAGGCTAGTCAGATCCTGTTCAGATCAGTCACTATAACGTTATTTTAGGAAGACATCCACGTGATTAAAAAAACCTTCTTTTTCGGTGCCAACCTCCTTATGGTGGAGGCTTGTCCATTGGTGTGGGCGTTGTGTGCTGTAGCCGCCGCCGATGATGACGATGACCATATTGCTGCGTCACGTTGAAGAACAAGTGTGATCCAGAGCACATATTCTTGTAGTGCCATCATCACCATCATCATTTTTTCCATCACCGCGCCGCGTCTCTCGCGCAGCTGGCGCTAGCTCGAGCTGCGTGAGAATTAGAACGAGCTCACGCACCTGGCGCGCCGGACGTGGACAACCACCGCGGCTCCTCTTCAGGCGTGCAATAAAGTGGCGAGATCAGCACGGCCCCGTCGGCCGCCTTCGACGCCGTCTCACGTCTCCTTCTCACCCCGCTACATTGGTGACCCGGACGTGATTGGTGACCGCAGCCTTAGCCTAGTGGTAGAGTGTCCGCTTCGGCTGCGGGAGGTCGTGGGTTCAAATCCACGTGCCGCCGGATACCCACCGGTATTGCAAATGGGCACAGGCGTCCCCCGGCCCGACACTCGGCTTTTTTCAGGGGTGACACGTCTGGGAAAGGCAGCCTGCGCCATTCAAATCCCGTCGAAACATGTGAGCACGATGAGTTGAGGTAAAACTCGCTCGGTGAATCAAGAAAATGTGCCGCGCCAAGTCGCCGCTACATTGGTGACCCGGAGAACACCCCCTTCGCCGAGCGGCCCGCGGCTATGTTCCCGCAACTCTGCCCGCCAGTGCCGCCGTTCCAATTGACCTACCCCAAGGTATGGTTAATGCAGCTCGATGCCGTTCTGGCGGTGAATGGCGTCACGGACCAGCCGCTGATGCACGCCATTCTTCATAACGCCCTTCCAGTAGAGTTGCGTCATCTCGCTGCCACTTCAAGCACCAGCCCGCAGCCTTATGATGCCCTCTGCACTGCGGTGCTCGCCCGCAATGGCCTCACGTACCAACCGCTTCCAGGGGCCCGCAACTTTGGGGTTGTCACTGCGTCGCAACGTGTGCTACCAACCGTGGCCCCACCAGACTCCATGACGGCCACCTTGCCGCCCACCTCGGAGCCTGGCACAGGTGACCTTTCACCCGTTATTGACCTCCCGACTTCCTCTCGTCTGGCCACTAGCGACGCGTGTCCCGCGTACGAACTGCCTACACCATCTCTCGAGCCAACTGAACTATCTACGACATCTGCCGAGCCATCTGAACTGTCTCCGACCCCTGTCAATCCAACTGAAGTGCCTACGACATCTGTGGAGCCAACTCAACTGCCTACGACATCTGTTGAGCCAACTGAGCTGCCTACGACGTCTGACCAGCCAACTGAACTGTCTATGACGTCTGTCAAGTCAACCGACCTAACTACAACCACTGTGGAGCCAACTGAAAGCATGGGAACAAGCACTGCCACCAGTCCACCAGCGTCGAATACCTCGACAGTGACTGAGGCGACAACTGAACACGTCTTTCCTGCACAGCCTCCCATGACGCCATTTCCCGTGGTCCGTGTATTCGGCACGGCGACGAACGAGTCGCAGCCACTGCCTGCGAACGGCGTGTGTGACTACACCTTCTACGACGACCTCTACGACACGGGCCCGTTTGACACGCTTTACAGCCCGCACTTTAGTGCACCAGTTGAGCACGTTCTCAGTCACGCGTCGCTTCACAGCGTCACTGAGTACGGCCTCTCTTTCGCCTACAGAAACGCATCACAAGTGGCGCGAGACCTCAAAATTCCAGAGGTGCTTTCCACGATTGAAGACCTCTGGGACCGAGCCATCCGTCATTACGGATTTCTTTCCATCGCGCGCTTACTTCTTCGTCCACTGCGCAACTCTCAGTGTCGCCCACCAGAGACCCACTGGTTCCCGATGGTCACTACACGTTGACAAACTTGACTTGCCAAAGGAACACTTTATGGACTGCCGTTCATGTACATAGCATTTGTCGCCCTCTTTCTTTTTTTCATATGCCTTCAAATCACGCAAAGCGCTAGGGGGGGAGCCCTGTAGTGCCATCATCACCATCATCATTTTTTCTATCACCGCGCCGCGTCTCTCGCGCAGCTGGCGCTAGCTCGAGCTGCGCGAGAATTAGAACGAGCTCACGCACCTGGCGCGCCGGACGTGGACAACCACCGCGGCTCCTCTTCAGGCGTTCAATAAAGTGGCGAGATCAGTACGGCCCCGTCGGCCGCCTTCGACGCCGTCTCACGTCTCTCTTCTCTCGCCGCTACATTCTCTTCCTGCCATCATGACACAACACATGCGATGTACCCACTATACGTCACTGTGATTGCTATGATGCTGATGACCATGAAGATGACCATGATGGTTATGGACCACGACTCGGTTGTGCAGTAGATGTCGTTTCCATATGCTTTACGATGCATTTCGTATGCCTGAAAACAACCAACAACCACAAGAGTAACGTGCACAGAACTTATCATTGCCAATTCCTAACTAAATTCGACCACAAACCAGTATTATTGAAGTCAAAGCGAAATTTACAACTTAACACAACACTACTAATTATGACCAGTACATACTGTATGTAACTGGAGACTTCTTGGCTTTCATTTACATGCGTAAGTGGTCAATGCCACAAGGTGTTTATGGTAACACGGAACAATCCGACTGCTTAACCTACTAATCATTATTCACTTCGTGGATGTGACGGGACTTTATATGTTAAATTATCGCTACAGCAATAATACTCACGGAAGTAAGACCTTAAAGTATCATTCGTTTACTTTCATGAAGTTTTAGTTTCTGAACAAAAGTTGCATAGAGGTGATAGCGTCAGACCAGCCTTGCGAGAATGAAAATTTAAAGAGGGAGCACGACATCATGGTCTTGTTACGATGTCATACAATATCTAGTAGGACATCACTGGATTTTCAACGGAAATTTTCAATGACCTAATTCAGTCTTCGACGTTATTGAATCTACGGCATCTTCACGAAACAAAAAAATTTTTGGTCTTATCGCAGTTATTGTGGCCCCTTCAGGAAAGACCGATAGCAATGAATCATTCAATGCCTCTTGTGCTATAAAGTTGGCCGTTTGATATAATTCTAATCCGCCATGGTCTAGTATCCATGGTTCAGGACCACAATAATATTAGTAGCTTCAGCTGTTGAGTGGTTAAAATAAGAAGGGTATTTAAGGCCAATGATTTTGACGAAGCCGTAATCGACTTACATACTGACAGGCAGTGAGTAATCACTATTCCGTTGTGAGCGTTCAAAAATAGCTTGCGCAGGGCTTGAATAATTGTGAAGAGTTCTGCTTCAAAAACAGGGTTTAAGTTTGGTAGCCATACTGAAAAACACCAGAAAAGTGAACGGCAATCTACGCTTATTATTTCTTCCATTACTGAAGCATCTTTCGCTATGACACTATTCCTTTCTAGGCGTGAAAGGTAATCTTGCATACGGCTATCTAAGACCATGTATGACTGGAGTTAGGGCTTAAGGAAGAGAATGTGATCGAAATGTACATTAAGATTCTGATTTGAAACACTTGCTGTTGGCACATCTGCGATTTTTATTTTACCTACTTTCTGGTAGTTTCTGAACAAAA